>JAAWXA010000003.1:10193301-10209652 GCA_038090715.1 Florisuga fusca
GGGGGAAAGGGAGGCAAGAGGGGTAGCGCCGGTGGGCAGTTAGAAAAGTGCGCGCTTTCGAGGCGGGATTTTCGAATTTGAAAGTACCCAATAACGACTGCGTATTTCGGCCAGCCAATCAGCGACGGGGACACTCTATAAAATGCCACCAAGGCAACAGCCTCGCTACCCGTTCCCCAGTGTTGGTTAGCAGAGCCACGGTGGCTGTCTGAGGGACATGGCCCGTACCAAGCAGACCGCGCGTAAGTCGACAGGCGGGAAGGCGCCCCGCAAGCAGTTGGCCACCAAGGCGGCCCGCAAGAGCGCGCCGGCCACGGGCGGCGTGAAGAAGCCGCACCGGTACCGTCCCGGCACGGTGGCGCTGCGCGAGATCCGGCGCTACCAGAAGTCGACGGAGCTGCTGATCCGCAAGCTGCCCTTCCAGCGGCTGGTGCGGGAGATCGCGCAGGACTTCAAGACGGACCTGCGCTTCCAGAGCTCTGCCGTGATGGCGCTGCAGGAGGCGAGCGAGGCCTACCTGGTGGGGCTCTTTGAGGACACCAACCTCTGCGCCATCCACGCCAAGCGCGTCACCATCATGCCCAAGGACATCCAGCTGGCCCGGCGCATCCGCGGCGAGCGTGCTTGAGATCCCTGCCGCAGTTTCCCACGTCCCTGTTCCCTAAAGGCTCTTTTAAGAGCCACCACATTATCACAACAGAGCTGTGACACGATCTTGGTTGATGCTTCTCTTTAAATGTAAATCGTTTACTTCTAAGGAAGTACCATCTTTTATGAGAGTAAGTGCTCTTACAGCTTAGTTCTTTAACCCTTTGCTTCGCTGATTTATTTACACTGGTCAAGATAATTTTGCATGTAACTGGAAATTTTATTCACTTGCTTTTTTTCGTTTAAAGCTGCTTGGTGGGTGTCGGTTTTTTTCCCTTTGTGTTCATGAGCAGGAAATAAATAATTCTTTACTGTGCACCTTCCCAGACGATGTTTCATGTAACATTCATTTACATTTTTTTAATGAGCAGCAAGTTTTCACAATTAAAGAATGTAAAGGGCATAACCAGCATTTGAAGGTAAGCTTTATAGAGTATGAGAAAGTGTACGCATACTTGGTCACTGCACTTGCAGTGACTGCTCTAAAAATTTTAACACTGATAGATTTCTGAGAGCCTTACCTATGACATGAATAAACCAAAAGTGGTTAAATAATAAGCCTAATGCAAGGGATAAACACATGAAATTAAATGAATTAATGTAATTGCAATTTATAATATCTTTTTATTGGTTTTGCTTTAATTTATTTTTTTTTTTTCTTTATGACTTGGGAGAAAGGTGGAAAAAGAAAAGAAAAGAAAAGAAAAGAAAAGAAAAGAAAAGAAAAGAAAAGAAAAGAAAAGAAAAGAAAAGAAAAGAAAAGAAAAGAAAACCCCTTTCCTGTTTTTCAAATAAATGGAGGGCACCAGCACAGGAAAATTTTGTGGCTTTTGAACCAAAATAGTTGGGGCAAAAGAAGCAGCTGCCAATATGAGAGCGCTCTAGGAATTGTGCTTAAATGGTGTGGAGAATTAAGGACACATTTTATGTTTCATGATAAAACAGGTGCTGTTAGTGCAGGAAAATGCATGAGGAAATCAGAAGATCAAAAAGATCAAAATTCTCTAACAGTCAGTTTTCATTTAGATTCACTATAACGTTGTAGTTGGGAAATTACAGTTGTCCTATAGTTCAAGACTGATTGAATCATAGACTCATTAAATCATAGACTTATCAAAATTCGAAAAGACCTCTAAAATCGTAAAGTCCAACTGTCAACCAAACATCACCATCCTGACTAAAGCGTGTCCTGAGGTGCCAAGTCTACATATTTTTTTTACTTCTCCAGGGATGGTGACTCCACCACTTCCCCAGACAGCCTGTACTAAATGCTTATTTCCTCTGAGTAAAAAACAAAACCAAAAAACCCCCAAACTTTTGATTATGTGGTCTAAAACTCCCCTGGTGCAACTTCAGGACATTTCCTCTAAGTCCTATCATTACTGGTAGAAAAAAAGTGACCTTGCTACAACCTCCCTTCAGGTAGTTGTACAAAGCAATAAGATGTATCCTGAGTCTCCAGCAGAAACAATCCCAATTCCATCAGCAAATCTTCATAAGTGTTGTTCTCCACACCCTCCACCAGCTTAATTGCCCTTCTCTGGACACAGTCCAGCACCTGAAATGTCCTTGTAGTGAGGGGCCCAAAACTGAATACTGTATTCAAAGTGTGGCACCACCAATGCCAAGTACCTGTGGAGAATTGCTTCTCTACTCCTGCTGGCCACACTGTTCCTGATACAAGATGGGATGCTTTGGTCCCTCTTGGCCCCCTGGGCACAATGCTGGCTCATATTAAGATAAACTTTCCCAGCATGCCCATGACCTTTTTTGCAGACCAGCTTTCCAGCCACTCTACCCTGAGCCTGTAACATTGCGTAGGATTATTGAGAACTGAGCACTTGGCCTTGTTTTACCTCGTACAACAGCCCATTGATCCAATCTGTCCAGATTCCTCTGCCAGAGCCTTTCTACCCTCAAGCAAGTCAACACTCCTGCCCAATTTGGTGTCACCTACAAACTTACTAAAATAGCACTCAATCCCCTCATCCAGATCATTGATGAAGATATTAAACAAGGCTGGCCCCAAAGTTGTATCCTGGGGAAGATTGCTTGTGGTTGTCCAAATGTGTGAATTCTTCCAAACTCTTCCTCTTTCAGTATTTCAGGGAAGTCACCTTTGCTATTCATTCACAAATAAAACATTCATATTCCTATGATTTTGTTTTCACAGCTTATTTTCCTTATGTCCTTTATAAAGTAGTCTTACGTGTCTAATCTTTTTCTGTAAATGTTTCCAGACAAATCGGTGCGAAATGAAAATTTAGTTATTTGACTATTGCATCTGGGGAACCCACAGAGATGCTTTATAGGGTGGGTTTGAAATATTACGCAGGGGGTAAATCGCAGTAAATAAAAGTAGTATTACAATGTAATGATGTAGGTAAAATGTATATACAGACATATATATTCCATGTGTATATACACATATATACATACTTTTGCTACATGACTAAATTTTTCTTCTTTTTTAGTGTCTATCCACCTTTGTCTTTTCCAGTCCTCCATGACCTAGCACCACGTGGATTTATTTCTTTGGCTCTATTTTTTTTAGGTTCCAGCAATATGATGAGCAAATGAAAGATGCTACTTCTCAGCTGTTCTAGGTGATCATTGCAGGTCCTGTTCCAACTGGAATATTCTGGTCTGGTCTAGTTTGTTCATCTCTTTGTACATCACCACTTGCAGAGTAAGGGGGGTGCTCTGGCTGGAAAAGCACAGAGATTGCACCTATGACTGTATTTTGAAAGAAATTACAATAATTTTTAAATAAAATGCATATGTGACTACACTCTTAAGACTTTAGTAGGCTCCATCATGAGTCTTTTTTCTTTTCCACACAGGCATTAACTGAAATAAATATGTAGCTAGGCACCACTTATGTTAGGGAAGGTTACAATGTCCAAAAACTCAGAAATGTTACAATTGTAAATAAGGGAGGTCATTGGGTGAACAAAAAAGACTTCCCTGAAAGAGGTACCGGCTTCTGCTTCTAACATACACCCAAGCTCTGCAAGAAGCCCTCACTGATACCAGACTATGGAATCTGCTCTTAAAAGTGAATGAGGAAACAATTAATTGTGACTGCTAAGTAGTTAATATGTAGCCTGTGTTCCCAGTTCTTTTGTCAACCCTATCCATGGAGATTTTCCTCAAAACTGATCTTTTGAAACATACATTCTTGCTCAGGGCGCTAACACACACTGGAGTAAGACGGCAGCTCCCTTTTAAAACAAGCTGCCTGAGCCAGGTAGGACAATTCCGCTGATCTCTAGCAACTCTCAGCTCTTGCCTAGACCCAGCCAGCCAGGAGAGGGTTAAACTGCAGCATTCCTGAGCGCGGGCTCGTCCCAGAGGAGTTCTCGCTCCGCTCAGCTCCCCACCCCCATCTCCCACCGGCGCAGTCACAGCGATATAAAAAACTCCACCCGATTCTAGACGATTCATTCTACCCGATGTTTTCTGCTCAGTGTCCTGAAAACTAGTTTTCATCACGTTTCCCCTTTTCCAATTTTGCCTCTCCCCGGTGTCCACTTATTAAATTGACTGTTACTCCGTCCTCCAGCATTCACGTAGCACTCCGGTGAAATAAAGGGCAGGAAATTTAGTCTTGTGGGACATGGGCAACCTAGCAAAATAAAAAATTAAAAGACAAAGCGAGGGGGGGGAGNCCTATGTAAAGATTAATACTGAATGTCACTCATGCTGCTTTTAAAATTTTGGTAGTTAAACAAAGTTAGCTTTAAAAAACATTGTTACATCTCAGTCCTTAGTTTCAAGGCTTGTCAAGTTCAGCTTCAATGACCCTGATTTAGTTCAATGATCATGTTGTCCATGACTGTAAGACTTGTTAAGATTAGTTCGAGTTTCAGCAAAACTGCCACTTAAAAAAATCCCCAACATTCTGGGGTGATCAAAAGGTGGGGAGAGGATATTGTCCTGTCCATCACAGCTGTTAAGTATTTGCTAACCATCAAAAAAGAAAGGCTGTGAACTCTAATGAATCAGCCTCAAAATATTTTTGTCTGTCCAGAAAATAACAGCCCAGGGCACAAAAATATTATTTCTAGCTTCTGAAAGCCCGTGAATCAGAGATCCTCTTGTAACTAAGTTTTACTTCTCTCCACCCATTTCTAGGACTGAGAATTATCATTATTGGTATTAGTAGTATTAAGCAGGAATCCCAGTTACAGGCAGAATTTTGTTCTACTGAGTTATGCAAACTATAAATTTTGTATTCTTCAGATGAAGAAAAAGAGGAAGCAGGTAAATACAGAAAGACAAAGAACCATTAGGGCCAGACATACAAAAGTGTGAAAATTTGTAACGCTCACTGAGTACCTGGAAAGAATTTAAATGTGGTATCTGAACCTACATCACATGCAGGTGCACAACAGAGAAAAATGACAATTCCTTTTGGTGAGTTAGACTGCAAATATAGATGCAGTCAGAAATGCAAACTGAAACTAATTTATCAGTATAGAAATCTATGTCCTACCCCTTCAATGGCACACGTGTTGTACATATTATTAGATTCCATCTCCTAAGCTATCAAAGGTAGTTCTAACTATTCATGCTGAATGAAGGGAAACAAGATGCTGAAAGGAAACTATCAGAGTGCACTCAGCACGTGCATCTACTCTTACTCTTAAGGTATCTGAAGAATATGTGGAAGAATTAAGCACATGATAAAGCATTTAGGGTTACAGATTTATGCATTGCTCAGGTCTACAGACACAGCACACTGTGGGGAAGGGGTATTGCATTGGTACTGAGTTGTACTAATTACCAGCTCAACCAAATTTACAATCGACTTAAACAGAACTAAGAATTTACAGTACTCAAAACAGACATTGACTTGTAAGACATGAAAGAAGGAATTAAAATGTTTTTACTGTCTTGTTTCAAGAGTAACTTTAAAAGAGTCTCAGTAAAGGATGCAATAATTGCCTAGAGCTAGCTGATTTTCTTTGCAGATATTTTCTATGTTTCATTTTACTTCATTTTAGAAAAATATTAGAACTGAAACCAACAATCAGGAAAACTTAATTAGCATTAAAAAAAAGCAAAAAAGCAAAATAGCAAACCCCACACAGGGTAGAAAGTTATATTTAAATGCTGATGATTTATCTGACTGTCAACTAGGAAATTAAAATACTGTGTCATAAAGAGTTCTGCAATGATCAGTCTTTGGCATGGTATATTTTTATTTATCATCTGAATTATAATCTACAGGGCATGTGTAGAAATGCTATAGATATTAACAAGCACAGAAATGCTAGAATAATAGAGGGCAGTTTATATATTGAGAAATGCCAGATGAATTTGAGAAAGTGTTTTCAAAAATGTGTAAGATGCTTCACTTGGGAAAAAATACATCAGTTTTATGAATACTGGACAGTTAAATGTCAGTTAAATAGCACCTGAGCAGGTCTGGATCTTCAGGTTATAGCTACAAGCTGACAATGGATTAACAACAGCATATAATGAGCTATTAGGAAAGGAACCCAATGACAACATCATCTACAAAGACAGATGAAGAAAATTTTCCTCTGTATTTGGGACCGATATAGTCTCACTTAGCGTTATAGGCCTCAATTTTAGTACTGAACTTCAGGCAATGAGAAGTGATTAATAAGAGAATACACAGAAGAGAGCAACAGTACTCATCAGAGATGTCTGGGAACTATTCCCTAATAGAAAGGCACAAACTGTTGGTGTTTCCTGACCCAAAGAGAGGGCTGAAGTTTCTTTCCAAACACTTAAAATATGAATTATACAGTATACATTAAAGGTAATAAAAGAGCCAATGTTCTCCACTGCAGCAAATTATCAAAAAAGGAAATAATTTTAATATGGAGTAGAAAATGCTGCTTGGGAATACAGCAGGATCTCCAAAGATCAGTGAGACTGAGCAGAAGTAAAATGGGTTCAGTTGACTTTTGATTATGATTAAGACAACGAAAAATGCTGATGTCTAGGTATTGGTAATTATCACAGAACTACAGAGAAGAGAGTATCTGCGTGAACAAGGGAGGAGTGCTGAATGCAATATACTTAGCATTTAGGAATATTTTTTTAACCATCTCCCATAGCATTTTCACTTGGGATCTGAGGGAATATGGCAGGATCAGAAGGATCATCAGACTGTTAAATGTTTGAAAATTGTCTGTAGCAGAGAGTCAAAGGGTTGTAGTTAACAACTTAGTGTCTGCAGGCATCCAGTAAAGAAAAGAATCTCCCAGGGCTGAATACTTGATATTGTTTGGTGATTGCTATAACGACCTGGATGACAAGAGGCAAGTACCCTGAGCATGTGTGGATGATACTAAGTTAGGAAGGGTAGAGAGAGTCAAAAGTAAGACATTCAATTAAAAAGGACTTAAATAATTTTGAGTGATGGGACAAAAAAAAATCTTGTGCAGCTTGTTAAAGAGAAATGCAAAGTTCTTCACATGAAGCAGAACAGCTGCTTCCAACAGCATAGGCTTGGAAATGGCTGGTCTGACTTGGACAGGACCACGGGTTGTGGTAGCTTGCTCAGATTCTGAATGCTTAAAGGCATCCATCTACTGCTGTGTGCAGAGATCAAGCTTAAATAAAACCCTGGAAGCAGATGGGGGTTAAAACGAAGTATTTGGTTTTCCAACCAAGTATTACTGTAACAAAGACACAGCACAGCAGTAGTGTCTGAAGACACCAGCACAATGAACATCACCATTTTCCAGTCTTGGCTTCCTCCAGAAACACAAGGCCCTAGTCAAAATGCAATGTGTTCCTACAGGGATGCCCACAGCAGATTCATTGCTTGGAAAACTATGCCCCACAGAGACTGTTTGGACTGGACAGTACTTCAGCTGCTGGTAAGTACTTACAACTCTTAAAGAGCTGGCAGTTCAACAGCAAATTTTCTTGCCCATTTCAGCTCTGCAGGAGCCCAGGCAATAAGAGGAGCTGATCAGTCTCATCTGTGCAGGAAATATTGTGCTCACAATGCTTTCATGATATGGTTTTCTAGTTTAAGCAATGGTCAGTGTGCCACGACCGCTGTGCTGCTTCAAATGCCAGTTTAGAAAGCAGAATATAGAGTAAAGTGTCAGATGGGTTCCTTAATAGCTGATTTGATGTTTGCTGCCCTTTTACCAAATGCATGAGGAGCAGGTTGGCATGGTGTGCGACAGAGCACTGAACTTCACTGGCCCACACTGTTTCTGTGAANCCCCCCCCCCCCCCCCCTCTCCGTTTTTTCCTGTCCCTCAGCTCTGCTCCCCCGCGCAGGGCCGGCGGCAGCGGAGCCCGCGGAGTTTACGCTCTGACCCAGCATTAGAGGCTTTTATCGCGGTGACAACCCACCCCCCACTGCCGGGATTTCAGCTCCCTCGCGAAAGGCTTTTCCGAAAAAAAACCCTAAAAGTGGAAATAAAAACTGAAAAAGCCCTCTCGCAGTCTGTTCCACCTTTAAGCTAGATAAAAGGCTTTCAGTTTTTAATATTATGTGTGTCTGTGCGTTATCCGATTACATTCGTCATGTAAGATCCGTGAGTAACCTCTATATTCTTCCGTGCTCCCTCTTTCCAAAGGGAAAACATTAAGAACTACGCCACTTGCAACATGTAATCTATGGGCTAACGAAATTACACTTTTCTCTACATAATTACACCTCCGCTCTGCACGGCGTCATAAATGTAATGAAACGTTGTATTCCAAATGTTACACATACGCAGCCTAATCCCCGGGGAGCTCCCTGAGTAAACAAGCTGCTCTGGCTTACTGCCATGTCATTTCGGAACAATTGGTGTTGCAGGGGGATAAAACACTTTTTTTAAAAAAGTTATAATTAAAAATTTGATTTTATTTTATATTGGAATGGAAAGGGGGGAGAGGAAACTAAACAAGAAAACCTACAGAGATCAGCCAACCAAAAAACAAATCCTAATTTCTTTTTCTTTATATTTGCTTGCAAACTAGACCTGGAGACTATTTGAGAAATGAACACTTTTAAATTTCAGATTACGTGCTTAACACTTTCTATAAATCTGCTCAATAAGCTGTCAAAATAGGGCAGACAAGATGACCCAAATTATTCCAAATGAAACATGACAATCGTTTTCTACTAATAAATACATCGGAAACTGCCAACTAAACAGCGCTAAACACAAGTACCACTCACCGAACATCAATCAGTGTTAACGACTCTTTTACTGAATATGTGGGTGGCTCTTAAAAGAGCCTTTGGGGTAAAAACTGACGATCTGAGACGCTCTACTTGGAGCTGGTGTACTTGGTGACAGCCTTGGTGCCCTCGGAGACTGCGTGCTTGGCCAGCTCGCCGGGCAGCAGCAGCCGCACTGCCGTCTGGATCTCCCGCGAGGTGATGGTCGAGCGCTTGTTGTAGTGCGCCAGGCGAGAGGCCTCCCCGGCGATGCGCTCGAAGATGTCGTTGACGAAGGAGTTCATGATGCCCATGGCCTTGGACGAGATGCCCGTGTCGGGATGCACCTGCTTCAGCACCTTGTACACGTAGATCGAGTAGCTCTCCTTCCTTGTCTTTCTACGCTTCTTGTCTCCCTTCTTCTGCGTCTTGGTGACGGCTTTCTTAGAGCCCTTCTTAGGAGCAGGAGCGGATTTAGCTGGTTCCGGCATTTTACAAGAGTGTCACTACCTGTCTATCCCAGGAACGACGTAAATACAATAGCGGAGACACCCTTATTTATAGGGATCGTATGCAAATGAGATGACTCAAGGCTGTTCTTGCCCATTGGACAATATGTGTTGGTGATGTCAAACCAATTGTCAAGTCTGATTGGTCACTACTTCATCTGTCTTCCAATTGGTTAAACTCACAATCACAGTATCCGCCAATCAGAAGTCCCACTGAGTCCCAGAAGGAAGGCATAAAAAGGCAGGGTGGTGGCTGGTAGTGCATTTTATCTTTTTCCGTAGAGTTTAGGGATTTTGGGGTCTTTCTACTTGTTGTTGAGTACTCTTTTGTTAGTTTTGCTAGTTCGATCATGTCTGGCAGGGGGAAGCAGGGCGGGAAGGCGCGGGCCAAGGCCAAGTCGCGCTCGTCGCGGGCCGGGCTGCAGTTCCCGGTGGGCCGCGTCCACCGGCTCCTGCGGAAAGGCAACTACGCGGAGCGGGTGGGCGCCGGTGCCCCGGTGTACCTGGCGGCCGTGCTGGAGTACCTGACGGCCGAGATCCTGGAGCTGGCGGGCAACGCGGCCCGCGACGAGCGCGACTTGGCCTTGGCCCGCGCCTTCCCGCCCTGCTTCCCCCTGCCAGACATGATCGCAGACGGCTCAGCANCTGGTGTGGAGGATGAACACCATCCACAAAACACATGACCAGTGTGTCATGTTAGAAGCTGAAGTGTTACTGCAGAACTCAACCAATGTAGATTGCTCAGAGCTCCTTCCTCCTCCAGAACACTCAAAAAGTTGAGCTTCTATACACAGGATGTATGCTGCGCCTTTTAGTTTAATTTTGCCTATTTTCAGGAGTGCTCCAGGACTTCAATACTATATACAGCCTTATTTTATATCCAAAGCTGTCAGTAAAGCTTTAGAAAGATACTACAGGCATATATTATGGTACAATAAAACAAGAAAAATGGACTGCCTGTTGTTTGCTGGGGAAAATTGAGTAAGTATGACTAACAATAATAGAATACAGAATAATATTTCCTCAAATAACCCAATGACACTAATACAGAAATTTAGTCTATACGCCTGTACATTACTATCATATCTACAAAGAATCTTTAAAAATCACTCATAATAAAAATTCACACTTCAGGCCATCAGTGGGTTTACCTCTTTTAAAGGTAAGCTCTTTCTTAAATCAGGAACAAATTACCTAGTTAGCCATTTCAGTTCTTCAGTTGGGTTCTAACTCTTCAGAAGTAGGGAGCTCTCAATACAGATAATATTGATTCCATAAGGAAATCTAATATAGAGAAGATAAAGAAAGTATAATGTAAAAATAAGCAAAGATTAAATAAACGCCACCAAAAAGGTGATCTAGTAAACTAAAAGAATGGAAGAAACAGATGCTAAGAGATTGCAATTTGTTTATAAAGTGAAGATCAACACGGGGAATGGGAGGTGAATAGGAAAGCTTGAAAAGCAGAATATATATTCCCACTAAACAACATAAAGAGAATTAAAGTGCTAACATGGCTAATTGACAGGAATGCTAGCATGCATTATGGTAGGCACCGTTTGACATCATTAGATGAAAGGAAATAAAAGTTATAGAAAAAAATTGTTAAACGCAAATGTGCTTTTCTTGTACCCTATTCCCCCTGTAAAATGTAAATGGGGAGAAAAAAGGCTGCATTCAGTTGTGGGTTTATTTCCTCAAACAGTGACTGACTTGATAAATAGTGTGCCAAGGCATAGTGATTCTAATATAAACTGAGAGGCTGCATATATGCCATCAGCACCATCAAGGTACACATGCAAAGACCAGAGTGTCTTTGATATCTCTGTACAACAAAATCATACGATATTCCATAAAGACTGATATAAACACAACAAAGCTGACTATCTATACATGAAAAGAGGCTTATCAAAGAGAAGGCCAAACATCACAGCGGTTCAATGAAGGACATACAAGAATGCTACGGAAAGTGAGAAAAGAAAATCCCAAAACAGCTACCCAAAAGAAAATTCTTTCAAGAATCAGGAAGGAAAAACAACAATGGAGAGAAGAAAATAAATAAATTAATAAATAAAAATTAAACACAATAAAAGGGATGATTGAAAGTAAATGGACAGTGAATTTACCAAGCAAAAGCTTCTCAAAATCAAAACCTCTATAGCAGCAAAGACACAGTACAAACAGAAATATTGAGGATAATTAATAAATAAATAAATAAATAAAATAACAAACAAGCCAAACCCCCAAAATAAAACCTGTGTAATGCAGGAATATAAAAGCAAACAGGGCAAAACACTTGTCAAGAAAGAGATAAAATATTTGAAATTCCATTTGTTTGTTGACCTACCAAGAAAAAACTTATAACACTCTCAACTACATATTCGTGATAAATTAAAAAACTAAATGAGAGCTAAAAACTAAAACCGTGTATACACAGAGTTAGAGGGCTTTCTACACCGGTGACGCCTCGGGGAGCCTCTGCAGCAGCTCCTAAGCACCGTGACCCCGTGGTACCGGGAAAGAGCCCCAGCAAACACGAACACCTCCCGAAAGAGTAAAGCTGCCGACCCCAAATGCCAGAGCCGCTCAGGTCCCCAGACATATCGCTAACAGAAAGGGCAACGACACGGGGAACGCTTCCCACAGCGGCCTCGCGTAACTCGAAAAATAAGCGACTGACCGGAACGTCGCCCCAGGGGCCCGCAGGCCCCCCCGGCCAGGCCCTTTGTGGGAACGCCGCGAAATGGCGGCGGCGGTGGCGAGCGGGAGGGANGCGGGCCGGGCTGCAGTTCCCGGTGGGCCGCGTCCACCGGCTCCTGCGGAAAGGCAACTACGCGGAGCGGGTGGGCGCCGGTGCCCCGGTGTACCTGGCGGCCGTGCTGGAGTACCTGACGGCCGAGATCCTGGAGCTGGCGGGCAACGCGGCCCGCGACAACAAGAAGACGCGCATCATCCCCCGCCACCTGCAGCTGGCCATCCGCAACGACGAGGAGCTCAACAAGCTGCTGGGCAAGGTGACCATCGCGCAGGGCGGGGTGCTGCCCAACATCCAGGCTGTGCTGCTGCCCAAGAAGACCGACAGCCACAAGGCTAAAGCCAAGTAAAACTCTTCCGTCGAAACAACCCAAAGGCTCTTTTCAGAGCCACCCACATCTTTCTTGAGAGAGCAGGAACACTTGAGTTTGCTATTGTTTTTTTCCTGAAATGTTATGATGTAATGAGGAACTTCGTGCTTCGACAGAATTTCTGAAGTAGTCCTTTTTTTTTTTTTTTTTTTTTTTCTATGTAATCTCTTATGCTTCTGCCGTTTCTTCTAATATGCTTGTGTAAACCTTTTTTTGCCGATGTTTTAAAAAGAGAGTTGAGAGTTGAAATCATTTACAGCAGCTGGGTGGTGGCTGTGGTCTAAGGGTAAGCGATGAGATCGCAGTAAGTCTGGGCTTGGAGCCTCCAGTTCCGTGCTTTGAATTGGGAATCTTTGCCTTGACCCCCGCTGAGGTGGGCTGGGGAGGAGGCGGGGCATTTTCGGGCCAATCTGGGGGTAGCGCGCGGGTTTCAAACGCGTTCATTTTTCCTCAGGGATGGTCCCCGGCTGCTCCTCTTTGGCTGGTGGAAATGGGATTCATGAACCTCGTGTCTAGTGGCTGCTTTCGGTTTTATGCCTCTTGAGATCTGGGGGTTTTTGTTTGTTTTTTTTAAACTAATTTACACCTTCCCAGCAATAGCAATAGTATTAGAAATATTTCAGTCATATGCTGCCCCTTAACTAAACCAGGACTGTTTCCAAAGGGCAGTGCCACCTAGACTTTGAGGGGGGTGATGGAAATCTTAGCGGGGGATCACAGGTTAAACCAAAATCGTCTAAGGCGTAATTTATCGCAGCATCTGAGTGAGCGTACGGAAGCATTTTAGACAGTCAGAGCATCATAGAGCACCAGTCTGGACTTGAACTCAGGAGTGGCTTTCAAAAGCATTGCTGGGTTTACCTGCAGAAGTTTCCATTCCTTTTACAGAGTAGCCATCTTCTTCCTGACAGCTCTCTTTGCTTTTTGGGTGTGGCAGCCTTAACCACCTTTTTGAGGGCTCTTGGCAGCAGAGGCCGCTGGCTAATTTGGGCTCTTTGCCCCAATCTTGGTGGTCTTGAGCGAGAGAGCACCTTGCTCCACCTACGTGGAGGTGATGATGGCCTCACTGGTCAGCCCAGTGGCTCTGGGGCCCGCGGGTATCTGAACGGTCCGACGCCGTCTTCAGCTTCTTGGAGGTGGAGACTGGAGGGGCGGCAGTCCCAGACATGGACAGAGAGTGATTTCAAGAAGGAGTGAAAAGGGTACCAGGGGGAATATAAGTAAAGATAAGCAGCTGGAAGCTGGTATTTGAAGGGAGGAGCGTCTCTGCACTTGGTGCCTTGAGGAGTTTACTGTGCTGGAAGGTAGCAAAGACTGTTTTGTGTTTCCTCGGAACAAATTTTTTTTTTTTCAAATTCTTCTACTGTCATGGATACTGCATCCTTTCATCCTTTCCTTTGTTAGGAAGATTTTTAAACTTATTTTTTCCAGTAATGTCTTATGGAAAAGAAAGTAGAACTGCCCAAAGGGGAGCCAGGAATGCACTGCTGGGAGCCTCCAAACGAGGCTGCCTGAGGGGGTTGTTTTCTTTTTGTCTTTAAAAATGCCCCTTGAGAAATAAGGCAAGAAAAAGAAAAAAAGGGGAAAAAAAGCCTTACTGCTTTTTGCTGTGTCCTCCCTCGAGGCAAAGAAGTGAGTCATGGTAGCAATGTGTTGATTGAGAATGTTTTTCAAGCAGAAGGAGGTAAGGCAGTAGTCCCTGTCTGCAGCGTTGCTTGGAAACAAGATTAGAATCGCAGGGCTGCTTTTAAACGACATTTCCTTATTGCACAATTTCCAAGCAGATTTGGTTTGGTTTTGTGGGGGGGTTTATTATTTTTCTGGGGGTGTGTTTTCTTTCGACACAGACTAAGGACTCTTTTTTTCATCAGCCCAGTTATGTTGAAAGAAAAAGGAGTGTGTTTTTGATCATCTACTACTCATTGATGGACTTTCTTAGTAGCCATGCTGAAAGTTAGAAACAGGGTTAAAGCCTTTGAGGATAACTTCCTATTATTATTAGCAGATTGTTTTGTGTGTCAAATCAAGCAAAATAACCTTCTATTGGTGAATATTGGTATGAGGGGAAGAGACTGAATGGGCGTGAAGCAGAGGACAGATTTATACAAAGTCCTGATTGGGCCATTTGAAAATCCAGTGTTTTGGAACACAGGACTCCAGGAACTCATTTTTCCCCTCTGAAACAGATGTGAAGAAGGGAGCATTTCCATCTTCTCATGACCAGTGCTCACAATGAAGTGCCTGGGAAGGAAGCGGGACCGGTTTATGAAATTAGGGCAAGCGTGTGACGTTTGAAAAGTCACTCGAAAACACTGTTGTTGGAAGAAAAGGGTTAACAGGCACAAAGATTCTAGATTTCACAACCAGGTGGGCTTCCGTAGTCGATGAGGCGGGGGGAGGGCCCATCTGACCCTGGCGATGCCGACCTAATCTCAAAACAAAGACCAGAGGAGCCTCGAGATAAGGGAATGGTAAATCTCTGCTTTTATATGTAAAGTTTGGAGTGACCGATGACGAACTTATCATGTACTTTTCTGTACTTTCTTCTTTATTATTTTGTGTATAAGGCCTGGCTTATTTCTCAGTAGGTGTGCTAGCTTTTCGAATTATCACCTGGCATGCTTTTCTGCGCAGAACTGGAATAAAAAACACCTATTTCAACTCTGTGTGTCGAATCGCCTTTGCATACCGGGTAAAGAACTCGTATTTGAGACAACAACATAAGTATTTCAATATTTCAATTTTTAAATGAGATACAAAGAGATTGAAATCTTTATATACTGCCTCCTCAATAGGGAAACATGGCAGAAAAGCAGAGAACAAAATGGTAAATTTTGTGATTTAACATTATTAAAGGCAACTACTTGTGAAGAATGTAACAAAAAAATAGAGTAGACTAGATTTCAGTTTCCTTTAATAGCAGTTTATGACTAAAGCTGTTTTCTATTTTTTTGTATGTTTTTAATAGTACAGGGAAACTGGTGTATAGTAAACCCTTTTTCTTCAGCTAAAAATATAGATGAAATATTTTCCTCCAATTACTGCATATTCTTGTTTCTCCTGATAATCTGTTCACATTTAATGTAGAAAAGCAATATATTCTTCTGCCTGATGATAACTTTGCTCATTAAAAATGAACACATCCTCTGTCTGCATACCATGGTTAAGTAAATGTTCTGTACATATCAAAACAGAAGAGAGAAATGGAGTATAGGACCTATTTACTTAGGTGAATTTAAAAATTTTTCTTTAAAAACATAAGCATTGTACTTAATTTCAGATGTAGAATTTTCAACTAATTCAGATCCTTTCCCAAATTTCTTTACAGCTATTGAGGCAGCCTGAACTCTCAAACAGCTTTCTGTACAGAGGAAGACTTTAGATTCAAGAACAGTGCATCAGTGCATCAGTGTAATGAAGGGGGGGGGAAATTGGTGCCACAGATCGCTTACTTTTGACCTTTAAGTGCACACTGTTTCTCTTGGGAAAAGACCTGCTTAGACACTAAATTACTTTTTGAAAAATTACTGATACTGCTTATTTCTCTGAGGTATACTGAACAGGCTCGATTTAAGCATTGGTAAACATGAAAGAAACTCGTCCTTTCACAAGATTTCAGAGGCACGGATGCTCACACTCAGAAAATATGAATGTCAGGTGTGAGGTCTGAAAAATAATTGCACTATAGCTATAGAAACGCAGCAGAAGGTAATAATATGTGCCCTGAGTGTATCTTATTTGTGGCAGATTGCCATAAACCGCAGCTAATTCCTTGGACATCGTTGCATCTTCCTTCACCAGTTCTCCCTCATGTTACTGAGACACAGCTATGTAACGGGGGCACAGATCAGTGTCGGGGGGGTTTCCTCCAGCACTGCCAAGCAGCTGAGGATCTGCATCAGCCGAGGTGGCGGGGG
>JAAWXA010000003.1:10215687-10308275 GCA_038090715.1 Florisuga fusca
CTGCTTCATCTGAGCAAGCGTAGGCCGCCTTGGTGGCCAACTGCTTGCGGGGCGCCTTCCCGCCTGTCGACTTACGCGCGGTCTGCTTGGTACGGGCCATAACAAAGATCTCTTTATGTTACTAAGGCGATAACGTCCGAGCGCTTCTGACTGTCACTTATACCGTGAGGAGGCCACGCCTTCCTGCCTCTGATTGGCCAAAGTAGCGAACAATTTAATTGGTTAATTCGAACATCCTGTATCCACAGCGGCATCTGACGTCTTCCCCTATGTTCATATTCAGCTCTTCGAAAGTAGATCTCATAAGCAAATAAGTTGGTGTTTGGTTTGCTTTTTTTTCTGTTTTATTTAGCTTTGATTTGGAAGGGTTCTTAAGATTACTTCTCCAATATTTTGTTGGGGTTTTTTAATTGCTGTTTTTTTCCCAGCACTGATATCTTTCAGAAATTCAGTTTTTTTACTGAAGGAACATGAAATATATTATTACCCTTTGTGTGTAAGTTCACTATCTTTTTCTTTTTAAAAGTCTTCAATAGCAGACTCCTTTGGAGGATTTACTTAGAATAATATCGAGAAAGTGACAAAGAGAAGTCATTGGAAGGAAGTGGAGCCTTTTCCGGAAGCGGAAAGATGAAATAAAAGAAGCCTTAGATGTAAATATAGAGGGCACGGTTCAGCAAAGAAAGGGTTAAAGCGGGCTTTTCAAATTGGCCCAATGAGATCGCCGTTTTCCATCAGCCAATGAAAAGCAAAGCTCGGAAATAAAAAGGAGCCGGCTCCACTTTCGTTCAACGTGTTTTTGTGTCAGTTAGTAGCCTGAGGAGCGTGACTAGAAGAAATGGCCCGTACCAAGCAGACCGCGCGTAAGTCGACGGGCGGGAAGGCGCCCCGCAAGCAGTTGGCCACCAAGGCGGCCCGCAAGAGCGCGCCGGCCACGGGCGGCGTGAAGAAGCCGCACCGGTACCGTCCCGGCACGGTGGCGCTGCGCGAGATCCGGCGCTACCAGAAGTCGACGGAGCTGCTGATCCGCAAGCTGCCCTTCCAGCGGCTGGTGCGGGAGATCGCGCAGGACTTCAAGACGGACCTGCGCTTCCAGAGCTCTGCCGTGATGGCGCTGCAGGAGGCGAGCGAGGCCTACCTGGTGGGGCTCTTTGAGGACACCAACCTCTGCGCCATCCACGCTAAGCGCGTCACCATCATGCCCAAGGACATCCAGCTGGCCCGGCGCATCCGCGGAGAGCGAGCCTGAGCCCCCTGCCCTGCCGCCCCCCAACCCAAAGGCTCTTTTAAGAGCCACCACAATGCCACCAGAGAGAGCTGTGTCTCTGCTTCATCTGAGCAAGCGTAGGCCGCCTGTGCTGAGCGCTTTCCCGCGTTCAAAGGCATCACTGATGCTGCGATCTCGGGGGGTAGGGGGAGGGAGAAGGGTTCTTGCTGTGGGGACGCTCCCGTCCACCTTGCGAGTTAATAACCGCTGTGCGGTTCCCCGTTTAAAGCTGCCCGCGCAGGGCGAGAGGGGAGGGGCGGGATCGCGGCGGTGCCGCTCAGCAGGAGAAGGGGGGGAGCCCAGTACAAGGGGAGGTGTTTTCGGACAGGGTTCACCTCCTCTTTCCCTGACCGAGCCTAGGGCGCTTCGGGTGCATTTCGCCGATTCTTCTCCCCGCGCCTTCCCGCTTTGTCCCGCCCCCGAATGGCCGAGAAGAGCGCCGCCATTTCATGAGTTTCACGAGGGAGGCTGCTGGGATGAAGCCAGTGGCGGGAGAGGGCGGGGTGGCCGCTCTCTAGCCCGTGTCCTCCTCGGCATCCGTGTTTTCTCGGCAGCCTGGCCCTTCCGTTCTCCTTTGGAACGAGGGAGAGGGAGAACAACCAGGAGGGGGAGGGGGAAGAAGGGAATTGAATACGCAACGTCTTTCAGAAGGCAAGTGTTTCTCTAGAACCCAGCCCTCCACCCGCTGCCCTGGTCCTCGTGTCAGTGTGCAACACAAGCGCGTACTGCCACGGATTTCAGCCGCCTGTTGCTTCCGGCTGGGAAGGGTACATCGCATAGGAAGGGCTACGAATGGCGACCATTGAACGCGCAACTGCCCCTTCCCTTCTCCCTCCCTCCCTCCCTTCCTGAATTGCACAGAGAGCGCAAAAAAAACCAAGCTACGCCAACAGCGACCACAGCTCTTTTTTGAAATTTGTGGGTGGCTCTGAAAAGAGCCTTTGTGTTGTAATGAAGCGTATTCGTTTTTCCAAGAAACCGAGTTTAACCACCGAAGCCGTAGAGGGTGCGTCCCTGGCGCTTAAGCGCGTACACTACGTCCATAGCCGTCACGGTCTTTCTCTTGGCATGCTCGGTATAGGTAACAGCGTCGCGAATCACGTTCTCCAAAAAGACCTTCAGCACGCCGCGCGTCTCCTCGTAAATCAGGCCCGAGATGCGCTTCACGCCGCCACGCCGAGCCAGACGGCGGATGGCCGGCTTGGTGATGCCTTGAATGTTGTCGCGAAGCACCTTGCGGTGACGCTTAGCACCCCCTTTACCGAGCCCTTTCCCGCCCTTACCTCTACCAGACATCTTGCCTTCGCTCTCAACTCAAGCGCTTTGTGCTAAGCCTGGACACTCGCGCCTCTCTATATTGCCGGCGGTCCGACCTGGTTGAGGACTGCGACGGGGCAGGGCGAGGGCGGGCTCTTCTCGGCACCCTTCCCCCTGCGTGCCGGGACGTTGGCCTCATCGCCTGCGAGAACGATGGGGCGCGTATAGGCTCCTCCATACAGCCAGCTCGTTTTCCGGGCTCGCACCACCGGGAACTGGGGGAGTAAACCGCTAAGGGGGTTAGGGGAACGGGACGCCCTCTTTCCCGCCGCGCATGTCCCGGCCTCCCGGCCCGGTGGTTGCGGCTCCCGGTGCCGATGGGAAAGCCGCGCCCTGGCGGCCGCGGGTCTGCAGCAAAATCCACCCAATGGGCTTGGCGGGACCGCGCGCCGCTTCCCCACCGCGCACCGACATACCCCCGTCCCCCCACCCTCCTTCTCCCGCCTTCCCCCCTCCCTTCCCTCCCGCTCGCCACCGCCNCCCCTGGGGCGACGTTCCGGTCAGTCGCTTATTTTTCGAGTTACGCGAGGCCGCTGTGGGAAGCGTTCCCCGTGTCGTTGCCCTTTCTGTTAGCGATATGTCTGGGGACCTGAGCGGCTCTGGCATTTGGGGTCGGCAGCTTTACTCTTTCGGGAGGTGTTCGTGTTTGCTGGGGCTCTTTCCCGGTACCACGGGGTCACGGTGCTTAGGAGCTGCTGCAGAGGCTCCCCGAGGCGTCACCGGTGTAGAAAGCCCTCTTAACTCTGCGTATGGAAAGGAGGGAGGCTAGGCTATCCTATCGGTCCTAATAGTTTCTCCAGGGAAATAAATACGGTGTTATTATAATGAGTGCTGGATGTAGTTGTATACCGAATCTTATTTTGGTTTGGGGTTTTTTTTGTTACTAATACTCAGCCAAGTGTTTACAAAACGTATGCTGTAAGTGGTTTGTGTATCTTATGTAGTCATTAAAAAAATCTACATTTTTGCTTTTAAGCAAGTGTGGAATGCGTTCATGGGTTTGCTTGTTTAGTGATAGATACTGTATGTTTAGTGATAGATATTATATGTTTATTTCACTGCTTTTTTTCTTTACATAGTTTTGTACATAAAATGCAATTTTTTATAAGCTCCAGTCCACGTGTACATTTATAGGGAAGGAAACATTTTCAGTAATTGTCTCATCCTAATAATCTTTAGAAATTTTAAGCTTCCAAACTTTTTTTATTTTTTTAATGTGTGGAAACTACCTCTTTTCCCATTATAATTTCCTTTCATCTTGTGTCTTTTCAGTAGAGATATTTAATGTAGAAATACAACTCATATATTGCTCTTTAAGTTATTTTAATGTCCTGATCTGCCTGATGACAGCATCAATTAGCATTTTACAGAGCTAGAAAACTTGCATCAATAGCTGGAAAGGTGTGCATGGTATAATCCAATTATGGTTAGTGTTCCCATCTGAACACATGAAAGATCTGCAGTAGCCACCTATAACCTCGAAACCAGACTTCTCAAAGGTGATATTAAGGTGCATTATGCAGTTTAGAGATTGTCCAAATTAATCAGAACTACTAGCCAGCTGTGCCTTATCAGTATCTTTTCAGTAACTCATATTGCTCTGTTCCGAGTGTTTTTGTTTATGGTGTAGTTACTCTATAACTTTTCCTGGTGTTTCTCCTCGGTTCTTCTATCTCTATCCTACACTGAGGGGGTATATACAACAAACCAAAATTAAATTATGTTTAGAAAGGAATCAAAATCAACAGTTTCCATTCTGCTCTTTAAGGTCTATATTATTCCTCTGCTTGTTTGATCTGTTAATTTTTTGGGGTCATGGTGGTGGTTTGTTTTTCAAGAGCATTTGTGGTTGGCAAGATGCACTCTGTAAGCCCAAGATAATGCACAGGTTTCTTGAGTTTCTCTCATCGGGTAAGTTTCCTCCACATTTCTGGTTGAAGACGCTGCAGCAGGTGGGATAATTAGAGCCAAGGTACTACTCATAATTTTTTTTTTTTTTTTCCCCCTTGGTAAAAAGCACAGACAAAAAATATTTTACTAACTGGAGATTTCAGAAGAAAAAAGAGTATTTTTCAGAAAAATCTATGCAGGGCTCACACACAATCTGTAGTGGCAAAACAATGGAAGCTCCACCTTTATGTGTTCCCATTGCCTCTTAGAAGCTTCCTGCTGTTCTGTGCTTTCACATCATACTCGGGTTTTATTGCTAAGGTGTTTGTTTTGCAGGTTTTTTGACGTTCCAAAGCCTTGGTCAGTCAATGGAAACTCTATTGTTGATTGGGATGGATAATGGGTGACTAGACATTAATAAGTTCCCACCCCTTTCCTTTAGTGAACATAGTTATTTTAGGCTGCTGAGAGACACATGAATGTTTCTCTCCGTATAATCCTGGCTGTCCAAATAATGCAATAAACTCATATCTCCTTCCACTATTTAAAAGATTATAACAATCACGTCTTTCCAAGAACTTGACTTCCTTTTATAAACAGCTCCTAGCCCTCTCCTTACTCCCCAGTTCTTTAGCCTTTAGCACTACCTGGTTATACCTCTTTGCAAAGGTGCAGCACACACAGCCACACTGCCCCAGGACTGAAAGTAAGGATCCCTAAGACCTGGAACAGCTGTCACTTTTGTCTGGAACTGATCAATAGTCTTAAAAGGATTAACATGGGGAAAGGGAAAGTGTAGGAACCGTGGTTTGTTGTGGTGTTTTTAATTATTTTATATTGGTTTTAATGCCTCCACTTTCTGGATCTCTTGCTGAGATTTCCCTGTGTTATTTCACGTTGTCTCTTTCACAGCAGTGTGACCAAAGCAACCAGAGGTGTGATCCTACACCACATTGTCCAGGAGTGGTATGTTAAATTTCACAGATGTTCACACGAGAACTTCTGTTACCAGGCAGAGGTGGTCTCAGTGAAATTCATTTCCAGGTAGTGTTTATGCCAAAACAAAGTCATCAGGTTCACAGCATATGTGGGAAGTTAAGTGCTTGGATATGGGCCACTCTGATGTGTTGTCTTGATTTGCTGAAAAAGAGAGAAGTATTTATCTTCTACTTCAAAGGCACCCACCCCATCCTGCTTCTAGATGAGAGGGAGCAGGGCTTGGGAGCAGGGGTAGGCAGTGGACATTAAACCAGAGAGCCACAGGAAGCTGCTCTCCTCAACTTGGGTGGCTGGTTTTTTTTCCTCAATTTAGCCATTAAGCACAGCTTAAGCAGTTGCAAACAAGCATTAATCACTGAGAAGGAGAAATGTTCCATACTTTCCTCACCTCATTCCCTTTCTTCAGACAGAAGTATTTTGGATGTCTACTAGGAATGTTTGTGCACTGAGAATTGCGCCCAGTAAGGTAAAAGGAAAAAATACAGAAGCCTGAGAAGGTGAAAGATCTTTCCATTGCTTTTTTAAATATCAGTTTCCACAAATGCTCTCACTATCTTTACAAATCTTGAAAAATTAGTTTATTGTGATTTTAGCAATCATACCTACCTTAACCTACATTTACCTTTGTCCGATAGGTTCCTTGTATAGGCCCCTTGCTACCTGCCTCCTCTGTTACCATGACTTTGAATGGTCCTTAAGGGTTCCACATGGAAATAGCAACATTATAGTACTGCCTGTAGTACCAAGTTACGTGGGCCTATCTTCATTCAACCATAAAATTATACTGACCCCTTTAAAAGTTTATTCTACCATTTTAATTTACTGATCAATTAATTTATAACTGTAATTTATACTTAACACACAGCATTTTAATAATTAAAAAATATATAATTAACCTTTTTTTCTAAATATACAGGCTAACACTATGATAAAAACCACTTCCTCTAATATATAAAAGTATCAGGACATCATAATTCATAATACTATAAAATCATTTTAGTCTGTTTTAACAATTTGCTAATTTAAAAAATTGCTATTTGCAATTTTTAATTATCATTTTTTGTTACCAGGAATATCTTGATTTTGACTTAAATTAATTGAACCTTTAATACATTCCAAAAGAAGTCAACATTATTTAATTTACAAATAAAATCAAAACTTTCATCTCATTTGAATTCCCGACAAACAAGCCAAGTTCTGTGAGCCACAAGAATTAATTTCAAACACAATTACCAAAGCTCTGTCAAATCTTCAGAACCTTTCTGTCCTTTCTGGTTGTGTAGTTTTCCCTTTGACATTGAACTTGTGGCTGGTTATTACTTGAAGCATGCAGGTATGTATGTTATTGACAGGAAAAAGACAAAAGAAAAGTAGGAAAACCTCTTGCAATTTTTTTCCAGGTTTTGTGTGGTTGTTTTATGGAGAAATTGCCCATTACTACACTTGGGACGTACACATGCGCCTGAGGAGGCGGATGAGGGCGGATGATCCGGGGTAACCGCGGGAAGGGAGCGAGGCGGGAAGGCGGAGAAACCATCTTCTCTACCGAGATCTGCGATTGAAACGGCTTCTTGTGATTGGCTAATAGATTGGCGTTATTAACCAATAGTAGCGTGGTATTTTAAAAAAGTCCAATTACAAGGCCTCTCGTGCTGGTAATGATGTCACTGACTCCTTAAGCCAATAGAAGCGCTGAACGGTGAGGCTGGGGATTTGCATAAGGCCCCTATAAATACCGGAGTAACCGCAGTATCTGCTACTCCGGTGTGCTACAGCTGATTATCGGCGCCATGCCTGAGCCGGCCAAGTCCGCCCCCGCGCCCGCACTACAACAAGCGCTCGACCATCACCTCGCGGGAGATCCAGACGGCAGTGCGGCTGCTGCTGCCCGGCGAGCTGGCCAAGCACGCAGTCTCCGAGGGCACCAAGGCTGTCACCAAGTACACTAGCTCCAAGTAGAGCGTCTCGGATCGTCAGTTTATACCCCAAAGGCTCTTTTAAGAGCCACCTAATTTTTCAAGTGAAAGGGCTGATTTGCTGATTTCTGGGGAGGTATGTAACTCAACTGTTCACTTCGGTGTCCCGGGAGAATTTTCAGTTAAAAGCCTACAGCTAGCGTATGAAGTTTTATGTGGGTTAAAATTTAAAAAAAGCTAATATTGTCACAGGTCTTAAGTGTGGCTGAAAAGAACTTTCTCATTTCCAGAACTCTGAATGCCTGGGGCAGGGGGATTGGAACGTGATTATAGAAGGTGATTATCTTTTATTCTAGGTGTTAAAACTAATCCTATGGGAAATCCCAGGTGATATGCAGAATTCGTGTACACTTGGTAAAATAATTGTGAATAAATGTTTTTTTAATCAGTTTTAAATCTTGCAGGAGGGTTTGTAGCTTTGATTCTGGAGCCTTTGTTGTTTAACGTACACTCTAGTACGCTCATGTGTGCACGTAATCTTGTTTGCAATGAAGCAGCTGTCTGAAGTAGATTAGACAATCAACATACACAGATTTTTCTTTAGCAAGGATTTTCTGGTTTAAAAACTCAATGCCCAAATCTTAGGCAGGAGACAGCTCTTTAAAAAAAAAAAGTTGTAGGGAGAGGTGGGGTGATAGGTAGGACGGAAGGCTGTCCCGCTGACGCCGTTCCGCCCCTGGTAGCCTGTGCTGCCGAACTGACTTCCTCAACAGGGCCAAGGCAGAGGCGGGGCACGGCACGGCCCTCACGTTTCCTATCGCCGATCCATTTGCTCCCTCCCCCCAGACTCAGGCAGCCCGTGAGGGGGGCGCCGTGCCGCGCTCCCCGTGTAGGGGGAGGGCAGCCGGAGCCGTGGCGGAAGGGACGGGAAAGGAGAGGGCAGTCGCCACCGCCCATGGGGGCGGGACCTGAGGCCCGGGAGCAGACGGAACCAATCCCTGCCCAGCGCGGGACTTTTAAACTCCCCCGAACTCCGCAGCCAGAGGTGCGCCGGGCAATTACCGGGGGCGGGGCAAAGCGAGGGGCCGCAGCTATCGCCCAACTCCCGAATCGCACGTACTAAAACTTCCTGTTTTAAGGAAGCTCGAGATATCCAAGGCTGTACCAAACGCGCCCTACTGCTTTGGCTTTAAAATTAATTCCAAGACCTGTTCAAATCATTTGCTTTTGGTGCTGTGGTTGCCCGTGTTCCAGCTCTTTTTGAGAGTAAGTGGGTGGCTCTTAAAAGAGCCTTTGGGTTTATTTAAATGAGTAGACTAATTTCTTCTCAGTTTTACTTCTTTTTGGGCGCCGCCTTCTTTGCCTTGGCTGCTTTGGGCTTGGCCGCCTTGGGCTTGGCTGCTTTGGGCTTCACTGCCTTCGCCTTGGCCGGACTCTTTGCTGCCTTCTTCGGGCGACCTGCTTTGGCAGCTTTCTTCGGGCTTTTGGCTGCTTTTTTAGCCGCAGCAGCTGCCGGCTTCTTGGCTTTCTTAGGGCTTTTCTTCACTGCTGCCGCTTTCTTGGGTTTCTTGGCTGCGCTGGCGGGCTTCTTGGCCGCGGGCTTCTTTGGCTTGCCCGCTGGTTTTTTCTTGGTTGCTTTTTCTTTTGTCTCACCCGGTTTCTTGTTTAATTTGAAAGAACCAGAGGCGCCGGTGCCCTTGGTCTGCACCAGGGTGCCCTTGCTAACGAGGCTCTTAAGCCCCAGCTTGATGCGGCTGTTGTTCTTCTCCACATCGTAGCCTCCGGCGGCCAGCGCCTTCTTGAGAGCGGCGAGCGAGAGCCCCTTCCGCTCCTTGGAGGCAGACACGGCCTTGGTGATCAGCTCGGTGACGCTGGGGCCGGCGGGCTTGCGGGCTTTGGAGGCGCCCGCCGCCTTCTTCGGCTTCTTGGCGGCGGCCTTGCCACCGGGAGCTGAAACAGCGGGAGCGGCAACAGGCGCGGTCTCCGACATAGTGGCAGAAATCGTCCACGAATCAGAGAAAACCACTGGGCCTGGAGCGAGTCAGCGGCCTCGTATTTATAGAGAGGAGCCGCGCGGTGATTGGTGCGTTGCAGCGCCCGCCCCGCTGCACGGCAGAAAGGTCCCTTCTCACCGCTCATTTTGTGTTTCTTAGCACTCAAAAAAGGCTGTTTTTATCAGAATTTTTGCCGCCCACCCACCCCCATTTCGCAGCGGCGTGGAAAAGAAAGACTATTGTTCCCCTCAGCAAAGTTTCCCGTCGAAGAGGCAACGGGTGAGTTAAAAAAGAGGCGATAAACCCTGAGTCCTGGACCTGAACAGACCTCGGAAGGCAGAAACTTTTGTTTTTCCTTCTAAATAAAATTTGCGATGGGTGCAACTAAATCTCCAAACTAACTAATTGTAACTCTTTAAAGGGTCTTCTCTTATTCTGAATTGAAAATCAGGGATTTGAATTGATACTTTAATCGCAAATTGATTTCAAAGAGGAGGAAGTAACACAGGCTCATCTTGAGCACTGAATATGGAATAGAAATTAGCTTCTTTGTCCAAAATCCTTTACCCTTTTCAAAAAATTACAATAAATTAAATTAGTGCCTTATAAAACAAGGCGAGAAGCAGATTAAAGTCCTGTAAAGGGCTGCTTGTCCCACAGAAGGAGATGACTTTTTACAGCATAGCAGCTTGTACTGTGTGGATCAGTGTGCACGGTACAGACATGATTCCCTGGTGCTCTGCTACATAAAGACTTTTTTTTGTTAATAAATTAGGTGACCTAAGAAGTTAACACGACTCGATTTCGTTAGCAATCGTAATCACTGCCCTATGGCTTGATAATTCAGCAGTGGTTTTGTTTTGATACAGTTTAATTGGTGAAAATCTGAGTCATTATCTAAGGAGACAGTGCTGCAGCTGTTGTTCCTGTACTTCTAGACAACAAAACTTGCCCAAGTTATCATTTTGGGCTTCCTTTTCACAGTGGATTGCAAACTATTCCATTTTTTCCTTTTCAGTGACCGGTTCCTGTATTGGAAGCAGTGTTAAAATAACAGCCAGCTGATGTATCTGTACTGCTAAAGTAACTGACTGCTAATAAGGAGGGGAAAGGCTCACTCTGCACATTGCAAGGACATGCTTAAGCAAACCAAAAAATAAGTTGTTGGGGGGTTTTTTTGGAGTATAGACACCAAGTATTCTCTGATATTTTCATTTTTTTCTACATCCCTTTGTTTTGGCAAAGGCCTGTAAACTTTTTTTTTTTTTACAATTTGCCATTGTGACAATTGGTACTAAAATTTCATACAATGCTATGATTCAAATAATTTGTTTTCAAACGGATAATCATTAAAATGTATTTATTGACTTATAACGATTGTTTTGAGGTTTTATTGTTTTCTGTTTCATTTTTATTTCAACATTTTATGGCAATGTTCACTATACACAGAATGGAACTGGAACAGGCAGCTGTGCTTTTTATCTTGAACTGCACATCCAAAAATGACAACTCTCAAAGGCCTTCAACTTTCAGGCAAAAAATGGGTATGGCCACTCAAGGAAAGCCCTGAGAAAACTAAGAACTAGTAATTCTGAATACTTAATGTAACCTTTGTAGGTCACGTCAAAAGGTTGTCTGGGGGGAGGGGAGGCAAGTTGGGGTTTTTTGTCATGAGTTTCCTCCACTGCAGTCACACAGACCTGACAGAATGTATGCTTTTTTAGACCCTAAACGTGTGCTGCCTTTCTCACTTCTACCAGGGTATTTTTCTTGGATTATACCTTGTTTTTTACATGTTTACGAGCAACTACCTGTTTACAGTTATTTAAGTACTAAATGCAGGACATATTTAACGTTTTATGGACTTTTTCCTAGGATGTACAGCTCCTTTTAAGAAAAAGTGAGTGGCTCTGAAAAGAGCCTTTGGGTTACTTTTGAGATGGCAACGCTCCTCAGGTTTGCTTTACTTGCTCTTTGCCTTATGGCTGTCCGTTTTCTTGGGCAGCAGCACAGCCTGGATGTTGGGCAGCACCCCGCCCTGCGCGATGGTCACCTTGCCCAGCAGCTTGTTGAGCTCCTCGTCGTTGCGGATGGCCAGCTGCAGGTGGCGGGGGATGATGCGCGTCTTCTTGTTGTCGCGGGCCGCGTTGCCCGCCAGCTCCAGGATCTCGGCCGTCAAGTACTCCAGCACGGCCGCCAGGTACACCGGGGCGCCGGCGCCCACCCGCTCCGCGTAGTTGCCTTTCCGCAGGAGCCGGTGGACGCGGCCCACCGGGAACTGCAGCCCAGCCCGCGACGAGCGCGACTTGGCCTTGGCCCGCGCCTTCCCGCCCTGCTTCCCGCGGCCAGACATCGCTCCGCAGCTCTTCCGCAAACACCTCACGCAGTGACGTCAGACACTCGCCTGAACTCCCCCCAAGCCCACCCCTTTTTATAGCCTCCCCGTGCGCCCCAGCCTGCTTTCTGATTGGCTGATCCCCACTCTCGCTCCAGCCGACCAATGGCCCTTCGGATCCAAATCCACCCAATGAGGGAGAGGCGCCCGGCCCCGCCCTGCCAGCGGCAGAGGAGCTGGGGGGGCGGGATGGGCGCTGCTGCTAGGGGCGGGGTCCAAATCTCCCTCGGTTCTGGGGGTAGTTCTGTTCCATGGTTGACCCACGAGACTCGCTTTGGAAAAAAGCAGCTCACAGGGAAACGTGTCCCTCCTTCTTGACAGGGGTGGAGACGCACAGCTGCTTCCCGGGAACAGGGGGAAACCTCTGATAACGCGATCGTTGTCGTTTGAGAAATTAAGAACATAGAAAATTCTACAACAGGATTACCTAAAAAATATATATATTATTACTAATACAAGAGAGAAACTTTCCTTTTGGTAGGAACATTTTGAACCCCGCACTAACTGAGAAGAAATTGCTCTGATTCTGGAGACAAATATTACTGTAATCAAACTAATGCAATACTGTTTACAAGGCTGTTATGCACACCATTAGAAATCAGGCTCTCACACTTTTATCCAAACAAGAATACCCTGCTGCCTGGATAAATGAATTCAAGATCCAGGATGTTTGTCTGGTATGGTCCAGCCTTTTCTTAAAAAGATATTACTGTTCATTTTTCATCCTTTTCTCTAGGCATTCATGGTTTCTCTTTATTATGACTTTTTTTCTCTTTCTTCCATACATTTTTAGCAAACACTATTCTTATCTAAACCACTGAAGAAGCCTACGTCCTGGACTTTGCAACATCCTCCTGCTACCCCAGTGTTGCACAGCAGGCTTTTCCTCCATTTTACCCATAGCATGGGATTCTGTTCTCATTTCCATAATTTCAGTTGCCTGTGATTTTGGTTCCCATATTCAGATAGGAACAAGAAGAATCTGTGAATCTGTGGTTCTTTAAAATGCATCCCAGATCCTGTCGTCACACAGATACCATTAAATTAAAGTGAGTAGTGCTGGAACCAGAATATGCTGCTTATATCCCAGATATCACTACTGTTTCATTTTAGGGAAAGAGAAATATGTGACTCCCACAAGGCCACCTCTGATAGCCTACAAAAAAAAAAAAAAAAAAAAAAAAAAAAAAAAAAAAAAAAAAAAAAAAAAAAAAAAAAAAAAAAAAAAAACACCACACCACACCACAACCCCACACACCACCAACCCAAAAAAACCCCACCCACCCACACCACACCATTTCATTTAAATTCTGCAAGTCAGAGAGCACCACATCCTTCCTTCCAGAAGGGTACAATAGAACAAATTTTCATATAAACTGTTCAGCGTGTGCTAATCATAGCAGGAGGATTACAAAGAAGGCAAAAGAAAAAGAACTTTATCGCACACACTTGTACTGTTACAATTTCATAGAATCATAGAATCAGCTGGGTTGGAAGGGACCTCAGAGCTCATCGAGTCCTCAAGTCATCAAGTAATCAATTTGTTTATGTCTGGGCAACCAAGACAAGTTCCTGGCTCTGAAATTTCAATAACCTTTAGAAAGCATCTTTTCTTAGCATTTTGATTCAAAGGATTATGGCAAATTAACTAATCTCAGGAAACTTCCCACGATTCTATCTTTGTTATCACTGATCTTCACTGACCTATTGGGCAAGTCATATCACTTCTCTCTGCTTCAGTCCCTTCCTAGCTTCTTTCCTCCCCAAAATAACTTACTCTTCTGTGAAAACTACTCAGTGCCACAAATGAAAAACATGACTACTAGATGGAAATGGTATTACAGAGAATACTAAATAGCTGTACAACCGTAATACAAAGACAAGAACAAATTTGCCTGGGTTCGTGTTACAAGTTGTTTAAAGCTGAGAACATCTGTTCTGGAGTTGTAGAGACCTCATGACAGGATTGCATCCACAACCTGTGCCATCATACGGTGAGTGAATAATTCCACAGGCTGTGCTGGAACACAGAACGTCCTTGGATATGCCTCAAGGCTGTGTGTTCTTTTCTCCCTTCTAACAAAGCAATTTCTACTTAAATACTAAAAAGTCGTTCAACTCATCCTCAGTAAATAAACTAACAACGTGGGACATACAATCTTTAAAGCTGTCAATGTGAAAGTCCTTTTTTAAAAATATCTGTACCTTAAAAAAATCACTCATTTCATAGAACTTGCTATCAGATTTTCTACAAGTAAAATTATCAGTCAAGCTCTTAAAATTACTAGTTTTTACTTGAGATGGTCTGTCCCAAATGCATCCAGCGGGTATATGAGGTTTGACTTGAAGTAAACCTTTCAATAAAAGTATAAAAAAATAAATAGTTTTTGTAATTATTCATAGTACTCCAGACCTAAGTGTCTACTAGGTACCAACAAAGGCCAAAAAGAATGTTTAGGACCTTAAAACAAGAACTTTAAAACAAGACCTCAAAACATACTTAAGAAACAAGAACCTTAAAAACAATAGCAGAACTTCAGTGAAGAAAAAGAAAAAACAAAAAAACCCACCAACGATAATTTTTTTTATGTAGCTACTGCGTTTGTCTTGAGGTTCAGAATGCCTCCATCTTTCCCTCTGCCCCCAAGGCCAAGGCTTCCCCTCTATCCATCTTGCATGTTAATTTTAGACAAATCACGAAGAAACCAGTATTTTTTATACACGGAACATTTATTGTCTTTCACAAGACAAAATGAAGTTTCCCCTGCTGATGAAAAGCCATCAAGACGACTGTAAAGGGGACAGGGCACAAAATTCCAGTGTACATTATACACAACAAATTACTTCCCTGACTACCTTGGAAGAAAGATGATTGGATCAATCTAACTGCAACTAAAAACCGGGGTTATAAAATATTTACAGAAAGGAACGGTACAGAAAATAAAAACCGGACAACCATATGCGTATGAAATGCTGCTTACACTTTAATGGCTCCTTAAAAACTTGTTCCACTACCCTCACCAGATCTTTCAGCATGTGCAAGGATTCAAGCAGAGAATAGTCACCCCCCACTCCCACAGCCCCCTCCCCAGAGTACCGCATTATCTCCTCTTCAAGGAAGAGGAAGAACTCCAGGGAAGCAGCATCACCTTCTTGACTAGAATTTCCTGTCACCAAGTGGACACAGCAGCTCTGAAAGGAGGTCCCCAGCCACATCCCAACTGCAGCGATCTCTATTCAGAGCATACTGGCAAGTTAACCTGTGGGTAGGGAACTATTCCCTGTCATGCGAGCCCTTTCATTGCTTGCAGGGGGACCTTTCCCTCTCCTCCCTCTGCAGCTATCTGATCCATGCTCAGAGGGACAGGAAAGCTGACTAGGGCTACAACAGGTCACAGGAGACCTTCCATTTCCTTCATGAAGGCTTCATACACATCATCTTTTGTCTGTACAGAGATGGGGGCAGATGATCCGGCCTTAGGGGCAGCTTTGGTTAGTGGGAGAGCAGGCTCATCATCCTGTTTTCTCTGGGAGGCAGCGGAAGCTCCTTTGTTCTCCCGGCGCACTCGCAAGGCAGTGGGCACAAAGCGAGTGATCTCCGCCTTGGGGTTGGTGATCTGCGGCTTGGCACTGATGGTGGCTGTAGCCTTCTTCTCAATGGTGGCCGCGCTGGTGTCATCCGCCTTGGGACGCTGAATCAAGCTGGGTGGGGCACTCAGAACCCCGGGATTTGGAATGGGAGTCGGTGGGAAGAGCCCAGGTGGGGCAGGGCCTAACGGAGGCACCAGAGGCGGCCGTAACATGCCGGGGCGAGGAGGAGGGATACCTGTGAGGAGAAAAGAGTGAGCTGACTCCACACCTGGGATTCTTCAAATCTTTGGTGCAGAAAAGTCGAAGACAGCCAAGAAGGAAAACCAAGCCAAACCAACCAACAACAACAAAAAAAAAAAAGACACAATAACAGTCTTTTTTCAACCCTGCATCAACTGCTGAATTGAAAATGCTGCTGATCCTCAGATTTTGAAGGCTCCAGCAGTCTGTGTATTGCTCCCTTTCAAATTTTCAAGTTATGAACTGAAGGTAAAAGTTTCTTGATGATCCAAGCCACTGAAATTTCAGAGTCATCACCCATGTATGACCATGCAGACAGAAAACCATCCTCTTATTCATTAAGTGGTCACCATTACAACACTCTAGGATTATTTATAAACAGTCCAGTAGAAGTTTAAATTCCCCTTATGAGGACAGATTTCTTGCTACAAAACAATACACATTTACAAAAATTACTTGTCATTACACAGAATAAGATCCAACACAATGCAACTATACAGACAGGAGCAAGGGCAAACTGGTAACTGCTTATACTTCCTGGCTTGGTCACCACAGCAAAAACTGGGAAAATAAAATAGTGAGAGATTTGGTGTTGAAGCAAACAACGTAATTTACCTGGTGGAGCAGGAGGGGGCAGGCGAGGGGGAGGTCCACGTGGAGGAGGACCTGGGGGCAGACCTGGTGGGGGGCCTGGAGGAGGGCCAGGTGGTCGCCCAGGTGGGGGGCCTGGTGGCAGAAGCCGAGGTAAAGGCCCACGCAATCCTGGTAACCCAGGAGGTCTCAGGAACGGAGGAGCTCCTGAAAGCACGCACACAAATTAAGTGGAATTTAGTCCATGGTTAAAAAAACCCCAAAACTATCCCATCAGCTAATACTAAAGATCCTCAGTAGGAACTCAAAAGCTGTCTTAATGCTAGCCAGCTGCCAGATAACACAGATCTTCTAAAAAATTCTCAAAAAGAGGCAGATTTTAGACTTAGAGGAAAGTTTCTTCATAACACTCAAGTATCTTCTCTCACTTGTACAAAAGAGCTCTTCCCCATGTAATGAAACTGTAGCAGAGAACACCTACTGAGCTGAGGTTGTTAAGAATTTAAACAGTTAAAAGAATTTATCACTCTGGCATTCGATTGCCCTTCTGACCTGACGTATCACAAAAACAAATCATGGGGAGGACACTGGAGGGAACTTTGCCTTCCCCCTGCTCCCCTTGGAGCAAAATTTAAAAATCACATTGTTATGTATCTATGTAGAATAATACATTACAATCATAGTATATACTGCTCACTACAATCCAACTATTGATCTTTGCAAGGTCAGCATAAGATAGAAGGACAGATTTATACACTTTTTTTAAGTTTTATGCACTCTTTTTAAATACAAAACAGCTTATTACTGTCATACAGTTCAGCTATATGGTAACTTTACTAAGTTACTGAAAGTAAACTGAAGTCTTCCTCTAAGTAAAAATGAACCTCAAGTGCTTTACCCTAAAAAAATCCATACACTATAAAGTTATTGATCGGCCTCATTGCTAGTAGTCTCCACAGTCCAACAGTGACATCAGTTTAGAACTTACTTCATCTGAGTATAGACTAAACAGACTGAACTACATTCAGGTCATAGAACAGCAGAAGCATCCACACTACAAAAACCAAACCAAAACCAAAACCCCAAAGCCAAAAAACACACCACACACAGAAAACCCACACACCAGAAGAACTATCAAAGTGTATGTGGTGGCTCCTAACACTATAGCATGTCTTGCTCAGGGCAGAGTGAGGGGAAAAACACAAAAAAAAAAAATAGGCACAGGGAAGTCACTGGTACCTCTTGATCTTCATGCAGCACTGGCTCCACTGCTTCCCACCATCACTGATACTCCTCAATGGGCCAGTGCTTGACTACAGCTACAAGAGGCTGATGCCTCAAAAGCACAGCACAGCAACAAAAGACTGACCAGAGGAGAGAGCACACAGGTCTCCACAATTACCACACTGAGTTCCTGTACACCCAAACTGATATCCTCCTATCTGTAGCATGGAGAGCCTACATCCTTCAAATCAGAGTAAATGAAGCATTCACCTGGTGGAGGGCCAGGAGGAAGGCCGGTGGGAGGACCCGGGGGCCTCAGTGGAGGGGCTGGAGGTGGTCCTAGAGGAGGTGGCCCAGGCATAGGAGGTGCCTGTATCTGAGTGGGAGGAACAGACTGCTGAGTCGATTGCTGCTGTTGTGCCTGGGAAGTTGCAGTAGATGACCCAGTCTCTGCAAGAGCTTCCTCACTGAGTTGTTGTTGCTGTTGTTGTTGTGATGCCTCTTCAGACTCAGAGTCCTCTTCCTCTTCCTCCTCCTCCTCCTCTTCTGAATATTCTTCCTGTTCTCTCCCTTCTTCTGGAATTTCCTGACCTGGAAATGGAGACACACATAAAAGGAGTCCACAGGTATTATCTTTATCAACATTAGAAAAACTTGAACACACAAAATAAAATAAAAAAGAAAGAAATCTTAATTAAAAAAAAAAAACCTCCTGACATTTCACTGTTAAACAGAATATGAAAATTTAAAAAAAATATATAAAAAACACAGCTCTGCCACCAAGCTCTCTATGTGTTTCTGTGAAAGCTGAAATTCCCACTGCCAACCTGAACTGTTACTATTTGGTCACTGTTTGTGGGATTTTGCAGGGATGGAGGGTAGAGAACTGGGGGTGGGGACACAATATTTTACAGGAGTAAAAATTCTGAAGAGGTTATAGGATGAGCACATAGATGACTTTCTTTTTCATAAAAAGGCTCATTCTTGGGCACAAGTTGCTTCTTGTGCAAATCACAAAAGGAGATTCTGTGTGAACACAAGAGGAAAATCTTCCACTACAAGGACAGCCAGACATCAGAATGGTCTCCCAGGGGAAGTGGTGAATACCCCCACTTTGGAAAGTTTTAAGTCTCAGCTCAACAGGGTGCTGAGACATAAAATAATAATATCAGAAAGGTTGGACCAGATGATCCTTGAAGTCCCTTCCAAGCTAACATTCTGTGATTCTATACTTCATTTGAGCAATTGTTTAGAAGTTAAGCAAAGCAAAATTCACACAAAAAAGATCCCAGTACATAAAAAATCCTTAAGTTACTATTATAACTTGAATAATGCTACACAAAACACACGCTGGACTAAAAATAATTTTTAAAAACACCCAAGAAATACCTAACCACAGCTTAAAATATTAGCAGATCTTAACATTATGACACTAAAATATTTGCTCTACAAATATAACCTCTGCAAACCAAGTAAGCTTATCATAGAAACCATGAACAGAAGAATGGTTTATCTGCACTCAATACACCCATCTCACCTGCCATTCGTAACATCATGGCCTGGAGTGGAGTCAGTTCTTTCATGTTCTTTTTCTTTTTCCGTGACTTCCCAGGCATGTCTGCAAACCGTACGCTATGACCTGAGAAAAGCAAAGCAGGAGAAAGGATGGCAGGAGATGGGAACAAAATAATTCAAGTCAGGTAAATTTAAGTCTTCTGCCTGCTATGAATAACGTATCATTCCAACATGATGATGCCCCTTACATAAGAGTTAACATTGCTGATACTGTTTTTACTATCTTGCTAACTTAGTATTCTCTATCAATTGGACTTGCCCAAGCAATGAAAAAAAATACAATCCAAAACCATTATTAGTATGAAATTTAGTTGACTTAGTTGTTGAAGTCACTGAACAGTTAGTATATTTTACACTGAGGCTTAATTTTTTAGGGTACCCTGCTAATTCATTCAATGTTTCAGGTGAAAAATGGCTTGTGACTTTACTAAGCTAATTCATCTGTTAAGAAAACAGGTCCATCTGAAAAGATGCTTCACTTCCAGACAGTTTCCTTCTGATCCGTTTACTAATAAAAATAATCTTCAGCTGAATTTCAGGTGACTTAGAAGAGAGTTAGCAGACTACACAAATTACTTTCCCCTTCAGTCAGGAAAAGACACAAACTCCACTAAGTAGCGTTTATCTTTTGAAACTCGAACCCCAATCTGTAATTTTCCAACCATACCTGATTTCTTTTCTTCACCACCTTCCCTCTCCTTGTCATTATCACGATGCAGGAAGTCCTCGCCTTCACTGTCTGCATCTGACCTATCGCTGTCACTATCATCACTACTCTCATCATGTTTGTCTTGATCCATATCCTCAGGATAACCCTCATCTTCACTGGTACTGGACATATCGTCATCATGCCCTCGTTGTCCTGCAGGAAATAAAGTATTAGGACATGCATGAACTCCAAATACAAAATATTCTGTCTTCCACACAAGTGTATGCTTGCAGTTTAAAAAAAATCCCACTATCAATAGCTTGGACATGGTTGTCAACCCTCTACTGTCTAGCACATATTTTTAAGTACTATTTTGGAGAGCTTATTCATAAGATTTCCTACTAGCATGTTGGTTAACTTCCACAGCAGAGGTGTGAAGGCAACTGCTATCTGCAACTCATTAGTTAAATTGTTATTCATCAACAACCCACCATTAAAATACTTTGATGCTTTTTGGTATGCCACAAAGCTGACCCACCCCTTCCCAAAAAAAAAGTTTCTAGAGATGATACAGTAACTGTGAAAAGGAGGACTCAGGTTCTCCCAATAAATGTATACCTCAAGGATGGCTGTGGGGTTTTGTTGTTGTTTTTGTCTGAGGTGAGTAATTGTTATTTTGGTGTTTTGTTGGGCTTGGGAGTTTTTTTGTTTGGTTTTGTGTTGTTTGTTTTTTTTTTAAAGGAAGACTTCTCAAAATATGTACAATGTTTCAGCACTCTTATGACTACATAGAAAAATACCCCATCTGTGCAATTTACTGAAAAAAATAGTATCTGAAAGTTGAAATTAGAAGTTTCAACATTCTAAAATACAGATTAAAAAAACCTGCAGATGCTATTAATATACCAGAATCTCCTCAGTGGTGCAATCACTTGAGAACAGTCCTTCAAGTAGTATTAAGACCCATATTGCCCTTGTCTAGGCACACCATAGCCATGGCAGTACTATCCATAGCAAAATCAAGAGGTCAAGGGAAGCCCAGAGAGAAACAGAAAAATCCTTACCTGCTTCAGAACTGTAAGAAATTTCCTCTTCTCTCCTTCGAGGAGCCATCTCCAAGGCAAAACCCACTTTACGGCCATACATCTGTAGGACCTGAGGTGGGGGTGCCCCTGGAGGAGGTCCAGGGGGCTTCCTGCCTGGAGGTAAACGTGGAACACCAAGCCCAGGAGGAGGAAGTACAGAAATGGACCGAACTGGTGGTCTGGAAATAGGAATGGAAATGAACAACGTAGGTACACAAACAAATGAAAGCAAACATGCACTTAATAGCCTTTTCCCATCATTGCTTACACAGCAGCCTTCTAAAAAGAAACACAAAAGTATACATGTTTGTCTCAAGGAGTCTACAACCTTGTAAAAAGACAATTGCTGAAGATCAGACAAAAGCATCTCAGATGGCAACTGAAGACACACCCAAAAAAGCAGGGATTGCATCCCACTGCAGGAGCACGGTGAAATAACCAGAAAGTTGGTGAAAACAAAAGGTTATTCAGAACGAAAGAACAAGTACTAGAATGAAAGACCTGATAGTCAAGTAAACTAGAAGCTTAAACTGAATATGCCAGCATGGCAAAAGAACGCATATATGGCATTTTAATGGGCCATTACGATCAGTGTCAGGGTTTTAAGTTTTGCTGACATGCAGAAAGAAACACTGGAAGACAACGGATTACTCGAAGTAATTTAAACAAAAACCTGTAACAGTAGGGAAAGATTGTTAAAAAGGGCTTTGGTTAAAAGCAAGTTTAATTGACTTGCCAGGAATTAATGATTTATGCCAGTATTTCCTTAATTTCTACCCTTAGTTCTTCTCTAGTGAGAAAAGTATTCCTTTTTTACTTCAAGTTTTTTTCCACTTACCCATAAGCAGATGTCTTCTTGAGAATAGAAGGTGGTTGGGCCCCTGGAAGGGGAATGTCCTGTATGAGGATGTTGGAAGGAGCATGTGGCATATCTGGTAAGGGGATACTTTCTACTTCAACATGTTGAGCATTCTGGGGGAAAAAAAAAATAATGAAAGAATGGATTACTTTCATAGAAGCTACTGCACAACCTTGTTACCTTTCAGATTACACAACACATGGGACCTGCCATCACTTGCCAAATGTGTACATTATCTGTCCATTAAAGACATTTGGGAAAAAGTCAACAGGAAAAGCTCTCAATGCAAAGCCAAGCACACGCAGTGCACACATGAAATGGTTTTTGTATTTCAATAAAAACACAGTCAGGTTTCCATCTCCCTTTAGACCTTCAGTCCCAAAGCAAAGAGGCTGTAGACAAGTATGCCTGTATTTTATTTTTTTTCCAGTGTCCAGAAGGGACAAAGCACAAGCTACTGAATATTCCAGAGGAAAAAAAAGTTAAAAACCTTAGATATTTGCACTTGGACAACATCTTGTTTCCCAATATGGTATGGAAAAATGTCAAATAAAGCTTTCTCATTACTTCCAGCAACAGATTTAGCAGAAGCTGACAGAAACGTCAACTTACACCCTCAGAGTATTGCTCTCTTTCATACATAAAACAAATTTCTATATTGCTGATTTGTAACATAAATCTCCCCCCTGTAATTTCTTGCTTAATGACATCAGAATATCAGAGACAAATAAAGACTTGACAACCCCCATACTACCCTCCTTTAAATGCTGTAAATGGAGACATTATCCAGATCATTGCAAGTACTTGATACGGGCCACATAACATACAGACTGGTCTCCTATAGAAGTCCCTGTCCTTCGTAACCGTCACACTGAACAAGCAGACGAATAATACTCCCACAGTTACAAGCCTGAAATCTAAGCAGCATTACCTTGACAGCATCAAAATACTGGCTGAGTTGTGATCTCTTCTGCTCATACTCCACTTCCAACTTGCGCAGCTCTTTATAGATGTCCGGGTTCTCCTTCTCATAAAGCCGCAAAATGCGCTCAAAAGTCTCGCGGAGTTTTTTGCGTTTATCCTTTAGCACTTTCTCGTTAAGTTGTGGCTGCTGTACTGGGTTAAACTCTAATCCAAGACAGCAAAAAAACAGCCCCAAAATTTGCAAGTTACTCTACTGCACAACTGTGACAAATGAAACAATTTCAAAGCAAGCAACTTGCAGTCCCTGTTTTCAAGAAGTCTTCAGCCTTAATAACAATCCTCCTTCAACTCTAAGTTATTATAATGGATATTATTGTTATTTTTATAAGCCATCTTCCTGGAAAAAAACCACAGCTCTTTAATGGCACCACATTACTTTATATTCTGTGAATAATGGGAGATTGATTATATTTGCTTTTTAACAGAAAAGGGAACAGGTTACTCCCAGTCGCTCCTTAAAACCATGTTGTGCCTACGTAATCCACAACCAAAGTCCAGCACCTGGTACCCCTCACTCACCCATTTCATCCAATTTTTCCATGTCCCGGATAATCTGCTTTGGATCTTTCATCTTTAGTACAGCTGCTCGTACCATCATTCGTTGCTTTTTGTTCTAAGAAAATCAGAGATCAAGCATGTCAGAAAAGTGTTGCAGAGGAAAGGGACAGAATATCTGTACCAAATATTCCCCTCTCAATATTCCCAGTTTGCAACAGAAAACACACCTCAAGATGCCCTGCAAATATTGACCATGGCACAAATCATCAGCAAAGGTAATTAAAACTTCCAGGAATTTAAATTCCACTACTTTGCTATTTACAAATGCTTCTGTAATTCATTCACTTCAATTAAAATGCCTACAATCAACAATAAAACCAAGTCCTACAATCAACAACAAAACCAAGTGACAAAAGGTATAAGGTAAAACATGCTAAAAAGTTCATGAGTCATGCATTCTATTTGGTGGTGTGTGTTTTTTCAGTTCCCAAGTACTTACAATAATGTTTCAAAAAGGTGAAATAATCACAACTTTAAAAATAGCCGATTATGAGATACTTAGTTACACAAACCAAAACTTCCATCTGTTTTCTTAAAACTACTTGTTTGGACAGTAGCTTCCAAAGCCAATCTTAGGATATCATTTGTAGTCTATTCATTGCCCACAGCCCATTACAATCACAAACATGATACACGGTACAGAGAATGCCAAGTAAAAATTTCTGATCTATTTACCTTCTTTAGTTCCCTTTTCCGTGCTTCCTTCCCTAAAGAGCAGGAAAGAGAAAAATAACTTGAAAGAGACAACCAAATCCACACAGAACCTTTCCTTCACCAGGATTAGTGCTGTTTCTCAACAGTTATGCCAGTTTTACAGAGACTGAAACTTTCAAACTCATCATCCCAGTGGGAGAGAAACACAGCATTAAATAGATTTCTACCTCACGTGTGCTGCACAGAAGGGGAAAGGAGATAAAGCAGTCCTTGTGTCTCCAGTTGCAGGGCTGTTTCTATACAGAACACAAGGCAGCAAGTCATATGACGTGTGCAATTATGAAAGGATTGCTGCCCAGAAGCTCAAGAAGAGACAACAACAGACAATGCATTTTAAAAATATGTCAGCTTTGAGTATGCATCTGAAACAAAGCATATTCACTGTGGAGTTCTGGATTTTATTTATCTGCTTAGCATTGCTAACATCTGGCACGTTACCAAAAGAAAAGACACCACAGTTGTTAGATGGTTCCTGCATCTAACCAGACCACTCGCAAAACTTGATGTGTTCCTCAAATTCTAACCTGGGACAGATTAAGATGTCTTAAGAAGGAGATTGCTGTTTAGCCAACAGCTAAGTACAAAGACTTCTGAACACTGATAACTAAAGTAAAAACTAAGAGGTAAATATTCAAGAGAAGCAACAGCATGGAAGCAAGCAAGCGGCCTTCTCAGGAAATTTTTACACCAGTCAAAACTGCGATGATATTTTTCAAGACAGGGAAACCCAGTTCAGGTTTACAAGTGAGGATATTCAGAGAAAGCTTTTTATCTGCTTCCCTAAGACCCCTTCCCCACTCCTACCTGCTTAGCTCTTATGCATACTTACGGGCCTGATCTGTGGGATTCATAAACTTCCCACTCTTGGTGGATGATGTAGATCGCCGCCCCATCTTGACTCTTTTCCTTCCGCCTCAAAAAAAAGTTAAAACAGAGGGAAAGACCTGGAAAAGATGGAACTGTTTCAGGTCCTATGCACCAGCACTTGGATAATTCTTATTTCTCCTCCTAGCATCCACAGGCTGCTCAAAAATGTCAAATACTTGTAAGGTCCTCAAACACTACTACAAGCTCAGACATTCACAGTAAAATCACCTTACTTTAAATACTACTATTTCATTAAGTACCTACTTACAACTAAGTACCTGCTTTAATCTACAAGATCATTATTCATTCCAAGACTCAACCCAAGAAGCCTCCTACTTACACTATGGCACGCACAGGGGAGGAAGAAACACATTCTGTTTTTCTAAGAGGACATCAGAGTCCTTTTAGCCTTCCAGTTACTCTGATAAAAGCTCTTCAATTTTCACTTCTCCATTTCTCTCATTTTCAAATGTTTCCCACAGATTCCCTCCTTTCCTCAGATTCCCAAGCTGTCCTTGATTTCTATCCCCAGCATCAACTTTATCCACCAGCAAGTGTTCTGCACACATTTGTGTCTTCTCCAGCCCACAGACAACTGCTGTACCACTGACCTTACGCTCTCTGTCTCCATCAAAACTATTGGAAGCTGCGTTACGATGACCAGAGGAAAGGTTATTCTGGAAAGAATTACTTCCTGTCTTCAGACATTTCTTCAGCTTACAGGTAAGTGTCCAAACACACAAAAGTGCCCCCTGAAACTTGGGAGTTGATAGGAGGCTGCTTTCTAGTCACCCCACTGTATCAATTGCAACTGAAGCGTTCTCAAGTTCAGTTCAAAGTTAGTCCTCTGCTGCCTCACTGATGTCTCCATCTGCACCCTTCTTCCCTAGCTGCAGCAGATGCCACCTTCAAACCACTTGCTCCCTCAAAATATACTTAAGCACAGTGCCTTAGTAAGTGGTCCAAGGCTGGAAGTAACAGGCTCCAAGAACTGACCACATTCAGTGCAGATTAGTAATGATCTACAGAGCTCTGCTCATGGCTCATACTACCAGGTTATGCTCACAGTTAGACTGCTGTTTGCAGCAGCACCCCGTGATTTCTGATCACTGATAACATAATTCTTACATATAAGAATACACCGATTTTGTCTGTTTTGTTGTTTTTCGGTTGTTTGTTTTTTTTTTCAAGACGCTATCATTTCTTTAGGTGGGAAGCTCACTGAACAGAGGGAGACGTTACATTTGCACCTCGCATTTCCCAGATTTCTCTCATTTAAAGGATAAAGAATAAACTTCTGAAATCTCGATCCTTTTAGGGCACAAAGAAAAGAGCTTCAATGTAACGAGTCAAAAGCCCAGGGGGGCGGGGGGCACATCCTAATTTTATTTTTTTTTTTCCCCCTACCCTAAACAACGAGGCAGGAAGTCTCCCATGAGGCACACAGAAGCCTCCCCGCCTCCCCCGACGGAGGGAGAAGGCGGTAGCACAAGCCGCCGCCTCCTCACTTTCTTTCTCCTTCTCCTCCCGGCCCAGTCCCGTCCCGCTTCTCTCACCCTTCCGCCCGGCCTGGCCTGGCAGGGGCGGCCCGGCTCCCTCCCGGTGTAATTCTCCTCTATAACCGGCCCGCTCCCCGCCGCCGCGGTCCCACCGCCATCTTGAACCGGGACCGAATGGCGCGCTGCCGGAAAGCGCAATCGCTACGGCGCTCCGGAAGTGGAGCCTTCAGCCCGCGCCGGCTCCGACTCTATGATCCTTCCTCCTTCCACTCCCGCCCGGAGGCTCCTCTATGGTCGGATGGGCGGTCGGGCGGGGAGGGGGCGTGGCCCTACGTGAAGTACGTGGGCGGTGGCGGCCGTTGGGCGCGGCCGTTGGAGTCCTGGGCTGGAGCGGCGGGGGGGAAGGGGCGCAAAAGGGGCGAAGGGTGGAAAGTGGAAGGCGGGTTTGGGGTGGGGCAGTGGTGGAAATACTCTGGAACTGAGGTGGAGTTTTGTGAAGGCGGTTCCTGAGGCCTTTCTTCCACCGTGCTCTCTTGGGGTGACTCTACCAAATGGCTTCCTGTTTTGGGAGAAGGTGGAGCTGAGAGGCATGTGAGAAACCGCTGCTTGTGGGGAATAAAGGCAGAGCGCTGAGGAAGCGGGGAGTTCCTGATACTCTGGGATGTTACATATAGCAACCCAGAAAGCCACCCATATTCTCCACTGCACCAAAAGAAGCACGGCCAGCAAGTTGAGGCCAGCCAAGACGCATGGCCAGCCATTCTACTCTTGTAAGACTCCACCTGGAGTACCGTGCTCAGTTCTGAGATCTGCAGTACTGGCAGGATGTGGAGCTGTTGGAGCCAGTCCAGAGGAGGGCTGTGAAAATGTTCAGAGGGCTGGAGCGCCTCTGCTATGTGGACAGGCTGGTGTTGTTCATCTTGGAAAAGAGAAGGCTCCAGAGAGACCTTATTGTGGCCTTTCAATATGTAAAGGGTGCCTATGAGAAAGATGGGGACAAACTTTGGCAGGATGTGTAGCGATAGGACGTTGGAATGGTTTTAAACTGAAAGAGGCCTTGTATAAGGAAGAAATGTTTTAGGGTGAGAGTGGTGAAACACTGTAATAGGTTGCCCAGAGAGGTGGTAGAAGCCCCATCCTTGGAAGTTTTCAAGGTCAGGTTGCACAGGGCTCTGACCAAGCTGATCTAGTAGAAGATGTCACTGCACATTGCAGGAGGCTTGGAGTAGATGACCTTTAAAAGTCCCAACACAAACCATTCTTACTATTCTATGATTCTGTATGTTTCTTGCTGGGTTTGGCCTGAAGTCATCACTGCTCCCTGTGAGTGCAACTGGCATGCCTCATGTGCCAGCTGCTGTTTCAGGGAGAAAAGTGGGTGATGTTCATCAGAGAGCCTGGCCACACAAAGAGAACAGGAGAAGTATTTTGGTCCCAGCAGGGACCACAGAATCTACTCTGTCATTGTCCTTTCTGCAGCCCCCCTGCCATGGAAGTGTCTGCAGCAAGCTGGTGACCAGTATTCACCCAAAGCTGGCGGGAGCTTTTTAGCCTCACTGCCCAAAGTGAGTCCCTGCAAAAATCCCTAGACATGAAAAAGCAGGATACAGACACATGGAACATCTCCTTGCATTCGAGCTGCATCGCTTGGAATAAGGAAGGGGCAAGCAATAAAGTGTGGGTACAGGCTTAAGGAATTAATCTGTTGGAGGGAAGTGTAGGCATGATGTTTCTCTATGCTCAGATTCACCTGGGAGCAGAAACTGTCTGATCCCTCAGCAGGTTTTACAGACCCCGTTCTCTGGGAAAGGCCTAACATGATGTTGTTACAGTTTTTCGAATAATAGAGACTTAGTTGCCAAACTTGAAACTTTATGAAGGATCACTGCAGCATGGGTGAAAGCAAGACTATAAGCTGTGCATCACATTAACACTGGCATTGGTCACAAACTGCACAAAATCCAAGTAGCAGATGGTCAGCCCAAGAGCATCCTCAGAGCAAGGGCTTCTGGAGCTCTCAACACCTGGAGAGTCTTGACCACCCTGTAAACAGCAGAGTCATCCCCACCTTGCACCTCTTTGACCTGTTGTTTTATATTGTTCTTGTCACCAGAAAGAATTTGCTGCTGGGCAGATTTTGGTTGCCACTATCCCGCATTTCTACACCGGTTTGAAAGGAGCATAGACTGGTTTGGGCTGGTTTACAGCTTCTTTACTTCTTTGGGGCTGATCTTATTTGGAACATGCATATTATCCAGTTTTGATTCCTAATCGCTTATCCGCAACAACAGACTGAGCAGAGGTGGATTATTTAAGGGGATACTGGGGATATTTAAGGGGATGGAAATCCTATGTCTAAGCACATCCCTGTCGTGTCCCATGTCACAGGAGAGGGGCACAGCTGAGGTTTTGCAGCTGAGGCCGCTCCTCACAGGACCTGGGGTCTTCTGTCACGACAATACTGGGCTCGGTGGGGACAGTGGTTCTGCCTCAGCCCTAACTTCTTTTTCCCAAGAGTGTCTGCTGACCAGGAGCTGACCTGGAGGACAATAGTCCTCTCTATTTTTTCCTTGGTACTTCTGTCACACCAAGAGTCAGCTCCAGGGAGTCTAGAGAAGGCTCAGCAGACCGCTTTGCCTCAGACTGGTTGTGACATCTTTAGAAGGCCAAGTTCAGAGGTCTCAAGAGAGCAGGACAGAGTTTCAGTTACCAAGCAGAAACAGAGCTAAGCACCACTGGGTGCTCTCCTTTGCCTCTTGCCAGTTAAATGTGTCTGCACTCAGGTCAAGTATTCAACCATCAGTAATGCAAGGAAAGGCCATCCATTTTCTTATTGCTAGAGTCGAGGGAAAGAATTTGGGACAGTTCCAGGCTGATCAGCAGGGGTTTTTTACCTCAAAACCACCTTGTTCTTTCTGGGTGTTGCCGTACTCCTCTGTGAGGTCATGAGTGGCTCTCCTAGTTTCCCGGAGGTTCTGGCCCAGCTGACAGCTTCCTGCCTCATAAGATGCAGGACAGGCTGCCACCCACCAGCCTTCAACATCTTCCAACACTTCATGGCGTGAAGACCCCTCCCACACCTGCTCTTGCAGGCAAACCAGTTTTCCTTCAAGCCCCCCCAGCAGGAGGATCCATCAAGAGGTGAATAGAAACTGTGTATGTTTATGTTCTTCATTGCATACCCTGGTTCCCCTGACACTGCTTAGAATTTGCCTTCAAGATAATACGGGCAAATTGCCTGAAAAGTACAACAGCCTTGGTTTTGTTTGACTCCACTGTTCTCCTAGAGCAATGATCGGCAGTCTCACAAAGATAGGTACCCAGCTGCTGGGTTTTCTTCCTAAATTAGAATGTATATTTGCACGTAGAAATTCATCAGGAGCCAGGAACTCCTGCCTCTCCAACACTCAAATATTGCCGTGCTGCAGATTGACAGTCTCTTGCCTTTGGGTGAGTGCCTCTAAACTGAGTGCCACTTGTGTCAGGAGGTGGGACATACTGATCTCCAAGACACCTTGGAGAACTGATGCCTCAGGTCACCCTGTCACTCACCACAACAGCTCATGTGAGGCAAGGCAGTGCTTTCTGCCTCCTCTGAACTGCCTCATCTGACCTACATCACCCACACTGCAACTTGTGGTGGTCCCAGTTTGTCAGTCTCTGGAACGCATACACACCCCTGAATCTCCCTGGTGGCTTGCAGAGCTGCCTGAAGGCCAGCAGTTACATTGCCATCAGTTGGCTTTTGAACACAAAAGCAAAGAGGAGTCAGAAAAGATGACTGATGTGGGAACAGTAGGAAAACAAAAACAACAAGAACCAAAATCCAGAATGAAAGGGTCACGAAGCCAAGGTAGAATTTCTTTGTTGTAATTACACCCATCTTCTTACTTTCAAAGGCACGATATCATTGTAATAATCCAATATTGCTAATATTGAAAATTAACTAACATGTTTGGATTTAGATATGCTTTTAGCATGGGGAAAGCTGGTACTAAACTAGGAACCTGTACACAATCCTAGTAGATTAGACTAGAATAGATAGGTGGATATGAAAAAAATATTATAAGCTGCATCTTTAATGAAGATTTAAAATTTTTTTTCATTATTTTTCTTAAGTTTGTTTTCTCATAAATAATAATTTAAAAAAAAGAGTACAGGAAAGAGTACTACAATACTCTGGTACATTTTTATTAATTTTGAAATCATCCTTTTTTTCCTTCAAAAAGCAAAGCAAACCACAGCAAATCAGAGGAGGAGATTGAGAGCTATGCTTTTCCTACAAATCATGCTCTTGCATCCAGTTTTGTTTTTAAAACACGAAAAATAAGGATATCTACTAGCATATTGTGAAATGCAGAATCTGCACACACTCTTGGCAGTCCAACATTGGTGAGACTGTGTAAAGCACTGGAAAATAAATCTAATGCATTAATAGGGCTGTAATCCCGCAGATGTGTACATGTGTATAATCCCGTTTCAATCAACAAAGCAGCAACTGTGCACAGAAATATTTACACGTGGGTTGGCAGGAGCAGGGGCACTGCTGAGCATAAGAGGTTATTCACAGCCAGGCATGCAGCCTGTTTCCCTCAGATGTGGGGCAAGGTTGTGTGTGTTCGCCCATATGCTCATGTTTCTCATACCTGCCAATCTACTGGGATTAGAGTGTATTTAAAGACGATCTTTGACTGGCTCCTTAGGCAGGGATGGGACAAGAAATGGCAGTTAAATATGCTCCGGCTGGTCCTTGTAAGCACTTCTGTGAACAGGGAATTCAGACTATCAGATTTAGAACTAATCCATTTAAAGAGTTTTGCAAACCGCAGCTCTCATGATGAGCCCTCCAGATGATGACATGCACTGGCTTATTGAAATTGTTTTCTCTCATCACACAGTCATCTTTGATATAGGAACGTATTAAGAGAAAAATCATACCTTCTCACCACTACTGCTCCAGCAGTGAATATTAGTGTCACTAGTATAAAATAAAGTTCAAGGTTGCCTACAGTGCATTCCAGAAAACAGGTGAAGGAAAAGTGCTAAGTATTTAAATGTAGCATACCAGAAGCGCTTATAAGACAGTTCCCTATTAATATGTTTCTGTTCTAATTCCCTGTTCTGTCACACCTCTAGCTCTGCTGCCACTAATAATAAAAAAAAAAAAAAATGCCATCCAGTATTCTTTTGCCATAATGAATCAAAGAGGCTTCTGTAGGTGTGGCTGCTGCAGTTGCTGTCGCAGTAGGAGAAAGAACTTGGACTTTATTCACTGAACCTGCTGTCTCACCAAAGAAGTTACTTCACTTATGGCATGCTGGTACTTTTCTGAGGCAGCTTTAAACTCAGCCAAGTGCTTCTCGTAGCTTGTCACAGCCGTCAGAAGCTGATTCCTCTCCACAGCTCCTAGGATGGCATGAAGGATCATTTCAATGCCGAGCCCAAGAATGGTGATGCTGATTCCCCCAAGAACAGATGCCCCAATCTGTGCAAGGAGACTGATGAGCTTGCTCACAGTGAAAGTGATAAGGTTGGAGCCAAGTAGTTTGAGAGCTACCATCCCTGCTGTTGAGGTCACTTCTCCAAGGACAATGGAAAAAACTTTATGGGCTATTGCAATTTTCTCCAGCTCAGGCTCTTTGATGTCATACAGCTTCTGGTACAGCACAGGCTCTAGCTTTTCTTTCATGTCACTGTCAATCTTCTGCACCTGATGCTGAATCTCACTCATTGCTTGAATTATAATGTCACAGTTTTCCTTGACAGTGCTGCTCTTTCTCATCTGAATGTAGGGAATGGTACAGCCCAGATGTTCATTCAGAACTCTAGCCAGCTCATTTGTTGCATGGAAATTAGTGGACATGCAGTCAAGCAATTCTTGGTGGAGACTGACCAATTCTTGCCGTCTCTTGGGGTTATCTGGGTAAAAGAGGTCACTCAGCGCCATTCTTCAGGATGAGGCTACTTCAAGAGAGAAAAGAAATCTTCATTCAACACCCATAACCTTAGTCCTTAAAGAGCAATGTCTTTTTGGAATGTCTTTTGTCTCTGCCTCACTGGTTTTTTTTATACTCAGCAGGTCAAATCCCAAAGCGTATCTTGTAAATATAGATATCTTAACAGTATTTTGGGATCTTTAGCCAAATTATTGGAAAAGGACCTTATGAGACACTGGACATACTCAGAGCACCAGAAAGAGTTAATATGTAACTAGAAGGCTGGTAAAATGACCATGGGTCAGTCTTCAGCTTGGAAACTAAAGATGGTAGAATCTGTTCACTAAAGAACAGAATCATCTAATCTAATCAGCAAAATCTAAAATAAGATGTGGAAATGAAATGACTGTTCTAGACAAACTTGCATCAGCCAATTTTTTTCAGTTAGTGGCATCTGATTTTTAACAACTAGGATGACTGGTGAAAAGGGCACTGTCTATATCACCATAATTGTTTTATGCCAGTGTAGTTTCTCATCTCATTCAAGGGAAAATGTTATGTTATAAGCACTCTGTGTTTATACTAATAAAATCACACTTGGAAATTCTTAGGGAATAGTAAAAATTTTTATAATAAACCCATCCGAACCTATATCACCTTACATACATCTTCCACTGTGTTTTCTACCCTGATTTTTAGCTCATGTTCCCTCATAGTCTATTCAATCAGCCACGTAATCAGCCATCACTGGTTTGCAGGCAAAAGGGCATATTTCATAATTTTTTTTCATCACCTGCTTATCAATAGTAGAATCTAAGTGACAGTGTTACCCGCGATCATGGAGTTATTCCTCATCACCACACTTTTATAATCAACACTGTGCTATTTCCTTTTTAACCCATCATCAGCTGCAAAGTAAAAATGCTTTGGCATGCTTTTGATTTCAATGCATGTATCTTACTTTGCTACAGGGGCAAACTATGAATGAGTAGGATGACTCGTGTCTTTGTCAGTACTTTTGCATTTTCACCCCTCATACTTCAAAACTGGGCCACTTTTATGCAGTGCTTCACTTTTTTCCAAGACAAATCTTGTCTGGTTGTGGTGCCTACATATTACAGTCACAGCTACAAATAGTTACATGTAGGAGAGTAGCTAGATTTTTCTTCTTAAATGGTAGTTCTTGCAGTATCTGCTAACTGCAAATCATCTGACACTGACCCAGCTGTATTTTACTAAACACACCCTCCCCCAGAATGATTTCAACAATCCCATAGGCAACTTTTAGTCTCAGTGTTGAAATACAAGCTGGTCTGAAGATAATTTTTTCCACAATATATTGCACAGAACTGTACATTTCTAGCAGCCACTTACCTTGTAGCTCTGTTAAGAGAATGGACTCCTCAACACATCTTTCTTTTTCTTCAAACTGGAGGGAACAAAGTACAAATACAGGAAAGATTTGTGATTTTCAAGATAAAGCTATGTCAACGCAAGGTGTGATTTCCTATCAGTCCTGCCTCAGACATGTTGCCAGCTTGCTTTCTGACTTTGTGTGTTACTAGAACCTCTCCACTCTGGTGAGGTCTTGTTAAAAGGTCACTTGTTTTTCCTTATTTGCAGAAACTGAGGAGACAAAATGTTTTAAGGGGAATAGCACTTCAATAAATGTAAATTATAGCATACATTCTTTACGCGTGATTATTTCATCTTCCTGTAATTGCTCTAGATTTTATGTCTCTTAATGCTAAAATTACCTTTTACTTTTTATATGAACATATTTGCTAGTTTTTACATTTCCTTTCTAGAGTTAGGCAGGCCATATATATTTCTGTATTTCTGGCTATCTTCAGCTCCAGGAACATTTTCTCCAGAAGCTTTTCTAATTAAACATTTAGACTGCCTACCTGATTTTGTCTGAGGGCTCCTGCAATCAGTTGATATGTGTATGGAACAGGGACTACCTCCTCTTTCCCCTGTGTTCCTCTGGTGTTTTCCAGCAGCATGTGATGTGTTAGGGATCCAGGGGTTGGGCTTCAACTGGGTCCTGCTGCCTGGTTGCTTGTGATTGATTCTAATGTGTGATGTTTATCCAGATTTATCCAATTTTCTCTCTCCTTTCCCCTTCCTTCCAATTTTAACAGATTTCAGTTTATTTCATGCTATTGTATTCAAACCGGAACCAAAACACCAAACTCCCCTTGTTTTCAGAGCTGTAGGCATGAGAAGATGAGCTGACAGAGAACACCAGTAATTTAACTATTAAATGTCTGCAGTCACAATTATTTGTGAGTCCTGCTGTTACCTGAGAATGCCATGTAGTCCTGAAGTACTCCTTCCAACATGGGACCGAACTGAATTGATGACCCTGGCAGCTGCCTCCGTGTCGCTTTCAATAGGCTGGAAACTGATTTCAGGCCTTCAAGGTTTGCAGTGGATGCTAAGTCTTCTTTTCCAGGGTCTCTATCACTTGGAACATGATAGAAAATCCCTTAAACAATAAGCAAACAGCTTTATTCTTGATTTACTCTGGGTAATTAGAGAAGAGTAATAGTGATAGTTTCAGACCTAGTAAGTTTAAGGGTAGGACTTACCTGGACTGCCTGTCACCGTACTTTGCTCCAATTTGCCAGGTCCTCTCCTCTGATGCAGTGAGAGGAGAAGTGATGTGGAGGCCCAGAGCCAGCTCTGTCTGAACAGCAATAGAGACTAAAATTAATTTTAACATTTAACACACTTTTGCTATGAAAAGAGAAAGGAGGAAGAGGAAGATGGTTGAGCTGAGCACTGGGAAGGATGAAGTGGGATGTGAAGCTGCAACTGCTTGGTCACATCTAAGTGCACAGCTAACCATAGCAATAGCTGACAATTCATGTCTGCTACATATAATTTGCCTTCCCAAGTCTCTTGCACAGATAAAGGCAACATTAGGAGCAGTCCCTCTGCCATGTGCTGTCCCAGGACTCTGCCTGCAGTTCACCTTGGGAGAACTTTTTAAGAGCAAGCAGCACATAACTTCCTTAGTAGTAAAAATGGTAGCAAGATGGGACCCAAGCAGGGAGAATGCTTTGTACTTCCACCTATAAAGGGGTGATTGCAACATCTAGCCACTGTATGAACCGATGGTCATGGGTCACTTCACAGGAAACTGTAGCCTAGAAAAACATTGCACTGCTCAGTCTTCAATTGCTTTACCTCCTGAATGTAGGTATCTGGTGCATTTGACTTTGCTGTGTCTACCCCGCCCTCCTCAGAATATGAGTTTAATTCCGTGTAGAGCCACAAATATATACAAACTGAAGGAACTTAGTTCTAAGGATGATGTAATGTAGATTGTTTGCTAGGGCTCCCATAAATTTACCAATAAACACCAAAAGGCAAGACTAATTAACTTCTAGCACTTCCATTGATTTTAAGATTGCATTCTATACTTTGCAGCTATTTACACCGTTTTTACTTGCCTGCTTGTTAGCACATTGTTAGCCTGAAAAGGCTAGTTCCTGAAAAGACTAACAAAGAGCTTTTTCAGTGTTTTCTTCTAACTGTAATGTCTCAGGGAGGGTGAATCAGGTGGGTTGATAATTTGTAAAACTGGTTTCAGAAATGTAACATTCTAGATGAAAATATATCCAGATCTTATTCCTTTGTGTCTTCTGGATTTCCTCTGTTTGCTTTTCAGAGTCAGAGAGCACTCCAGAAATGTTAGCCCTTCTTGGTTTTAGGAGCAGCAAACAGAGGCTGGTCAGTGCCAGCCGGAATTTGCATGAATTAATGATGACGTACATCTCTTCAACTAACAAAATGATCCAACTCCTCAATGCACATCTTGGCACCAACTTGCCCGTCATGTCAATAAAAGAAAACCTCAGCATAAAAGAGAATCTGCAGCTCCTGATTATTGGTTTGAAAGAGGTGCAAGTCACGGTGGGAAAAAAAGACAAAGATGCACAGGAAATCATCAGACATAGTGTGCCTGATAAGATTGCTTCTCCCAGCATCTCCCTGCAGGACAAGATCTCTGCAGTAAAACATCTTCATGACAGTTACAAGGGGGTAGTAGAAAACATCACAGATGTACTCATTGCTGTTATGTTGAAACGTAACGATTTCCCTGATGCAATCGAGTCTGCTATTCAACAGTTATCAAGCTCACCTGCCTTATCCCTCCAAGTATCTCAACTTCGGATGCACTATGCTGTTACTGTGGAGATGCTGCAACAAAATGAGATGCCAAGTAACACAGAAGACAGCTCCTCCTCTAGTGGAACATCACGACGACCTCTCCATCTACCCTTCTCTTCTCTTCTTGTTTTGCTACAGGGTGTTCTTAATGAACGTGAATCCATAAAGAAAAGTCTGATTCTGGCAGCTGAGTGCTTAGAGGAGGCTTTGAGTGTGCTGGAGACACCTTATGAAGGATTCCAAACATTTGTTAAAATACTTGAAGCCTGTATTACAATGAAAACAGATGAGCAGTAAGAGACATAAATGTGCTGATATGTCAGAAAACCATATTGTTTCTTGTAATTCTTACATAGAAAAGAGTTTAAGTGTGGTCAAGCATGCATACAAAAGGTATCAACAGCAGCTGCTTCTCATATTTTAATCCTTTTTTGAAATCTGGGTTTAGTACTTTTGATCACTCAAATGTCAAAATCAAGTTTTAAAAATTTATTATTTGAAATAATTGGTAAACCACAAGGAACAAGAAAGTAACATGACATATAAATAGCAAACAAGCTAATGGCAAAATGGTTCTGTATTAAATCTGGTTTAGCTGCCTTGGCAAGCATGTCTCAGGATTTCAGGGACAGTAGTGTGGTTTCACAGACCATGTTACTAGGTTTTAGATGATCAGATGACCATCCCTCCCATTTGACGATTGGACTCAGTGATCCCAGAAGTCATTGTCATTTTTCCAGCCATGACAATTCTGTGACTCTGTGTGATTACAGACATCTAAATATGATACACAAGATGCTGAGCATCAAGCTCCTCCATTTAATCTTCTAAAACCTGAGGATATCTATATTCCTTAAGTGCCTACATTTCTAATGCTAATACTTTTTGTGTATCTAAGATCTGCGTTCCATGCCACAGGATTTCCATGGGAATAGAAGCACCAAGCTTGTATGGAGCTGCTCTGAGAGTCAAGAAGTTCACACAGGTGCTTTTGGCTGTCCTTACTTTTGATTAACCAGATGATCAGCAGCTTGTGATGTCCTCATATAGTCATATCTCAGTTCCACAGCTAACTTGTTACATACTATTTTGCATGCAGGTTGGTAAATACCAAGCTCCAGCTTACTGCAAGGATCGGCAGTGTCTGAAAGCTGGAATACTTTGTGAAATGTGTCAGTGAGCTTCAGTTCAACTATCTGATGATTCACTGCAAAGTTTAATCGCCATGACTAGTCTCCTTGGACCAGTTAGATTACCTCATCAGTGGGGGTAAGGGAACAGGAGCAAAGAAGCAAGCAAGGTATATTGGAAAGAGGAATTGCAAGCAAAAAAAGTTTCTTATAATTTCCACATTGTTATTTTTTGAAGATGGGACAACTTTGTAGCTCTTCTGGCTTGGGTGTCTAAGTTCTCCAGTAGAGCTAAATAAGCACACAGAAACGAGAGTAGTATATAGCTAAGTCTGAAGTTCTAAACTCAGTTTGTGATATTAATTCAACCCCCAGCATTACATGTTACAGACCATCAAGGCAAGGAACATGAATGAATGTCAGTCACATCCAACACACACAAAGACAGGCATCTTCAAGGTGCTCTCCTACATTCCTGCATGAGATGGCCGACATGTATTCATTTGACACAAGACGACTGTTACGAACACAGGATCTGCCTGAGATTTTTAGAAGAAATGCTATAGTCAAACATGAAAACAGAAGCCTGACAAGTCTTATGATACTCTGCTGCTCAGGTCATGTCTCTGAGAAGCTTCGTATTTCTGTCCTTCATGTGTGAGATGCATACATCTAGATTGAGATAAGAGATATGGCTTCAGTACATGAGGTCATGCAGTGGGGAAAGACTGCTATGCAGCAGTCACAGATGTGGCTGGCCCCTGGGAGCCTGCACTCAAAGGAGATATGCAAAGCTGCACAGTAACCCACTTGACTCAAGTGGGTTCTGTGTTCCACAGACAGACTTTCTCTCTGAAAATAAGGGTACTAAGAGGTCTGTAAAGAGTCCAAAGTCCATGTGTGTCTTTCCTGAATCCCTAAGGTAAAAGCTATCTACAACGAAGTGTGTCACTGCACTAATTTACAAAAAAGGCCATGGATAACTGCTCTCCCACTTGAATGGGTCCATGAAATGTCTGTTTTGATGAACTGGGCTGAATGTTCCAGTCTCAGCTGCAGAGCTGCAGATGAAAGCAAAGGGTGGATTGAATCTTCTGTGACAACAGGAATTCCAGAGACTGATTTCCTGTGAATTCTTCTTGCCTGCTATTTAAATGTGTATTTCTGGATGCAGACAGAGAATCAGTCACTGTGGACCAAGTACATGAGAACTCCGACTACACTAGGAAGAACGGAAGAGTCAAGGCCAGTAGAACCACTGTTCTTTCTCCTTGAAGCTGAAAAAAAGTCAAGAGATAAGTCATTTAGACCTCTTCTGGCTGCCTAAGGCTTCTTGCACTTGCTAAGAGAGCTTTTGCACATAATAGCCATTTCCTCAAGTCTACCTACTACTTTGACTAAAGCAGCAATACTTTTTAAAAGTGTAGCAGTCATGCAAGCCACCAGAATAAATATCTGAATTAAAGCTGACAGCAAATCTTGTCTGCTCTTGCAATAGGAATGCTGGCGACCCAACTATTTGTGTCCTACCGTATCTTTGCAATGGCAGATGGGATAAATGGAGGCTGCAGAGAACCCTGCGACCTGCTGTGTATCAGATGGGTTCATCTCTACTGAGATGTGGGGTGCTCCCAGGTTTCATGATAAATAGGTGAAAACATTGCTCTCATAGGCAAACACAGCGGCCAAGCTACAGATTGGGATTTGAGTGTGGCCCTTGGTAGGTACAGCTGATGAGGGCTGGTTGGGGTACTTGAGACCAGGCTGTCCTGTGCTCCCCCCTGCATGAACAGCTGTATGCCATACCTTCCACAAGCTGGCAGTGGTACTTGCTGTAGTTCCCCACAGAATGCAGATGCAGACGATTACCATGCTGTGTCTGAAAGAAGCTTTTGACAAGGAATACCTCATAAGGGGGAATGAGGATTTCCTTCTCAGATGTGTAGTAAGAAAAGCCTTGAACAGCTGCTCCCAGGCAGGTGGTCACTGTGAACAAAGTTTCGTTCCCAAATTTCTGAGCTTCATTCCACAGGCGAGAAGTAGAGGTGAAACGTCCAAATCGCACCCTGCTGCCTACTGTGGCCTTGATATATAAGTCTTTCACACCCCTATGCACCTGGTAGCATTTACGTTTCCCTGTGTTCTCCTTGCTGGTCTGCCATTGCTTCATTATCTGGATAGCAGTTGTTAGGTAAAAGTGAAAATATTTGAAAGTGAAGTTGTGTCTGTAGTGCTCTGGAGAGCTTCCTGCTGTAGATGTGGCCCAGTTCAGCTGAGAGTGCAGGGAAGAGTTCATAGTGTAAGCCATGAGGACTATGGCATGGCTCTCATGCATCTCTCTCAGGAGACCTACAGGGCTCTTTAAGAAAGCCTCCTGGGCCTTCTTCCAGAGATTCAAATACTCCTCATTAGCAGCTATTTCCGTTTGAAAATAGTCTCCTCTCTCCAGTTCTTCCATTACCTGCTCTCTGCACCCCAGATACTGGTCATCAAAGGAATTCAGAGCCATATCCATCATTAGGTGGGACACAGCCTGCAACGTAAAACCAAATCAAGATTAGTACCAGGAGTGTGAATTTTTTGTGCTTCACTATGCATTCAAGCCAAGTTTTTTCCTATCCTCTCCTTATCTCCTTGTCATTATTGGCAGAGCAAACACAGCAGGTAAGCATCTTTGACAAGACCTCTCTGAGCAACCTCAGGTTATTGTCCAAACCCTACCTCAGGATAAGGCCATCCAGGATGCCAGAGTTCTTATTGGTTGTTGTTCAGTGGGCTTAAAAATTTCAGGAGAGTTGGCCCTTCAGAAGGCAAGGGTATAGAGCCTGCAGGCTATGATCCACTTATTACAATATCCTGATCAATAAGTGGTTTTGAAGAGGGGAAGGGTGAGTGAAACAGTGTGTTAGGGGCAATGCAGCCTCAACAGCCCCAGTGATGAATTTCTTCTTCCTGCCTCCTTCCATACCTCTTGGGCATGTTTTGTCTCCAGAGAATGATGTTCAGTAAAGGACAATATAGTAGCAGCATGCCAAAACTTTTGTTCATCCAGTTTGGCTCAATGTGTCCATCTGGACGGGTCATGTTGATAAACATTAAACACATGAGTAAGGATTTACACAACTGGGTTCTATAACAAGAAAATAGTATATATTATATTTTGCCTATGAAACAACACACTAATTATGTTTCCAGTATATCAAATTTATAAAAACCTTGTGTACTAAGAACTACTGTGAGTTATGATATTGTGTTTTTTTGCTTTTGGATCTCCTAGAATAGTGAAGTACTGTAGTCAGTTGATATGAAGTTGAATTCTACAAGTAGATACCGAGTTTGTTTCAAGTACACAACCTAGACACATAAAAAAAATTATACCCTTTTTAGCCAATCTACTGCCCCAGAAAATATACAGGGATTTATTTCATTTCTCCATGATACCGTAATTGCTTAGAGTGAAGGTTCAAAGAGACTCACAAGGAATAGGACAATGTTGTCGCTATCCTATCCAACAACAGGCTGCTTTTGTCAGAACCTCATCTGAGACAGGTCAGAAAATGAGAGAAACAATTTCATAAGATCTACTCATAAACACCCTGGGAAAGCATCTGGCTCCAAAGGAGGAGGCAGTTTTCAACATGGTAGTTAAAAGGCAAGTAAAGGAAAAGATCACCTGAAAGCAGAAGAGTTTAAGCTGAGCCCAGAGCTCCTCACAGGACATGTTTCAAATAGGGAAAAAAAAAAAAAAAAAAAAATGTTTATTTCAGTAAACTAAGCAATTTCAGTAGACTAAGCAATTTGACCATTTCAAATAAAGAAATCTTTTTACCGCCTCTTACCAGCCTTTGAAAGGAGATCATCAATAGAAGCAATAGAAGGCTGGCCAGCAGCACTGTCATCCCAGAGTCCACCCGAGACACTGTAAAGAACATTTTGCTCAAGAAGAGGTCATTTACATCTGTTTAATTCCCTTTTTTTCTTGAACAGGAAAATAATGTGCTTTGCAATTTGCATTCAGGTTGTGGCAAAAATTCTTCAGCTGAAGATCATTCACCAGGTTTTTCACACCAATTCCAAAGTTATTCATCAGACCAAACAAAATTTGCTGGTAGAATTGTGCCCACAATCCATAAGGAAGGATTCGATTGTGCCAACTCCAGCTGGTGAAGATGTCCTCCACCTTGATAAATCTCTTTTGTTCTTGAAAAAAAGGAAGAAAACTCAGATATGGAGAAGTCTAAGGTAGTTTTCTCCTGAGGAGTGATGTGTCAGGATGAAAGCACTCGCTGATCACAAGCTTAAGAAGCCCTTTTAAAGAAGTGCAGAGCTCTGATAAAGCCAACACAGAAATGCAGGGTAGGTTGGAATCCCATCTGGAAGCAGAGATAATGTAACTGTCCCTCTCGTCCTTGGCTCCCTCAGTTTTCTAATAGTATGTGGCCAATTCTGCCCTTACACCACTGTACAGTGGCACCTTGTTGAACTGTTTACATTTAAAATGCTTATTCTGAGTGTGTAAATGCAGATTCTATACCGTATTGAGAAACAGTGGGAATATTCAAATATTTGACCCCTTGGCAGCTCTCCCACTGTATCCCAATATGGCTCCAAAATTCCATATAAATGGGCCTGGCAAAAAAATGCAAAGATCAACCAACACCAAGGGGTGGAATATTCAAGGTTTTTGGTACTAAAGCAAAGCCGTAGCCCGATTGTTGCTTATGCTGTGGGTAGAGTTCCATGTGAGGATTAGGGCCAGCAAACATTTTCCGTGGTCAGTCTTTGTGGTTTTTTGCTAGGCCCGTTTGTGTGGAATTTTGGAGCGTTATTGAGCAACAGTGGGAGAGGTATTTTCACCTCCAAAACATTCAAAATCAATGTTTACTACTTACCACATGGTGATAAATATAAATGTCCATAAGATGGCAGCAGAAGACGATTAATGGTTCCTAAATCTGCACCTATAGGTGAAAATTGAGCTCTTCCCTTACAGCAGTGAATTTGTAATCTCATTTTTGCACTCAAATTCTTACAGGCTGTAATGTCTTCAGCCCATATAGAGATCTGGTAACACAGAGCAGCTGAAATGATCAAAGTCTTTGTGTGCAACCACCCAGAAAATCTTTACTGAAGAGGACAGAAGAGTACAAAACTAGGAGAAAGATGCAAATAAGAACAGGAAGCTTGATTTTCTTTTCTAGCAAACAAAACCATAAAACAACAACCCCCTGAATTTGTTAGTATAGCAGATACTAGGTTTTCAGTAATCTCTCTAGTATTTTTCCTAGGAAAATTTTCACTGCTTTCAATCAGCACTTTGTTCATTTTTATCTGGTGGCATTGAGGTAAGAGTTTTGCTGTGAGCGGTGAAGCCCCGTAAGTTTATGCCCGCAGACAAACTATTCACAGGTGTTTGACCACGACAAGCAGAAGTGCTGTCTTCTCCTTGGCCAAGGTCAGCATAGCTGGTGCAAGTCATAGCAGTTTGCCAAAGAAGAGGTACTCACATTCTCACTGGCAACCACCTCTGTAGACTTATCCCATGTCCTGACTTCAGGGCAAGGTCTTTCAGAGGAATGCTGAACTCAGTAGATGGTGAATCAGGACAAGCCTGGCCCTCCTCTCCCTCACTGCTATGGTGTACTGGGATCATGACCTGAATTTCACTGTAGTCACTTCTGATTCATGCTGGGGAACAGGAGGGGAGAAGAGAGCCTTATTCACCTAGATCCTGAGTTTCAGTGTTCACAGGAGCATGCTTTTTCTTCTAGGCAAACCTAACCACAGATAAAGGTTGTACAGAGGAACAGAGAGAAACATCACACCAACCTGCTTCCCATAAGCAGTATTTATTGCAGTCAGCAGCTGGGAAAGGCTGCACCAGCTTATATACAACTGGAGAGGTTCTGTCTTTCTCCGTCTCCTGAAGGTCAGCAGTCCCTGTCCTTGGAGATGGGATCTGCAATCTACCACTCAGGCGAGGAAAGCTGACAGAGCACTTCAAGGGAGTCTGTGCAGAGAGTTACTAAGGTATAATATTCATATCAGAGAACAGAACAAAGCAGTGCAGAAGGGGATATGAAGGAAGGGGATATGTATATAAATACTTTTTTAAAAATATATATACTTGAGAGAAGTTGTCTTGAATAAACCCAATTCTTCAATCCATCCTTGAACCAGTTTTTTTGTTTGTTTGTTTATTTCATAAAGTTTACTGCTTCTTGTTTGGTTTTTTTGGAACTGTTTAGACACTTTTCATTTCAAGCATAAATACTAAAGCACCAGGGAGGAACAGATTTTGTTTGTTTGTTTGTTCTGCTTGGGTATATTCAGTTTTACCAGAAACCAACTGTAACAAAAATAACAAGAGATTTTGAAGTTACTCTTTACAGACAGTTATTGAATGCAGCACAAAAACTGAAGGGCTCATTTAAGAGGACTCCTCAAACACATCTCTGAGGATTTAACTGTTATTGATATACAGGTAAGTTTTGTGACAGAATAATCCGAAAATTGTACCAGAAACTAATATCTGGCTATTTAACAGTATTTCCAAAATTCTATCCTTGCAAAATGATCCTATATTGAAACATATTTAGGGTGACTATTCTACTTGAAAATACTGAACTTTCCTAGTCATTGTACCAGAAAGCAGCCATTCCACCTTCTTCCCAGCGAGTACCCCAGGATCAAGCTTACACATGTTGTGACATTCTCCTTCTATAATCCTCATGCATATTGAAGGAAACAAAACATCTTGCTATGTCTCTAAGACATACATTGATTTTCTTGAGAAAAGTCACTTTTTTTTTCATATATTATGTCCTGGGGATTCAAACGGAAGAAGTGAGAAGAGTCTTCTGGTGAAGCTAAAATACCACAAAAGACAACAGAATAGAAATATTTTTGGTGAAAGGAAGAAAGCTAATGCACACTCAGCAGGTGGGACAATTATTTCCTTGGTGTTCTGACGAAGACTCCAGTCTAGATGTTTTTCTTCCCTCCTTCCCACCCACAACCTTCTTTCTGCTGGGGGGTTCAGAGTGTTTCCAAGCAAAATGAATGAAGTGATGGTCTCATCCTTAGTATCTCCCAAAGAAATGGTTGTAGGCCATGGAAAATCCTATTTGGTCAGAGAGATAGTCACAGGGAGGGTAGTTTTCACAGCGTTCATGCATCTGCTCCATTGGACTTTTGTAATACTCAGAGTACCTGGAGTGGACAAAGAGAGAGATGCCATTCTGCAGAATCAGACATGAATCTGCAGAATGCAGTTGGAGAGGTTTCACATCCATGATACTGACACAGAAAGAGCAATTCCCCAAGGTGCCCCAAAAAGGAACTTCTTATGGTGAGTTCAACATCTAGTTACATGGGGATGGGATACTTAATTAATGCTGTGAAGAGTTAGAATTGAATGCAAATTAAAGCAATTGCTCTCACGGCTTTATAAGCAAAGACCCCATTACTCAACTCTCAATTGGTGGTGGTGGTGGTTTTATTTATTTTAGTTGGATTTTTTTTTTTCCCTGCTTACCTTTATTCACTCATTCAGTTTCTTCTCACTTTACCACTAGCCATTATTTTCCTTTAGATAAGGAGTTTCCTCTAATCATCCTCACTTCTGTTGTTGCTAGAAATACTATCTTTGCTTAGTTGTTCTTTGGCCAGGCTACGTAAACCCAAATCTCTCAGCTATACACTCTGGATGCACCCAGCTCATCTTCCAGATTTAGTTAATCTTTCCTGCTACAGGAGAAGTCCTACCAGTATCTCATTAACTTCTTTATTTCTGTATTGGGAAAACCCCAAAGCACCTTTAAATTCTGTTTGTTGCATCCATATTTCCAGATTAACCTAACCTCACGAATAATACACCAAGCTGTCTGTCTGCTTCAGTCCTTACCAATTAATGCTTACAGCAGAAGCTACTCTTACAATGCACCACCTGCAGGGGTAGTCAGTAGACAGTACAGCACCTGCTATTGGATTTCATATTGCGTTTAATAAGTGCAGGCTTAAACATCAGGCACTTCCTCTTCTACAGTGCTCTGATCCTCTCCTCTACAGATGGAGCCTCCCAGTCTTATATTATCTGAAAACAACATTATCCTTCTAGTCCAAAGGTGGACTGAATAAAAACTCTTTTCACCACAGGTTTACGTGAGATAATGCTTCACAAACTCTTCCAGGGAATACAGTAATAAAATTCTTAGATGACCTCAGGTTTCTCCAAATGTTTATAGCTAGGATTTCTCCAAATCTTCAGGCCTTAGGATCCCTGCACAAATTCATGTAGGTTCTGCAGTTTGAGGATGAACAGTCAATCTGATCTAGCCTCATCCTTGCAACAGAGCTATACTGTCTTTGTAGGGAGCCAGAGGCAATGACCAAGGCTCTGTGATGCTCGTTATCATGAAAATCAGCTCTGATAACCCTGCAGGTTAGAGCAACTACTAACTTGTATGCTGTTGTCCCCATGGCTAGCCTAGACTGGAAGGACCGAGTCCAGCTATGAGCTCTGAAAAGGATATTTATGAAAAAAGAGCCATTTATCTATCAAGTAATGTCTCCTACAAGCTTTTTGCCTCTACATATGGAGGTAATAACACAATTGTACAACATAGTAATGTTTTGTCATGTCATTTAATTTGCCCTGTCCTGTTGCCTTTCTACCCCCTCTTCAGAACAGGTCCAGAGTCCAGCTTTCGGCCTGACTCCTGAGTTTTTACCATTCATACAAGGTGGATCTCTTGTGCCTCTTCACAAAGGCATTGGCAACTTCCTTTTTAATCTTGATGCCTACCAAGAGAGAACACAGAAGGTTAAAGACGCAGGGGCATGGTCTGTGCAAAACAAAGACCAGTCTAGCCTCTGAAAAGGTACAGTCTGCTCTCTTCACAAGCAGATGACTGTCAAGGCCTGTCCTAATTGCCTGTTCATCTCTACCTCCCCATGGAGCAAGGGCCTTTCTCATCATAAACTCTATTCCTGTAGCACGCAGCATGGCCTGAGTCCAAAGAAAATGTGCAGAATGCAGTCATGACAGCATAAAATATGAATAAGGAGAAAATTAGGAGAATAGCATTCTGTCTTCCTAACTCACTTGACTTCTGAGCCTTAGCTTCCTTTCTGTATTTTGACTCACACTGAGAGTGATATGGGATACCAGCCACCAGGCCTTAAAAATGCCCCTAATGAGCCACAGACATACTGGAAATACCAATGCTCACATGTACAGAGTCCTGTGAAAGGGGAAAAGTATAAAATAATGAGAGTAAACATAACCCAGTGAAAAATGCACACTAGAAATACAAAGATCTTAGTGTTCAGGACATGGGGAACATGAGAGTTTTTTCTGTCATGGTAGCATTGGCTTCTGGACTCCATTAACATACTGTGCAGTTGCCCATTTCCTCCCTCAGATTTGTGGCTGTGTAAACACCATAGTGCTGTGCAGGACCCCACAAAAAAACAGATAGAGCCACCTCACCCCCCAGTCTCACCCAGTGGACTCAGTGGAGCCTGACTTCACAGGCTGGGCCTTCACCAGCAGAGCTGTGCACAGATGCTGGCACAGCAGCAACACAGGTAGCTGCCCAGAAGTACATGTTACTGCAGAAAGACTGGCAAAGTGTTGCTGTCACTAGGGAAAAGCAGTTTCTAAGACCTCCATCTGTGAGGAGACTGTGGGTTTTATGCCTTTCCCTCATCACTATCAGGTGTTTGATTGTTTCTTTTTGGCAGGTGACCCCACACAAGCAAGATGGGGTTTAGTCTGGATCAATTACTGACTACACAGAAACTGCCAATTAATGAGCTGTCAGAAATCACCACCTTTCCGTGAACACTCTTTGGATTTTTTTTTTCTCTTTCCCCATCTGTGTTTGTATTGGCTCACTGGATAAAAAACAGCGTTCATGCTCCCCAGCAACAATGTTGTCCTTTAAGGTGTGAGAAAGGAGAAAGAGGGAAGAACGAGGGGGATTTTCCATACAGATTTCTGCCAGGATTAGCTTGCTGCAAAAGCTGTGGACATTCCAGGATGTGCAAATACCCATGTCCTGGGTGACCTGACAGAGGAGGGACTTCAGCTCTCAGTAGCTGCTAAGGCAGGCACCCATTTCCAGTCTCTCCAGCTTGTGGGATTTGGCAGGGACACAAGAGCCTGTTGCCTTGTGGCACCAAACCTTTCTGCTCTGTGGTTCTGCACACCAGACTGGCTGCTCAGCTGATCCAAAACACCAGTGCCTGGAGGCCTTGGGGCAAATTCTTCTCTCCTAACAGTCTAGGGACACATCAGTCATTTTGGACAGGTCTGCGAGGCCAGCTCAGAGTGACAGGGAGGCTGCCCATGTTGCTCCACCCTCATTAACCTGTTTCATGGAGGAGAGATGCATCCTGATGAATCTCAGGGGGCTGCCTGGGGGCTGCTCAAGAGCTGTGGAGATGCAGGCTATGGCACTAGCACCCTTGGAGTGATGCTAAGCTGCTGGCCTAGGGAGACAGACCTTCCTCATGCCTCTTGACCCCAACACTGTTAAAAGCTGTCCCTCTGTTTGTTACAGGTGCTCCTGCACCTCATGGACTGAACCACTGAGAGAGCAGAAAGAGAGCATCTAGAGGGACTCAGCACGGTTCTCATTCACCCTTTGAACCTGTCAAAGGGAGGGAAGGAAGTAGACGCAGAAACAAGTGTCAGTCACAAATATAGACTCACTGTCAGCGCTGGGAGATTCTATGGGGTCTTTGGGATCTGGAAGACAGATAAACAGAACTTTGTGAGTCCTCCTCCCCTTATCCACTCTGTAACTGAACCCCTCTGCCCACTTGCTCCCCCCATTTTCCCCGAAGGTCTGTTTCTCCCCAAAAATGTTTTATTAGCACCCACGATTTAAAAATAGGCTTCACCACCACAGCAAAATTCACCCATTGTGCCTGTATTTGTTTAATTTCAACTACCTCTGAGCCAGATTAAATAATCCAATAAACATATAACCACTGTGGAAGCTGGAGGGACACCTTCCCCCTTTTGTCTCCCCACCCTTGTTAAGAGCAGGAATGGCTAGAGCTAGGGGACCATTTGAGCAAAAGCCCAAATTTGGTCAGAACCTGAAATTAGCTACAATCTCACCTGTCTTTGGAAAGAGAGGTTATTGTTAACTGTAGGGAGGAATCACAAGCCATTTATAGTGAACAGAAATAGGGTCAAAAAAATTAGGAACAACTCTCTTCCAGGTTTATGGCTTAGGGATGAGGTACCTGGCTCACCAGCCCTCCCAAGGGGAATTTACACACTGTATTTCTGTGTTCAGTTCTAATCTTAATGTTTAAAGCACCCTGCAAACACCCAAAACATTCTCCAAGAAAATGGGAAGGTCTCCTAATCTTGGCTCTCCCACACTGCCCTATTTCACAACTTTTTCTTCTGCTATTTCACCATGTTTTTTTTCAGGAGTGTCAGATTCACACAAGTCACCAGGTATGTGGCATAAGTGTATTTATAAGCAGAAAGAGGAGACAAAAAAAAAACAACTATATTTTAAAAAAACCTTTATGTGGAAAGGGTTGTGTGTAGTTCTATTTTTAAGCAATGTATACATTCCTTGAGTTAAAAAAATAAATCAGAAGTTACTCCAAGGTTATTAAGCATTAGGGGATATCAAAATGACTAAAGAAAAAAAGCAGATTTATACTCAAGAGTGAAAGAGTGGGAGAGAGACTGAAAGAATGGAAAAAAAAAAAAAAGATCAAGCACAATAGATTTGCCAATATTGAATCATGACATATCTGATGCCAAGGCCTGAGCAAAATTTAACTCTGAATGAGATAAAACAGGAAAAGACAAAGTTCTCTCCTGCTCAGATTCTCTTTTCATTGTGAAGTCACTGTCACTAAACCACCTTCAAATGTGAGTTGTTCTTACTTCACTGGGACAACTCCTCTTTTTTTAACCAACAATAGGAGGCTTTTTTTCTTCCAGAAGTTTTCCGTGTCCCACATTTCCCTGCAGGTGAAGGCTGTACCCGATGCCTATCTCCGCGATCCTGCATCCCTCCAGGGCAGGCACAAAATCCCTCTCCCTGTCTGCCTGCAGCTCCACCCTGGTACTCAAAACTGAGCATCCAGCATACCTTGGCCAGTTCATCTAAATGCTAAAACGGGTCCAATGCTTAAAGATATTAAAAAGAATTCACATGGATAGGGCAAGGGGCAACAGGCACAAGTTGCTACTGTGGAGATTTCAATTAAACACAAGAGGAAAATTTTTCACTATGAGGACAGTCAGACATTGGAATGGTCTCCCAAGGGAAGGGGTGGATTCCCCCACTTTGGAGAGATATATAAGTCTCAACTCAACAGGGTGGTGAGACATCTCACATAAACAGTAATATTAGAAGGATTGGACTGGATGATCCTTGACCTCTCTTCCAACCTAACGTTCTATGATTCTATGATTCCGTGAAAATATTTGAATTCTATGCTGCAATTCAATGGTGCGTCTGAGAAGCAGACAGAGAGAGGTTGACCAGTGGAAGAAAGTGCCCAACAAGAGATGAGTCTCTTTATCTCCGGGCCCTCCCCCATCCCATCTCTCAGACAGAGATCTGAAATTTTGCCGTGGCCAGCAGTGCACCTCCTCCCCCCAAAGCTGTGCTTCTTTCCTTGATAGGAGACTGATGGCAAGTTGCAGGGTTGAGCAGTGCTCCCAGGAGCTTTCCCCAGAAGATGTTCCCTTACCTTCCCCACAGCAGCAGAGCACTGCCAGGGCCAGGGTCACAATCAGCGGTGCCAGCAGACTCCTCATGTCTTCTTTGGCTGTGCTGGTCTCCCCAATCTCAGAGCTTTCCTCGAGGTTACAGAAGTTCTCCGGAGCTTGTTTTCAGGCAGCAGTTTATATCCTGTGATTGCCTGGAGAGATCAGGGCTCTGGCTTTTGTTCCTGTCTCTGAGGTCCAAAACAAAACCCATCCTTTGGGCCAGGAGTGATCAGATCCTGGCAACCATTTTGACATCCATCTCAGGACACATGGCATTTCCAGAAGATTTTATCTGAAGTTTTGAAGGGAGCTGTTGAAAAAAAAAACACAACTGGATTTAAAAGAAAAAAAAAAAAAAAAAAAAAAAAAGAAAAAAAAAAAAAAAAAAGCTGGAAAGCCAAAGGAGAGACCAGCAAACCCTGAAGTGGAGCAGCTCCTTTTACATGATGGAGTTCTCTCACATAGAAAATCAAATGAGGCTGAACCCAGTGGTGACCCTTGTTCCCACCCTGACTCATTCCTCTGAAGGTAAACAACCCATAAAACAGTTTTCATAGGACAAAAACTTGATAGGTTTCTTCTTCAGACAATATGACTGAAATACTTAGAAGAGCTGAGATTGTTATACTGTTAGGATCTCTGTTAGTTAGTTTGAGGGAGGATCTTTCTTTTTTTCTTCCTGGAAATCTTCCTGGCATAGAGGCTGCTAGTTTGGCTTCTCTTGTCTATAAAAAAAAAAAATCTTTGAAACCCCAAAATTATTTTATTCCTCAGGACCTGAGTGGCTGTGGTTCCTTGGTTTGTCAAGAACCCTGTTGTGGGCTCCTCTGCAGCCTATATACCAATAATCCCAAACTCACCAGCCAACTTCCCAAAACTATGTCCCATACACAGCACATGGATTACGCTTTCTGCCACATAATATTCAGTCCTCCTGGGCTTCCATGGCAAGGAGACATATAAGGGCTGCAGAATTAAGGCCTAAAAGGCTCCCAAAGGCAGTCAGGATAATCCCTAGAAACACTGTCTTTTAGCTTAGAGAAATTTCAGGATTTGGGATGCAGGGAAGAAGTTTAACTTTCTACAGTCCAGGAAAGATTGAAAATACATACTAACAACCTCCAGCAAAAGTATCTTAAAAAACAACATTTTAAAAATAAATAAATATCTACAAATAATAGGCATTCTAGGAAAATTTATGCTTCCAAAAGAAAACTTTAAAGAATATAAATATACAATTCTAGTAATCCAAACAGCTTTACTTCTCTTCACAGGTTTTCCCAAGCTTTCTAACCATCATGTAGTCTCTTAAATATGTTTGGTAACTGTTTACACTAATGAAATCCCACATAAATCTTTGGTATTATTAATTATTTATACTAGTAAATTTGAGGTTGAAATCACCAGATATTTCTGGGCACAGACTCAGACAGCACTTGCCCCCTGCCTTCCATTTTGGAAGTGTCACAGTGTCAAGTCAAACTCAGACACTACAGACTTATTTGCTTTAGGGTATGAAAGTTTTGCCCTGGTTCATGATCATAAGATTCACCTATTTGGGAACAAGCAAAACAAGTGTGAGTGCATGTTTAGTCCACAAGGCTTTTTCCTTTAAACTCATTTCTCTCTCACTTCTTTCTTTGGATAAAACTCTAGCAGCTGCCAGGGTGGAGTTCCCTATCAAAGTCTTTTCAATAAATAGATCTCATTTCTTCCCAGAAGTTCATCTCCAAAGCTGGCAAAGCTTTGAAGCATATTTTGCAAGAATATGTGTGTTTCTAATGTGTCAGGTAGATTTAGGTCTAAACTTAATTTCACAGAATAATCAACAGTTTTATCATTTATACCTCATAGCCTTTGACAGCCATGAATCTTTCCCACTTCTATAATTTTCACGTGATTGGGAAGGCCTGGAGATCTGAATATTGAAACCAGCTGTGCTAAGCTGAGATAAAATGTTATGTTTCCTAACACCCCACACCAAGGGGTCTCTGAGTTGCTGTGGCTCCTGACCAGCTTGGAGCAGTATTTAATTCTTGGGCAAGTCAACACTGGTTCTTCTTGGCCTGGGGACAGGCTCTGCGAGGTGCCCTGGTGCTGGTGACAACCCAGTCATGTTCATTCCTCAGTGGACTGGGAGGTGCTCAGCAAACTATGCACAAGGTCAGGCCACATCTGGATTTCAAATGAGTTATAAACAGTAAAATAAAATTGTTATAGGTAGAAAAAAGTTAGGTTTAACTCCAAACACAGTTTCTTTCATTACCTTTTTTTTTATTTACCACCTGGAGTCTTTCTTCAACTTTGGTTTCTAAAGCTTTCTTGCACTACCTGAATCACTCCAAGTTGAAGTAAGGGCATGAAAGGGGATTCCAAAAACATAAGTAAAGTCCAAATCATATGCTCCCTTATACAAGAGCACTCTACATCAGGACTTGAGGGTAGCTGGATAGACAGGATACGATTTACAGGCTTTTTCTGACACTTAAGTCATGCCCTAACTTTGTTTTTAAGATGAAATAGTTTCTTTTGAAACTATGAGTTTTGTTTCCCCAACTCAGGAAAAATATTACAAATTTCCATTTCAAAAAGTGCATCTGTCACGGTTTAACACTGGCCCGGCAATTAAACCAAATAACAGATGTTTCCTATTAATCCCCCTCTCCTCCCTGATAAGGAGAGGAGAGAGAATAAAGGAAAGACTTATGGGTTGGAAACTAAACTACACAACTTTAATGAAAACAGTAATGATAAATAGGTAAAATTACTAAATATATACAAATATATAGGAAAAATTGATACCACGTTCCTCCCCCCTTTCCCCCAGTAACTCTCACATCACCACCGAGGCTGCAGGGCAGCCCTGGGAAAGTCCAGGCTGGACTCCTGGAGTCAGGAGCAGTTGGGAGCTGGAGGCAGGAACACACAGATTCAGTCTGGCACGGATCAGGACCACAGGCAGAGGAATGGATGGAATTCTCCCAGGATGCTGGAGCACGCAGGGAACAGGTGAAGGAAGGGCAGGAAAAAGAAGAAGGGGCAGGAAGGGGTTTGACCCTTGTGATCCCTCAGATTTATACTGAGTATGACATGTATGGGATGGAATATTCTGGTCAGTTCTGGCATCTATCTTGTCTCGGGCCTCCCCAAAGGAGGGGTTCAGGTAGAACCTCTTTACTCCTTCTGTAGGACAAAACGTTCCTCAGAGCTGAGCAGTGTCCTTGGCTCTGCACACCAGTGCCTGGCAGTAACTATAAACATTGAGTGTCATCAGTCCTAGGAGCAGACACTGTCTGAGAAACTTGCTGTTAATTTCAGCAAGTGCAACTACTTACAAGAAACTTATCTGAAAGCAAAAGTACAAGACAGAAAATTACCTTTATCCTGGCCCAAACCCGGACACTCTGCTTCCTGAACATCATGCCATCTTAAGATGTCTTAAGACTGGAAACTGAAATTTGCCAGTGATCTCTAAAAGAAGCTACTTGTAGGCTGTGGAACAAAAACATTGTAGATCCTTCCAAACTCTGACTGCAGGGTACTGATTTTTTTCTGCAATCCCCACCAGATTCAATGGTAAACTCAGCTTTTTTATGGAAAATTGCACATTGCACACACCCCCAAAATACTGTGACTCATGAGATGATAGTATCAAACCAGCAATTTATTGTGTAGTAAACACCCACATCCTGAACCTTCTTTGATCTCTGCTACATCAGCTCAGCACTAATTAACACAGTGCAGGAATCCACAGCTACATGGGGGAAGCAGCAGGCAGGATAGCATACAGGGACACAAGCAACTGAATATATTTCAGAGCTATTGCATTTTGTGGGGTTGGGAGGGGGATACCCTGGGCTCCAGGCCCCAGGGTGGGGACAGGACATCCTTTACTTAGTTCTCCTTCTCCCAAAATAGTGCTTGTAAGCAGCAGCATAGCCATGGCGAAAAGCGTACAGCTCGCAGGGGTAGTAGTCCTCACAGATCTCCCTCTGACGTTCCTGGGGTCCCTTAGAACGCTCCCTGATCCTGCAAGAGTAAGACAGATGAGTGGTAAGTGCTGTCACCTTAACTATCTGCCTACAGCCCTTTCCTGCCCCATAATTCCCCCAGGATTAAGCGTCCATCACGGGATTCTATCACCCAGCTACCAGATGTTAGCATGCCAGCTTCTGTGTTCACAACATGCCAGGCAGCGCTTTGCCTCCCCAGGAAACCTTTTATTTCAGGGATAAATAGGGTGGTGGGGAGAGGAGCTGATGAAGACTCCTCCTTCCATAGACCCCTTGACTTCTGCCTTCACTCTTCTGCTCTTACCCAAAGCCAGGTATGGAAAAAAGACCTGAAACCTCCTGCAAAGGGACTACCTGGTACTGAAGAAGTTTTCCTTGACATCTCTCTGGGAGATGATTTCTGTGCTCCAGCCTTTATTTCCACAAGGCCTGCATGAGGCCTTTGTTTGTATTTTTTTAGTTATTGATGAGGCAAGGAGTCCTTCAGATGGCCCTTTGATTTAGAAAAGGTCATGCAAATTCTGCAGGAGAGCTGAGGACTTGAACAGGATCTCAATTTGAGATTCCTTTATGGCCATCCCACACTGATTCCCTCTCCTCCTGTTATTTTCTTCAGCAAAATGAAGCAGAGCCCTCCAAAAGCTAGGACTCTCTCTCTGCCAAGTTCTGACTTCTCCCATGGCTGAGGACGTCAAGGAAACCTCACACTGAAAGGGGAGATGAGACTTCTCAGAAGTCACCGTGGTTTTCTCCCCTGGTGCCTACCTGCGCCTGGCAAGGAGACCCCTTTCCCCACTCCCATCCTCAGTGTCCTGGGGCCATAACGTACCTTTCCCGAGTGACAGCTTCTAGTCTTGTGTCAGCTTGTATGAAGTCATTGGCCCTTCGCCTGTTGATGAAGGGATCTGAGAAAGCAAGGGGTTGTTCAGAGTAGATAGACAGTTTTGTAAGGCCATATTTCAGCAAAATCTACCTTCCACTTTTATAACAGCCACCTTGTACACCCTCCCAGGCACAGTGAAACCAAGGACCTTTCAATATTCCCTGCTGTCCACCCCACTGGCCTATGCACAGGCTCTCCCTCAGGCTTGAGTACGCAGTACAGAAGTGCACCTGCTCCTCTAGCTCTCCTGCTACTCAAGACACCTCAGGTAAAGCTACTGTGATTTTGCTGCTATAGCCCCCCTGAGTGAGTGGACCTTCATCAAGACATAGGTGCCAAGCTGTGCATACCATGGGAGCTCTGGGCATGCTCAGTAGAATTACTAGAATTACGAAATTATAGGTAAAAATAGGAAGGGACTGAGCGTAAGTTGTTCTGCCTCCAAGGTTAGGTCCCATCTATCCTTTTTGAGAAACATCAGTCTTACTGCAGAGTTCATGAGTCTGTGGATGTCTTTGGCATTGGCTCCCACAAGTGCCTTTGTGCTTCTGACCAGCTGTTTTGTCAAGTCTTTCTCCCAGATGGTCTGATTTCTTTTTAGTTTCAAACTACCTGTTCTATAACCTCTCCAGATTATTGTTTGTTCCACAGTGAGACTCTTTACCCTTTCATGCTTCTCCTGTGACACTATCTCTCTCTTCCAGACTAAGAATCCCTTCTGCCCACATCCTATTTTCTTCTTCCAAGGTGCTGGGAGTAAGGCTCTTCCTGTCCTTGGGGAAGAGCAGATCATGTCACTAGCTTCTGCAGTACTTCTTCCCATGCTCAACACAGAGTTTTTTGAGCAATGTCCTTTTCTACCATCACTTAGCTCATTTTAACTGAATGCGACAAGGATCCAAGTTCCTGATTCTTTGTTTTCCAAGTCTCATTATATTATTTGCAAAACAACTTGGTATGCACTTATGTCCAGACATGTGAAGTCTTTTTCTTAAACTCTCTTCCTATTCATCCTGCATCACCAAAAAAAATGTAATTTCCCTGGGCAGAGTGGCCTATTTAATCTCCACAGTAAAGTACAAGGAAATGATCTTGGAGATGTCTGTATCACACTTCAAGAAAATAGTAAAGAAGTCTCTTACTGAGATACTCATGGGATTCCATGCTCTCATGGGACTCTGGAGAAAGAAAGAGTAAAACATGTGGTAAGACACTGCATTGATGGGATTCACAGTCTTTCACACACCACAGATTAATATAATATGCACACAGAAGTCAGAGAAACCAGGTTTTAAAGCACCTAGATAAAAGAAGAGAAAGTACTCAGTGGAGTGACCTAGCACCTGTGTGAGGACTTTAGAGTGTTCAGGAGTTTGGAATGGAGCAACCTGGTGTCTTAGCCAGGACTTCAAGGTTTGTGCTTGGTCTTCCAGTGTCCAATTCTCAAGCACAATTCCCCCCCTCCATGTTCCTGACACTACAGTGGGTATGATACCTGCTTACCTTCAAAGCCTGAATGTATGCTTAAGAAAAGGATTGGCACAGTGGAAAGTGCTTGACTCTTGCATGAAACAATACCTTAATTCCATCAGTATGGACCTGCATGCCTAACAGGAAAAGGAGCAGAAAAGAAGTGAAATCTCTTCACTAATAAGGAAAAAATAAGAGTAAGGATTCTTATTGTAGTACAGACAATAGAGGGGCAAAAAGAGGAGCAGACTGCAAGGTGAGCAGGAACAGAGGGGAAGAGGCTGAAGCATCCTGGACCACAAATCATAATCACAGAAGCTGGAAGCTCTGGAACAGGGCTAGGATCGTCTGACACCAGGGCAGAAAAGCAGGCAAGACATCAAGTTAAAGTTAAAGAAGTTTTACTCTACACAAAGTTGAACAACAAACATCTGAACAGACCAAAGATGTCTGAAAGTCTGGAGCTATCACTTTACCCAGTAAACAAGATCACTTACCATAGCAAGTAGCAGCCACTACCAAAACAGCCAGGAGTGTAAGGATGATGAGAGTGCGCATTGTGCCAGAGCAGGGAGGAATCTCTTGCTCTGTCTCTCTCGCTGTGGCTCACTCTTTTCCCACTGAGGGCAGCTGGAGATCCTGGGTTGCCTGCAAAATTAGCAGTGAAATGTTTATTATGAAAACAGAGCCATAAAGGGACCATGAAAGAGCCCTGGGAAGGGAACATCTGGCTGCTACACTCATTAAGGAGCCATTACAAAACATCCTCTATTATCAGATAGAATCAGATTTTGTGAAGGAGAGGGCATGCCCCCTTTCTCACTCAGCTCAGGGATGGGGACTGTAATTCGTGGGAAAACATGTCACTAGCACTCCACACTCAGAAAAGCTGGCCTACACAACTGGAAGGAATTTCAGGGGCTGCTGGGAACCCAGAGGGAGAGGTGTCTGATGATCCCAAATGTAAATGTTTGCCTTTCTAATTTTTCCTCTGATCTCTCCTCTTTGCCCTCATCATCCTCTGTCTGGATACACCCAGCCCAGACTGTTCCATCAGCTTTGCTGGAGAGACACAGAAAATGAGCTTTTCAAACACTTCCTTCCCACTCAGCCCCCCTCCCTCCAGCTGGCCCTCGCTATGGTCCCAGCCTGCTGGATGTCACAGCAGGAATCCAACCCTACTGCCTCTTCCCCTCTCCTACTTTACTGCTCCAGGAGTGACCAGAAGCAACTTGGAAGAACCCCTGCTGCTGGAGAGACCATGATTTTTGCATTGAGATGACAGCAACACCATGAATTCTGTCTCTGCTGGTCCTCACTGTAGTCCTGACCCTATCCTTGGGAAGCTCTTCCCTGGGTGAAGGTAGAGGTAACTATATCTCTCAGTACTGCTGCCTCTCTGGTCTAGCACTAGCAGTCATTGGCCCACTGGGCACTGAAATCAGATGTCATTGCAAGGCTCTTACCTAGCTGAAATCAGACCAGCATTCTCTGGGGGCATTATCTGACCTTCTAGCACCTTGTCTGCAACCAGTGTTGTGGTCAGCAGCAACAAAAAAAAGATGGGGTAATCTCCTTTCCAGCTCTGTGCTACAGTAGGAGGGAGCGAAGGAAAAAAGGATTTACATAGGTGGCCATCACTTCTGGGTAAAAAGCAAAGGGAATTATTTTGCCAGAGGTAGACAAGAGGGAAAGGTGGACACCCAGTAATTTCCAGTCCTCCACCACCTGGGGATGAGCCTGGGACACACAGTCACTGTTATTTTGTCTGATCAAAGCTGTGGTGACCACATCTTTTGTCCATGTGTACATGCAGACATCAGTATTTCTCACTGGCAGGGTGCAAACTGAGTGCACTCTGGGTGCACACCATTATCCCCCTCATGCCAGTGTGGTGTTGTCACTGGTGTCACCTGCAGAGGCTGATCTCGGGATCCACACTGCAGGTGACATAGCCAGGAACTAGCAGGACAGCAAGGCAGAGCCTAACATTCCTGCAATGGGGAGTGAAACTTCAGTGAAACAAGATAACTCCGGGCTTCACAACTTAACCTTTCAATGCCAAACTCATGTGCCTTGCCTGAAGCCTGTGGTCTTCAGGAGAGAATGTGAGCATGGCCTTCAGGTTCAGACCAAAGAAAAATCATTGCTTTTCTTCCCCATCATACAATTCTATGCAGAAAGCAGCTCAGCCCTGCCCATTCAGTGCTCAGCCTGAGATGTGGAAGAAAACTAGATTCTGCTTGGGCAAAATTCAGAAGTCTGTTATGGACGCAAGTTCAGAGGAGAACTGAGACTTTTCTGTTGTCCCTTCATCCCCTGCCAGTCTGGTCTCTTTAAGGGAATTCTCTGCTCTGGGATTGTTAGCATTCCTTAAAGCCCATGGCTTTGAAGTTAGTGTTCAACATGGATTTTATAGGTTTCCTGAATGTCTCGTACACCCTGGGAGCTCAGGGGAGCTGCCAAGAAAGTGTGGCTTGAGGGAGAAGCTGGAGGAGAGAGCCCAGGAGGAAAGCAGTGGGACACAGAGAGGAAGATACTGGGAGTATTTTGGAATGAAGGTGAGGCTGCACAGTGGTAAACTCCAACACACTTTACAGCCAAACCCTCTTTATTTATCTATCTTCACTCAGGGCAGAAACTTTGGTGCCCTGGAAGACTGCTCCCGTTTCAGAGGACTCTGATCCCAGAATGCCTGGAGCATCCACTGCCATCAACCACAGGAGATGAGCCACACACACCACTTTAACCCAAATATTTCATTTTTCACCACAAAGGCAATGCATTTTCCAAGGGATGAATAAACATACTGGCTACACAGCCCTATGATAACAAATCTCCTTCGGGGAACACTTTCCCCTGCAAAAGTACATCTCCTTTCCACTGCCCCTGCACTTCATACTTCTTCAGCACCTCTCCACTCCCCAGCACCAGTGTGCTGCCCCAGAGGTGGCACACAGTGAGCCCAATTCCCCTACTTTCTAGTAGCAGCCACTGGTTAGAAATAAAGAAAGAGGAGCAAAGATTAATTGCCTGTAAATGCTGAGGAAATCTCTATAGTTCCCCAGATAAAGGGGAGATCAGAAAAGCAGCCATCTGACCTACCTCCTGCTGGAGTGGAGAATCAGTGTGCTACACACAACCACTCCTAACATTTTGCAGCTGTGAAGCACCAACAAGGCATTAATAACAAGCAGCCATCCAGGAAAAGCAAGGCGGTTCCTGCATACTCACAAGCTGTCTCCTCTCGTCCAGACTGCAGCTCCTGTCTGAGAGGGCAGCTCTCCCGGAGCCCTGGGCCCTGGACTGAAGAAAAGGGGCCTTTTATCTATTAGCATTGATCAGTGACTCCTCCTCTCTTCTGTCTCCCACTCTCGGTCCACCCCCAGGCTACCACCCTCTCCGTCAAAAACACCTTCTGCCCACAGCCAAGAAACCAACAACCTCAAGGAACTAAGCCAGGAGAGAGAGGACAGAGCCAAAGCAGACACCAGGGGCTAGTGGGGGCACAGACACATCCAGGATGCTTTCCTGTTTCCAGAAGCAGCAAGTGAGTGGTGGTCTAGAGACAAACTCCAGAATCCCTCCTTGCAACAACATCACCCCCTCTCCCATCTCCTCCTTCCCTGACTCTGATCTAACTAGAGCTGTGCTGCTGGCCGGGGCAACTGTTCTTCCATGGGGAGCAGGAGGCCAGGAGCCTTCTCCCACCTCCTTTCTTGCTCCTTTTGCAGCTGCCTGATCCCCTTTCCTAATGGCAAGCTAATGTCAGATTGAAAATTCATGTAACAGAAGTGTCTGCTTTTGGAGACAGCTTTGAAACCTCCAGAAGTTCAAAACCCTAGGAGGCAAAGAGCTGGCTTACACAAACCCAAGCCCTTGAGATGCATCCTCACTGCTCACAATAGACCCACAACAGTGCTGGGCAACACATCAGACAAACCGGGACATGTGCTTGCTGGATTGAGCTACTGGACTTCTGGCCCTTCCTGCATCCCAGCCAAGAGCACACATGCATCACACTGGGACACTGAACCATGCAAGTGGCAATCTGCAGCAGCTCTCTCTTGCTTAGCAGAGATCCACACCTACTGAATGCTCAGCATGGGGACTGGCACAGCCTGAGACATTGAGCTCAGCAGAGATGAGATGGAGGTGATGCCAAGCTGCAGAATCAGGGGCTCAGGATTTTAAGAAAACCCATCACTTCTATTCACTAACCAAACAGCTGGTGAGCGTGGCCTGTCTGGTCCTGGAAAAGATAGTGTGGCCTTACTTGAATAAAGTCTTGGTTGCAAAATCATAGAATCCTACAATGGACCCTAAAGATCATTAAGTTCCAACCCCACAGCAATGGGCAGGGACACCTTCCATCTGAGTGGATTGCTCAAAGCCCCATCCAACCTCGTCTTGAGCACTTCCAGGGAGAGGACATCCACAACTTCCCTGGGCAACCTGTTCCAGTGTCTCTCCACCCCCAATGCAAAGAATTTCTTTCTAATGTATAAACTAAATCTACCCTCTTCCAGTTTAAAACCATTGCCTCTAGTCCTATCACTACATGCCCTTGTAAAAAGTCTCTCTCCAGCTTTCTTGTAGCCCCCCTTCAGATACTGGAAGAATGCTATAAGGTGTCCCTGAAGCCTTCTCTTCTCCAGGCTGAACAACTCCAGCCTTCTCAGCCTGTCTTGATAGGAGAGGTGCTCCAGCCCTCTGATCATCTTCATGGTTGTCCTCTGAACTTGCTTCAACAGCTTCATGTCCTGGAGCTGAAAATGATAGCATAACAGTGGAGTTAAAGGACAACCAAATTATTACAACAGAGGTTGTATTTGCTGCACTTTTATAGGACCCGTTGTCACGTTACAACTAACACATGCATTTTGATATCTCTACTTCTGCCTGCTTCCAAAAAAACAGTAAGGGCCTCCTGTCCAGGAGTGAGACTCCTGTCCAAAAGCAAGACTTTTAGCTCCTACAGTGCTCAGTGAGTTTGGGGAAAGTTCAGACCTACCTGTGGCAACAAGGTGCTATATTATATGTGTTCTTGCACAAGCAGGTCTTGGCCCTCAGAGTCTGAGAACAGCAAATTTGAGCTGTCCTCAAGGTTGTCACACAGTCATGAGCCACCTTTGAAAAGCAGTGCAAAGAAGAGGACATTTCTTGCCCTCTTCTACTACCCTTCAGATACAACTGAATATTCAGCCCTATGACATGCTAAACACTGAAAGAAAGCAGGACCGAGAAGCTCTCATCTCATCTCATCTCATCTCATCTCATCTCATCTCACCTCACCTCACCTCACCTCACCTCACCTCATCTCATCTCATCTCATCTCATCTACCTAGATATTGGAAAAGCTTTGGGCTTAGTGCCATCTGGAAAGTTTTTTTGTTAAGTGAGAGAAAATGAGCACTAAAGCCAAAATTGTGAGATGGTAAGGAAGCAGATGAATGGGGTAGAAGTTTGAACAGTGGAAAGGAGAAATGTTGAGAAATTACTAATTGAATTTCCCTTGAGACTAATTTTACTGAATACTTCCATTAATGACTGGCTTACAAAGCGAACACTTGTTGAGGAGGCGTGTTGATAACTCGAAGCAAAAAGCAACACCAGTGGAAAGGAGGTCTAAGAGCTCATACAGGGGAAAAGGAGGACCTTGAAAGCTGAAGTAACAGAAACAGGATGGCAATAGCACAAGGTAAGCTCTTCCACTGGGGCTAGCACTAAGAATCCTCCTGTAAATGAAGAGCTCACAAAATGGAAGTAAGCAGGGAATAAAAGGAACAACTATGAGCTAATTGACATAAAGGTCGTCACAGAATACCGATTCTGAGAAGCCTACTGAGAATGTGACACCAGCTTTGGGCACCTGTTAGTGTCGCTGTATAAGATATCAGTGAGATCTCAGCAGGAGTCCTCTGTATGTCCCAGGTCACCCATGTTCATGGTAGAACTTCCGTGGGGAAAGGTGTAGATGAGAATTAACAAGGTGAGGTATTTTGCAGTCACCTCCAAAACAACAAATGTTTTCACCACAACCTGTGGGTGTCACCAAGCCACTTCTTCCCTGCACTGTCAGCAAGGCTTTTTCAGTAGGAAAATGGACAAGCAAATCAGTTTTGTTTCCAGCACTCCTCCAGGTGCTGTTTCAGAGACCACAGCTCTCATGATTAGAAGTCCTATTTCTCTGTATCTCTGTGTCTTTAGGGCCATAATCCATCCCCATGTGCACTGAATGCCCAACTTATCCTCAGAAGGCTTCAGCAGAGTCGCTGAGCCCTGCAGCAAGGGGATAAACCCTATGACCTCTTCAACAGAGCAGGGCTTCCAAACCCAGGTTGACCAGAGTATCAAATAACTGAACCCACCAATCTGGGCAGACCTTTCCAAACTTGCTCCTGGGTTTCAGGATGTAAGTTAGTCAACCACCACATGGTCTATGGCTTAGGAAGCGATTTCTCAACACGATAAACAAGTCCTTTTTGGAACAACTAGTTCTACAGCACATGAGAAAACAAGATTTTATTTTTACTTTTTCATTTACTCCTAAGTAATACCTAGGAACTGATCCAAGAAGCAAGTATAATTGAGCCACTAAGTAACAGTGTCTGAGTATCCACAATATAATTAAAGTCAACAACCACATGGAATAAATCGTGCTGAAAACTAGCATACTGACACTAAGCTTTAGAAAGGGAGATGTTTTTTAAACACAGGAGCTAGTCAGAAGACTATGAAATAAAAATAAATGGAACACATTTCAGACATTTAAGGAACTTGATACACATATCTGAACTGTGTGTTAGCTCTGACAGCAAACTGACTCAACTACCCAAAATTAACCCTGAAACTAGTTCAAAAGTTAGTTCAACCTGGCAGAAACACAGACTTAAATATTTCAGAATTAGATTTTTTAAAGTCCAAAGATTAGAAAAAAATGTGAGCACATAAACAGGGAAAATCTACTTTCACATCAAGCAATCAATTTTTTTCAAACCAAAGCGATTAATTTCTATTTCAGTGATAGGGTGGGGGGAAAAGAGTAATTTCACAACAAATAAATGGGCTTTTTCCCAAAAAAATACTTAAACATATATCTGAAATCTTTTCCTGAGAAGAATTTTGTGCCCCGCATTACACCTTTGTGCAAAAATAAAAGTTTCCAGTGCAAAAATACATATTGCTTCTAGTTGAAACTTTTTCTAACAAAGCAAATTTATGTGTTTTCTTGGGAGTTACTTTAGCTACCACCATCTGAAGCTTGCAGACAGTGTCAGTCTTTTGTGGGGGAGGAAGGTTCTTATGCGAGCTCACAGCTTTTTTCTTTCATACTCACTCCAACATTTTGGCATCTTAGAAACTCCCCTTTCCATCCTGTGTGATGACTTCCAGTGATTTTCTTCTGCCCCTGGACATGGAGCACACCTGCACATTCAACCTGCAGAGTGTCACTCTGGACTTAGGGACAACTGGTTTTACAGTATCCCAGTACCAGGGAGCAGGACTGAAATTAAACTCAATGCAAAGGCCCAGGCACTGTCTCCCTGACTGAATGCAGAGGGTGAGAGGATAATTTTTGTTCCACCTGCAGTCACTGGCCTGTCTCCCCAGTAGCCACTGCCACAAAGTCTCTAATTGGTGAGCTGTGAAGTTTGTTTGGATAGTTGATTGGTTTGTTGGTTGGTAGATTGGTTTTGGGGTTTTGGTTTTGTTTTTTGTTTGTTTTTCTAAAACACTGTATTATGTTGGTGGTGGAAAATCTTTAAACTATTACAACTCAGAGATTAGTGGCCAGTCCCAAACTCACATCCATAGTCTATGGAGTTGTGATCCTCGAAGTTAGTCTTTGTAATCCATCAGACTTCAAAATGAAGCCCAGTGTCCTGGAAAAATCTCATTCTGGGTGTAAATGCAGGAGCATTCAGGGTCAGCAGTACAGTTCACTGGGAACTCATTGCTCTCTGTTTCTGTTTGCTGCAAAAAGCCAGCCTGGCTCAAGCTTTTGAGTCCAATACTCAGTTACCATAAAGACTGATTCTCACTGGCCAGAACTTCCCAGAACAGCTGTGTTTGTCTGAAAAAATAAAAAAAGATTACTGATAACAGGAAGTTCATGAAAATAGAAGACTAAGGTCTTATAGAAGCCAGACCAATGTTATTTAATTCACTGAATAAAGCAACCAAGGCATGCAGGGCTAAGAGCTAACTCTCATTTCCTTTGGTTTCACCCTTACCCACCCACACATGTCCACATAGACTGATCAGCCTATTTCTCTTGTTGTCTGAAACGGAAGGAAGAGAGAGGATGGTGTTAATATTATTTGTATGTTAAAAATTGGCAGAGGCTACTATGTAGGGATTAAATGATCCATATAAGTAACTAGAATTGCTTGCACTTCAAGTATCCCATGAAAGACTGAGCAAGCAAAAAGTCTGAGCTCTGATTATGAAAACAGAGCATGCTTCTGGGTTGCACTCTTTATGGGAAAGGGTAGCAGAAATCTCTCTTGCACCCTCATCCCCCTCACTTCACCATATGAGACCTGATTCATTCTTTGGGGTCAGATGAGACTTACCCACTGTATTTCCTGTCCAGACATGGAGAATGATAAGAAAGCAGCTGTGCTTTCTCCCTTCTCATCCATCTGGTAAATAAAAAAAAAAAACAATAATGCCTTTTATTTCAACTATGAACTCAGATAGCATCTTGGATCCAAAATCTTCAAGTCCTCTTGTGAAGCCAAGATTGGACTGGAACATTTCTATTCTGCCTGTCTTCAATGCAGGAGGTCACTGAAGTATTTACAAGCAGCTCTGTAGTGTTATATATATATGTTTATTTGTTCTATCTCAGGTTCAGTATCTATAGGATCGTAAATTTTGTCTCTAGTAAGTAAATAACTTTTTCTGTGGCACAGATAGGGGACAGGGAGAGATGCAGTATATCTAGCTAATTGTGAAATGCTCTTTGTAGCAAGAAGAAAGACATTCTTGTTTCTTGAAACATGAAATCTGATTAGTCTTATCTTCCTGTGCATAACTATAAATTATATTAATGTTCCTAACATTACATGCTAGCCAAGTCATTCCACTTGATGGTCTTCCTTAGAAATGAATTTCACACACTAATTGTATGTTCTTTAGAAACATATTTTTCTTTATTTTTATTAAACTCAATAAATTATTATTATATCATGAAATTTCATGTCTGCATTAAGCAGGAAAGAATTTTAAAAGGTGAAGAAAATTAAACCAGACAAAAAAACCAGAACAATTTTTATTGCTCTTCAATTAGTTTTTCCTTCTTCCTAAACTGGCACAAGACTCCAGAAGTCACCACTTTACCAGGTATGTATTTGTCATTAGTCATCATAATTTTTTTTAAATTGTAAGAGAAACAATAAGAATAGTAGAAATGGAAAACAAGGGAGAAGTCTGGTTATGGAAGCACTGGGAAGAAAGGCAGAAGGCGGCCTATAAGAATAGCACATATTGATAGCAACTTGTTTAGCATATAATTAAGATCCCAGCTTACTGACACACAAATCCTCTGGGAAGATCGGATTGGTAAAAACAAAGCACGGTTTAAAATAAGATATGTTCTAAAACAAGGGACAGAGTATATTTAAGACAACAAAAGGAAATAAATCAAACCACTAGAGATGATGGTGCTAATCTTAGAACTAGACTGAGTTATAAGATACTGAGATACGGAGTCAAAAGACAGTGAGATGATGATGCTCAGAGGTGGGAAAAGATGGAGTGACAAAAGACCAACAGTCACAGCCAGCTCCTGAAATAAGCATATGGTGTAAAAATAAGAGAAATACAGGAGACATGATGGGGACTCTAGAGCCCATGCCTTTATTCTTTTCTGTGGTTGCTAGAAAACCAAATAGAATGAGCAAACGTATCTTGGCATTTGCAAATATGAGGTTAAAAAGTGTTAGTCTGACTGGGTGAAATCAGTGTGGCTTAAAATAAATAACATCCCCTTTCTATAGTGTCTCACATTGACCCCTGCTACGCCAATATTGCAACAATATTTACTAGAAAATAAAGTATCAAAAAGTAACATAGACACTCTTGATTATGTCCTCAGTTTGGAAGACCACCTTACATTATTCGCAGCTTTGGCAGTGGTCTGTGTAGTAAGAAGATTCTTTCAGAGCTCTTTCCAGGTTGTCTTCTGATCCTTTTAGCCAGGCACTGGGAGGAAACCCTCAACAGATTCACAAGAAAAGAGCAAGGCACCTATGCTGCAGACATGAGGTGACATTCTTGGATTCAAGACCATTTCTCACTTGACTTGGTCAATGCTGGTTGGGGTCTGCTGTGCTGAAGTTATTTGCTCTTTTTTCTCTCCATACATGACAAAGAATGGCATTTTAAGACTCAACACAGGTGCCAAAAATCCCATAAAATCATGCATATGACTTGTAACATACATCAGTCCTAGAAGTTCCACAGACTTTTTACTCTAGTATGACTTTTATTCAAAGGCTCTTGTCAACAAAGACACTTTTGTCCTTTTGGGGCTTTAGATTGTGTTTCTCCTCTGTTCTATTAATGGAATCTATAGACAATATTTCCTGTCTCCCATTGGGTTGTATTATTTGAGATTTCTCTTCTCACTGTCTCCCACCTACATCCATGTCTGAACTGGAAAATGCTGCCATACATTTACCAGCAAAATATGATGCATGATTCACATGTTGGCTACACAAATATCTACAACCCTGCTAGTTGGATAAGCTGAAGATTAGTGACATTATTTAATACCATACGTGTTTCTAAATCAGACATCGCATGAGAATCTCTTCTGTGAGTATAATATTTATTAAATATCTCTGTGCCTCTGTAGAGGGGATCCTTCCCCCACACTACTTGGCCAGCCATCTGCCTGTCACTTCAGCTTCTTGAGGTAGGTGTCTGTCTTTCTTATGGTCATTTCACAGGGGGACCTGCTGGAGCACCCAATAAATATAACATACTCAGTAGCTTCTAATAAGACCCTTGTGTGTTTTGAGACCTGAGTGTGCACCCAAAATGAAGAGCTAACTCCATCAAGACAGCAATTTGATCACATTTCCCCAGAGGCCTTGTTAGGAGAAAGGTCCTATTTGTGCCAAGTGCTGTACCAAGTCCCAGAAGGAAGAGATGTGTGGTTACGTGCATGCCTTCATCCCTTCCAAGGAGAAGAGATCTGTCTAGTGGGAGAATCTTACTCAGCCAAGGACCCCTTTATCACTGCCAAGCATCTCCATGCCTGGAGCTTGGTGGTGACAGATGATACATGGGAGTCCCAAAGGCTTGGATGTCAAGTTCACCCTTTTTTTCAGCCCCTGGAGCTCTTATTCATTATCTGATCTCTCTGGCCCCCTCTTCACTATGCCTCTAAGGATGATCTTTTGCTGTATCCCTCTCCCAGAAACTATTGCAGACACTGAATAGAAATTTCCTGTCACTACAACTTATCTGGGGAGACTGGGAGATAGGAAGAGCATAAGAAAATAATTTTTTCAATGTGAGTTTACAGCTCCGAAGGGGAGCACCATCAGTAAAATGGCAATGAGAGTATTACAAGGCACTCTGTACTGCCACTGAAGAGTCAGATTCACAAGGCTGGAATGATAGCTGAGAGCTTGGCTCCAGCTCCTCTCTTCTGCCTGAAAACGAGGGCCTGGGATTGCTTTGGTCATGTTTCTGTCTTTGCGCAACTCTTATCTTTGAGGCAAAAAGCTGACCTTAAGTTGCTCTGAAGAAAAGGCTTCCTGCAGGCTCGTTGCTGAGGCTGTTTCCTGCCTATCCCTGTCTGCCTGATGGCTGCTGTCCATTCCTGCAGTCTGTTGAATCTTGTGAACTGCCTGAGAAGCCACTGGGCCCCAAGAAGGGTTTCTTCTGTGCTGCTGTCCTGCAGCTGCTCCTGCAGTGACATGAAACCTCACCACCTCAGCAGATATCCAGCAGCTGCAGTGAAGAAGTGTCTCAGGAGAAGGGGGAAAAGGGCACAGAGACTTTATTGACAGACCATCATAAGCTAACCCACATGTATGTGGCTGAACTCCACTCGATTTCAGTTGCACAGAACCAACTAGGAAGCAAACTGAGGTCTTGATACCCTGAGGCCCATCTCAGGATCCACTCTTCACTCTCTGAGAATGTTTTAGGGAAGATGACCTCAGTATTCCTCCCAGACCCTTTGCCTTGCTGCTAGCAGAAGCTTTTGCTGCTTTTGTCAGTGACCTGGGGAAGGGGCTCCCTGGGAATTTGTTAAGTGTGTGGTGAGGCTAGGGGAGAAAAAGAGGAGAATCCTGTCAGGAAACAGAGCCCCTGCACACACACACACCACTCATCTGTGGCATGTCTGCCTTACAGAGAAATTTTTCAGAGACAGGTTTAATATATTAAACATAAACAAAACAGTTCCAAGTTTTTGGCTGATCATCATGGATAGAAATGGAAGCCAACTGCTTCAGGGGCTTTGGGTTTGCACACTTAATGGTTCCCAGCACAGGGACAGATGTTCAGCTAATACCATATAAAAGCAAATATTCCTGCCTGGATTTTCAAGAAGGGGACAAGCAGGTGAGTCAAAAAACATTGGTGGACAAGCAGGTGAGTCAAAAAACATTGGTGCTGTTCACAGCAACGGCCATGGAGCAGTTGCCAAGCAGTTCATCTTGGGTGGGGAAGTTTGAGAGTCCCAGCAAGGATGTGGGGACGTTGTGAGCAAGACCACAGTAGCCCTGGTATATTAAAGCTAACAGTGCAGCTTTGAGGACTTTCCTCCTCTGGCCAACACCTTGTCTCACAAAACCAGTAGCACCATAATACCCTAGAGACCACTGCCCTGCTGTCAGGTGTGTCTGAACATTTGGAAGGGAGGACAGGAGAAGCAGACACACAAACCACCTCATTTCCATAGAAACGGCCACAGAAATAATCCTGCCCTATCATATGAAATGCTGGTAACGCAGTTTCTCAAGCTCTAAATGTCCTGGATACAGTTATCTTTATTATTAAAAGGAAAAGGGTTTTACTGTCCTAGATCACAGAGCCTGACCTTCCAAGAAGGATTCCACTGGAATACCAGACCAAACAGAAACCTTTGGGTGAACAGGGCCCCTGGGGCAAGGCAGCTACCAGTTAATTTCCTTGTGCTGCCAAAGTCTTGCTTCATCACCATGCTGACGGGGGAGGACTGTTGGGTTCTCTTTGTTTTCCTTTTGTGGGGGATATTTGTTCTTTTTAAAAGGGAGTGCCTGGGCCATGTGCAATTCAGTAGGCACCTTTGCTTGGGAACAGTAAGGTTACACCTGGGACAGAGCTGCCTCCAGAACATGGGATGGGCCAAAAGAGAAATAAAATCATCATAACAATTAAAGAACCTATCACTTGCACAGAGGTGGTGACCCAGTGGGGAGAATGAGGCTGCAGTTAGGGCCAACCCTGTCCTGAAGGCTGAAAGGGGCCATGTGGAGTGTTTTGCACCCTTGAAAGTCTCCTCACTGTTATAGAGACAGCAAGGCAGGAAGAAAAGACCCTGGTTTGGGATACTAAGGACAATCCTAATGGGATGATTTTTAGGTCAGCCTGCTCCTGCCTGCTTCTCTGTTGGAGGACTGCATCTTTCCAGAGTGTTTTGCATCTCTATGCAATGGCAGTGAGTTATCAGGCCATAGGAGAGACACCGAAGAGGTGCTGTTTCCATGCTAGGGAACTGCAAGATGAAAGCAGTTGGAAGGCCCATTAACTGCTTCAGCATCCAGACTCCTGAATGACAGAACAAATATGTGAACAGAAGATTGACGAGCATGGTTAATCCTTTGATGGACGCATTGATATCTCACATATAGCATCTGAAATAGCCATAATCTGTTTACCTCTCACTTGAACAGTCCCTTTGCTTCTGCAATGCTACTGTCTTGCCAAAACTAAAATGTAACAGGCAGGAACTCATTCTTATTTTCCTCAACCTGCCATAGATAATTTTTTAATATGCAAAGTTACTTATAGTTTTTAATTTAAAAAGCTTTTTAATTTTTAATAAAATAATATTTAGATAATTATCAATTCTTTAAAATAATATTAAAATGTTTAATATGCAAAGATCTCATCTTAATATCTTCTTAATAAAATATTTTTGTCACTGCCAGAATCTCAACAGGGGAAAAAGCCTGAAAACATGGCTACAAGATGGGGTTTGAAATCCGGGATGCCCAGGGATCCAAGTGGGCGCTGCAACTGCAGTGGGAAAGTCACATGGCAAGGCAGCACATTCCCCATTGGCCTCCACAAGGATAAAGCAGTCATTCCAGGAGGAAAGCTCTCACTGGCAAGGAAGGAGAGATGGAGAGAGAAAGCAGTGATCCAGAGCTGTGTTCAGCTTCAGCTGTGCCAAGCCAGAGCAACCAAACAAGGTAGCCTTTGATTCATGGTGAAAAACTAACGTTTCAGCTTAAAAAACAGGGACTGGGAAAGTGTGGCCATGTGACTAAGGCTCAGGAGACCTGGGTTCTCTCTCCAGCTCTGCCCAGTCTTCCTAAACAATCTGGGGTAAATTACTGTCTGTTTCTTCTGTTTCCCCGCCAAAGAACAGAAACAATTGGCCAAGGAAAATAAAGTCATTATTACAATGGAAAGTCATGAAATAACCTAGACTCAACACCCACATTAAATTCCTAAGTGCTGTTGTACACTCAAAGCACAACAGATTTATTCCAAAAGTATCATGTCTTTATTTTAGAACACAATCTTTCAGGCATACGGCCCTGTATTATTCAGTGGCTTAGAGAACAGATAGAGTTTTTCTTTCTTAGGGTGATTATTCCATGAACTCCAGTGTCCAGAAACAAAACAAAAAACAGGAAGACTGCAAGATCCTATCCTACTCCACTAGTAGTTGATTAGCAGACTCAAGGACTCGACATTTCTTTATAGTTACCCACAGATGAAGGAACCAGAAGTGGACTGCACCAATGCTAACTGTGTCTTCAGGTAACTATGGAAGCAATGACATGCTGTCTCACTTCTGTCCAAGAAAGTTACAAACAGGAATTCTACCAGTGCCTCAGCAATTAGCTAAAAGGTAAGAAGTAACTCTGATGTGGACGTTATACAAAACACTTGACATGGTTGGCATAGGGTTGAACAAAGCCCCCGCAGGATGGCAAAACACAGACTCTGTCCTTGGAAGAGAGGGAGGTGGGAAACGTGAGGGGAAGATAATATAACACAGGAAGAATCTTGAAGCGCGCACACAGCCTGTGCATTTAGGCTGGAAATCGGATGGCTCTGTCTTTTCACCCTGGACATCCTGGACAGGATGTGGGGGCCTCCAGGGGCTGCTGTGATGCATGGAGGATTGAGAGGATTGAGCCGTGGTCGGTGCATGGGGAGGAGGAGACAGCAATGGTTGCAGCTGTGAGACAGAAGGCAACTCTGCACAGCTGCCCTTTGTGGAGGCCTGGTGCAGGCAGGCAGGCAGTTATCTATGGGCCCTTCCTCTAACCTGGAAAAATGTGATGCTTTTTTGCAGCACATGGGACCAGCCTGCCCTCCTGGATTTGTACATACACGAGCGGAGAAGGGAGAAATTCAAAGGAGAGAACAAGTACTTTCTTCATCAATATGCATCTTGTGGCTTTGCAGTTTTTTCCACTAGGAATATTCCTCTGAAGTTCCCTTAGTAACTGAGCCAAAATGGATCAAAGAGTTATTTGATTCACAGCCCCAGAAAAAAAAAAAAAAACACTCCCATGTTCTACACTCCATCATTATCAGTTCCCTGTGGTGCCCACCCCATACCTTCCTTTACTGCCCTTTGGCTGTCCCTGGCCACATCACCCTTTGGGCAAGTCCTTTCCTCCTCCCAGACCAGTCTCTGTCTCTTCTCTGCCCTTTTCTTTCATGCTCCTGCAAACCACTTTCCCAGTTGCATCCTCTGGATAATATGTCCCCTTCCTGTGTCAACATCTCCCCCTCTTCACCAGCCCGTGGGCTGCCATTAGTGGTACTGAGAGGAAGCCATCCTGTGCAGAGGTGCAGAATGACTAAGCTGTGCAGTCTGTCCACCTGTAAGAGAGGCTTTACTTCTAGTGTTGTTGCCCAGATTTATTGATTTACCTTCCTTTTGGATGAACAGAGGTGTCAAGCAGCTGCGCCCTTCCTCATTTTATTCTAAGGAGGATAATGGTTCCTGCCATACCTTACACTAACTTCACTATCTCCTCCTCCTTCTGGGAACTCAGGCCCATCTCAGTGCTGCACGTGAGATGTAATTGGACTTGAGCACCATAAAGTACATTCTGTCACAGATATTCTGGTACATAGCAGAGAGATTTTTTTAATTTTTCTTCAAAGTTGGCAGGGCCCTGGTGCCTCCTGCTGTCCCTAGGAGAAAGGCAAGAGGTTTGGTCCTGCTCAAGGAGCAAGCCAGGAAGCCTTACTGCACTGGTAGCTGCTCAGCACACATAAGGCACCCAGGCTGCAAGCCCTGGGGAGTGTTGCTTCCCTTTGTGCTAGCAGTCAGGGGCCTCTCAGCACCACTGAGAACTGGAGCAAACCTGGTCAGACTTAGACAGAGGGCAGGGCTCACTCCTCTTCATCAGGATGGTCACTCTGATCCTTCTTCTGCCATCCAGACTCCTTCTGGCTTGGCCAGACCCAGTAGTCCATATGCAGGAGGACTGGAGCAATAAAGCTGAGCCTCAGAGATATTCATATTGAAAATCTTCATTCAACCTGCTGCAGACAGGGCTAGGTCAGAGGTCTAATTCCCTTACATCTGTTTCATAATTGCATTCAGACTATGGTTTGGGCCCATGCTACAAAAAAGGGAGAAAACAAATTCTCTGCTCGAAGACACAAGTCAGCAGAGATGGCAACCCCACCTATAACCCAGATGGCAATACATCACCTGTAACATGCTGAACTCCCCCTTCACCAAACAGCCTGGGCCAAGCTGATATTCAGTATAATTTACATGAATATTTCACTGCATCACCTGCTGAAAAATAGAGAAATAAAAGCAACAGAGAGTTGAGCATAGTCCTGTGAACCTCAGGACAGAAGAGCAGCAACTCTCAGCAACAACTCATCCTTCAGGTCATTTGCTGCCTGGTGGCATCCCTAACCCAGAGTCAGACTCCAAAGGGGTATGTGTACCCAAGAGAGGTGCTTATGAAAGCTGAGAAACTGCATGGGGAAACATCCCCACCAACCAGTGTCAAATGCCAAGGAAAGGGTTGCAGGTAGGTTATGTGGGGAGCACTCCTGGGACCCAGGCCTCACCTCTTAGGAACATTTACTAGTTTTATGCCACACATAAAAGTTCAGAGAGAAGAAACACAAAAACATTAGTCCTCTGGCTGAACCTCCAGGTCTTTGCAATATTCTGCTTCTGGAGGCATTTGAATCCTTTTTCACCAAAGATGAGTGCAAGGTAGCATCTTCCACAGTGCAACCCAATTCCCTGTTCCCAGGGGTACAGATAGGAGCTTTCACACACCTACGCAGCCTCACTTTGCTGTCAGGGAAGCTCAGCTGCTATCCTTGATATATTCAATGACTCTTGAGTTCAGGCTCTGCTTAGGCACTGAGTTCACAGCAGGGGCTCTCACACTATGGGATCTCCACAATATTGAGGGGAAAGGGACCCCCTCCCACCCTGCCCCTTTATCAGTTTGCATCTGCTCCTTGAGAACAAATGCAATCTCTCTCAGCCAGCTCATAACATCTGGGCCAAGTACATCACAAATCAGGTCAGAGATAACACAATGGGGGACAAAACCCAAATTCATACAACAAACAATAGATTATCCCTCCACAAGATTTTGCCTCTGGTTTCTACACTGGATGCCCCATGGCAATGGCTAAGACCACCAAAGCAGCATTGCAGCAGTCTTTGAGCAGATCCTCTAGGTCTGCTGTCATCACCACCTCTGTCCAGGGCATTGAGTGCAGCACTCTGGGGCTGTCCCTGCTGAGCAAGTCCCACAAAATAGGCTTTTTCCTGTGGCTACCTTGTGGCTCCCAAAGTTGTTGGTTAGGTGCAGAGGTCTGGAAGATGCAGAGGGAATTAAACTCCCCAGTATACATAATGAAGCAGCTCCTCAAAAGCTGTCCTATAATTAGGTGTGTACACAGCAAATACAGTCACCAGGGACACTGCTTTTACTCCCAGGTTTGTTTGCAGAACCAGAGCTTCATTCATGTCCTGTTTTGTTTCACTCCAGCACTGAGGAAGAGTCACGTCGCTGTGCCCCATTTCAGCAACTGTTGTGTCCACACAGAGCCAAGACACAAACCTCAGACACCCATGCAGCAGGCCAGCAGCCCCACTACTCTTTGGTTTGGACGCAGAGGTGCGTGACACTAGAAATATCTAAGACACCAAGGCTCCTGACAGTTGTCTCCGCAGAAGACCTTCCCACCCCACCTTACTACAGAGAAATCAGTGCACCCCTCCCTAGGGAGGAGCAAGCTATGGCCACAAAAAGGAGCAATTTTTCCATTGAGGGAAAGCAAGTAGGGTTCTTGCTGTGAGATACAGCCCTGCATATCCTAGGACTGGTATAAAACCAGGAGTTCGGAACTATCACACCCCACTGACATGGTGATGTTGGAAGGTAGGTGTGTGTTTGGTCTGCTTGGGCTCTTGAACACTGTGAGCTGAGCTATTACTGATCCTCAAAGCTGTAGTGCGTAACAGTCTGGAATGAGACCCTGTGGCTCCCCATAGTTTTGGAGAGGCTGAGCCCTGTGCCCACACAGCCCTCCACCATGCCCCTCGCACAGGGCACACACAGGGCCTGGCAAACCTCCTGCATTACTGTGTCCAGCTCTGGAGCCCTCAATATAGGAAGGACAGGGACCTGATGGAGCTGGTCCAGAGAAGGACCACAAAAATGATCAGGGGGCTGAGGCAGCTGGAGTTGCTCAGCCTGGAGAAAAGAAAGCTCCAGGGAGACCTAGTAGTGACCTTCCAGCATCTGAAGGGTGCCTATAGGAAAGCTGGAGATGGACTGTTTGAAAGGGCCTGTAGTGACAGGATGAGGGGGGATGGACTAGATAACCTTTATAGGTCCCTTCCAATCCAAATTATTCTATGATTCTAAGATTCTACAGTTGTACAGAGACCTCCAACACCAAAGTCAAAGCTTCATTCATGCTCTTCCACTCCAACAATCAACCTCTTCCCACACACAGGGGATGAGCCACCAGCCAAAAGCAGCAAAATGTTCTTATACCTTAGATGCTTCCACTCTCTTTGGGGCTCAACTTCCTGCTCTCAGCATCTTTCTTGTACTTCTTCAGCCCCTCTTCAATGTGCCAAAGCCACAAGAGCATGCAGAAGGATTCAGGCATATATATTGCCGCCAGACACAAGCTCATTCAGGAGGTCACCTGGTGCTCCCAGTTCTCTTCCCTAGATCCACCAGGGATAAGGGTATGCTTTGCTGTGCTTACCAACACCACCTCCTGGATAAGCTCACCAAGCAGCAGGAAGGCTGCATCACAGCCCCATGATGCTACCAGGCAAGAGCACCCATGCCAAAGAGTACCACCAACAAGAAGTCTTCATTTGCAGCTCCAGAACTAGTATGTAAATCTAGTGCACCAAATGCAATGGCAGGTATGTGACCCACCCTGAAAAGTCCCGTGCTCCAGCGAAAAGGACACTTAAGAGGTCTGCAGAGATGGCTCACTCCAGATGTTGTAGGAAGACTACACTCATGGGCCAAACCTTATGGCCTTGCAGGCTCCTGCTGCTGATGGTGACATTTACACTTCTGGGACTACATGCTAGTGGCAGAGGGTCACTGTCAAATGGCTGCTCAGAAGAGAGGACACCCAAATAAAACATTTTTACGTGTTGAGGGAAGGTGCTTTCACTTTTACCAGCCTAAAGAAACAAATATGCAGCACGTAATGCACAAAATCCACCTCTCTTTTGGCATCTTCAGTGTTACTATCTAGCTGTGTCCAGAAGCAGTACTATAGGTTCTTATAGGTCACATGGAAAGCAGAAGTTAGGGAGCACTCAGCTGTGTCATGGGAAGAAGACAGACTATTCAGCCTATGAGGACAGGCTGAGAGATTAGGGGTTGTTCAGCCTGGAGGAGAGAAGGCTCTATAGAGCCCTTACAGCAGCCATCTAGCACCTGAAGGGAACCAACAGAAAAGCTGGAGAGGGACTTTTTACAAGGGTGGGCAGTGACAGGATGAGGAGGAATGATTTCAAACTGCAAGATTTTAAGTAGGTTTTAGGTAGACAAAACTGGCAGGTTTTAGGTAGACATTTTCATCATGGTGGCTGGCAGCTACTTTGCATCGCTTCCACCTCCTGACTTCTTCCTCTGTGGTGGGGAGCTGTGTTTGCCTTATCCACAAGAAAAACCTCTTTCTATTCCCAGTTCTTCGCCTGGGGCCAATATCTGAGAAAGGGATTAGGTTTCTCAGTTTAGTGCCTCTTAGGCTCCCTGTCCCAAGCCAAGTCTCAGGAATGAGAGACAATGCAGTCACTGTTTTGACAGGAGCATACGTACTTCGTGTTAAACGATGCTGAGCCAAGAATGAGCCAAGCCTACTGCATGCATCTAGTAAGCAGCATAGGGATGGCTCACACAACCCTCCTGCAAAGTTCCCATCCTCTGTCTGTCATCATTGGGACTTCTGAGTGATGTCTGAGGTCAATACATAGCTACCAGATGTTCCCTCTAATGCAATGTGGAGATACTCCTATCTTGCAATGCAACTTTCTTCTTCCTTTCTGCCACAGCTCCCATTTCTCTAAGCCTCAGTCTGCATCTTCAGATCATTCATTTTTGATGGTATACCCAGTGCTGTTCTGATTCCAAACCTTCACAGAAATCTCTCAACCTAGAGGAAACACCTTTTGATGATAGGTACATTTCCATGGAGAAGCACACCTAGCAACTTGTCAGACTAGTTAGGCACCTGGTTAAATTCAGAGAAAGTAGATTTTAGTGGATTTTTGATCTTACTCATTAAGAAATACACAGACTTTGCCCATAAGTAAAAGACATGGGAATGTCATATATTTGGGACATTCATATATTTGGGAATGGGAATGGGAATGGGAAATCATATATTTGCATATAAAATCAGTCAATGCACTTTATACTTTATTTAGTAATAAATGCAAAAGTTCATGTGACATCAAGCAACCGAACTGATTCTAGTGTCAGGAGAAGCTGATAGTAGATGCCTGCATGGCACCAAAAGCAAAGAGAATGAGAGAAACAGATCTCTGGGAACCACAAGCTTTATCTTCAGTGTTGCCACTTTGCTATATCACCCTTTGCTCCAACAGAGGTGGCATGAAAGGACACAATGTAGAGCAATAATAGAACTCCTGGAGTACTGAGAAAACAGAACTGGAGTCAACAAATGAGAAGGGAGAAGAGATTCCTAGAGAGGACAGACAGCATATATGTACATAGCATGGAGATGAGAGTCCGTCACTGACTTGGTCCCTTAATCCTATTACCCCAGAAATTCCCGAGCTGTGGGACACAGTGAACTCTTCATACACCACAAACAGATGACTCTCTTGGCACAGTCATCCTGTTGACTGTGAAAGTATCAAAGTTCCTCATTGAGGGTGTTCTCCTGAGGTTCATCTTGTTCCTAGAACACATAAGATGAGTTAAATCAGTTTTAAAGTTTCTCAGAATAGTGATAAAAGGAAACATATCAACTTAAATGCCTCACTTTGCTGTCTAAGCCACTGCCTGCCTATCCCATTTCAACTGCACAACACAGGGTCCCAACACACAAAGTCTATGCTATAGGAAGATGACCTTTGAAAGAGAGGGAACTCTTAAAACTGAAAGAACATGGAGATTAAATTGTTCCTCTCCCAGAAGAGACCTCTGGTAGAGTGCTGAGACCTTATCTTTATACTCTGTTCTGTGGCCTTCTTGACAGATTTCCTTCCTATCCATGCCACTGTCTCTCTGATCCTCTCATGTTCTGATATCCACCACCTCCATTCTCAGCATCCAAAAGCTCTGACATATAGGTGCAAATGAAAAGGAAAGAGGAGGTGGCAGGGTTGGGGCTAGTCTAAGGGACCAAAGTTGTCATCTTCAAGAGCCTTGTGAGCAACAGACTTGTCCGACAAGATCCCAGATTCATGTAAACTGTACAGAACTAGTAAAAAACCAGTTCAGAACCATCACACACCATTGTAGATTCTACAGGAGTTCCCCTTTACCTTCTTCATTCTTTGTAAGAAACGATTACAGAAGTCCTGTACATGCCCAATGGAGACTTCATCCAGAGTCAACACATCCTGCTCCTCATCTGGTGCATGGAATATAGCCAGAGCTGGCAGCTGGGACTTCTTCAGTTTGAAGAACGAAACTATTCGTTCATTGCTTTTCAAATTGCTGTCTAAGAGGATAAAGAGAATCTGTGATGGAAATAGGAAAGGCTATGTGAGCAAAACTGAAACTGAGAGAGAACATATCCCCAGACAGTGATCATATGAAGATTAACAGTGATATTTTGTAAAAAGTTAGAGATAACCTAACATATTCTGCTAAGACAACACTTTGTTCTGCCACTATCTAATTGCTCCATGCAGTGAATTTTTCTGTATTTTATCAAGTTCAGCCTTACACCACCCAACAAAATGTCATCTTTCACCTTCTTTAAAATTATATTTACAGTATAGAAGGAAGGCAGTCTCCACTTATGATGTTCTCCTAGCAGATGAGGAAACAAGATGTCTTTTATGTTAGTGGCACAGGAAAGAAGCTGACTCCCTTACTTGTATGTTGTTTGGATAAGATGCTCACATCCATGCAAGACCCAGAGTGGCAGAGTAGAAATGTAGCTTTGTGTGTAAAGAATCAAACTCAACTGCAAGAATGTGGGAGCGAAGTACATGGCAGCGAGTACCAAACACAACAGATGTATTTATGTGAGCTGCAGGAAATAGAAATGAAGATGCAATCATTTGGGAAATTCGAGTTGTTGGCAAGACACCAAAGTCCACGCAGCCCAACATAACAAGACTATTCTACAGTTTTCTGGGTTCCTAGATAGTCTTGGAGAGCAAAATCAAGCCAAGGATTAGGATTCTGACAGGATGTATTTATCAGAATTGGTGAACATCTTCATTATTTTATTTTAAGAGTAAGTTTCAACTGAGGTCTTATAGCTGAAGTAGGAATTAGCACAGATTTAAATTTTTGGAATAAAAAAGATTATCAATAAGATGTACAGCTGTCTCAAAAATCTTTGTTAAATTATCTGTTAATATTAAATACAAACATTTTGTATAAATTTTATAAAAGAAAATAAATAAAGCACACCCAATTCAGTGAAACAAACATCCAACTAACAAGTGCTATGTTATCTCCTCTTTATCCTGTGCATTTTAGTGGGCCTAGAATATTCAATGTACCTATGAACATGGATACCACTTAATTCACACAATAAAAAAGAAGAGTTTAAAAAGAAAAGTAATTCAGTGTGAAGATGATGCCCCCAGTTCCCAGGCTGTGACTCACATTTTTCTTTCTTTTCAATCAAGAACACTAATGTTAGTTCAAAACTTTTTTTTTCCTTCTCTAAATACAAACTTGGTAGATCTCCAATTCTTTATTTTACTAATTCTACATAAATATAATTTTTTTTAATTCTATATTTAAAAAAAGAAAGAAATATATCTGGAAACTCTCCTAGGCAACAGCCTATGGGAAAGAGGGATAGTTAGGCTGGTGTAAAGCTTAACTGCAGTTAATTACCGAAATACAGAAACAGGAATAACACTTTCACTGGATATGTGAAACTTACCACTTATAATTTCTGTTCCAGAAGCCAACTGTGCCCCAAGGACAACAAGCTAGCAAACAGACAGGTTTGGGGGAAACTTCTCCCAGAATGCTAAATTCATACTTTTTCTGGATAAAAGACCAGATTAGAGACAGGCCACAAATCTAGGGGTCACAGATTTAAGGACCTCATCTAAGAGGTAGCAGCAATATTTGCTTGTAACGAAGTCTGGTGTTGGAGAGAAGCACTTTCAGAAGTTTGGTGCAGAAAATGGTATCACATTTTCCCCAGTTCATTCACCAGCTTTTTAGTTTTCTCTGTGAAAGATTCACTAGATAACAATGGGTTTTTAATCAAATGCTAAACAAGAAGCTAATTTGAAAAATGCATTTAGAATGCCTAGTTGTTAAATATTGCCACTTTCTATACAACACCTCTTCTATCTTTAAAACTGACAAATAGTATTTTCATTATATTTAATGCAAACAAATGTTAGTTAACATTCTTCACTTTATCAAGCCTCCAGCCTCTGCTAAAAATTCCAAAACTAAAAAGCTGTACATATTTTATCCATGAATACAAAGAATAGAGTAAGAAGAAAAGAATGAAAATGTTGGGATTTAGAACTCCAAACACCTTCTTCCTTACAGAAGACAACAGAAAGACACAAGCAGCTGTCCCCTCAGCTAGAATGGCTGACATGTCATCATTCAGTTTCCCTCTGGATCTCTACAATGACTCACATTTGGCTCACATTTGGTTACAGCGTGCCAAAGTACAGAAAAGGCTTCCTTCCCTTCTTATTTTCCAAAAATACAGGAGAGGTGGCAATTGCATCTGTCCATTGTCCCTTGAAAGAAAATACCGTCATGTCTATCGTTGTAGAATGACACATTCCCAGTAGATGCTGTGATATGGGATGAATCCTTCTTCAGCAAAAGGACAGGACATACATGCTGTGCTGAATGTGCACCAGGGGTCCTGCCAAGGCCTGTGTGGCCTTCAAGGCCACACAAATGGACTTGAGATGATTTGGTACCTATGAGAAGTTTTGGTACTGAGGCCACAAGCACTGGAAGACTGGTCTCCTCAGCAGCTGGAAACCAAGTAGGTTTCTCCATGGGGATATTTCCACAATAGATGCCAGATGGCGGGATTTGCATTTCTTCATGAAGAATTTATTTTGTTCAGAGATCCCCAGCCAGCTCTCATCATAAAGAATGAATGCAGAGACCATGGAAATTTATGCTGACCATGAAACAAGATTCACATTGCCTAACTTCTGCCATCCAGATCTTAATTCCTTTCTCAGACAGTCATCTAGATAACCTCTACAATAAACAGTAACAGGCACTTTATTCCACCTATTTTAGAAGGGAAGGAAGGACATGCCTGTCCTTCTCTGCCAGCACTGAAAAGAGCCCAAAGACTTTGCTCAGGCAACTTACCAAAGCTATGATTCACCAAAACAAATTCCACTTATGATGCCAACTCTCATTTCACTGCTAGAAACCAGGTAGTTCTGTCCCAAACAGAAAGTTAATTTTCTATTTCATACTATCCTCTACAATAGCTGGGTGGTTTTTTTATTCTGAAGGGATTTCTATGAAATCTTTTCATTTTGTAGCGATCTTCTGACCTGTGTGCAGAGGACTGCTGCAACAGGCGGTGAAGGATCTCCTGACAAAAATTCTTCCCTCCAGACATGGTATTATCTGTGCACTGTCAACCTGCAATAAGCACTCCAGTGCTGTCTTGGTGCCAACAACTTGATGACTAGCCCAGTGCTTTTAGGACATCAACTTCCTCATAAATACTAAGATATGGAATAATTTGCTTTTAGAATATCAAGTTCCTGGTAAATACCAGCAAGGTATGGAATGATGTTATCAACAAAGGAATTAAAGTTAATTGAAAATAGTACTGCCGTGGTAGAAACCAATTTGATGTTGCTTAGTTTTTCTGCTAAAGAAAGAAAAACAGGAAGGTTGATCAAGCATCATGTCCAGTGTTTGACTTTGAACTTCATGGAACTGCAGCCTTCATTCCTTGAGGAGAATTTATAAGCAAAAAATATCAGATTCCAAAGATTGATTAATTTTTTACATAGTTAGCACATGGAAGCAAAATTATCAGTCATTAATTTTTTTTAAAAAAGCAAACTGCAAAACAGCTTTAGAGCATTTATCTGTTAAATGACATAGACAATCATATTTACAGGTTTCCTGCTGTTTATGGCTAAAAGAAGCATCTTTAAATATTATCTATAACTTCTGGAGCCATCAATACCTGAAAGAAAACTAAAAACTGCATGAATAACTGTCTGCAAGAAAAAGGGCATAGTCCTTTCAGTTCCATGGATGAAGCTTTGGAGGACTCAGTAGTTTCTCAAAACCCATTTCTAAACTGGCTTGTATAGAAATCAAAATGGACTTTGCAAACACCCCTACCCAAATAATTTTAATATTGTAAGCCAGTTATATAAGCTGAAGCAAAAGTTGCTTTTGTTATTCTCAGCATCACCTTACTGAAATTTCTGCAAACACCCATGAGGTACTCCAGCTGCAATTGCCATGCTAAACTCTGATACTGTGAAGAGAAAACTGAGGATGCTTATCCTAGTTTGGCTCAGCAATGCAAATCCTGATATTTCCTTTCCAGTAGAAAGCCTGGGCTCTTGGCAGTACTTTTTTAAATAAGCACATATTTGATTGCAGTGAGATCCTTCCAAGAAGGCTGGTGGGTTCACTCCTGCAGCTGCAACACTCTGTCTGTTCCCTGTTAACCACCCACAACTGTTTCTCAAGTTTTTCCAGAAAAGTACCTATATTTCTTCTTGTCAGCTCTTGATGGCTTACTAACACTTTCCTCTACAGCATTTTATAGCTGGCTGGCTCCACAATAAAACCTAAAGCAACCTAGACTTCCTTCAGACACTGCTGCCCAGGGCACAGTTCAGATTGTTTTCAAACAATGGTCCCTTCACACAGCCTCATGAATCCTTCAGCTGAAAACATCAGCTTTCTCTCAAGCACAAATGAGTAGATCATAAACAAGAGATGAGGAGATCAGGTGAATCACACCAGGAACTGTCAGATTAACCACTTCCTCATGATCCATTAATGGTTGGACTCAGTGATCTTAAGGGTCTTTTCCAACCCAGATGGTTCTGTAATTTTCTTCCCTCTTTGAGGTCATCCACTCAGCAGCAGCAGCAGTTCCTCTCCATCACTCCATCAATCCAAGCATCAAGGCACTGTTGGATGCAGTGATACCTGCTCACCAGGCGCCTGAACACAGCACAGCAATGACTCCTTGTTCAAACCACTGACAGCACTAACCCTACAGCAAAACAAGCCTTTGACCACCACCCTGCAGGCTATGAGTTGTTCACTGATAATCCTGGATAAAATCACAGCTGAGAATCTTGCATTTATTCACAATTTGCAAGCTGCAAAAAGGCAAAATCTACTTAATATTTAATTTAATTGTTTCGAAGTAAATCTGAGGTAACTTGGTAGTCCTGACAACTGATAACTCCACTTAGGAAAATTACCCAGCAGAGATTTCCACGGTATTGTGCAGTGGCTGGTTCTATTATACAAACTTGTTCACATCTTTCTACATGGCAGAGTAAGTGAGACAAATGTAAGTGGGCACACTGGTCTGCTTACTCCTTAGCAACCAGATCTAAGACCCAAACAACATGATTCTAGCTCTCATTTACTGCTTTTTAAGAGGTCAGTCCAATTGTATACTCCTCAGAGTGCCACTCCTTTGGGAAAAACAACTTATTGGACTGTAAATCCCTTCATCTATGAGTCCTGCAGTACTACTGCATTAAAGCAGAAATAATTAGTCAAATACCCACATTTTTAATTTCTATACTTTATTCTGGCTAACTTTTTCTAGACTGACTGGTGGGAAACTTGCTTGTATGAATATAAAAACTATATTTGGCTTGCTGGCAATTCATAAATTATCAGGACTTCAGTACAACATTTTCTGCAATGTTTTGTGAAGTATTTCTAGGAAAACTATTCACATTTGCTCAGATCTAGACATGTCACATGAAGAGAAAACTGGCTGCAACCACACTGGCAAAAGAGAGTGATGCTTGACAGAAATGCTACCTGGAAGAGACCTGTATTAGAATCTGCTGCTTATGGTGATAAAGATGGTGGTGTCACTATCTTTTCACATGAGATGGCAGGATTTCTCTAGGTAAATAAATTTTCTTTTATCATTACATATTCTTCAAAGCAAAACACTTCCAAAGAGACCTTTTGACTTTGATGCATGGTTTCTGCCTGGTCTCTTGTCGAGGGGTGGGACAGATGGCAAGGTCTCAAGTAGCCCTGTCATAAACAAGTCTCAGGAATTCTTAGGCTGCACAGTTCTGAGATTGCCCCTCCATTTGAAGATGAGGGTATAGTTGATTTTTAATCTGCTCCTTCAGTACCACAAACAGAGGCATGCAGATGTTCTTGTTCTCAAAACCAACCCTTTTCCAGTTCCATTCTTCTCCCAGGAAGATCTCTTCCACTGCCTCTCAGTTCAGCCTTTCCTGCTGATGTGACCTTCTGCCCACTTCCAGTCGCTGCTTTCTCTTGCCCCAAATGACGTTCAGTCCTCCTTCACTTGCCAGTTCTTTCTTCTGTTCCAGGGAAAAACATTCCCCTGTAATCCAGCTGCTGTCAGAGAACCACCCATGGGAAGATTTACTGTCTGGGGAGCTCTGCCCATGGAGGGGTGGGAAACAGGTGAGATATCTCTGAAGGACCCCTTCTATCCCATCACCTTATCATGGGAAATCTGACAAACTGATCTGCAACTGCTTAAAAACTGCCCTTTTCCCCAGGATCCAGTTAGAAGGCAAAGGGTTGAGAAGCACTGTGATGTTAATTGCTGTCACTTATATAATGGTCCTTGGCATCCTGCAAGCTGTATATACAAAATCACCTCTCACACCAGTGGAATGCAACCATTGCCAGACTGAAGTGCAGCAGCTGTTTGTCCTCCAGTAACAGGGAACAAAACTGGACCAGAAACATAGGAGTACATAATGTCCCACTGAGAGAGGAGCAGGACACAGAGGGTATTTTCCCCACAAGGAGGCAAAATGGCAAAAGGTGAATAGCTCCCACCCTTCCATTTAATTATCCAGCTAATCTTCCTCTCCCACCATGTGGCCTTCGCTCCCCTAACACACAAAGAAGATTATGCACTCCCCATCCATGGATGAAATCACTATTGTCCCTTTTTTTGCCTTAATGGCTCCCCTTCTTCTTTGGACTTACCTTCCCCTTGAAGAGCTCTGCTGCTGCCCGGTATTTGCGCATTCGCTCGGGGTGCTTTGGGGACATCTTGTCTGTGATCAGGAGAAGGTGAAGCTGGAGAGAACTCTGCATCACACCTATTGATGTCTGCCGAAAACATTGCCACCACAGACAGAGAGAGAAACACACACACAGGCAAGGAGATCAAGAACATTAAATCTGCATTGGATGCCCTGACAGAGAGACATCAATCCTCATGTCTCAGCTAAGATTTCTTTGCAAATCAGCCTCATAAGTAGAACAGCTTTCTTTAAAGCAGGAATGATCCAATCCAAGTTTTTGTGAAACCTTCTGGCTTTGCTTTTTCCTAAGAAGAGACTCTGAAGACCACAAGGGTTTATCACTTGCCTCAGGATAGTCAATGTCTACACAGGAACACTGCCTGGATGCAGCAAGCTGAAGTCTAGAGGGAGAAGGAAATGGAGAAGGAAGGCCAGTGAACACTAAAAATAAGGGTGCTCTAAACCCCTGAGGCCCAGCACCCATCCAAAATAGGAACATGAAAGTGGGAAGGATTTTGTGGTGTTAGGGTTGGTGTCTCCTTTTGTTTCCTTTCTTTAGCATCAAACTGTGTGTAGGATGGGGATGAGTCCAGAGCCCCATTTCAGCAACCCCAGGGCCTGGCCATCCCAGACTGCTGAGGGTTAAAATTGCCTCTGCAGCCCTGCAGTGGGAGAAGACGGGGAGCCGGCTGCTCCTCACCTCCTGGGCAAGGGCCAAGCAGGTAGCACACACTGGCCCTCTGTGAGGAGACAGGGCTGGCACTGCCCAAGAAGCTGCCCCACCATCTCCAGGCATTCACTCACTCATCATCTCACTTCTCCTGCCCGCTTCCTGCAGCCCTGCAGCCTCTCCCTCAAACCAAACATCAGCCGAGCCAGACCTGCTGCCTCCCCCGTGCCATCGAAACCACGGACAGAGGCACAGACGGCGCAGCTCACCGCCGGCGGGAGAAGAAAGTTTCCACATGCTCCTGGAGTAATAAGGAAGGGGTCAGGGAGTGCATCCTGGCAAGCATCTACACTCTACAAAGCATCTTTTTTTTTTTTTTTTTTTTTTTTTCTGCCATTAGCCTAATGTTTGTCAGGCATTTTGAATCCCCTCATTTTCCTGGTGGTGTGCAGATGCAGCAGGAGAGAGTCCAGGGGATGCAAACCAAGGCTGGAGAGCATTAGGGGACCTCATGGGAGAGGACAGGTCTGAAGATGGGGGTGAAGCCAGCTACCACCAAGGGACACAACAAAGCTGGGCAAGTCTGAAGCAGCAGTTTTCTCAGCATCTCCACACAAAGGTGTGCCTGTCCACACAACCTTGTGCAAGAGCTATCAGCAGAGCTCATCAACACGACCGGGTCATATATGACTCCCCTGGAAAGCCTACAGGGCACACACTGCCTAAAAATGCCTAAAGTATTTGGGGAAACAGTAAGGGCCCCAGGATGGAGAAAGAAATTCTTGGCAGCACTCGCTGTGACCTGCCTGACCCCAGCCTTTGCTGACCAGAAGCATTCTTAGATGTAAACAGTATATGGACAGGGAATAATTATTGGCAAAAAAACAAGCTACATTAGCAGAGCCAGGAGAGCTTTGGGCCATGGACTGCAGCAGGCACTGTTAATTGCAGAACCTTGACAGGACTCCAGAGTGTCTGGTAAAAGAAAAATTAAAAAATGGAACAAGATGTGTATTGCTAGTCAGGGTGGATGGAGGGGACTGGGTAAAGAACTCAGGACTTCTCAGTCAGAGAGACAGTCTGGGTACCAAACAGGACACAATGGAGTGAGAGCCTAAAGCATCATCAGAAACACATCAAAAAAGAGCAACATTCTAATGAATTCCCAAAAGATGCAGTGGAGGTTACAAGGGTTCAGAAAGCCTGGGGATTCATAAATGTAACAAGAACATCCCTGCTGACATTACGTGGGTGTTCTCAAAGGGCTATAAGGACAGCGTGGCAGGACATAGCTCTTCTGTCCCCACAAATATTCTGTGATTTCGAAATGCTGATTTCACATCCTTTATCAAGTTGAAAAAAACGAAGCATTTTTAAAAACTACTTAAAAAAAAAAAAAAAAAAAAAAAAAAAAAACTTCCAAAACAAAATGGTCTCTCTACTGACAGGATGCACCTGAGCTGGGGAATGTGTCAACCCTCTTAGTTGATCCCGGCACTGGCTTTTCAAGGTATGGCTTTGACATAGGTTGGGCCATTTTCTTTAGAGCCTGGTCAGGACTGTTGCAGCTATCCAGAAGTTCACAAAAGAGCCCATTGGCAATGATAAAGTCTCAGCCCTATAGCCATTGTACTTTCTAAGACCCACTGTATCCACAACAACAAGTCCAGTGAACAAGTCCAGAGAATTCAGAGGAGCCTAAATTCTTGGTCATTCTCTGTAGGAGAAAAGAGCACTGGGAATTAATGATTGACAGTCAGGTGGGTGAGCTAATGAAGCTGGCCAAAATTGAGTTATCATATGTCTGCATTTTTTTAGTGAGAGGATGGGAAAAAAATTGTTTGGGAAGTTTCCGATTGGCTCTTGAATATGTCTTCAAATAGCTGGGCTCATGTCAAACACTGTGTGTTGGGTCATGAAGAGCCTGCCTTCTGTTTGGTCACTTCAGTTTCCACATTTAAGGCTTCTCAGCCAAAGAGAAGGAATCCTGGCTGAGCAGAGTCTGCAGACACGGCAAAATGTGGCAAATGCCCATGGGAGGAAGCAGCACTGTGGGCAGGAGTGGTAAGAAATTGAGCCCTATGCCCATCAACACCATGAATCTAGTGTGAAGAAGAAGGAACTGCCATGCTTCCACTCCTCTCCCCGTGCCACTGACATGCCCCAGCACACTCCCCACGTGAAGCAGTAGTAAAGAGCTGCGTGGCTTCCACAAGCCCATGCACACTGCTGCCACAACCCTCACACACATCTGGGTGTGCGACCTCTTGGGCCAGAGGATGCCAACGAGGAGGCAGCCAAGTGCCAGGGTGAGGGTTGCAGGGATCTAGTAATTACCACAGGGTTGTACTCTGTCACCAGGCGGAGCTCGTTCATCCGAATAAAACGAGTCATTTTCTCAGCATCAACATCTTTGTTGTTCATATCCAGATCCTTCCGGTCATTGTCTACCTGAAGACAGGCAAAAACACCTTCAGTGACACCTATCCTCTCAGCACCCCAACCAGAAGCCCAGTCACAGAGACACTCACCACCATCCTCTTCCCCCTACCACATCATCCCCGTTTCTGAAGGTCCAGAATCTACAGAGACCAGCATGCACTCCAAGATGATTTTCCACATTCCTTCAATTTCCCAAGCACAAGGAAACTCATGGCAAAATAGAAATCACTGAGGTCTACAGACATCCCTAAAGTATCAGTTCCTGATGCACTGGAGACAGGGAGGATTAACTGATAAACTATTGTAGGCATTGTGGGGAGAGAGATTTAATTAACCTAACTTCTTGCATCAATTTTGGCTTTACATCCCTTTTTAAAATCTTCATCTGCTTATTCTGTTTCTTCTACATGTAATAAACATTGGCATGGGCCTGTATGGATTTCCTGGAAACATTATGCAAGCAGAAAATCTCTCCAATAAAAAGAGGATTCTTTTCCCAGTATAGGGGGAAAAAAAAAAATCCAAATACATTTTATCTTTAGAGAAAAATCCATCCTGCCACATGTGTCCCCACACTTCACCTCCCCCACCCAAACAATGTGATTTTACTGAGTTTTTTATGACCTGGTAAAAAGAAAAAAAGCAAGCAACCACTGAATGACAGCTGAAGTACCCCAAGGGGCAGGATGCTGTGCAGTGCCACTGCAAGACCAAGTTGAGCCATGGGAATGCTGGGCTTTTATCATGTTTTTTTATCATATTGGGTGCAATATGATAAAAGTTTAGGATTTGGAGGCCTTTGATGCACAGGTTGAATGAGGTTCTTGGGGCAGAGGAAAGGCCCATATCCACACCCCAGCTTTTATTCTCTGCATCTGTACAACCTCTGAAAGTACTTGCCTTATTTTTCCCAGTGGTGTGCAGACATCAAAGCCCTTTTTGCTGTTCTATGGTCATTGGCAAGGTCTTTGATCTGATAATGGGGCCACAGCACCTTGAGTAGCAACCCAAGCTGCTGCTTTTCAGATTGTGTGGCCTGATTTCTACCACATATTTTTCCTCATGCATAAAATGAAAGGCCATCTCTACTCAAGTGAATGAGATCAGCCCAGCACAACCTTACCCTGAGTGAGTAAGATCATATAGGCCTTGGGAACCAACCTGTAGTACCCTGGACTCCATAGAAAGTCTTCTCTTGATTTTCATGGACTTCTGAAAACACCTGATTTCTATTTCAGGATAATAACATCTTAAATCTGCTCTCAACACTACAATTCTAAGAAAATAAGGCTGAAAAATAGCCTGCATCTAATAGCTGAAGATCTAGTCAAAATGCCAATCTCTCTCTCTCTCTCTCTCTCTTTTTCTCTCTCTCTCTCTCTCTCTCTCTCTCTCCATATAATTAGCTTGTTAGCATCTGTTCATTATGTTCTTTTTAGGGCTATCAGGCCAGATTCCTCACTAGAATAAATGAGTTTCCCTCCACTATATGCAAAGCAGTCTCACCAGCTGACAGCAGCCCCTCCTACTACTGTAATTATGGTTTAAGCTTCTAAGCATTTTAAGTGTTTCACACTCTGCAAAAGCAGGGAAAAAAGAGTTTATGCCTCTGATTCACTGCCATCCTAGTCAAGCATCTTTGTATTCTTCAAATTAGAATTTGATTCCAAGTTTCTGTCTCAGTTATTTTTTTTATTCTTTTCAATTTTACCTCTGACCTCTTACTCCTACACAGTATCCAGCACAGAATAAAAGGAAACATAATATGTCTGAATAGCCTAAGAAAACCTGACAATGAGACAAGTGAATTGTCAACCACATTTGAACATGAATAGTGTATTAGTTTACTGGTTGATATTTTTTTTTTGCTATTAAATAGCAGTTCAGCCGCAAAAACTGGACTGTGAACAAAGACTATTCAATATAATCCAAATTCCAACATTCCAGACACTATTTTATCAAGCAGTCCCCAAAATACAGTCATCCTCACTATCTGCCACAGCACAAAAACAAACAATCTTTTCAATGTTTTTGGAAGAAAACCACCATGACTAAGAACCAAAACTGAGGTGGGTGTTGCTTCAATTGCAACATCTGCCCACAGCAAATAAAAGGTTAAATAAAAAGACTTGCTTACCTACTGCTCACTCTTGGATTATTAACTCTGAATTATGTGAATAATGCCAGCAGTAAACATGGTGCAGGACATTATGAGAGAGGTGAACAAACTTTATACAACCTGGATTTAGAAATTGGGCAAACTGCCATATTTAATTTCCCCAATGCATGTGGTGTGCCCCAGCTCCCCTGACCATGTGTGCTTACAGCTCTGCTGACATAGGGTTTTAAGACATATTGTACTATCTAGGGTCATTCTCCTCCTCAGATACACCTCTCTGCACATTTTTCAAGTGTCCCATTTGTGTGAGAAGGGTTAACATGATGAAGTTCTTACAACCAGTAGGATAGCTCTCAGCTTTCACTGGCACTCCTGAAGCAAGTATAAGGCCTTTCCCAATATCATATCCTCAAATTTCAGCAAACATATCTTCCAATTCAGTGAGACACCAGCAACAAAGGCAGCAAAGATTTTATCTTGCACAGAACCCAGGCCTTAAAAACTGCAAAATAACGTTTTTAATGGGCCCATGCCCAAAGCTTATTGAGGGGATAACTCTGCAAAAGACAGTGTAGGAGACAGATGAGAGCACTTGGGATTTATTTTGGTGGCAGGGCATCTCTAACTGTGGGGACCCAGACTGGATCTGGTTTCAGACACAATGGAAAAGTTGTGCACCCAGGGAGCGTCAGAGACAGCTTTGCATGCTTGAAGCGGCATTTGGCAAAAATTTTTATCAAGCCTGCTTTGTTGATCGATTGTACCACAGCCTCTAGACACTTTTCATGTGTCCCAGGAGCTTTTCCAAACCCATGAAAAACCTCATCCAAGCAACACTGAACTCCAGACAGGTCACTTAAAAACACAGACACTGTTCTTTGCAAAGAACCAGGTGCTGGATGATCTTAAAATGGAGAATCTCATCAGGTGTAATAAATGTTACGTGTCCCAGTGATGGGTACTCAGAAAACGAAGAGCAAAAGACCTCCTGGGGGCAGAAAGATGCGCTTTTGGGTGGGCAGGCAGGGGGCCTGCCAATGAGAAGCCTTTTTGTTGTTGTTTGTTTGTTTGTTTTGGCTTGCTTCAAGGAGAGATGAGCAGCTTGAATCTTCTTCATCACTACCAACTGTACTGTGACTGCGGGCAGTTTTTAAGTGCTCGCCCTAGAGCCCCTCTCACCAAAACCAGCAGGCAGGGGCACTCCTGAACCACAGCCTTAGTTTTCTACACCCCATCTTTTCCATGGATTCGTGCCCCCACACCCCCCCGGGAGGGAGCATCCTGGGGGGCAGCCGGGACTCGCCCCGCGTAACTCCCCAGACCGTCCAGCGGTGTGTGCCCCCTCGTTCTCACCCACCCACCTACCCATCACGACCCACGCACCCTGCGGAAGAGCGTGACGGTGTTGGGCGCCACGCCGTAGTGGGAGAGGACGGCGGGGCTGGTGCTGAGACCGGAGGGCACCTCGGGGATCCGGCCGGCCGCCTGGCGAAACTGAGAGGCTCCCGAGCTCTCGCTTTCCTGCGGAGGGAGAGGGAGGGAGATGAGATGGAGGGGGAGGGGAGGGCAGAGGATGAGTGGGGGCGATAAGAGAAGCATCACCCCCCCCCC
>JAAWXA010000003.1:10308292-10394515 GCA_038090715.1 Florisuga fusca
CACCCCCCACCCCCGAGCCCCGCCAGCCTCCCGAAAAAAAGGGAGGTCACCGGATGGCGATGCTGGGCTGAGAGCCGCGGGGAGATGCGGTAGCGGGAGGGCCTGGCTTCGCCTTATCCCCCCCTCTGCAACCTCGGTCCTTACCCCCACGCTCCCAGGTAACACGGTGGTGATACGAAGCCCTGGGGCTCTTAAAAGGGAGGGGAGAAACCCAGTCTGGATGTAGCATGCTTAAATATATATACATATATACATATACATCCACGTATTTACACACACATATATGTACACATACACATATAAATGTGTGTGTATATATACAAAACAAAAATATAAAAATACAATTTCTAAGATAACCTTGATTTTAGAGTCAAGGGTTTACAATATTTTAACACCTTGCATTTGCAGTATCCTGGCTACATTTAAAAGGGAGCCCTGGACACATCCTTTAAAAAGTAGCTAATGCAGATACATCGAAGGATAGAAGCATACAATTTCTCAGTAATTTGATGTCCATAATTTTCCTTACACTGAGAACATTATCTACAGCCTGGGCCTGTACTAAAGCCTCCCTCACTATTCCAGTTCCCAACTTTTCTTTTTGAGTTATGCATTTTTGATACTTCTACTTACTGGATTTAAATTCTCAAGACACAGTCTCTGCCTGGAAAATGGTTTGTTTTTCTTTTTTCTCTGAACTATTAGCTCAGCTGTTTGTGAGCCCAGAGAAAATGGAAAACAAAATTCTTCCTTCCTTCAAAGAAAAACAACTCTGGTGACAACTCTGGTGTTTTGGAAATGCCAGCGCATTGACACGGCTCTGCTGAGCGCACTGAAACCGGGGGTAGGAATAATCTCACTGAGCTTTGGAGCATTCCTGGGAAAACTGAGGTTTAATAAGGCCAAGCATGGCCCTTTCTTGCACATATGCGGGTTTCTGGAGCTGTGTGCTATTTTTTTTCCTCCCAGCCGGGGAGGCCGTGCTCATTATGTGCGGAGCTTGCTGAGCCGTGTACTGCAGTGAATTGAAAGGCTGCAGCAGAGGAACAATTTATGGCGAGCAGAGAACGTGGACATTACTTGGATGAGTATACTCTCGGGCAGAGAGCCAAGACAAGCCTTCACGGCACACATACGTTTCTCTCAAGGGTTTAAATGCAGCCCTGTAGTGCTTGGGGCACTGAATGCCTGACAGCCGCTGGCTGCTGCCCTGCACTCCCGGCAGCCAGGGCTGTCCCCATGCTGCAAGGACAGCACACCCATCCCTCCTGCCCCAGGACCCCCTGTGCTGCCTGCTTCCACTCATTCTCCTGTTACCTCCGATGAACGAAATCCTGCAGCGTGGGGGCTGATTGCTGCCGTGGCACAAGACCCCAGCGGGTATCCCCTGTGTTTCTTCACCCAGCAAGAAGCCACGGTCCCCGCCGCCGTTCAGCTAGAGGCCCTGGGCCCCGGATACATCCCTGACACAAGACCAAGAAGCTACCCTGGAGGAAGGAGGCGTCCGAACACTTTCGTTCTGGGTGTGCGGGTTGTCTTGCTGTCTTGCAGGACTGCAGCGCTGCCAGAGCAACCCCTGAGGAGCTCCGAATGCCTGCAGGCACTAAAGGCGAGGCGGCTGGTGCCCTGTGATCAGAGTTTAGCAAAGCCCCTGGGGCATAAATCCCCCATGTTCCTGTAATTGTTGCTGCCAGCACTGCACAGGCAGCACCATCTGTCCTCACCCTGTGGTGGGCTGTGAGATACCCCACCCTGTACCCAGGGCACGATGCCCTCCCCAGGCTGCCCTCCAGCCCCAGGCACAGAGCAGAAGGAAAAAGGAACTCACAGAAAGGAGTTGTTTTTGGAAGGCTGAAGTCTTCCCTGATGGAAACCGTGAGACAGCACGTGGGCAGGAGAAGCCCAGGGCAGAGCTCAAGGAAAAGAGGGGAAAAGGTGTAACTTAGGGACCTTAAAAGTAATTTAAAAGTAATGAAGTAATGAGGATCCTGTCACAGAGGCCTCGGTTTTCTGATGTTCTAACTTAATAAATGTTTTTGTCTTGTTTCCTAAGGAAATTACTTATGCCATTTTGGGGGCAAGAAGCACATAAACATCCCTCACCTTACCGTTCAATTGAATTTCACGCAGAGATCTCAAAGATATCAACTCTGGGGAACAACATAGCAAGACAGAGAGACCAGGCTCACACCCTCCCTGGGAGGGGGCTGTACCTTGAGCCCAAGCCCTTGTAGACTTCAGAGGACCCCCACCAGTGCTGCTCCCTGAGGCTCTGCTTCCTCTGCCCCATCATCAAGTCAGTGCCTTGCTCTGTCTTTGCTGACTAAAGCAAACAAGTGATAGTCCCACTCACCCATTGCCAACACTGTTTCTCAGCAAAGCATGCCTGTTTTGCTTTCCCTGCAGCAGTTCCCTTTCCCAGGCTCCAGGGCTCCTATGACCTCCTTCACCTTCCTACTTTGGTCCATCTCCCTTTCCATACACAGATCGAATTCTCCCTGTGGCTTGTCACCCAGTCCCTCCACATGCTTGTCACAACCCCAGCACCCTTAGGGACAGCAGCTGCCTTTGGAAGGTGTTTACACCACACCCAGCCCTATGCTCTCATCAGGGTAAGATAGGGCTCACAGCTGGCAGAAGGGAGGTGCTGTGCACTCACCTGGAAGAATCCAATGACTGCCACTTCGGCATCGTTGATGAAGGTTTCAGCATCCCCAACACTGTTCAGCAGAATAGGTTTTTCCGCAGTGCTGTCTGTGCCTGGAGAGGAGTAGGTCAAGGCTGGACAGTGTACACAAAGAGCAGCTCAAAGAGCCTCCCCCCACCATACACACAAGCAGCCCACCCCTAGCAGCCCACCCCTACACCTCTCCTGCAATCTTGACATAACGCTTGCACAGCACACCCTGGGTAAGGAGGACTCCTCACAGCAGACCCAGCCATTCCCAGAGACAGAAGGAAAGGTCACTTACTCTGGGACGCAGAACTTTGGTCTCCGGCACACTCTGCTGGGGACACCCCAGTGAGCAGGATAATGATGAGGCACAGAAAGACAGAGGTGCCCATGGTGCCAGTTTGCCCTCTCCTCGCCATGCCACCCTGGTCCTCTTCTCGGCAAGAGACACGTCAGCAACTCCAGAGGCCCAGAGCCACCCCTGAGCTGATGGGAAAGGAGCAGCTGGCCCAGGGTGAAGCCTTCAGCTACTGAGATAACGAACTGGATCGGCACCAGCCTTGGAAAGCCTCACCGACACTGCCACCAGTGTGTCCTCACCTGCATCACTGCACACTTCAGCTACCCTGCACCTGTGTGACCAGGCACCCCAGCAGGGTGAGAGCATCCCTCCACACAAAAGAAGCAGCTGCACTTCTCCAAGGACTTGGTCCCAGAGGCTGGTGTTCCCTTGTGCTTGGCCAGCAGCATGGACACGCAGCTCTTGAATTGGCTCTGGCTGTGGGGAACAGCTGCCATGGTAAATGTTAAACATGGGGAGGCCACATTACAGCTCCCTGGGCTCATTCATTTGTCTCCCAGCTGTCTACCCCTGGAGTCTACACATGGGCCAGACTTTGGGCTTCAAAAAGCATCATTAAACCCCTGATGGAAGCAGCTCTGAAGTAATTTACCTATAGAATTAGGCTGAAGTTTTCAAGGAGGAAACTTCCTTCTGAACCATGGTCTTAAGCCTTTCCATAATACATTCATCACACACACATCACTGAAAAACATCCTCTATAAAAGAATAACACTCCTACACAGAAAAGAAGAAAGAAACTGGTTTTATTCTTGGGACACTGAAGTCTTGTTACAGCATCTAGCTGCATTCCCCCTGACTGGTTTTGCCTGCACAAGATTTGATTTGAATGGGGTAGGGCACCAGACACAGATCAGGAGACCATCATGGGAGGGAAGTAACTATTTACGATGAATCAGAGCATGTGGCCAGGTGTAACTCAGATAATAGGGATTTTCCAGGGACCAGTCCGCCCTGCCAGGTGATCTTGTTTCCTAGAAAAGGCACTTCCGGGACCGGAGTTAGTAAGGGAGAAATGGAGGCAGCAGAAGAAGTACTGGGAGAGAGGGGGGGAGATGCTTCCCAATTTAACCCATTATGTGTCATGATGGGGCAGAGGTGAGAACAGGTAGGTTATTTTCAGTGTATCAGAAGAAGCAGCAAAGGCCACCTGCAGGCCTGTGCAGCAACCAAGGGTGGCACAGAGCCCCAGCACCCATGGGAAAGGCTGCCAGGGCTGTGGCCAGCCACGGTGGCAGGAAGGAGCAGCGTGGTGGGCATGGCCCACCTGGAGACTGGTGCAGGAGGCAAGGGGATGGGAAGGGGGAAGGCAAACTGGGTGAACTCATTCTGTCCATTCCTTCTTGATGGACAGGTTCCACTCCCAGGTGAGATGGTCATGCTTGTCATCGTCGGTGAAGAAGGACTTGTTGTGATAGGTGCCTCGAGCCAGCATTCCCTTAGGAGCCTCCTCAATAGGCGTCAGGAACTCGTACTCCTCTGGCCGTGGCCCGTAGCTGCCAACCATGAATGTGGCTTTGTCCACTAGGAGAAAACAATCCACAAGGGATGAGCCACTCAGGTGGAGAATCATAAAGAAGAAAGAAAGCCACAAGCATGAGTACAGATCACAGACAGGAAGGAGATTGTGGGGAGAGAAAGGGACAGTCTGTGTCAGCAAGGGCAACAGAATCAGTGGTAAAAGTGGGTTAGTGAAGCACATGGAAAGCTGGAAGGATAAATGGGTGGATGGACAGATGGACTGGTAACTTGGTCTGTACCCTCTCACATGTATGTGTTATTGGAAGGGAGTGGGTACACCCAGCATATGGCTCAAGATCTCTCTTGATCCCCAGCTACTTCTTTTCTGGTGAGAAAACTCCATTTACATATGCTGAACATGACATAGGAGCCTTAGAGGTGGTTGCATGCAAAAATGCACATGTGGGATGTGTGTGTACAAAATGGGGCTTTCCTCTGCCTTGTCCAGGCAGGGCAGCACTGCACAAAGAGAAGAAGCCATGGCGAAACACAAGTGCTCTGCACGCAGTGAGAAGCTTGATAAGAGTAGCTCTCAATTTTACCAAGTGCATCTGGAAGAGCTTTCAAGGGCTGGGAAGCTCCACACAGGCTGAGACACTCTACAGAGAGTAAAGGGGGAAGGTGAAGAGCTCTGTATGGAGAGGAAATCTGTGGAAAGCACTGTCTAAACAGTGTCTCTGGGGACTTTGCTGCTGCAGACAGTGGTGTAGCATACAGATAACAGAGATGTTCACACAGGCAGACGAAACAATTGTCCTGGGTGATGCAAGGTGCAGTCTGATGCACCCTACTGAGAAGTCTCACCTCCTGTGTGGTAGCACAGGGGAGCCCTCATGATCAAGGAAGGCTCTGTCATGGTGCAGAGCTGCAGGGACACTTCTTAGAATAGAGGGAATGCAGAGGTAAAAGCACTGGTGTGCCAGGCACAAAAGTCTCTTACTCACCCTTCACCCCTGTCCGGTAGGTGTGCTGCACATATTTCAGTCCTGACACAATGTCCCTGTTTACCTGCAACAAGTGACAAGAAGTAAGTGCCAAGCAAAGTATGTTGGTCCTGTATCTGATCATTTTCTCTTTCTTGAGAGTCATACTCATGTTGGCTCCCCGCATGACTGCTCAGGGCAGGACACATCATGGGGAGTCCTAACATGACTTCTCCATCAGCACCTGGAGACCTACAGCATCCTCTATGTATCTCCTGCACTTCCTCATCTTTTCCCTGACTGTGAAGCTGACTAGAGCACAGCAGTCAGCTTTGCAACACGGGATGATAAGGACAAAGAAAAGTGAAGCGGGATTTCCCAATGTATAATTCCATATTGAAAACCAGACGTGGGTAACTAGAGTCATCCCTCCACCACAAATGGGTGGGCAAGATCAGCTGAGTACTCTCAGCTGCTCTCTAAGCTCCATGGCAAGTTTTTCTTCAAGAGACAGAGGGACAGTTTTGTTCATAATCTTTCTTCAAATCTGGATAGCTTACACGTATCCCTTGCTGTCCCCCTCCCGCATACACTGCCTCCCTGCAGCACTACTCAATCTGGAAACAAGACAGGCAGATCCTTTTACATCCCAGGAGAGAATTCACACGGTGCCAGCTTTTACCAGCCTTGGGACTGAGGGAGGGAGTTAGAATAACTTGTCTGGCTCCAGGCATCTCCTGTCAACAGGGCTCAGATACAGATAGAAACACTGCATATCACAAAGGGAGATGGAGGTGTCTCTGGGGACAAAATCATCTCTGAGATGGCAAGCTAGCCTCAGAGAGGGGAAATCTTTCCTACAGAACCCACAACACAAACGCTTTCCCTCCACCATTTCAGGAAAACTACCCTCCATCCCTTTTTGGTTCCTCTTCCAAAGACAGTTTTGCCTACAGCAAACGTGTAGAGATGATCACCTCAGTGCTGGATGCCACAAATCAGTGTGGCCAAGTTACATTTTCAGCTGGAAACAGAGGAAATGGCTGACATGATGGTTAATGGGAGAAGGAAAAAAACAAGCCCATTTGGGTATATTGTGATCCATAACAACTCAGGTATCAAAGGCTATATATTTAAACTTCTTTATGCATACACAAAGTCCAGTGATACAGACTGAACCAACACTTCACAAAAATACATTATTTCTTCTCCTCCCTGTCCACTCCTAGTCTGTGTGCATGGAGGATTTTCTGATGGCTAAAAAGCCAAGCCAAACTCAGCCAAAACTACATATCTGGCTTCCAAATCACCTGCTGTTCACCACTGTGGGTGGACAGAAAGTAACTTCTTCCCAAGGGTGAGCAAACAGAAGCAATTCCCTGGAAAGACCTGGTCCCTTGCTAGGCAGAACAACACCCGAAGCTAGAGGAGCTTTACAAGGGCCTGGCTTTTGGGCAGGCATGCTGCCTGGCTCTAGTTATCTGACAGACTGCCAGCATCTGGCCTCAGCAGCTGATAAGAAGCAACAGGAAGGAAAACAACTCACTCTGAAGTGGATCTTAACTCTGTATTCCACTCCTTCCTTTAACACAAAGTTCTCTTTCTTGAGTGCTTCAAGGTCACCTGTAAGGAGAAGATCAAGACATTAGATCGAGGTGCCACAGCAAGAAAAGGCCACATGCAGTGTGGGATGAGGCTGGGATTGCTGTTGGAGCTAAGCATCCCTTTGAAGGATGGCACACCTGCAAGAGGAGTACGCAAAGGCCTGCACAAGCAATTGCACTGTGAGAGCACACACAGACAGAAACACCAGGGTGTACCTGTGTGTCTGTGTCCACATCTATGAAGAGAATGCCTAAACAAACACAGGTCTAGGCACATACACACACAGGTATTTATACACAGGCTCGTTGTTAGGTATCTGCAGAAATGTGTGTATGCTTCACCTGTGCCCAGCACTGGCTTGGGTGAAGGGAGCATGTTTTGCAGATCCTGCCTGACTTGTGAGGCTGCCCAGGCTCTGAAGGGCTCTGTGAGGTTTTGGTTGAACAGGAAGCCTCTCTGCTCCTCCGGGCCCAGCTTCCTCTCTCCGCAGAAAAGACCATATAAGGTGAAGCCTGGTTCTCTCTCCATGTCCCCAGCAGCCGGAACTGTAGTATTGCTTGGTTCTGAAGTTTCAAAACAGCCCTTTACCCGAACACATGCACATCCCTTGTGCTCATGAGGTCTCATTGAAAGGAAGTAAGAAGAGAAGGCAGGAGAAACAAAGGAGCTCTTAGAGAACTCTAGGTGAAGAAAAAGACTCCAAACATTTTCCTCTGTTACATCTCCTTTTTGATACATGTACACCTAAATAAGAAACCTAATAAGAAACACCTAATAAGAAACAAGGCTCAGATGCCTTCAGAGTTCCTATAAAACTCACTGTAGCAACCCAAGGACAAACCCCCTTTCAAACTGGAGCGTGTCAGGGCCTTTGCTTGTTCCCCTTTGTGCCCAAGGACAGCGTCTGTGCCTACCTGTAAGGTCCATAGTGATGGGTCCTGGAGCAGAGTCACATACCAGGGTGAGTCGGGTGACCACCACATTAGGAGCTGTTGGGTCTGCAGGTAGGAAAGTCAGGGGAAAGCTGTCAGGTTGGAAAAGTAAGTGTGGGGGGGAGCAGGGGATGACACTGAATAAATGAGGTTGCTTTCTCACATAGAAACTACACTTCACAAAACACCCAGTAACACCAGGCTTCTCTTAGCATAACAGGACCATGCAACTACCCCAGTCCTTCAATAGATCCCTTCAGCCTTCACCCCCAATACCTAGAGGAGGTCTTTCCACTAAAGGAGACTCCCCTCTCAAGATCATTTTGAGCAACATGGTCCTCTGTCAGCGTAGGCTGGTTCCCTCATGTTTCTATCCCCTCAGGAATCCTCCAAGCCCCACGCACCTCTCACCACGAGTCCTACACGTCTCCCATCACAAGTCCCTTTCCAATGGCAGTATTCTCTAGTAACCTTCCACCTAATGTTTGAAGCATCCTCCCTGCTTCTTTTACATGCACCTCTCCACCTTCTGCCCACCCCCAGACCTCTAGCATAGGCAGTACACATGCCTGGACGAAGAAGTTCCCTCTTCTTTGAGATCACCTTGCCCCAACCCCACAGCACACTATCGCGATGCATCTCCCCAGTCCCTTCCTATCAGCATGCCCCAGCCTACCTACTACCACAGGTCCATCTCCCAGAAGGGACTTCTTGTACTTAGCGAGGCTTTCATCATCCTTGTCCAACTCTTGCAGCTCCTGCAGTGTTTTCTGGGGAGGAGGTTTGTAGTTGAGTTTCCCATCCAGCTCATCATCATCATCCTCCACATGAGGTTCTTGGGTCTTCTCAGTCATGGTCGCTTAGTCTGGGGTGACAGAGGATGGGACAGTCAATAGGATTGCTCTGCAGGAGGATAGTGTCCCTGAGGGCACTGTCTCTGGGCACAGCGTGGTTCAGTTCCCCTGCACAGGAAGGCACCTGCCCAGCACCAAACACAGCGGGATCATTACAGGCAAATGGCGACAGTGATCAGCTGCAGTCTCGACACTGCTGTGCTGATGTTCTGCCTCAAACACAATCCCCCTCTGCCCCCACTCCTCTCCCTGCAGGCACCACACGCACACGCAGACCTACACCATTCTTTCCCTCCCGGGGAGGAGGTGCGGGAGCAAAGGCTGAAGCCGGAGTGATTTACAGCCACCCTGCAGAGCTGCTGCTGGCCGGCAACCCTGCCATTACAAGCCCCCCTCCAAGGCTTCAGCAGTCACCAGCTATCTCACACAAAGAGACACCGCCACACGCTGGGGAACAGAGACACAATGAATAAAGCCAAGGCCAGAGGTTTAATTCGCTCTCTCACAACGGGTTAAAAGCCACACTCCAGAGAAAGATTGAATACCTAGCAGCAGCTCCCTCATATTAGCAAGTATGATGAAGCCCTCAAGGGAAACTCAACCTGCTGCTGCTCTGGGGAACAAACTGCTCACTTCAGGCACCGATCAGGTCTCTTTCCCATGGAGGAAGGAAGCACGACGGTGACTGCATCCAGCCCAGCTGCAGAGCAGCCACGTGTACCTGTGCTGCATCAGAGGGACTTCTCAGTAAGGAGGTAGGTGGGCTGGAGCAGCCACGCAGCCAGCATGGCTGGGACACGCGCCACTGAACACAGGAAAGCAGCAAAAGCCGCTTGGGTGGCATCCCAAATGGGAGCCAGGGTGGGGTGAGATGAATTGATGGGCAGCCAGGGCATGGCATGGGGGAACAGGAGACAGGAAGGAGAAGTGAGCCGTGCTGTGCCAGGTCAGGTCCTCCTTAGTCAGCTGTCAGCCTCGCAGAGCCAGCTGCATGTTCCTAGCTACCTTCCCACTCCACAGAGAAAGGCTGAAAAACAGAGCAGTGCCCTGGTGCAGTGAATGTTGTCACAATAGCCAAGCCACTCCTTGCTTTTTGGCAGCAAGGGGATTTTGTCCAGCTACACAGATCATTCAGTTCGCTTCCACTTATCCTTGTATTAACTCCTTCCTCAAGGCTGTCCCTACCAAAAATTCCTCTTTTGCCTGCTTATTTGCAATTTCCCCTGCACGTCTTTTATCCTTCACTGCAGCTGTGGCCTTAACATTAGCCCCTGCCCCCAGAAGTTAAATTAGGAGTAGGGATAATTTTCTCATTAATTAAAACAGAAAGGAAATACAAAAATAAAAAATACATATGCAACAGTTCAGGGTGAATCAGCAAGTGGAATCAGGCAGCAATGAGTAATACGCAAGCATCCAAGTGCAATTCCAATGGAAAAAAAAATTAAAAATACAGGGAGGGGTACATTTGCCTGCTACCAAGGGACAGAGAATGACCATGCAGCATAGGAACAAGAAGACTTAGTCCAGCACATTAATGGGCAATGGCCCTGATACAAGACCACTTTGCAGTGGCATTTTGTTGTGAGTCAGGAATTAGTGCCGGGCAGGCAGCTGGGAAATAAAAAAGAATCCCAACTCAGACAGGAAAGAAAGCATGTCCCAGCAGCTAAATAATCTTGGCTGAGTTCATGCCCAGCCCTAGGAATGTCAAGGACCTATATACCATGGGAAAGGCTTGTCCTCACCAGGACAAGTGAGGAAAACCAGCTCCCTCATGAAAGCAAGTATTGCTCATGCCCCACTGCTCTGCAGCCCCAGCACAGTCCCCTTACAAAGTCTCACGATCCCCACAGAACACTCAGCACAGGAAGAGGACATAATGATCCATGGCATCCACTGCCAGGTCTTGCCTTCCTTCCACTTGGGCTCCAGCTGCAGATCTGAGTCATTTCCACTCTCCCAAGCTCTCTTACACTACTAGGCTGCATCTGCCACCACTACAACAGAGCAGAGGTGCCTATCTGCCCCCATCCTCCACAGGGGGTTTGTGGTTTATTACAGGAGAGGGAGAGACATAGGCAGTAGAGACAGAGAAATCTTTGGCCACACGCAGAGAGAAAAGGCAGAGCCAGGGACAGACCAGCTGGTTGCTCCCTTTCCTTCAGACCTTCCCTTTGCATCACACATGCTGCAGAGACTTCCCCTTGTCAACCCATGGGGCAGCTCACTTGAAGGGGGATGCTTTTAGGTTCTAAAAACCTCCCAGAAAAGGTCGGCAGAAAACCTGCTGTGCCAACAGCAAGAGCCTGCAGGGGACAGGACCAGCCATTCTGTCAGGGTTGAATGAACATTGGTGCATCACACATCTTGTGCTGGCACACATCAGACCCATTCTGGCATTTCTCCCCAAGATGTTTACCTGACCCTGCCTTCCAGACAAATCCCCAGGCAGGAGGTGACCAAGACAAAAGCTCACATTTCCTCTGCCTCTACTCAATCCAGTTGTGGGACTGGTCCCCTCTGCAAACCAAGGTATGCTACTTGTGTTGTGCACCAGCTCTTCCCCAAAGTGAGCATGTAAGTATCCAACCATGGGGTGCCTAGGCTCCTGTATCATTTCCCAGGCCAAAGGGTGGGCTAAGACAGAGACACCCTAACCCAGTGGCCTCAGGCCATAAGCATCATTAAAAACGAGAAAATTAACCCTATAAAATTACGCCCTGCCCCACCACATTTTCTTCCTGTTCTGCAGCCCCAGCCCTGCAATCATGCAGCACCTGCACCACTGAGGCCTGGCAGCACCCACAAAGCAGCAGGGAGAGGGGCGGGGGCAGTGCTAGGGACCCCCTGCCACAGAAAGATGGCTGCAGGAGGTGAAGGAAGAATCACACCCTGCTGAGGGGTGCCAGGGCCTCTCGGTTGGGCTCTGCCGGGCCGAGGGTGGGTGGCTGCCCTTGCATCTGCAGCAGAGGGAGGCCGGGGGGCGGGAGATGTGGGTGGATGGTGGGGATCTTCTTGTCGTCGTCCCCATGCCACCACGGGGCACAAAGATCGACGGTCATAGGATCATCGTTTTACCTGCGCCGCCTCTGTGCGTCAAATTCACTTCCCCAAATCTTATCTCCAGGAAGCGAGGCTGGCAGGGAGGAAGCAATTTTCCGCGATGGGAGAGAAACCCATCGGACCCACCAGCGCCCCCGACCCTGACCTCTTCATCCCACCCCCAGTGGGGTGGAAGGGCAGAAAGGAGACCATCGCCCATCCGCCTCCGAGGATGGCCGGGGGGATAGACCCGCCGTCACCCCCCGTTAATCNAGCCTCCGCCAGCAGAAGCAGCAGCAGCCCACTCGCAGAGCCGGCCTTGCGCGGCCCCGCATGCCGCAGCGCTCCGCCGGCCGCCTGTCTGCCCGCTTTGTCTTGCGCCCATCTTGCGCAGAGGTGCGCGGGGCTTTGTTTGCTCGGCTGAAGGCGGCCGGGGCCGCGGGAGCGCTCTCTGCGCACCGCTCCGGGCTGTGGGTACGTGCTGCTCTGCCTGAGGGATGGGGGCTTTGTTTTGCGGCTTTGTTTTATTTATTTTTCTGGTGTAAGTAAGGTCGGTTTCAAAGCTGGACGTGATTTATACCGATTACAATAAGAGGAGAAGCAGGTCGAATGTGCTGCTGCATACATGGAGGGGTGGCGGGTGTGCAAACGGGGGTTACTGCAGATGAACCTCATTTTTCCTGTTTAATACATGCCACCTGCTGCACTTCATCAGCTAATGGTTCTCAACTCCCTGCCATTTTCATGCAAGCATTTTCAAAGATAGCTACCTCAGGAAAAACAAGCTCTCATTTTATAGGGAAGCTTAAACAATCAGAAAGATTTTACACCAGTTCCTCTCTGAAATATCAGCAGATTTTTCTCTCATTGGGACTCTCAGAGTGCCCACTTGCTCCTTCAGTCACATAAATCCTTCACACAGACAATCCTCAGTGCAGAATTTAAGAACAAATTAGATCCCTGGTTTGCAACCAACAAATCTGGATCTGCAATTACTGATAGGCTGCTCTTACTGCGTTTGCAGAATCAAAATAAGCAAAGGAAATCTATTGTTAGTGGGCTTAAATTCACTGCCCCGAATCCACATGTCCATTAGAAAATGTTTATGGTACACAAATTTTTAAAGGTTGCAGACAACTGAGTAGGAGGGCTCTCCTTCAAGGATGGACATACCTCAGAAGAGGGGCACAGATTCTCCCAGCCTCACTATTACTTTTATTTAGGCAATGTGTGGCACTTTGATTCTGATCTCACGTATTTCAAGGGACAGAGCATATGTTTGACTGGCAATGGATTTCCATCTAGCAGGGATTGTAGCCTCAGAAACATTTTAAGCTTCCACAAAATAGCTTCACCACCAAGAGAAATTGGTTTACTCTCTGCTGCTCTTTTTCACTCCTACGCTAACCCTCCCTGTGGGCCAGCACAGGATAACTGAGCTGAAGACAGCACTGAGCTCAGTTTAAAATATACCTGGCAAAAATATGTAATTAAATGCCTAATTATATGCCAGTGAGTTTTAAAGCCAGATAAGTCTCACAATGGCCAAATACGGTTAAATAAACAAATGTGTGGGCATGGGGAAAGGACACAACAGATTCTTTCAATGGCACTGCCAGGTTACAGTGGCTCAAATTGTTCCGTGGACACTTCTGGCCTGGGAAAAGTGTGAAGAGTTGGATGTGTTAATCATGTGGAGCTTAGAGGAAATGATCATCATATGCAGACCCTGCATCATGTACATCGACTTCTAGTCTTGGTTCCTGTGCTTACTGGACTAACTCTTGAATTTCAGTAGACTTCCTAATTTGTACCGGGAGACCAAAACACCCTTTTAGCTGCTAGGGTGTGTGGGTCGAGGTTACCATTTGCTCATGGATTTCCTTAGCATCTGTGTGAGAGGATATAATCCGGGCCTGAAGTAGTCACAAGGCGGTGAGCATGGGAAAGGTGATACATCAGAGAGTTCAAACAGGAGACCTTTCCTTGCCATATGAGAGGGCATTCACTGAATCAAGAGGTACCACTCAACTCCTTGGTTGGAAGGAGTTTTGCTGACTATTGCTTTCTACTTCTTTCAGTTAAGCACGATAAACAGGGGGATGAAGCCTGTGAAGCACGAATTGACCTTGCATGTATAAAATGCAGGCACAAGGTGTCCCAGAATTTGCTTTCAAAGTCAGCATCCTAAGGTTGGTCCTGCAGTGCCAAGCACATGTGGTGCCCGTCTATGTCCTTTTCAGAGCCACTCACTCCTAAAGCACTGCAAGGGAGTGTATAACCAATGGGGTGGGAAGGGAAGAAAGGGATCTGGGCTGGACAGTGCTAGGCAAGGGAGCCAATATTCAGTATGGAGAGCAGGGAGGAAGAAAGCACTTTGGAGTGCAGCCACAACCCCTGGAAAGAGTTTAGTTGAGTTTCCAGCTCCTCAGTCCCCTGGCAATCCCTTCAAACCACCAAGCCACAGGACTTAAGGGCTCTCAGCTGGGCAAGGAGCTGACCCCAGAAAATGTGACTGGGTGCTTCATCTCTCCTTGGAAGATGGAGAGAAGATTGGAGACTTAATGCTTGTCTAAGCAGCTTTCAGGCCAGTTAACATGCTAATCCCATAAGCCCCATCTCCATCTGAAGGTGTAAAGACTTCTCATGTCACTCCTGGATGACTCAACTTCCCTGGGGGAGCACGTGGAACAGCAAGACAGACAGAGGAAAAGGATTTGGTTGGGGATGTGGGAGTAGGGGCAAAATGGAGCCAATTTCCTCCAGAGGCTAGCCTGAGAAAGACTAAGGATGGACAGAGAAGCCCAGTAAACTAGAGGAAAAGTTAAGCAGGTAGAAGAGGTAGAGTGATAGGACAGGGCTGGATGGGAGGAATAGGGTCTCTGCTACCGCAGAGCAGGGGTCTCTTCTCTGTCCTCACTGTGGTCCAGAGCCCAGCAGGGCAGAGAGCAGCTTTTGCCCTCCTTCCTTCTCAGTGGATGTCATGGCATCTTGCTGGAGGTGGCGTCGTAGAGAAGTCACGCACCAGAGCTGTATTTGAAAGAGGAGTGGATTATTTTAGGAACTCTCAAGAAAAGGTGGTTACATAAGGTCAAATCTCAGCAAGTGTAATCAAATCTCAGCCCTAAGCTTATCACCAGGCAGGGTGTTAGGAGGTATTTACCGAAGCACTCCTCCTTGTCTTGTACCTTTCCTCTCCAGAACAATCAGAGCTGAGGCTGGGACTAAATTAGGAGGCTTGTGGCATCCTTCTCCTCTGCTGGCCTTAGACAATCTCCCTTGCCAGGTGCACCCTGCCCTACCTGTGCTAAACAGCCCCCTCAACAGAGATCTTGATTTTATACTGTGGTTCAGTGTTAGGCTGTGTCCAGGCTCCCACTAGCTCTTAGGTGCCTTATGTGCCTTGCTGCTTTTAGCCTTAGCAGTGCTCAGGGCATACTGCCTGCAGCTACAAAATCTCTCCCCGAAGTCTGGAGGCAATAAGCATCAGCGTCTCTGTGGCAACATTTTTCCTTTATTTCACCGGTGCTGTTCCCATGTTATTGCTTTCACCTCCTTCCTTCTGCAAACCCCCACAGCGTTGTTGTGGATTCTGCTGGAAAGCACAGAGTGTGAGAATTACCCCTCCTCCTTCTCCTTCTTTATCGCTTGCTTTGTAGACTTTAGTAGATAAAAGAGGAAAACAAATGTGGTGCTCAACAAAGCAGGTAGCAGCTATTTAAATTCTTACTAAATTCTGTCTAATATCTATTCACAGGATCTTAACAAGGAAAGAATGTTTGCACATGATGAGCATTTTCCTGCCAGAGCTGATAGAGTCACAGGCAGGAATAACCACCAGGGAATTGAGTGGGTCCTGATGAAAAGTATATAATGCCAAGGGAAAGCAGGGCAAGAAAACGCTATCCTCATCATTTTTGTTTTCATCACCTCTGCACTGGAGACAGCCCTCAGAGAAGGATGCTCCTATGGGACCATAACATTGCCCTTTCCAGCTGGTCACTAAGGAAAGGTTCCTCTTTTTCTCTCTCTTTCCTCTTCCTTAATTTCATTTTTCTCTAGAAATACCTTTCACCATTACAGTCAAAGTACACCACCAGCTATGGATCCCACAAAGAAATCTTTGTGTATATGAAACTATCAGAACATCCCTTGTGCAACATGTGTTTGCCAAACATGCAGTGAAGGCTCCTAAACAGTTCACTTAGTCTATGATGTGTTTATAATGCATGACTAGACCCCAGAAGTGGGCTGCAGTTCCAGGTTCTTGGCACAGATATATGCTAATTCACTTTATAGAGGTGTATACCTCCACTGGAAAGAACTAGAGGCTCTAAACTAAAAGAAAGATCATAATATGGCAATAAAAGACCATTAAAAAAAGTTACAACATTAAGCCCTGCGCATGTGCAAGATCCTGAGGGGAGAAGATAAGGCTTATTACCAGGCAATATTCCTGAGCAATAAAAGGAGAAAATTTTTTTTTTTTCAATCATATTTTCATCCCCTGGCTCTTCCATTTCCACAGTTATTTCCACCAGGGATCTGCTATCACATGGCAGCTAAAGCATTTAGAATCCATGTGTCTGGGAGGTGAGCAGCCACCCAAGAGACAAGATAATGGAGCAGGAAGAGCTACCTCTTTTGCCCATTAGTTGAATGTTCCCAAGGAGAGAGCAAGATGCTCCCCAGAAGCAATCATTTCTGTTTGAAAGCCTCAGCTGCTACATGGAAAAAAAATTATAATAATGATGGCAAAGAGCTGAACTGAATCAGATTGCACAGCAGTGCTTTTTTATCTGGTAGAAGGAGGAAGCAGAGTATGTCTGTAGCCTGGTGTGAAAGCCATGAGAAGGGATGTGTCCCCTTCAGAAGAAGAAAGAAACATTTTACCAAAATGTTTTAGAAAAGCCTTTCTTTATTGGGCTGTTGGTTGCCTAGGAGAAAGAATTGATCTTTCAGAGAAAAAGATGAGAAAGGAAGCAGCCAGGAAAGAAGACATCTGGAGCTGACTTGTGTATAGTTTTGTCTTCTTAGCTCAGTGACACTGAATCATTTGCTTCACTGTTTTAAACTGAATAAAGCTATGAAATTATCAGATTAAAAACACCCTCTTGCTGTCTCTTTTTTTTTTTTTTTTTAAGCAAGGCAGTACTACTTTTCTGTTTAATTCAATGTGTGATCACTCTTCGTGAGCACTAGCAGGTCATTTAATCACTGTTTACAGATATGTGGCATGTAATTCATACAGAAGAAATCAACTACAGAAAAAGAAAAAAATCTAAGCAAAACCTTTGAGACAATACTGTAAAAAGTGTTATTTGGGTACATTTTTAAGAGCAACAACATGTTCTACATTCTGGCAGATAAAAAGGTTAACTATCTGAGTTTGAGCAAAAAGGGAAAAAAATGTTAGGACATGGTTCGATGGATTAATGTTGAGCACATTCTGTAAATGGCAGTCAGGAGGAAAATAATCTTATAAAAGAAAAAAAAAACAGAAAAATTTCATCACATCAGTGCTAAAATAGGGAAGAGAGGAAGGTTTTTTAAATTACCTAACAAACTCAATCCCATTGCAGCACTACCAACAGCCTGAATGCAGACATTAGGGAAAGTTAGTGCACAGAAATGACACGGAATAATGTTACTCCTTTCACATGGGACAACTCTTACACAGGAATGCTGTTACACAATGAGTCACAAAGCAGTCATACAGTACTGACCTTTTGTGCTTCATGGCCAAACTCAGCAGTTCCACTGCGGATATCTGGATGGCCAGTTCTCATGTGCAGGTGTATGAACTTGTATATGTCCATAGGCCTCCATGTTTACAAATAGGAGTTATGAAAATTGAGTTATGGTCTTTGAGATCTGTGGGTGAAAAGTGCTATCTAAAAAAAAAAAAAAACCCAGAAAAAACCAGAAAAAACCAAACCATATTGTTTTATTTATTTATGTCATTCAAGGAGAAGTTTTTCTAAGTTAACAAAATCCTATCAATGTAGCAGTCTTGTGATTTTTAGATGCTAAGACTTGGTTATCTGTTCCAAGAAAGCCCAGACTCACTGCTCAGAAGAAAATGTAGTCCTCTGATAATTTATCAAGGGTGTGACAGGCTACATGGGTTTTATATCATCTGCTATAAAAAGTCCCAGCATGTCATCAGACACTGGTGCCTAAAAGCCTGGAGCCTTTAATGATGCTCCAACACTCACAAATGGAGAACCTGTGACTTACTGAGGAAAAGAGGGACCCCCGTTTTCCTTAAGAAACCTCAGAAATGGGCAATTGGCTTGCAGAATTGGTCATGTCCCCAGTGGCACTCAGATTCTGACACAGGCAGGGCCATTGCTGATGGTTCAGCTAAACCTTACTTCTTGATTTATGTTTCCTCAAAGGACCCTCTCCTTCAGACTGACCATGAAAATCTCCCTCTGGAGCCCCAGCAGCAGAAAACCAGACTTCAGCTTCTTTAATCTCTGCCCCATCACCAGAGCAGACTCCAGGCCACCAGTGGAAGTGAGACTTGAGACCAGTCTCTTTTGCAAGCTGAGCTCAGAGACATTCGATATATCTGCTGTGTCAGGCAGCAGGCAAAGATTCCCAAAATCAGCACACCCAGTACATTGCAGGCTGTTACAGATGCTTAATCCTGACACCAGAGTTGTGGCACATGGTTTCATGAAGAAGAATGGTAAAACTCTTCATGAGGATGCCTTCTCTGCATCTTTGATGATAATTTTCATGTATTCCAACAGCTAAATATCTATGTCAGGTAAATCCAAATCCTCTTTATCCATTTCTGTTTTTCACTTGCACAAAACGACTGATGACTTAGTAACACAGTGGGTATTGGGAAAGGAGGGTTACAGTATGGGAACCTTCGTTTGACCTTAATACAAGTTTCTCATCAAGATGCTGTTGACTTGACAACCTCACTGACCTTCTACAAGACAAACAGATAATCTCATTCCAAACCCAGGTCCTATTGCTCTCCTCTCACCAGGAACTCAGAGGCATTTAGTAGGCTGCCTGTCTGCAGGAGGGAAACTGAGGTTTAACTGCAGATGCCTGGGAAATTCCCTGCTTGTTTCCAGTCAGGTATGTCTGTGAGGCAAGTGAGAAAGTCCCATCAGGAAGCCACAAAGTCTCCCAACCATCTGCCAAAAGATTGTAGAGTTACATTTCAAAATAGTTATTGTGGACCATGTCAGCCACAGCCTGCATCTGCTGCATCCCCAAGTCTGAGCCTCAGCTGGGACTTCCTCCCACAGTCCCATGAGCTCATCCAGCCCCTGGAATAGTCACTGTCTTGTAAACTTGTGTTTACTTTGTCATTCAAGTGAGCTGCTATTTCTGGTATAAGTGCAGTTACCATGGCTACAACAACGCATAAATAGGGTCAGAAACCTTGGAGATGTTTTTAAGTGATCCCATGGAATCTGGCTAGAGGTAATGAAACTCATGGGTTTTCCTTTGGGGCCACCAGAACTGCACTTCTGCTACTTGTTGGATCCCAGAGCTTCTGGTGAAGCTCTGGTCTGGATTGTGTGGCAACTGATGTGACCCAAAAGGCTGCCACAGGCTTCCTGGGGCCAGGGTAGGAAGAGCCCGGGCAGGGGCAGTGAGGGACCAGGGATCACGTACTTGGTCCCCAGGTAGAACTTGTCATCCATCTGGGGTGGCTTCCAGGCAGGGACACAAAGCTGGTGTTTGTTTCTTTGCAAAGGAGCCACACATCCGCACCCCAGCAAAGCAAATGCCATTCACTGTGTGAGGGGAAGGGAGAGAGAGAAGGAGAGAGTGAAACAACCTGATAATAACGAGAGACAAGAAAGAACATGATAAGCAGGGCCCTCTAGGGAGTTTCTGACATGTTTATCGGTGGTCAAAAAATACCTTCATGTGACACCATGGAAATTTTTTTCCTGCGTGTTCACTTTTGTTAAAGAGAAATGAAACAGATTTTGCTGGGGAAACAGGAAAACGAATGGGGTGCTTTGAAAACAAACAGCTTGGAAAAAATGCAAATTTTTACATTTCAGGGAAGAGGAGTAGGGGGCTGTAGAGCTGATTTCTCCAGGAAATATACCTATAAAGAAGAAGGCAGAGGGGGAGGGAGAGCCCCCGGAAACCTGTCTGCAGCAGATGGAGGCATGGGAATGAGCAGCGGGGATGGGAGTGGAGTCTGCTGCCAGCAGGCTGCACCTCTTTATAGCTATACAAGCAGGTCCCTGCCCACAGTAATCACTTCTGCTGTCAGGAGCTGCTGAGTGCAATCAATCTACATGCATTTGTGTACAAGCTTCAGTCTTCACAGGGAAGAGGCAATGCCAACACAGTGCTGCCTTCATCCTCTTTTCTGTGCACAGAAATTATTGCACAAGCTTCCAAAAGCTGTGTGATCATCTTCAAACACAGGGGAACACTAAGTGTATTTGCTGCTTCTCTGCTAGATTGAAAGCCCCTTGGCTACATCCAGGATTTATGTCCCAGCTTCTCTGTGCCTACTCAAAGGCTAGGACCTTATCGATTTTTTAAATGTAAACTAGGAGTCTCACTGAGGGATTTATCTAATCTAACTTAAGCCATCTGAAAAGCCAGGGGCCTTATCTGTGGGGCTCTTGCTCAGCACCAAAGCAGTGTGGGACCAGTCCCCACTGTCAGGATCTGTCATGTCAGAGACACCCTGTCCTTTCTCAGTCACACATACTTTTCTGCTCCAAAATCCCCTCCTCCAGCCTCACCCCAAGGCAGAGCTCATCCATTACTACAAAACCCCACACCTCAGTTGCCTTCTGCTTCTGTGTTGTCCTCATGCTCCTTGTGCATCTCCTCCTTCTTGGACCATATTCAGCTCTACCAGTCCTGATCTCACATTGTGAGCTGGATGTTATGAGAATGAGTGAATGCCACCTCACCAGAGCCAGCGGACCCCAGGGGATCATTACATTGTCTTGTGGTTATGTCTTGAGGCAGAGATCTTTAGTTCAATACTGAAGTGCTGTGCTTCTGTGTTGGAGGATGTGGTTGATCTTCCAGTACCTTCTAGCAGGGCCCTGGGCCTCCTCTTTTCATCCTGCGATTCTTCCTACTTTTTCCAACTCTCTGACACTTGTGTCCCAAGCAATTACAATGGGCTACTAAAACACATCAGAGACACATAGCCTCTGATAAAACAGTGTATGTTACCATCCATGGAGTCTTGTCGGGTTGCTGTTTGGGCTGAGGAATCAGCTCTTTCCTTTTTCAGACAGCACCCTCTCAGTAGTGATGCTACCAGTTCCTACACAGACCTAGCTGTTACCCTCAGCCCAGCACCTTGGATCTCAGAGGCAACAGACCACACTGATGACTTGGCCACCTGTGTGCAACACAAAGATTTCCACTTCTACACCCACCATCCCATCTGCTGGATGCAGATAAATATTCGCCAGGTCCCTGTGCAGCATCTCAGCAACATTTTCTATGACTTCCTTAAGTGTACTCAGCTCCTTTCAGCACCAGGCTGCCCTCATGCACTGCTCTCCTGGGTGTGTCTTGATCCTTGTAGCACCGTTGACAACTTTGTTGGAAGCCTCTCCGTGTGTTCACCAGTGCAGAGGAGGGAGCTGCAGTGATTAGGACAAATTCCTCCTTTCCCTGCATATGTGTGTGTGTGTGCTCATTGCTCAAAGGGCAGGTGATCATCTTTTTTTTTTTTTTTCCCCTCCTGAGTTTTGTTTCCCCAGAGATCTCACTTCAGGGGCTCCAGAGAAGCCACAACCTCTTCTTGCAGAAAGGGGCATTTCAACCCTCAGGAGCGTGTTGGGGATCTATGGAGCTGTGCCTGCAGGGATCACAGCACTCCCCACAAATCCCGTCCCCCCCTTCACCACCTCGTGTGGCGGCCCGCCCACGACTGGTGTCCTGATGTCACCTGGTGGCAGGGTATATCTGGAGGAGAACAGATACCTCGAGACCCTTTCTGCACAGACTAGAGGACAAGAGCTGAATGATTTGCAAGAGGAGCCCTTGGCACTGTAAGTATTTTCAGCTCAAAGACATAAGGAGGGTGGCAGGGGGGATGCAAGAGGAGCTGTCTGCAAAACACAGAGGAGAGAAAAGTCTTGATAAAACCCCCTGGGGGAAAAGTTCAGATGTTCGTGCTTGGAGAATGCAAACAGACCCTGTAGCTAAAAGAATGAATTGTGGTTCTTGGGTGCTTGTTTTTTGTTTCCTCTAACACTAGAGCAAGTGCTGCAGCAGTGGTTTGTCTCTAAGCTCTGCCCCCTCTAGGGCCACTCGCTTGCTCATGCTGGGCACCCCCAGGCTGGGGATCACTGTCACCCCCTTGGCTTGTGTCCTCAGCTGCGTGCAAGCAGTGCCAGGGGGAGATCCTGAGGAGTAGTTGAGACAGGCAGCTCGTGTTTCCCACCCTGATGCTCAGCCATGCACGCAGGGCACATTTATGGGGAGTTTATAGTGTGTGATGCTGTACCTCTGGTATATCCCTTCTTTCAATTGGGATAGTCTTTCCAAGGATCCCCATCCTTGAAATAGTTGTGGGAATATATTTCTGCTTGAGATGAATTGTTGTCTTTTAGAGTGTGTCTTCTTTCATTTGTTCTTGGTCTTAAAACTTCTGCTAGAACAAACGGTCTGATATCCTGGGTAAAACACGGGATCAGAAAGATCTGAACCTGTGCAGACTTCTGGCTCAAGCAACTGAGACTGGAGCAGTGAGACTCCTCACAGGCATCTTGCACTGGATACAATATTCCCTGCTGAAAGCCTGGCTGTGAGGATGATGCTAGTGACTCTCATGAGAGTTCAAGAGCTGGGCATGCAAGAACTCCATCAAAAGGAATGTAACAGCAAGGGTGTTTCCTTCAAGATGCTGTCTTCTCCCAGCATATCACTGCATGGAAAGCCACATCCCACAGGGGTTCCATGTCTGACACCCTGAGGCATCATGAAGACAAGCATGCATGGAGAAGTCTGGTTTTTAAGGTTTCAGACAGGGGAAAATAAGATCCTACACTTAATGTGTTTGAAGAAGGTCAAGTGAGGCATCTGAATTATCTGTCAGGGAAATTTTCCATGGACAATCAGAGATAAAGGAGGGGGCAGATTAAAGAGTCACCATTTGTCAGTAGCATTGAAGCCTCTTTAAGTTCAAAGAAAACTAAAAGAAGGATTATTAACCTGGCCAGCATCCCAGAGGTGGGATGTCTGACGCAACTGGGATAAGCTCATTGCTGTGTATTAGGTATAATTAGCATTCACATGAAAGAAAAGCTCTTACCCAGAGGATTAAAGACTGGACTGAGGCAGAAATCCTGCCAGGGGCAATTAGGTAACTCCTAGTCAGACGAGGGGGCAGAGGAAGTGCATGGAAGAACGTCTTATTTCTCAATAGCCTTTGCATCCACAATCATCAGCTCTCATCCAGGAGCTGCAACTCAGTGCCAGCAGCAGCAGAGGAGTACTGGCAGCCCAAGAAGCACTGGGAGAGGCAGGACAGCACCTGAAGAAATCTAGAGAAGACTCAGTCTCATCAAACTTTTGTCAAGACATCTGTTTGGTGTGGTACCAAGGACTATTCAAGTACTCAGGTATGGGGAGGCAAAAGGCTGGGAAATTCCCCTGGGAATCTGCTGTGGAAGTTTCTTTCACATTTGTGATTCTGGAGTGCCTGCCCACTCATGTCTGGCTTTGCGCAGGGGTAGCTGGTTCCTGAGGTGTGGGAATTGGGGCAGTTCCCATATTGTGGGACAGGGCCATCTTCAGCATGAAAGGAGATATCTTTGTCTGCATGTGAAGGCAAGCAGGTCCCACCAGATCAATAGTGGGAGGGCAGCTTTATTCCTGCTGCAAGATGGAGGCTGCTATATGTGGCACTGGGGTTGCTTTCCATCCTCTATAATTTTGTTTGTCATACAGAGAGAGAATAGGTGATGGGAGATTGGAAAGGAAGAAGTTGGAATTGTCCCTTTTAGTTTAATTGAATGTTCTTTCTGGAATTCATGCAGGTGAAAGAGAGGATGAAGTGTGATGTAGGTAGATCCTTTTTCCTACCAAAAACCTGGGTTATCAAGTATCTACTTGATAGTGGGTGGTTACAACTCCTTCAGCTTTAGGGAGAAGGAAACTCCTAGGACTGCATCTTCTCATTAGCTTTTTCTCTATTAACTGAAGGCCAGGGGCAAGATGTGGACTCAAGGAACTAAGACAAGTTGACCCTTGAAGATGTGTTTGTAGTTAAGGTACCATTCTGCAGACAGAAGGAGCTGGTGAAACAGGGCAGGAACTCACCTGGGGATGGAGCTCAAATGCATCTTAAAAGTTTCAGGTGCCAGTCAAAAGGGTTGGAAATCTGTTACCAGGTTTGTTTCTTCTTACTTTCGGGAGTTGCCCTTGGGAGGTGTGCCAAGTATCTTGGCGTGTCAAATGAACACAGTGCTTAGAGCTGGACGTGTAGCTCTTGTAATTCAGCAGGAATATCTGGCACTGACAGACTTCACCCTACTGAAGAGAACTGCACCTGAGGCAGAGGTAGAATGCTATGCTTTGTGACATTAGAAGACATGTCATGGAGCAGTTTGCTGGTGCAAAGCATTTTGTTGTAAGGCAGTACTCTGAATTCCTCACCAGCACCAAATTCTCTCTGTGGTTTGGAGCCAAACTGCCTTCAGCTCTCAGTTTGTCTCTTAAAACCTGTGAGTCAAAAGATTTTGCCACTTCTCCCAGATGTGCAGTCCGGGTCATGCCAATCACTGCACCTCTCTTCCTAGTCTGTAAAAGATGAAGGTGACAGTGTTTACCTGTCCTGCCACCTTGCTGGGAAGATAAAACTGTAAATACTGGGCAATTGTTCAGGTGTTCCAGGGATGGCAGATAAATAAGTAACTTCTACAATTTGAGCTGATCCCTTTGTTTGTGGGCACAGTGTGTGCTTAGGAAACGTTGTGTTACAAGCGGGGGAATAGCATCTGTGCATACTTCAGCTGCAGACACAACCATCTGCTACTCCATTTGGGGCTGCTGGAGCCTGTCCAGTCTCCTGCTCAGGATATTACAGCTGACACAGGAGCCCAGCTGCAAGAGAACAGAAGAACTAACATCCCTCTAGGTGCTTTCACTAGGATCCATTCTACTGTCAGCACAGATGGGAAGATGTCAGGGGTGAAGTATTCCCAGGATGCCATAGATAAAGAAACATGGGTCTTCTCCTCACATTGATACGGAAGTGACACAGGATTGCTTGGATGGTGTCTCTCCTTGCATCTGGGGTTTTGCTTTCTGGCACTCTGGCTATTTCAAGACCATCAAAGACATGACAGTCTTCAGACTAAGAAGGAAAATAAATACCCATCTTTGATGGCATTTATAGTTCTGAGATTAAAAGTCCGGAATGTCACTGCAGGTGATGTTGAGGATTAGGCCAGAGTACTATGGCAACATAATGGGATTAAGCTTTAGTACCAAATCCTGAAGTTAATTCCATCAGCGATCCCATTACCCTGGCTGCACTGGCACAAACACCTGGAGATAGGAATTATGTTAAAGTCGCATGGAAAAATGACTTTCCTTCATGACTTCCAAGAAGGAATGCAAAACTGGCAATTATGTTCCATAAATGCAGTTGGTCAGACTATTCTAGCATACTAATTAGCACAAAATTTGACGAAGAGCTGGAAGTTTCCCCTTGGGCACTGCTGAGAGTTATTGCTGTCCTCTCTGGGAAGGAAGGAAGGAAAGGGCTCTGAGTCCAGCCATTCTGCCCTCCAAGGCAAAAGAGATGTCTCCCACACAAGAATTGTTTCGTGGTAACTATTTAATCTCCCATGAAGTGGAGCTTGGTTCCTGTGCAGTGTAGTGCAGAGGAGATCAGTGCATGTAATATAATGCTCAAAAGGGAGGGTGTAGTTAGTAGGTAGGTGTCCAGTTCTGAGCCCCTTGGTTCCAGAAGGACCAGGAACTTCTTGAAAGAGTCCAGCACAGAGAGACCAAGATGATGAAGAGTGGAAAACTTCCCTTGTGAGGAAAGGCTGAGGGAGCTGGGTCTCTTCAGCTTGGAGGAGATTGAGGGGTGACCTCATCAATGTTTATAAATATGTAAGGGGCGAGCACCAGGAGGATGGAGTGAAGCTTTTCTCAGGGGTGACTAACAATAGGACAAGGGTGAGTAGTTATAAACTGGAGCACAGGTGATTCCATATAAATATAAGGAAGAAATTTTTCACTGTGAGAGTGACAGAGCACTGGCACAGGCTGCCTAGGAAAGTTGTGGAGTCTCTTTCCATGAAGACATTCAAAGCCCAGCTCCTGTGCTCCTGTGTGACCTCCTGTAGGTGACCCTGCTCTGGCAGTGGGGGTTGGACTAGATGATCTTCTGAGGTTTCTTCCAACCCCTAACTTTCTATAATTCTATGAAAACTAGCAAAATGGATATACCCTGGGGAAAGTTGTGGACTTTGGTCTCCTAAATCCTGAGAAATTAACTTCTGTCTAACAGAGGCTCCAGTGTTTCACCTTATCCTTCTTTACAACCTTTTAAAGCTCCTATGCTATTTCCCTTAAGGTTGGTATTGAAAAACAAAAGGCTTAATTACAGCTGCACCCAAACTCAGGGCCTATTTAGTTCAGCATCTCATCTCCAGTAGTGTCCAAAAGGTACTGCTTAGGCACAAGTATAAGAACAGGTGACATGTACTATGACAATTCCAAAGCCGTCAGTGCATCTTTGTGGCCCCTAGGAGTCATATCCTGAATCAGTCCTTAGCTCAGATGTCCTTTGTTTTGCAACTTAATTCAAGCACACCAGATGAAAGGCAATGCCATCCTGCTTGCTTTGTATATGTTATGATATTTCTTGATGTTTAATAACTTCATCTTTAGTCCTGTCACCATTATACTTCTCATAATTCTGTCACCTGACTACTGATACCTAGAAATGATAAGCAGTGTTGTGTCAGTCCCTGCCATTGTCTTGCAGACAGAGGGATCTGAGAGAGGCCTTCGCCTGACACACACAGCAGCTCAGCCATGAGTGAGAACCCCCCCGCCAACCTCACCACTGGAGATACTTCCACTGGTCCCACTACACCACGCAAGGGGCCCCCCAAATTCAAGCAGAGGCAGACAAGGCAGTTCAAGAGCAAGCCTCCTAAAAAAGGAGTAAGAGGGTAAGAGCATTTTGGAAAGACAAGACACCATGGTAGTTGTCTTGCTTCCCACTGCTAAGCTGGGCTCCTGAGGTTCCATCTTCCCTTGGGCAAGGAGCCGGAAGGCTTCTCCCTGCCTGCCCCTCCTCCCCCCAGCCCTGCTGTGTTGATCCATCAACTCTCCCACCTGGAGCTTCTCCTTGCCCACTCCCTGTCCACGCTTCTTCCCTGGCTGGGGGTGAAGGGCAGCTGCCATTTCCCAGGTGCTGCTGGCCCAAACTCACCCCACCTCTGTTCTTTTCTTCCCTAGATTTGGAGATGACATCCCAGGAATGGAGGGACTGGGTACAGGTAAGTGCTGCAGGATGTTGTTGTCATGCCCTGCTTTAACCCAAATGCTTCAGTATGGGAGAGGACTGTCAGGGGTGGCCTCTGTCTCTACGGCCTCTCTACAGCCCTCAGACTGCCAGAGGAGTCTAGTGCTTCCTCCTCAAGCTGCCATGGTTGTTCTTATGCTTACACACACTACAAGGCAGAAAGGCTATTTAAGCATGCTTCAATTTTTGAACACTTTCATTTGGCTGCAAATGTGCTTGTTTGTCTTTGTTTTCTGCTAATACTCTGGTTAAGAATTTCAGCAGAATGAGGTTCTCAAAGAAATGCCAAATACTAATCTATTAATACCAAAAATCACAGAACTAGATCCCAGCTGGCTAAGTATTTGTGTTATCACCAGAATCCTAATTTTAAGAATGTTATGCATCCATCTGGGATTGAGAAACATGCACTGGATGAACTGTAGCCAGAACTTCTTAGGTACCAATATCAACTGCTCTTATCAATAAGTTACAGAACCTGAATGTTGTAGACCAAATTATTTACCATCTCTTCATAATTTGAATACAGGCAGTATATAAGAAAAGGAGAAGCCACATAACCCGGATGAATTTTCATACCAGTCTACACAGTCACTAAAGAGATGATAGGAAGTGCCAGTTTGCTTCTGCTCACCAAGAAAGATAGCACAGGAAAAAAATACACTGATCTGGTTTGGTCTGTCAGGTAGTACCAGATTTGAAGAGTTCATCTAGTCATTTAAGCATCAAGTGGAGTCTCATTCTTCTTGCTCTTCCCATTGCTAGTATTTCCTGAGTATATCAGCCTCCCTAGTAATACAAAAGAAACCCAAGAAGTCCAGTGACCAGAGCCCATTTCTCATTATTTCTCTTTTGCAGATATCACAGTGATTTGCCCATGGGAAGCTTTCAGCCACCTGGAACTGCACGAGCTGGCCCAGTTTGGGATCATCTAAGGTGCCAGCATCTCTATGGGTGTCACCTAGTGACTCCACAGATTGCAGTATGGTCTTCATCACCTTTGACACTTATTTTTAGCCCTTACATCCATCTGCTCATGGGCAGAGTGATTTTGTAAGAGCTAGTTATGTGAAAGTCCTTCGCAGATTAATTTGGTAAAGAAGTTACTCAGGACCCTGAACAGACCTCATGTTCCATGTGATGAAACTACTTTAAAATGTCTTAATGCCTCCCTGTTCCATATCTTGTCTTCTCTCACTGTCACAGATCTTCATGTACATGGAGACAAGGGAAGGATGTATTTGAACTTTTCCCCTGATTAACTTTTCTCCTGGTTAGATGAAATACTGTGTGTATATATATGGATATGCATGTATGTCCAGACCTAATTTTACCATGACCATTATTTTTATTCCTTCCCTCCCTGACAGCTTTCTATATAGGATTTTTGTAGGTATGTCCCCACTTTTATCCAGGTCATCAATTAGTTGATGGGACTAGTAACAGGATGGGACAGAGAACAGGATGAGAGTCACCCATCCAGATTTTATGTAGGAGGAGACCCTCCCCCAGGAGTAAGAAATAAGAAATAAGCATAAGAAATCTGCTCCTAAGATTTAGCTAATGAGCAAGAGGGGAAAAAGTCTTGCAAATGCTGTCTCTGCTGTAGTGCTCACCTGCTATGAGCCATATCTGTTCTACTAATGTTAAATGAAAACATATGTCTGAAATCAGTAGTTGAGTCAATTAATCCTACTATTAATCCTTTTTGTGCTTCTGAGTGGTTGCAATTCCAAAGAAACAGCACTCTGAATGGCACTGTGTTTCCTCTCCTTCAGTGGGAGTCCCCTGTGTAACACCTGCATTGTCCTCAGGCCATACATATTTGCGTGAGCCATTTGCTCCCTGTGATATGTCCGCTGCTGATTAAAAAGGCAAAGAATCTTTACAAGCTGTCATCACACAACGTCAGTAGTCCCACCTCATCTAGCAGAGGATGGTATTGCATTAGTTGCTCCCTCTCCCCTGTATTTAGCGTGGGGCAAGTCACTTTCCAGAGCCCCTTCCCATCAGCTGGAAGGCTTTTCTCTCTTTACCCTCTGTCAACTTCAATCTCTGGAGCTTGCCTAGACAAGAAGGCAATGGTGATCCCCCAGAGAGAGGTAACAGCAGAGCAGGTGGGGAGGCAGGGGGAGGTTAGGATGTGTGTATCCAGGCAAACACAGAGTGAATCCACTTAACCCTATTGATTTGTGACTCTTGGTCTCTGGCAGCCTGAGCACTGGTGAGCAGTGAGGCTCTCATAACCAGCTATTGAAATGCTTGGGGGAAGCACCAAGATTCCCTGCTGCCTTGGCATTAAGGAAGGGCTTTTGTTTTGTTTGGAGGCAAGGAGCAAGATTTGTTGTTGCTACATAATATTCGTGAGAGGAGATGGTATTTTTAATCACCACTTCCATCTCAAAAAGCATCACTCTGTAAGAACTGCCTCCCCCCCAGCTCATCTTTCCTATGCTGAACATGTTGATGGGAGCAAGGCTGTGGAGAGAAGAGCAAATCCTGCCTGAAAAATCGATCCCCATGAATAAAGCATTGTTATAAATCCCTGGCTGTGATATAGCTGTCTGCTGCTGTTATTCCAGAAATAAAAGCTAGATGTTTTCATTGAAAATATAGTTCAGCACCAAAAACTAAAAGAAATTCTTGTTGGCAATCCAAATAATAGCTTTTATTATTCAGAACTCTTGCCAGTAGAAACAGCAGTAAGCCAAGAAGTGGTTCAGAACCACAACACAATCACAGGGCAGGAGGCTTGTACCATTTAGCTAGTTGCAGCACACAGCTATTTCCTTGGGCAGAGGGCAGACTGTCCTTTCCACTTACTCTCAGTTCCTCCCATTTTTCTCACATTTTAAGGTGATTCTTATTTCCCTAAATGTTCTTTATGTAAATGAAGCTTTATTTGGCTTTTACCATAGGGAATTGATTTCACTTTTTTTCAAGTCCATGTGCTAGCTCTCACCTTCTGTGGTTAAATGTGAATGGTCCTCTGTCCATGCTCTTGTGCTTTCCCTCCTGTTTCACCATCTTGCAGCAGACAATTCTTATGCAACCTTCTCAGCCTGTCCTCTTCTACCTGAGAAAAGACCCATTGGATCCAGCTTTTGATCCGGCAAGCTGGCTGCCTCTATTTGAGTTTCCTCTTTTTTAAGCAGGAGAAGACCCTTTTAATCCCAGGCCCTGGAAAAACAGTCCAAAGATAGTGAGACCCTCTGTCAGAAAATACTGGGGTAAAGTCAAAGTTCTCCTTAGTTCAGGGACTGAAGCATTTCAGCAAATGTGGGAGTCCTGGTGAGAGATTTCCATATCCAATTGCCATAACCCAAGATCCTATTAGAGAACTGCTCCATACTCCTTTCTAGAGGAGTCCAACAGGAATGAACACATACAGACCCCATCTCTCATGACTGGCTGATGAGTTGTGTGAGCAGATGTTTTGAGTCAACAGTCTGTTAGTTTAGAAATAATTTTTATTCATTAATAGGGATTGCATTCATTCCTTTACTTGCAATGAATGTTGAGACTTAGAAAAGGAGTCTTAAAACATCCCCACAGTGGTTTCATCAGAGCTTCTGATTTTTTTCTAATAGGCTGTAACCCACGAAACTTCAATATTTAAAACAGTTGGAGACTGCTATGGTGCAAGAAAGCAACATGTTAAAGTAGCTTGTGGAAGGGCTTCAGTCTATATACATTGTAATTTATTATTTTTTGTTCTTTTACTATAAAAATAAAGTCAAAAGCAATAAAAATGAACTTAAAATGTTTTAAAAATCCTAAGAATGTAGTCTGACTTGCTTACAAAATGTATCTGGGGAAAGACAGATGACTTACCTTTCATTCTAAAATCCTTTCCTGAGGAAAGCTCTGAAAGCCACTCACCACTCCTCATGACAGAAAACCAGCTATTTATCTCCAAACAATAGGCAATAAAGTCTGGCTGTGATATCATCTGAGAAGTTTTTCCCTGAGTGATGTCTGGTGTATCCTCACAGGCAGGGTGCACATATTTCCTCAGGGATGAAATCTTCTGCTCAGTTAAGTTTGGAACATTTTATGCAACACACTATCAGCATTTTTCTGTCCTATAGCAAAAAAAAATTACTGAAACAAACGCCACTTAGATCCTTCTTGTTGCTGTGACTGCAAGATAGAGCTGCAAACACTCATGTCTGTTTGCTTCTTGTTGTTGCTCAGCTTTCTAAATGTTCATAGGGGGCTTAAGCTTCTCAGGTTCAAGTTGGTCAGGTTCAGTTTCCTCCTGGTGTATGCTGTAAGGTCTCGGCCTCAGAAAGTGTTTTATTTTGTGCTATCTCCAGAGTTTTTTTCTTGCAACTCATCACTGACCATTTAATTACAAGTCTTTTCTCTTTCAATGCGCTCAGTCCTGTGAAATATAAATATGAGTTAGACAGGCATCACTTGGGGGGCAGGGAGGAAGGGCTTTTATAAATCATTTCAAAACAGCACGTTGAAAGCCAGAGAAACATCCTTTCACATGGATAATGCTATGTAATAACACCAAACTTAAAGCTGGGTTTAGCTGATGTCTGGAAAATTCTTTATCACACTGAGAACACCCTCAAAGATGAGTCCTGTCTTCACCAACCTCAGTTTCTGGTTCAAGTAAGGAAGTTAAATGAACCTAACTCTGCAAGAAAAGAAGAATGAGCCTTAAGAAAAGTGAGAAACACTTGTCTTGTGTTGTCTTGTCTTGTCTTTTCTCGTCTTGTCTTGTCTCATATTGTCTTGTCTTGTCTCATCTTGTCTTTCCTCCCCTAATATAAATCACCCTAGGAACATCAATTGATAACTTGGATCCTTCAGAAGATCTTAAGATGCTCAGCAAAGGATTTTGATCCTCCAACAGTTTGCAAATCAGTGCATTACTCAGTTTCAAGCCACTATCACATTCTCCCATTTTGTTGGTCAATATGATGACCTAAAAATGTACTGACAACATGTGTGTTTTGTGGGGGCATTTCTCTATTTTATATCTGGAATCTGGAGAGTTACAAAAATTAATGTCAAGAGTAACCATCACCTTCAAGTGTCCAATAACTGATTTTTCAGAGTATTTAACATTATGTCCTGGTGTTTAAAATACAGCTGTCATTGGTTGTGTTTGCTGCTCTGTGTACTTATTAGCGAGTCTTGTTCTCTCTGAGTCTGCTCTCCAGTCAGACAGCAAGGCCCAGGGCCTCAGCTAAAGATCTGAGGGACAATGAGTATGCATTTTGAAAGCATTTATGTAATGCCTCAAAAGAATGATTTGTTGAGCACCACTCAGTGGGCAGCTTATTCCAGCCAACAGCATCACCACACCAGTGTGATACAAATCTGGACAGATAAAAAAAGAAAAAAAAAAAAAAGTGAACGGAAGATCATGCAATTAAAATTAAAAATAGTATCACATGTTTATGAATGTAGCCAGCTCTGGAATTTCCTCATACTAGACTGCTTAACTTGAAATCTTACTCTCAGTCCCCAGAGGGCTGCCAGGGTTGTTAAAGCTGGGCTCATCTCAGTAATCTGATGTTGGACACCTGCACCTCCAGAGTTTGTCCTGAGTGCCCAAGACAAGGAGCCCATATGGTTCCCAGGCTGCCCCACACAGGCTGCAATCCACCTGTAGGGAGTGGGATGGCTGAAGCCTCTGTGCTGGGATCACATAAGGATTTAATTCTATCAGTTGCAAGTTTTAGCTCCGATTTTTCATGTGGTTCTCCTTCTTGAAGTTTCACGTAACTGTGGTGGGATTTTTTGGCCCATGCTGCTCCCTCTGGATGAAATAGATACTTTGACTATGAAGGTTTCTTGCCTTCAGGCATTTTCACTTCTCTTCTCTGGCATTTTTGGTAGGCTTCTCACACTCCCACTGAGATTATAAACGAAGTGGCTGAGCATAGCAATCTCCAGCATGTATACAACATACAGCAAACCACCAATAAGATAGAAAGTGATGAACTATATTACCCTGTAAAGGGTGTGACTTTAGTCAGAGGGGCACTGGGAGTGGAGAAGGTATTTGGTACCCTGAGAGCTTGGTCAGGACAGTGGTGAGCACAGAAAAAGTACATAGACAGGAAAGAGTCCTTCAAGAACATGGAGAGTATGGAGCAGCAATGTAGTGAAGATTCTGAACTGTGAGCTGCCTGCCAAAGCAGGCTCTGCACCATGGACCAGGCTCTGCACCATAAAGGGCATAGCAGATGGCCACAGAAGGCTCCCAGCCTGTCATGCTACGGAAGAAAAGCATCTGTGCAAGGCACAAAATATCTACAAGGGGCAACCACTGAGCAAGCTGAACACATTCTCTTGCAAGATGCCTTGGTCTGTCTGGGAGACGGTGGCTGAAATAGCACAAGCACCCAGGAAGAGGAAGAGCTTGGGGAAAACCACATTAAAATGCAGGGCAAAGTGTTGCTCCAGACTACTACCACAATGGCCATGAAGACATGGGTAACAGAGCAGGGCCCCAGGAAGAACATCAGGGGAAGAACCTGTATCCTGTGTTATTAGAAGAACTCAATAACCTGTGTTTTGTTTTCCATTCACCTCTGGTTAAGATACCAGGAGAAATAAAAGATGGAAATCCCATGACTGTTAGCACCCCCTCCAATGTAAGCTGCTAGCACACATCCCTTGGAAGTGTGATCTATGCAAGCTTACAGAGGGTGAAGAGGGGCACAGCAGGTTATAGACAGAGGGGAGACAGGACCCATTCCTCAGCTTTACAAAGTGCTTCTGCCCCACAGGTGACCTGAGGCACAAATCCACACTGCTTCATTAAAACCCCACATCAGTTTCTGCAGGCACATGGAGGTAAGCTCATTTGCTCATATCACAAGCTAATTGAATACAAGTCAGATCTAACTTGTCCACCAGACAGACACCTTATCCTGCAGCCAGCTGCTGGAATGGGCATAGCAAGCTTGCATCTATCTCCACCAGAGGAGCTGGCTGAAGGTCTGAAAGTAAAGGAAGAAAAATAATTTCAGGTCAACCACACGGGAAACAAGTAGTGTTATATCTGGCTTTAGCAACTGAAGTGTTACCAGAAGCCCTTGCTGGCATCAAGGTATTTCCATGCTAGGCATTTTGTAAGTACGTCAGTGGGAACTAATGATCTTCTAATTATTAATTAGAGGAATCTTATAATATTTAATTATTCTTCTAGTTAATTATTCTTCTAATCTCCAAGCTAGTGTGTTACTCAAGCTTGTGGATGCTGAACTTTATTAATAAAGAAGCAACAGTGGAGACGCAGTGCGGTCTTGAAAATGTCAGTACATAGCCAGGTCACATCTAAACAGTCTGTATGAGGAACACACAGATGGAGGCGTTAGGGAACAGTACTTTGAAGGACAAATCTTAAGCTAGGATGAGATCTGGTAAGCACCAGTACCAGATGAGAGCAAGAGGAAAGCAAGTCAGCAATGAAACTGGAATGAAATATGGTCAGGTCAGCAAATGAAGACATTTTGGACTGAAGCTGTCTACACAGAAATAGTACCACAAGGAGCTACATTATGAGAAACTTGAGAGGAACTTAACACTACTGCACCCCTATTCAGAAAGCTGCATTCACCCCCAGGAGTTTTAAGGACAGAGGCTGCCAAACTGGTAAGCATTTTGAGGTAGCATAGAAGTGGAGGGAGAGAAAAGAAACACGCAAATAGAAAAATTAAGAAAGGAGGTGTAAGTACTCCACAGGCAGCAGAGAATTTGCTCCATCATGCACAGCACTCTGAAACAGACAGGTGGAGTTGTGACTCCCAGCTGGAGGTAGCTGTACAGTACAGATAACAAAGGAGAACAAATATTAGCTAGGATGAAACAAGGAAAAGCTATCTGAACATAACAAACCATCACAATTTCAAGCAGCTGTTATCAACAAGTCTTAACAAATGCCTTCCTTGGTAAAGGAAGGCATTGGTAAAGGTCTCTTGTCCCATAGGAAGTGGGAAGGCTCTCTTACTTAGAACATTTGTGACTGGACTGTAGAAAGCATCCAAGAATCCCCTGCAGAGAACATCTGGTACAGATCATGCGTAGTTCCTGCAGGAGTCAAGGCAGTCACACTGAGCCATCGCCCTCTCTGCCTTCTCTCAGGCTGTATAGTAGTGACATATAGAAAGTCAATTTGTTTTTCATGCGTAATTTATGTTCAGTCATTACAATATTGAAGTTAAATACACAGTCAGCTCTGTTTCACAGCCATCTGAAAGCTTCCGATAACAAGACGCAAACAGACTGGTGAAGAAACAGAAACTCATCCATACCGTGGGAAAAAATACCAAACACGTGAGGTAGAGTTTTCACCCCTTCTCCCCATTACCAGTCAGGACATAATGTTTCTGTGCAAAGCAAAAAACGAAACATAAGAGCAGGTGTAGTGACAGTAGGAACCATTGGTTCATACCCACACCCCCGTTAGTACCCCACAAGCCCTCTGGGTAAGGTGGCTGTAACCTGCCCTTCTCCCTGAGAGACAGACAGCCCAAGTCACCTCTTGCTGCTGCAGGACTGCTTCACAGCAAAATCAGCAGCAGCAGCCTCCCACTCAAAGTGTGCTATGAAAACAGGGTGTGGACACATGCAGTAAATGTCAGTCCTCAGCAACTCTTATGGACACATGGCAAACCTGATCCCCACATCATCTGTGTGCCCCCATTTTGGTCCCTGGTTCTATGCTGTCTTCCCTCTCCATCATCCTATCTGCTGCTCTTTCCTCCTGTTTCTGCTTCTTCCCTCCTGTGTGCTTCACCTTTCTTTTCTGCCAGACAATGCACTTCAGGAAAGCCCTTTACCTGCTCTATCTGAGAGCAGCTGGCCCAAGTCTCCTCAGATCGGAANTTTTCCTCTCCCTCTCCCTCTCCCTCTCCTCCATGTCTTGATTCTCTACGGGCTACAGGAGCAACTGCAACCAAAATCTCATTTGGTAAAATAAATATCAAAGAAAGAGCAAAAATCTAAAAGAAACAGTGTGGAAGTACCTGAGACATTTTTGTTTTACTGATCCTCAAGATCTGCTTCTTGGGAAAAAAAAAAAAAAAAAAAAAAAAAAAAAAAAAAAAAAAAAAAAAAAAAAAGCATTTTAGTTCCACATCTTACCTTTAGTGACAGTTTTCTCCATTTTGGAAGACATGAGATGCACCGCATCATGCAATGCTATGATATGTAATTTTTTTCTTGGATCCAGTCAGAGTCCATTTCCCTGCAAAGCAGAATAAAGCTTTGCAGCTTTATCATAGCCATGTAACCTCTTTTTAATCTTAACAAGCTCTTTAGTGAAATAATATCCTATGGCACTAAGAGACAACTTAATTCCTTGACTTAAAGCCAGGAGTCTCTTTAGAGTTTTTCCATTGACTTACACAGGCTTTGGATCAGGTCAGGCTCAAAAAAAACCCCAACCTGCTGCAAACCTGCAAACTACTTGACTGAAAAAGTTCTAAAGTTTTATACTCCTTTACCATATAGCTTTTTCTATATAAAATCTTCATTTAGAAGAACTTCAAGCAGTGTTTTAGCTACCCTGATCCCAAGATATTCTTGATAAACTCTGCAGGAAAAATATATTTCCCTGCCCTCGCTACCCTGGCCCTGGACTGGTACAGTGATTCAACATGAGTATTTTTGAGGTTTGGGGTGTCTACTCCCAGAAGAACTTTATTTATCTAAATTAGTCAATTAAAAACAAGATTCCTAAGTTCAAGCTGACAAAAATGATAGAGTTAAATTTAATATTAACTAAATTGAAAGCAGGAAAAAAATGCTGCTAGTTATAATAATTTAATTACAGAGCAAATATTAAACCACCTCTTTTGGAGGACTTAGGAAAGTCATACTGGAATCTCTCTCTGAGCCCCAAATAAAAGTCCAAAGCTTTTCTAATAATACAAACCTTATGGCTTACTTTCAAACTGGAATTGTGACCAGGAGCTACACAAAAGGGAGCAAACATTTTGCTGCCCTTCATGTGTCTTCATTTTGACACTACTTAAACATGTAGAAGAGAAATCTGTCTCCACAGCTCCTTCAGTCACTTGAGGGGACCGCAATGAGTGATGAGGCACCAAATGTGCCCAGAGGGGCTAAATTTGCTCAGGACTTGGACAAAGCTGTGTTGGCCACAGCTTTCCAAGTTACCACTCACTGACTGGATCATTGTAGGTGATCTCTTTGCCTGCTCCAGTTGCCAAATCAAATACAGTTCATGGTGGCTTATGCTTGTATTTATCCTTCCTGCTTGCAGCAATCTCAGAGCACAAGCACAACCCATTGGTGCAGCTCAGCTCCTGAGAAGTACTCAGCGACCTGAAATGACTTGACTATGTTCCATCAGGGATCCACAACCCCTGTTTCGTTCACTAAAGAGATGGTCAAAAGGACATTTGATCAAACCCAGCAATGTCTTCAAGGGAACGGATTTAGAAGAGGAGTCTTCATTCCAAGAAGCAAAATTAAAGCCAGATCTGGTGGCTGGAAACTAGTGGTCAACAAATTCAAATAATAACCACATTGCTTATTTCTGTCAGAGGAAATAGTGAACCTCAGAAACAACTTTCCACATGACCTGTACCCTCTAGGTCTTCAAATCAAGACTGTGTGACAGGATGGAGGATAGATATGTTGTGGCTAACCTCTGTGGCTGAGAGAGTTTAGAGCTCTTTTACAGGACTACTGGAGAAGCTTTCAAATCAGAGATGTACAGGATGTCACTCGGATGATCCATTCTGGTTTTGACAGTTTATCACCCATCCTTACCCACTGGTGCATGGGTGGAAGCCCCTGAGCAAGAGCTGTGTTTAAATATGATAGTCTTTATAATTGTGTATAAGTCTTTGAAAAAGTGGAGAGTGGCATATACCTTATACCAGTGTCGCTGAGTTCGGCACAGGCACTGCAAAATTTCTAGCCTGTTGCTATGGAACAGAGAAAATAGGACTTCACTGCTGTCTCCTGCATGTTTAATTTAAACCAGAAACATTCAAAAAAGGATAAGAAGGTAGAAGAGTCTCCTCCAAATAAAAAAAAAATCCTTCAAATCCAATACTCTTTCTCCAGTTGTGGCCAGTAACAGGTGGAAAGAAAACATGAGAAGGAGGCAATATATAAGCACTAATGTAATCTAGCAGCTGCCAGTGATTTGCAAGCAAGGAAATCCTGAGGCAGAGTTGATGTCTTTGTGTTTCACAGAACTATGAAATTTCTTCTTCATGACTCATTCCAGGTGCTTTTTGAACCTATAGAAATGCTTACTGTCCTCAGTATCCTTAGGCAAGATGTTCATACAATAAACCCATTCATACCTAACTGAGAAATAAATAGAAATCTCACATTTTGGTTCTCTCAGAATACAGAAAAAACCCACCTCATTTGACTTCCTGTCACTCTCAGGTTTCCCCAGTACTTGCCTTGGAAGAAACAGTAGCACTATACTGACAAAAGCAAAGCTTTTCTGCTTCCCTTGGTGTTTCACAGCAGAGGACACTGTGGCCATTCATTGCCTGGTCAGTTGTAATCAACAGCAAATGTTGGGTTCCAGGTTAGAACATCCTCACTTGACAAATATTAAAGATTCTAAATTATTCCTCAACTAGAGAAGTGAGGAGCCTTTAAGTATACTTACAGTACAATGTAATAAGCAAGAGTGGAGGCTGATTTTTCTCTTAAGTCAGTATTATTGAAGAACATCATTTCAAGAATTCAGATTGGACTTTGTGGAGACGAGAAGTTACTGGAGGTTGGGTTAGTAATGTTCATGTGGGCAGATAAAATAACCCTTACAATCACTGCATTCTCCCAGTGGTTTCAACATCAAAAAATTCACTTGATGGTCTTCCCCTACACAGATAGTCAGAACCTCTGATGCTGAAAATGGATCTTGCTCACATAAGCCCCTACCTGCTTACTGCGACTGGTCACCACAGATGGTCACAAGACCAGAAAACCACAGGACCCAGTTTTCTGGGTCCTTAGGAGAAGATGAAGGTGCTCTTGTGTGCCCTGTTTTAAGAAACTGTTTTCTTCCAGCAAGCAATCTTTTTCCAGTTTTGTTTTTTGAGGAACTGCCATTCACAGTATTAACCTTGGGCTTCTTCACATGTGTCGGCTGATCCTGGCAGTAAAATCCAGCTAAGCTTATTGAAACAATGGGGCTGAGGGCTTTGCTATGAAAAGAAATGGCAAGTTAATCTTCATGAGGTAACTAGGAAGGAAGAGCTTTTCAGAGAAGACAAGGTAGTTTGTTGGTGTAACATCTTATCCAGCTATGGCAAATGAGAAGACAGTGTGTTGTGCTCACAACTACCTTAACCTAGGATACTGTATTTCATAGTTACGTAAGGTAAGGGTATAGTGGAGAATTACAGCCTTAGAATGACTGGCATGACACACCTAGGGAGAGAAACTGGGTGCTTAATATTCAGATGGGGTGTGTCCAGTAGGAAGGGTCCACATGACAGCAGAATCGGAGGGAGAACTGAAGATTCCTGTGCAGTTCAAATGCTAGTAGTTTATTTATGGAAAACAAGGTTTAATTAATGAGAAGCCAGCCAGGACATCCCTATTGCCTCAGAACAAAGTCCAGCTGGAGAAGCAAGCCCACCCCTTGAATTTGCTGTCAGTACCAAGACGCACAGACTGGGACTGACCTGGTGTTTTGTTCCAGTGCTGGAGGTGGGGAGGCTGCGGGCATATGAGCGGGCACTGTCTCCAGTTCTTGCTGCCCACCTCCTCCACACAACTGCTTCCTTTAGGGTCCTTTTTAAGTATGATGATGATTGCTGGCAATCATTCCCTCTGTTTAGAGTGCTGGGCACTCAGCTTCTTGCCATGTCAAATTTGAGGGGAATTTCCTTAATACAGAGATGTCCTTATTAGGGACACAGCCCTGTATGGTTAGACAGTAATGTTTATGATGTATGGTGAGAACTGCTATGTTTTCTCACTTAAATTTTTATTGGATTGTTTAGGTCCAGAATTACCATAAAGCTCCTTTTATGACAATAGCATTCTTTAAAAGGCTGTAAAAACAGAGCTCCAAAGAATCTGCCCTGCCAGCCTATGCTTGTTTCCCAGGCCCTGATGCAAAATCATACTGAGTGAGGCTGTGCCAGGAGAAGACCCTCCTGATAGAGCATCTGTCCCATCTCCCAGTCTTTTTACACTTTCTTTTTGCCTTGTAAGTCCAGCTCAAAGTGATGAAAAGAGAGGCAGAGTTGCTTTTGCCTTCCAAAAATGTACTGCCAGAACTTCCCAGGAGCACGGTTGTTGGCTTGCAAAGACACAGCTGGCACGTGGCAGCATGCTATATCCTCAAACACAGTTTCCCAGTGCTGGCACTGTAATAAAGGGATGTTTCTCATACAGAAAAACATTTTGAGAGTTTTCAGAAGCTGACAGAAGAGGAACCATGGGATTAGCAATACCTGAGATCTGAATGCAAAGTGTAGGGAGCACTCAACCCACCTCACCGTGCAGGAGGGGAGAATAGAGTAATGTCTGGGGTCAGGAGCTGCAAAGAGGGGATGGGGTTAGTCAGTTCCAATGATGTGAATGCATCTCTGGATAAACACACCCTATATGGAAGCTGTGCTTTCTACTCTAGGAAATGACAACTGCTGGTACAGACTTACTTGGAGAAAAGCAGTCTTAGAATATGGGTTTCACCTTTTGGCAGCTGCCCCAAAAAATAAGAACATTCTCTTACTGGAAACAAAGCTTTTGGGAAAATATATTACTGTACCTTTAGAATTATCAAGTTGTATCTGGGCTTCACACAGCTCTAGAAAAACAACTGTTGGGTCCTGTTTCGACCACTGAAAGTCATAGTTATGCATTTGAATGACACGAGCACAGTGATAAAAATAGGTTGTTTTTATTTATTTTGTTTTCTGAAATCCATAAAAATAAGCATCTTCAAGACTTTGCGACTTAGCCAAAAGATAAAAATACATTGAACATTTGAAGCAGGAAGAAACAGCCACTGACTGTTCCTAACCCCAAGTTGAAATAAATAAAAATAGATAATAAATAAATAAATAATATCTAAGGCAGAGTAAGTCTAACCAGTGTTTTCTGTCCTATAAACTCACTTACCTCTCACCTCCAAAAGAGAAGTTTGGAATGCAAAAAGAAATAAAAATAAAATCATTCACACAAAACACTAAATGCCACTTAGCCCTTTTGTTCCCTGTCAGGTTCTTTTTGCCATGCGTACTCCATGTCCTGACCTAAAAAACATGCCTTATATCTCAAATAAGCTATGACTGCATCTGTGGATGCATCACCCTGGCCTTTTTGCTGAAAGAGATGCTGTATCCCAGGAATTTGCAAATTTGTTTAAGTGATTTTTCAGCCTGTGGTCTACAGTCCCCAGGGACTCTAGGAACTATTTCTGAAGGACACAGGAAAAACAATCAAAGCACAAAACATACTTGTCACCATGCTTTAATTTGACTGGTAGGAACTCACACTCATTAGAAAATGTTTGGGAACACACTGGAGAAAGATAAAAAATATCATCCAAGTTTGGAGGTGGTCTAGAAAAGTCCATGAACCCACCTAAAGAGCAGGAACCATCCCTCATGCCTACCATTTTCTGGATTAAAATTATTTCAGATAGTTGAACCATGGAAGTGTGTTGGTTTTATATAGCTTCTCAGCAGCATTTTGCAGCCCATGCAGAATTCTTGCTGCTTCACCAATTTCCTCAGCAGTATCCATGCCAGATAGCTTGAAGCTACCGCAGTGGTTTCATCACCTTTTTAGTGCTACTTTACTGAGCTGTTGTTATTTCACTGGGTGAAGAGGCTTTGTTTTCATCTTAAAAGCAGAGAAGTTATTGAATTGTTTTTGTTTTCTGCATTATAGATCTGGTTTGCTGATTTACCCAGGCACTCTGGATCTTTTTGACTCATTCATTAGGCATCACCAGACTACTCCATATTGTCCTAGTCTGGGTACAGCTGTCCTGCAGCAGACAGACAAAAAAACCCTCTGCTTAGTTAATATTTGTCATGTTGCATCATGGATCTGTTTAGTGCAGAAACAGGCAACAGAGGATTTCAGCATTGTACAACAAAGCCTGGTGCCAAGATCAGAAAGTTAATGCCCCTCAAAATAGCTCTGGACTGGGAGACAGCCCAACACCTCATCACAGCAGCCTGGCCAGCTAATTTTCTCTGCAGAGAAATGGAGTCACTAGAGAAATTGCTGTGCTGTTCTCTAGATCCAAACTGCTCTCTCAGCAATGCACTGTTCAGATATTCCAGCTGTAACTGGAATTAGCTCCAGGACATCTGAGCTCTGAAGTACAGACATGCCACCTATATGCTAGTCCAGAAATCACTGGAGGGATGCTGAGTATTTTACCCAAAACACATCACCTGTAGACAGCAATTTTGGATGAAATAAAAAATGAGCAAATAGCAAAATATTTTCCACACCTTGTGCAGCAGCATAAACTAACCCATGTTAAGGGTGGTGCATTAGAAAAGTAACAGGTACAAGAAGCCATTATCTAGTTGCCATTCCATCACAGGATCATTTGGTGTCACTGCCAGAATGAGTTAAGCAAGAAAATAGACTGCAAAACACTGAGTTTACTTCAGAGAGGTTTGACTTTAGGCTATCGCTCCATGCTGTGGAAATGTAAATTTCTTAGCAGTCATTTAGAATAGCTGTTCTCTAAATGCTCTGCTTTATTGATGCAACACTGTAGGATCAGAGCTTGCTATCAATAAACATGTACTGTCTGCCCACCCTCCCTTTCATCTAATGGGTCCCTAATTTTTTTTCCTTGCCAGAACATCTTCTTCCATCAGCCTTTCCTACTGCCTCCCCTATTTCTGTTCCCCACAATATTTCTTACAATCAGCTTGTATTTTTACAGTTTGGGGGTGTACCCTCTGAGCTATAGAAGATTTCTGTCTGGACTGCATGTTACAGACGTCTTCCTAAATCACAAGGCTCTTCAATGCCTGGTTATCCCACCAAGCCCCTGTCCTGGAATATGAAGTCAGAGGCAATCTTTAGTGCTAGTCTCAAAGTCGTTGACATTGCATCAAATCTGAGATGCATCAGCCCTGCTAGCACTGGCCTGCCACAAGGCCCTTATCACCCTCGGTATTAATGCTTTCATCAGCTGCTTCTCCACTCTCTGACTATAGCCAGGGAGTTAGATAAGGAAAAATTAATTATTATTTCATTTTGAAAAATGAGACAAAGCAGTTGACTTGGTTCCTTTAGCTAAAGCCCATGTGTTCAAAACATCCACAGTCAGAAATGCCCAATCAAGAGGAAGGAGGGAAGAGGTTAGACACATCAACCTTAGACCCACTGCTACACTGATACCTTATTAATGAAAGTTCATGTATTCAGATTCAAAGATAACATCTCTGATTTATAAAAACTTTGTGACAGACCTCTGCAGGTTGGAAGTGCCACCATGGGCCTGCCCTGAATTTTGGTCCAGCAGTCACCATTGGAAGCTACCAGAAACACAATGGCAGGTGTGTGAACCTTGGGGCTTGGCCCAGTACAGCTTGTCTTATGCCTTAAGCTAGTTCAAAAGCTGAGGAAGAGATTTATGTTACTTCCACTGCTTCTATAGTTAGAAACACACTAATGAAAAATTTCCAGTGAAAAAACAGCTAAACCAGTGAACAACTGTCCAGCTAGGTAGAAAGCAGCGTGAGCACTGGGAACAGCAGCAGACATTAGCCTAAGGGAATGTCAAGAAAGGGCAGGCAGGGAGGCAAGATGTGGCTGAGGGGGAAAGGGATAAAATTTATTATCTGTATTTTATTCTGTGCCACAGATGTTGTTGAGTCTGTGGGCCTGGTTATGACAGATTCACAGAACAGGGAAAACCTTAGGGGAGCCCCAGGGACACAGCCTCTAGAGGATAGAGCCTCCTGACAGATCATGTTAGGCACCATCTACACACCAGTTTTCCATGCTTAGGTATACCAGCAGCATGGTAAAGTTCTCTAAGGATGTGGTGCACCTCCCCTGACTTTCTGTATCTACAGGACAGCAGCCAAGGGGCATCTAGTCAATAAAGCCACTGGAGCTGAAGGAGGTATTCATCTAACCAAACACAAGCATCTGCTCCAGCAGCAGATTAATCCTACCCTACACTCAGCTACACTGACTAAACCTCTACAGGCAAGGAAGAAAATCTCAGGTGCCTAGATCAGATGTAAATATTACATGTGATTAGAGGTATCATACTCCAAATCCAAAAATAAAGAAGTCCAGAAAGCACTGAGAACCAATCCTGGCATGACAGGAACAGCATAAGTCACACCAATACGTAGCTGGGAAACGTGGATAAAAATAAAAGCTGTGGGAACAAATCAAATTCTCAAAACACTTCAATAACAATTGGTTAAATAGCAATTTTAATTGGCATTCCCAAAATGTCCAAAAAACCCTTAGGAGGGTTTGAAGCTTCACTGTGCTAAGCACTGCACAACCATATAATAAAAAGTCACTCCCCATCCCTGGAGAATATGTGCAGGAGCAATAAGATCCGTGCATGGTCACCACCCATTTTCTCTGACTTTTTTTCTTTTCCCCAGCCATTTCCAGTGGGGTCTCACCATTTCTCTCAAGGGGTTGTGTTGGAACACAGTAACACAATTTTGGCAAGCACTTGTGTTAAAGCAAGGTTGCCTCAGAACAGGGCATGTATTGTTTCTTGTGAACTTTGCAAGGCCAAGTTTGTACCATGACATTTCTGATTCCCTTTCGAGTGATCTCAGATTGTTCCAACGTGTCTCAAGAGCTTCAGACAAGGCTTTGAAACAGAATGAGGTAACACAGAAAAACAGCACAAATATTCTCTAAGTATGTGGGAGAACTTTTTTTACATATGCAAGAACCATAGTTTTGGGGGCAAAATGTGAAAGGAACATATCTCTTCTAACAAAAAAAAATTACAGAACTCCTTTAAAACTCCATGAACACAGGAAGGAGTTTAAATATGCATGCTCACAGCATTTTGTTAACGAAGCCAGGAAAAAAAAATTCAAAGTTTGTTTACTTTTTCTGTACTACTGATGAATTCAGGTGTGTGTCAAGTATCCATCTCCCTGTATCTTCAAGAGCTCTTTGTTCATTCTTTAAAAAAAGTCACTTGGTTTTTAATCCAAATAGAAACATCAGAGATACACAAGGGTTTCTTTCCATTTGCAAATGAAATCTTCAGAGAAAGCTCAGGAGACTATTTTTGTTGGATCTGTGAAGAAGAAAGCAAAGAAACCCAGCCAAGGACATAAGAATCAGTATTGGTAGCTGGGAAGTGATACTCATTGGATGGTCTGAGAGAAGAAAATAAGTGGGAACAACAAAAAAGAACAAAGCAGAAATAACTGAATTTAGCTTGCTTGACTAAGAGCTTCTCAAATGTAAAAAAAAAAAAAAAAAGAAAAAAAAAAATCTTCTAAATCCCATAACTGAGTTAATTGTATGAGCACACAGAGAGTATATTCTTTTATTTAGCTAGAAGTAGTCAGAATATATATTCTTAAATAGTTTGCTTAAACAGTTTTTGCTTTACATTCTGTAAATTGTATCAGATGTAACTATTGTATCAGAAACAAAATTAAGACCCCGCTGCATGTTATCATTCCATAAGTTATATAACAGCCAGAGGAAAACAACAATAAAGGGAATCAGGTCAGTTCAAGATATGATTTATTTTGAAACTCCTCTGTAGCATGTTCTAACATACACATGTTTCTTGGTATTGCTAGGAATTGTCCCGTAAGTATCAAGAGCAATTTAAAGCGTGTGTCCAAGTTTACAGCAGTGGCTGAAAGGGACTTAATACAAACGACAACTCTTTTTCATGCAACATTAAGTGACATTTTTTCATTCCTTCTTTGCCTCCAGGGACAGTCTTACTGAGCCACTAAGAGGTGTTTAGATCATCAGCAGTGAGGAGAAAAACTTGCTCAGGACTAAAGATAGATTTCTATGGAGAAAACAACAGTTCAGACTGTTGGTTACAGCTTGCAGTAATTAAATTATAATGAATGTGAGACCATCCTAGAACTAACACTTTTAACATTTTTTTTCTTATTTTTTTTTCTTTTTGCTTTAAGAGATTTAAACTGCATGCTGCAAAACGTCTGAGTGTTCATGTTTGAGAACCAGGTTTAAATAAAATTCTTGCTATTCACAGCACAACTAGAATTTCTACAGAGAAGTTCAGGAAGAAATGCTGAGTTTATCTTCACTGCAGAGTTAAATTAAGCTTATAATATCATAATATAAAAGTTACCTTTATATTTAACCCTGCTCACACATAAAAACTTCACTCAAGTACAATTTAGAGCAGGTACAGGATAGAAATAAGTTAGTACTGCCAGTGCTCACACACTTTCCCATAATTCTCATCCATCAGGAAAGGATTAAATTCTTCCAGAATTCACTGTGAAACAGTTTTCAGAACAATGTATTTTCTGGTAATTGTAACCCAGACCAAAATGATCCGTAAAGTTGTTTACCCCAGTAGAAGCTGTTAGAGGCTTCCCTTTTCTTTAGGTTTTTTTTTGCTCATAGCAGGAGCAGCAGAAATAAAAGCATATTTTTCTCCCAAAACTGTGGTTTCATGCACATTAGTAGGGATCTGCACACTGCCAGATCACTCAGCATCACAAATTTAATCTCGATTAATTGTGGGCATATGACTGAGTTTCTGTCTAATCAGACACGGATCACATGATGGAGTTTTCACTGTCACTTTCTGTTAACTCAAACTTCACATCAGCCCGGGGAGGATGGATGACATCTGATTTCTCACAAAGCCAGGCAGTATGAAGTTAACCCTTTCCATTACTCTAAACCGATCTGAACTGGCAGCAGAGGTTCATAGGAGGTAAGAACTCTGCAACCTGGGGCTGTGCCATGCTGGATGCTGTTAGGAGACCCAGAAAACAGCTGGACTGGACTGGCCAGCAGCAGAAGCCCAGATGCTACCTTATGCTGGCAATTTTTAATTGGATTTGCACTTAGCATCCTTGGTGAAGTCTCATGCTGCCAGCCTATGGCACCTTGCAGCTGACAAGAGGGATGGATGCTGTGATGTTATTCCCCATTGCTTCATCTCGCACATGATCACCTCAAAGTTGAGAAAATAGACCTAAAATAGCTCTGCTTGGACACTGGGAATGCTCCACTGCATGACATAAGGCACAAGGGCTGTATTTGCCTCCCTGGATCAATAAGCAAAGCTGAGAGTGGTTCCTTGTCCGTTCCTTACAGACTGCTACCACCTTGTGGCCATTCAACATTCCTATGTCGAAAAGAGACACCAAAATCTTTAAAAGCTCATTATTGCCCCTGTTCTCTCAGACGCTACGCTGGGGATAAATCATTTTTAGGAAAAAGAAAAAAAAAAAAAAAAAAAAAAAAAAAAAAAAANAGAGCAGGTAAAGGGCTTTCCTGAAGTGCATTGTCTGGCAGAAAAGAAAGGTGAAGCACACAGGAGGGAAGAGGTTAGACGCATCAATCTTAGACCCACTGCTGTACTGCTACCTTATTAATGAATGTTCATGTATTCAGGTTCAAAGATAACATCTCTGATTTATAAAAAATTTGTGACAGACCTCTGCAGGTTGAAAGTGCCACCATGGGCCTGCCCTGAATTTTGGTCCCGCAGTCACCATTGGAAGCTACCAGAAACACAATGGCAGGTGTGTGAACCTTGGGGCTTGGCCCAGTACAGCTTGTCTTATGCCTTAAGCTAGTTCAAAAGCTGAGGAAGAGATTTATGTTACTTCCACTGCTTCTATAGTTAGAAACACACTAATGAAAAATTTCCAGTGAAAAAACAGCGAAACCAGTGAACAACTGTCCAGCTAGGTAGAAAGCAGCGTGAGCACTGGGAACAGCAGCAGACATTAGCCTAAGGGAATGTCAAGAAAGGGCAGGCAGGGAGGCAAGATGTGGCTGAGGGGGAAAGGGATAAAATTTATTATCTGTATTTTATTCTGTGCCACAGATGTTGTTGAGTCTGTGGGCCTGGTTATGACAGATTCACAGAATAGGGAAAACCTTAGGGGAGCCCCAGGGACACAGCCTCTAGAGGATAGAGCCTCCTGACAGATCATGTTAGGCACCATCTACACACCAGTTTTCCATGCTTAGGTATACCAGCAGCATGGTAAAGTTCTCTAAGGATGTGGTGCACCTCCCCTGACTTTCTGTATCTACAGGACAGCAGCCAAGGGGCATCTAGTCAATAAAGCCACTGGAGCTGAAGGAGGTATTCATCTAACCAAACACAAGCATCTGCTCCAGCAGCAGATTAATCCTACCCTACACTCAGCTACACTGACTAAACCTCTACAGGCAAGGAAGAAAATCTCAGGTGCCTAGATCAGATGTAAATATTACATGTGATTAGAGGTATCATACTCCAAATCCAAAAATAAAGAAGTCCAGAAAGCACTGAGAACCAATCCTGGCATGACAGGAACAGCATAAGTCACACCAATACGTAGCTGGGAAACGTGGATAAAAATAAAAGCTGTGGGAACAAATCAAATTCTCAAAACACTTCAATAACAATTGGTTAAATAGCAATTTTAATTGGCATTCCCAAAATGTCCAAAAAACCCTTAGGAGGGTTTGAAGCTTCACTGTGCTAAGCACTGCACAACCATATAATAAAAAGTCACTCCCCATCCCTGGAGAATATGTGCAGGAGCAATAAGATCCGTGCATGGTCACCACCCATTTTCTCTGACTTTTTTTCTTTTCCCCAGCCATTTCCAGTGGGGTCTCACCATTTCTCTCAAGGGGTTGTGTTGGAACACAGTAACACAATTTTGGCAAGCACTTGTGTTAAAGCAAGGTTGCCTCAGAACAGGGCATGTATTGTTTCTTGTGAACTTTGCAAGGCCAAGTTTGTACCATGACATTTCTGATTCCCTTTCGAGTGATCTCAGATTGTTCCAACGTGTCTCAAGAGCTTCAGACAAGGCTTTAAAACAGAATGAGGTAACACAGAAAAACAGCACAAATATTCTCTAAGTATGTGGGAGAACTTTTTTTACATATGCAAGAACCATAGTTTTGGGGGCAAAATGTGAAAGGAACATATCTCTTCTAACAAAAAAAAATTACAGAACTCCTTTAAAACTCCATGAACACAGGAAGGAGTTTAAATATGCATGCTCACAGCATTTTGTTAACGAAGCCAGGAAAAAAAAATTCAAAGTTTGTTTACTTTTTCTGTACTACTGATGAATTCAGGTGTGTGTCAAGTATCCATCTCCCTGTATCTTCAAGAGCTCTTTGTTCATTCTTTAAAAAAAGTCACTTGGTTTTTAATCCAAATAGAAACATCAGAGATACACAAGGGTTTCTTTCCATTTGCAAATGAAATCTTCAGAGAAAGCTCAGGAGACTATTTTTGTTGGATCTGTGAAGAAGAAAGCAAAGAAACCCAGCCAAGGACATAAGAATCAGTATTGGTAGCTGGGAAGTGATACTCATTGGATGGTCTGAGAGAAGAAAATAAGTGGGAACAACAAAAAAGAACAAAGCAGAAATAACTGAATTTAGCTTGCTTGACTAAGAGCTTCTCAAATGTAAAAAAAAAAAAAAAAAGAAAAAAAAAATCTTCTAAATCCCATAACTGAGTTAATTGTATGAGCACACAGAGAGTATATTCTTTTATTTAGCTAGAAGTAGTCAGAATATATATTCTTAAATAGTTTGCTTAAACAGTTTTTGCTTTACATTCTGTAAATTGTATCAGATGTAACTATTGTATCAGAAACAAAATTAAGACCCCGCTGCATGTTATCATTCCATAAGTTATATAACAGCCAGAGGAAAACAACAATAAAGGGAATCAGGTCAGTTCAAGATATGATTTATTTTGAAACTCCTCTGTAGCATGTTCTAACATACACATGTTTCNAAAAAAAAAAAAAAAAAAAAAAAAAAAAAAAAAAAAAAAAAAAAAAAAAAAAAAAGAAAACAAAGAACTGTAGGAGAGCTGTGTCTCTGTAGAAAGGTTTAAAAAAAAAAAAAAAAAAAAAAAAAAACTTGAGAAAAAGCCTTCTCTTAGTCTACACAAGGATCTCAAAATAGCAACTACGGCTCCACTGTGCAAATGCAAAGAGAATTCTATTATTGGCAGCACAGATGCTTTAAATGCAAACGAATAATTTGTAAAGAAAGATTTCTTTAATATCCAACAAAGCTTAAGTGCACTCATCCTGATTCATACAGGAACAAATTAAGACTGAGGCAGAGAAGCAGTTTGTAATATAAAGCTTAAAGAAAACATTTTTAACCAAGCCGCTTCCAACACAAACATTTTTTTTTCCTAAGAAAGAATATAGCAATGCATAACTTCTTACCAGAGGTACCCAAAGGTTGGTGGAGACCCCAGATTTTAAGTTTAGGTCTTGAACTTCCTCCTGCAAGCTCCGCAGCTCAGTTTTGAGCTCCTGTAAGGTTCAACACTGTCCCAGTGGACAGGAAAGATTTATGGCACAGTTTCCATTCACAGTTCTGTTGCTCCATCCTCTGGGCAAAGTCACTTCTGTCTTCTGTTCCTGCCTTCCCTGCCTCTCCTGCTCACCTCCCAAAAGGAAGGGTGTACTCTTAGCAAAATACACAACATGACTCTCATTGAGATTGATTTTTAAGCACTGTGACAAAATTGAATAAATGAAATAAGAGCATGTGCTTGATTTTATTTGTTTTCTGATTAGGCTACAGAGACTATTCAAGGAAAGCAAAGCTGAGCACTGAAATGGCTTTTTTTGTGAAACCAAAAGGAAACAATTCTGGAAATATCAGGATCTTGGTCAGCTAATAGTACTTTGCAGCCTACAAAAAAAATATTTTTTAAAGCCTGTTTCAGGATTTTTCCCACAATTTTGTTCCTATTACAACAGTTTTCTTGCAGAACATAGGGGTACTCTATTATTGCATTAAACTCACAATTTTCACTCATCATAAGTTGGAAAACGTTATGGTTCAAATTTCTTTTCTCAGAAAGTCAGTTTCTTCTAAGCATTTTAATAGCACAGGACAGGTGTTTCACATCTGCACGCGTCTCAGAACCATCTTCACTAGAGAGGGAAACACACACTGCTTTACAGTGCTGAAGGTGTGGGGTCTGACTCTAGAGGGAGTTGTATAATCGTAAATATGAGTATTGCAGAGAGGAAGTAAGTTTCCTACATGTGTTCAGAAGCAGTGATACACATAGACCCCATTTCATTTACAAATTGATACAGCCATAATGCATATTGCTGCTATAGAGGTCACAGCATTTTTCTTGTGGCAGCAAACAGGCAAACTCCCATAAGTGTTTACTCCTGGAGGCTATTTGTCTCACCGCCTGCACAGGAAAGAATTTCTTCCCAGTATCTAGTCTAAATCTACCCTTTAAACCCCTTCTCCCTCATCCTATTGCTACACGACCTTGTAAAAAGCCCTTCTCCATCCCTCCTGCACCCTTCAGGTACTGGAAGGTTACCATAAGGTCTCCTCAGAGCTTTCTTTCCTCCAGGCTGAACATCCCAATCTCTTTCAGCCTCTCCAACCTCCCTCTCACAGGAGAGCCGCTCCAGCCTCTTGATCACCTTCATGTCCTTCCTCTGGACTCACTCCCCCGTCTCCACATCCTTACTGTACTGCAGGCCTCATAGCCGGACACAGTACCCCAGGTGAGGACCCAGGAGAGCGGATGGTGTTGCCTGGGTTTGTGAACACTTTATTTACTCTATGGCAAAGTTTTATGCTCCGTGCGTTCCCTGAATTGAAGGCCGAAATGGTTTCACACCACAGGAAGAAAACCCCCGTTCTCCCCGCGCTTCGCCGCGGCTGCTCCCCCCGCACCTTCAGGACAGAGGCCGCATCCTGCCCTCGCCAGGCGGGGACCCCGCAGCCCACCCCAGCCCCTCCACCCCTGCTGCCCNGGAGCTGCCCTCCTCCCTGACGGCGAGGCTCTCCCCATCCCGTCCCTCTGCCCGGGCACTGGGAGGCCGGGATCCGCGGCGGTGCTGGCGCTTCGGGATGCCCTGTCCCAACGCCCGGGCAGAGGGACGGGATGGGGAGAGCCTCGCCGTCAGGGAGGAGGGCAGCTCCGTGAGTCCCCTCGGCACCTGTCCCCAGCCCCTCCCCCGAGGGCATCCCGCATCGCGGGGAAATCGTTCGTAGTTCCTTAGAAGCGATTGCTTCTTATTCTCCTCAGAATATCAGCACACAGCCCCGGTAGCACACAAAAATTGATCTCTTGGGGCTGCCTTGCCACTGTGCTTCAAACTTATACCGGGGTAGCTGGTTACTTTTCTAGTTCCTGTATACTTTGTCTGCAGAGTCGTGCTTTTTTCATTTTTGCCAAGTGTTACCTCTCAAAGAACCAGAATCAAGTTCCTCAGCTCCCTGTCCCTACCCTTTGTGCTTCGGGATAATTGTGTTTCTGGGATGTTTCATGTTTCTGGGATGCCACCTGAAGAGCTGTCCTCACTATCATTTTCCATTGCCTCTCCTGCTCTTAAATCTGTTTGCTTCTTTGATGAGCAGGAACAGAGGGCTAATTAATGCAGATGAAAACCAAACATTTTTCTTATGTCAGTTTTCTGCTCTAGGTTTTCACACCACAGTAAGCATACTAGGTACTGCACAAGAGGGGCACTGGGAAAACAGAAGAGGACAGGTTAAATAACAACTCCTTGAGTGGCAGACAGGAATGATAATGGAGTACATGACCATGCAAATTTGGCCTAATTCTTTCTCATGACATAAAGTAAACCAAAACAGGGGCAGCTCTTCTCTCTGAAAATAAAAAAAAAGCAAGCCGTCCTACTGTGGACTTCCAAATTTTTTATTATTATTATTATTTTTTTAGGATGAAGGTCACCCTAAATCATTTGTAGCAGAAGAGAGTCCAGCATGTGCTGTTCTTACAGGTTAGGACTTTTTCAGTTATTCCCCTACATTTTCTCTGAAAGACCACAGGGTGGATGACAAAGGGATGAGGGAAGATATTAGTACTCACATAACTGTCAAGCTCTAAACAAAATTGGAGCTAGGTCTATCCACATTTTATGTTTTTTGACAAAGGTAAGAAATTATCTCAGTCTTTTCTTGCAGCACGCCCTTGATCACCAGTTACTCATTTGGCATTATAGTAGGCAGGTATCTATTGGAGTTTAAAAACTGATTCAGCACTTTTGGGTGTATTTACATTTTGTGTATTATGTCATCTATGCTTGAAACCAGATCCTTCAGATGAAGCATTTTTGCTTATTCTTTTGTTTGTTGTGAGGAGAAGTAGATCTAGAAACTGGTCTAAAGCTGGTTAGATTCCCACACAGTACAAATTTGACTCAGATATTGAGATTGTAGGGGCTACCGTAACTCACTAGTAGTAAAAGCAGTAATAATAAAAAATGCCAACATTTTCTATAGGAACCCATATAAGCTATTCTCTGCTGTATTTGAATACTGGATGTTCTTTGTGGTTTATTGAACTAACTGTTCATTCAACACTACTTTTAAATTCAGTGACTCAGAGTGATTTATAGGACAAGAACTACATTTACATTACAGTGTGATGTAATTTCACTGTGCCATGTTTAGTTATATTCATTTCACACAGACAATCACCATAACCTGTCACAGAATCACAGAATCACCATAGTCTGTTTCAACTCAGAAGAGCAACAGAGACTGATGTGAGGGTTCTTCCACTTTCTTATAGATTCCGTTTGTGCTCATCTTTTTCCAAGGGCAAAAGTTATCATCTGACTCAGAGGCAGTGGAACCCCAACCTCAGGAGCCTCAGACTCCTGATGACTCGGCACCTGCTGGTCAGTTGTATCTTGTGAACTGGCCAGACCGTTATGAAGTCATCAGGGACAGAATTGAGCACATTGGTAAGTTACTGCGTTAGGCTCAAAATCTTAAGTATGGGCAAAGATGAAGCACACCTTATATATAAATAAAGCCAAGAATTTATTGTTAGTATCAGTGAAATCTTAAGAAACAAATCATTATTAATCCAGATCTAATTGCTACAGAAAGAAAACAATAATAATACAGTTAAAATTATTGTACATATGCTTTACTTACACCCTTTTCCTGTCGTCCTCTACTGCCCCTCTACGTCCAAACATCAGTGGTTTCCTAGGAGAAGTTTTGTTCTGGTGGAGGGGAGGGGTTGTTTGTTGTGAATTATCAGCCTCTGGAGTCCTTTGCTGGGAGAAATACAATGTTGCAATGGATACAAATGGATGGTTTCTTCTTCCACATTTTAGAATTCAAAAAACTCTGGAGTCATTTTCATCTGCTTACTAGCTCATTCTTACACCTTTCTGTTCATCCATCTTCAGCTCTGTGTTACATCTGAATTCACCATATACATTGTTCTTTACATGTGTTAGGTACTATTTCCTTGTTCTCTTTCTTACCCCTAAGTTTAGGGGTTTTGTTGAGCTCTAGGTCTCCATTTCTACAAAAAATAACTGCTTGTTACTTTTGTACATATAAGCCTATTCGTTGTGCCACACAAAAATAAACAAAAGTGAAAAAAATTAGCCGTAAATATGTTGTAAATTAGAGAAACTGCTGTCACAGCTGAACTCAGTGAAACAAAGCTGCAGGCAGTTAAATAGAAGTTCAAACAGAGCAAACCCAACAAGACACTGTCCTGAAGTCTTGCAAATTCAGTACAAATCTCATACCCTGTTACTAGTAATGTCAGCACTGTATTTCAGTTAAATGTGAATGTCAACTAATAATTGCTTGCATGCAGTTTGTACAAAAGTCATGCTGCAAACCCATTATGAGGCAGTGAAGACTTGACCAGTCACTGTGCTTTATAGATACAACCAGTTCCAACCTGGAAGTAATAAGTAAAAATTGGGAAGAGGTGGGACTGGGACACCTATGCCTTTATTCTGTTAGCTTTGAAAATAGGTGCCAGTATCTTGAATGCAATGGGATGGGGCTGCCATGAGTATTACAATAAGGAAAGGCCTGCTATGAGAATTAATTGCTGTTAACAGATCTTTGACATGCCAAGCAGATGTTGTGTGAGTTACATGAAGGCAACACATTACAGCCACCCAGCAGCTGTGCAGTCAGCAATCAATGACTTCACACTGTAGCTGGAGCATCTGCTTTCCTAATGGTACCCATACTGCCTAATGCTCACCATTGTCATCCTCACTGATGGCAAGAAAGCTGTTCAGGGAAGAGAAGTAAGTTTGCACAGCCAAAGTTAGTCCATGCACATATTGATAAGAGTTTTTATTTGGAGTTTCAGTGAAGATTTGTTCATAGATCAAAAAAATGAGCTTCAGAAGGGTAGGCTTCCTTATTCTTTTGTGTGCAACTGATATTAATAGGGCAAACCACTTTTCAATGTGTCCTTCTTATTGTAAAGACTCTTGTACTCCAGCATTTCTCTCCTTTTTCAGATTGGGTACCCACTGCCCCTGAGCCATTTTACACTCCAACAGGTTTGGAGATGACACCGCAATACCAAACTCCTGAGACAGGCACTGTTATTTATCCAGGCAAAGAAGGTGGGAACACCCTGAGAAATCATGCTGTCAAAGCACCTGCTTTGATTTCCTGTATGAATCTAATGCAAAGCCTGATGAAACCAATTTAATTTTCGATCATTATTTTAAAGCACTTGGGAATAAATTATTTTTCTCTAGGTAAGGAAGGAAATCAGTTACACAGCTTCCTCATCAACTATGAGCTCTGCTTATACTGTTATCTCAGAACTCCAGCTCAGTTCAAGCCATTGTCATCAGTAAATAACTGTATGAACCAGCCTAAAATGAATTTTTTGTGAAAATCTGAGTGGAGTAGTGTAACAGCCTAAAGAATGAAAAAATATGAAAGCTGTATAACTGCAAGATCAATGCTAAAGTACTCCTTGACATCATGTTTATTTAGAAATTAGGAACTGGTGCAGTATGAGTATGTTACCTTTCACTAGTAGGTTGCTACATTTGGTGGCCAAGAAAACTGGTAACTGCTTTCTGACTAGGAAGGAACCTTTGCTCTCTGCAGCTCAACCTGTTAATTTATTGGAAGGGGTAAGATGTGGATATGAATCCCAGTTCCCCACCTTTTTGAAAACTAGAGCAGTGGTTTCTGTTACCTTCTTTTAGCTGCTGCTCTTTAAAAATGAAACTTTCCATGCCCTTTTTTATGGACTTGAACCTCATGCACACGCGACTGGAAGCGGTTCTTATTTTGGCCTGTACAACTCTCCAGTAAAGTGTCTGTTTTGGTATCATAGTTCTCAGGCTTCCCAACCAAGGAGGTGAAAACTTCTGCCTTTAAGTGTGGCCAGTTCTCCCTCCTGCTTCCGAGTAATGATTTTGTGCAGGCAGTTACAGACATTGAGCAATTTCTGGGCTAGCAAACATAAAGCTGCATCAGAACATGAGCATTTGCTATCACTGTGAAGTTTCTGTGTCTAGTATTTGTTGACTACAGAGTGAGTTTTTAACTCACTCTCATTGTATGTTCACTGAGAGTGTGCCACTTTGCACCCTTGCCTTCGTTTTGGCTGGTAGCAGGATGGAGAGAGAACTGCAGAGCTCTGCAGCCTTTACTTGCCCATCCTTGCTTCCGACAAGGAAAGCTGATACCTTGTGTGAGCTGAGCTGCTGGGCACTGCAGCTGGCTGAGGGACAGTAGCAGGTGGGAGGAGGAGGAGAATTTTGGAGTCCCATGGAGTTAATGTTCGTTCTGTTGCTGGGACAAAAAACTCCCAGCTGAGTCACTTTGCAATTATATAGCAATAAATACGTTTTTCAAAACCCTAAAATCCTCCTCACAAGAGAAGCTCTATAGGGTAGCACAGGCAGTTGCGTTTTGCGAATTTATGGCCTGAGTGCCTCAGACTGGCGTGTAATGAGCCATTGCATCCTCTGGGAGACGGCAGCAGCACTCTCCTGATTCCCACTCAATTTCAATTTGGATTCAGCAGTAGCTAGGCTTGCTGCCTGTCTGGGAACTACCTGCTGCTGAGTTCCTGCATCTAAATCTGATTTGGGAAAGAAAAATGCAAACCAGTGGTGACTCCCACGTAGAAAAATTAAAATGTCATTATAGAAATTGTGGATTCTATCCATGCATTTCATTCTGTAGCATTTGACTGCACACTAAAAGCAATGTGAACACGTCAGTTGCAACATAGCAGTGATTGCTGCTGGGTCTGAGCTTCATCTTTTTTACTTCTAGTCTGGAATAATTGAACACAAAAATTTAAAAACTGAGTGAAGGCAATAGTTATCAACTACATATGATTTTTGAGTTCAGCTGTTGTCCATTTGATGAAAAGAGTTGGGGGAGCTGCGTCCTAGAGTCTTTCCACCTGCTTTGCTTAAATGGTATGCATTGCCATTTTCTTGTACAGAGGGACATAGGCACTTCCAGGACAGAATCAGAGCTTAGGCTGGCTGAAATCCATCAAGTTAAGTGTGAATGTGCAACAAAATCTTTGTATAATTTCCTTTACCCGTACTAAAGGTATGCTTTGAAGTTCAGATCCATGCAGTTGTCTATTTCTAGAAGGACTTTTGAGAGGCATGCAGGCATTCCCTAAAATTTTTTAGACTACAATTAAAGACATTTGTTCTGTACCTTCCTCTAGCTAACAAAACTCCTGATTTATCTGTTCCCAAGTGAGAGATCAGTGCTCCTTGGAGCCAACCCTCCATCAGAAAGAGGACAACACACTGATCTTTGAAGCACGGTTTGAAAGTGGGAACTTGCAGAAGGTGGTAAAAATGTAAGTTTCTAATATTCTCTTCTTTTATTAAGATAGTGTTGTCTGAGTTGCTATTATCAGCAGCCTGATAACAATTTCTGGCCAGAATGTGTCACTCTAGGTTTGTAACTTGTTTTATATTAGTAGAATAAGCATGAAAAGTAGTTTCTCATAGCCTCCACTTGAAATTATCTTAAAGCCATTCCGTTGCACTGAACAGTTTCTATAGGTGATAATCACCGACACAAACTCATCACCTGTTCTTAAGCACCTTCTTTCAAAGCATAGTGTGGAGAACATTTTTAGAAGTCCTGGTTATTACTACAAGTCCTAAATAAAACAGCAGCTGCATTATTGTCATTCTTAGTGTGCTTAGGCACCCTTTCCTGGCAGCTACGTAGACTTTGATTTATGACAGTGTAAGCTGGATTTGCACCTGATCCACCGCCAGGTGCTTTTTAATGACAGTCCACATTATGTGGCACTGCATCATACTGCCATGCTGATCAATGTCACAACTTCTGTCTTCTTTCTGCCTACCAGCAACGAATTTGAGTACCAGCTGACACTGCGCACTGACCTCTACACAAGCAGACACACACAGTGGTACTACTTCCAAGTAAGCAATATGCAGGCAGGGGTCCCGTATCGTTTCACCATTGTCAACTTCTCCAAGCGTAACAGCTTATACAAACATGGCTTGCAGCCACTGCTGTACTCGGAAGCCGACGCTAAGAAGCACCAGGTTGGCTGGCGAAGGACTGGAAATGAAATCAAATATTACGAAAACAATGCGGGCCAAGGCCGACACCGATATTTCTCGCTCACTTGGACGTTTCAGTTCCCTCATGACCAAGACACTTGCTACTTTGCCCACTGCTATCCTTACACCTACTCCAACTTGCAGGAGTACCTGGTGGCCATCTCTAAAGATCCAGTGAAGTCCAAGTTCTGCAAGATCCACATCTTGTGCCGTTCATTGGCGGGAAACATAGTAAATGTTTTAACTATCACCAACCCCTCCAAAAGTGACAAGGACACTGAGAGGAAGGCTGTGATACTAACAGCAAGGGTGCATCCAGGAGAAACTAACAGCTCCTGGATAATGAAGGGCTTTCTGGATTACATTCTTGGAGATTCAGACAAAGCTCAATTGCTACGGGACAATTTTGTTTTCAAAGTGGTACCCATGCTGAATCCCGATGGCGTGATTGTGGGGAATCACCGCTGCTCTTTAACAGGTCAGGACTTGAACCGCAAATACAGATCCAATGTGAAGAAGTGGTATCCTTCCATCTGGTACACCCAAAACATGATCAAAAGGTAACCTCATTTTCTTTCCCTTTAGAACAGATGTCCTATTGCCTCTTTGCTATTGTGTCTTCTCTGTGCCTTGTTTTGGTACTGTTTACATCTTTGCCCTGTATCTAAGCGTTTATGTCAGTTTTGTTTAGATTCAGTTGCATTCCAGAGTGGGTTCTTTTTTCATTAGTATCGTGCAGGTTTTCCTTTATTATCATTTCTCCATTCCTGGTAATAAGTTATGTCTCTATGGTAAAAGAGGGTTTGTCAAACCATTTTCAGCATATTTCTCCCCACTATCTTCTGCCAAAAACTACTTACAAAATTCCTTATTTCTCTCATTTTCTTATTTTCTGGAATTCAATCACCTCCCAGAAGGAAGGTGGCTTCAGAATAGATCACAGGTGTTGATTCAACGGCAAAGATTGCCAAATTTGCTATATGCTTTGCTACAAATGTGTTTGATCTCTTATGCAAAGTTCTAGTCATAGGGAGATTGATACTCCGGATATAAAACTAAGCCTTTGGTTGTTAAACAAAATCTTCAGCTAAGAAACTAAATCCCTCTGCTTTAAATTCTGTAACAAATTAATGCAAACAAGACTTGTGTGTAAAAAGCCAGTGCCACAATTAGTATATTTAATGTTTTTCATCTAGTTACAGCCTGTCTTAATATTTGTGTTCTTTCAAATGAATGTTTTGGCATATAGATCCCTAGCTTAGAGGGGATGAGTGCTGCCCTTCCCCTTTTCCATAAGAATTCCTCTCTGTTTTACTATATAAAGACAGTCTGCCCATCTATGTGCCCTGTAATTAATATTAATTATGCCTGATGAAATGCCACTGACCTTCAGCCTCACATTCTGTTACTGCTGGCTGAGACAGATATGTTTATTACTGCTTCCTTCTTAGTTCCACCATGGATTTCCAACTCCTGCCCAGCCTAAAGCCCCAGGTGATACTTTGTGGTGTCATCACATCTCTGTAGAGCTCTGCTTCAAAGCGAATTGGGACATGAGGGTTGTGGGTTGCTAAACCCCAATGTATCTACCTGCAAGTTTTCTTTAAAAAATTAGTTGTGCAATAATGTACTGCAGAATTTTGGCACAGCATAAAAACTCATGTCTCCAGTTTGATGAAGGGAAGAGCATGCACTGCCATTTATGCTTCAGCCTCATAACTGTACAGCACATTTACAATAGTGAAAGAGCAGCAGATAAGAAGAGCAGGTTTCAGCTGCACGGTGTGGTCATGTACACATCTCCAGAGGTGGATGTATATAATAACTTGAGCCTGAGAGTTAGAACAAACACATGGACAAAGGCTGATGGGGCATATGCTCATATCTTATTTCTGTGCGGTGACAAGTGTTTTATTCTGGCAGAACTGAGCAGTTTGGTTCTAGTCTAGCACACACCTTAGAGCTCGGAATATGAAACCTGTATTGATTTCTTGCTCTTTGGGTTACTCTTGAGCTTCAGTGTAACTTATTAGCTTAGATGAGTTTCTGAGGTGGAATAAAAACTTTTAATAAAGTATTCTGTGTCATCCCGTATTACAGAGTAATGGAGCAACGTGATGTTTTTCTGTATTGTGACATCCATGGTCACAACAGGAAACAAAATGTCTTCATGTATGGCTGTGAGAGAAAGCAAGAAGGAAAGGCACCATGCGCACATCCACGCAACTTCCCCCTCTTGCTGAGCAAGAGCTGCCCAGATATGGTAAGCAAATGTCTAACTAGAAACTTAGTTTCCTGAAAAATCAACCATCTGGGATCCTTAATTTTTTGTTAAGGTATCACATTTGCTAAAATACTACGCTTCACCCAGTGAAATAATCTTCAGTTGGCTGAAAGTAGGAAAGGCAGTAAAATAAAATGTTAATTCTGTTGAAATTCCAGTTCTGCAGTGTGTCATGATGAGTTGGGACATAAAGCTAGCATTTTTAAAAGGCTTTTTAAAAGAACTGGGGAAAAAAAGGGAATATCAAAGTAACATTGTTTTAACAGTGATAAGAACTAAAATTAAAAATTGTGTACTCATATATGAGGGAAACTAAAGGAGAAAAATGTCTCTCCAGATTGAATACTTTTTGAAACTTATGTTGAAAATCTTGTCATCGTCACCATATTTATGCAAGATATTCCAACTAGGAAAAAAAAAGAAGTTTAGTAGGAAATTATGGCTTTTAAAATATGTCATTTTCCAGCAAAATCTGACTGCATGAGCTTCTTTTATATCAAAGGGTTGTTATTTCACCTACATCTCCATTATACCAGTAAGAGAACAGTATGCTCAGAGCTCTGTCTGGCAGTGTTCAAGTAGAGCTAAAGCTCATAAGTGTTTACCAGGTAGATAAAAAAACTTGTGGGGCTATAATGAAATAATTGCATCTTTCTATTAACTTCAAAGGCTAATGCTGTACCTGTCTTTTTTAAGTTCTCATTCCCAGACTGCCGTTTCAGAGTACAAAAGAGCAAAGAAGGCACGGGTCGGGTGGTAATGTGGAAGATGGGCATCAGCAACAGCTACACCCTGGAAGCCTCTATCTGTGGCTCTCAGTTGGGTGAGATAATCTCTGTAGCTATTTAGCAGGAATCATCATACAAGACCTTTACTTGTGGGTGCTTGAGCTACCATCCCCTTGGTCTTCTGTCTTACTGGGTAGAAATGAATGGTGAATGATCACTGAAATTAGAGCATTCACCTAGCAACCCTTCAGGCCACTGCTGGCATTATTGCTTATGTATCATGAAAAAACATTAGTGGATGGCAAATTTAAAGCAGTAACTAAAGCCTGTTGCATTTTTAGGAAATTTTGTAATTGGGAATTAATTAAATATGCATTATAGTCAAACCCCTCTGAGTGGATAGATTTTGTTCATATAGGCAGAATAATGATCTGTAATACCATACAAACCCAGCAGTCATAGACCTGTCCAACATCTGTCAATGAAAGATACGTGAGTTTGCAGCCAGCCACCATCCTGAAACATTACAGCAAAATGACTGACATTTTCATTTCTGTCTTACTCCTGTTGATACTGCAGGCTGCAGACAAAGCACCCATTTTGATATGAAAGACTTAGAGTCAATAGGACAGCATTTCTGTGATGCTCTCTTGAACTACAGTGTTCATAACAAGGAGGTAAGTCAAGTCCCCCCTGGGACTTTTTTGTTGCCTCAGTTCATCCTCTTGTGACAAAACATAATATTCTACAGGGTTATAACAACACTAAATTTGATAAAGGCTTTCTTTAGACAGGAAACTAATTTTGTGGTGTTTCTTATTATTATCTGTGCCTAAAGGAACACGAGAAAGTAGTGAAACAGGAAGACAGGTTGAGCTCCAAGGCCAAGAATTCTGATGTGTTACTCTGGGATTCCAGGTAACTTAGAACTATTCAAATATGCCACAATTTTTTATATGTTGTCTGCACTTCGTAAAGAGTGCCAGAGTAAATGTTAGAAATGTTACTAAAATTAGGCTCTAAATTGTCATTCTTCTTAATTTAACACTTCTTTTAAAAATTGCATACAAATCTTACATCCAGACCTTAATTGGCAGCATTTAATTGGAAGCAGAGCTTTTCCTGGAAGAGAAATCAATCTGTGTTGGTACAGAGCTTGGTCTATTGTATCACTTAAATCAATATGCTTTTTTTTTCAACTTTACATTTTGCAGAGCAATCTAGTCACAACACAACGTATTGTTTTGGCTTTGTGTAAAGCTAATTTCATGAACCATGGGAGATGCTAATCTTATTCCATTTACTGAACAGGCTAAGTTCAGGGTAGTTGATAGCAACACATGAATCTGTATGCTGACCAAACAACACTCCTGTAGAACATGATCAGGTCCTCCCGTGACAGTGCAGACTGTGAGTGACTTGCAAGATCAGTTGTGATTTGTGAGAGGAGGGCATTTATGTGTTATGAACAGCTGTAGCTCTGTGGTAATTTATTAGGGAATAAAAATTTTGTACATTTCTTTTTTGGGAAAACATTGGTAGGTTGGATCTGTCTCAACAAAATGAGACAGAAATCAAGAGCTGTGCTTCACAAGCAGTGCTGAACTGCAAGGAAGTCAAAAGAGACACAAGAACCAGGAGAAGACTCGCTGAAAACAAAGAGGATGATGAGGGGGTGTGAAGCAGAACTAAAAAAAACCTAGGTAGAAAGAGGAGATGTCTTCTGGATAGACAGCATCTCATTCAATAACCAAGCTTTCTCTATGATGGTGCCCACTTTTTGCAGGGTAACTGCAGGTCTGTAGAAGTAAAATGCAGATCTGGAAGACAGGCACATGGAAAACACATTTACATCTCTCCCACTAGGGTTTTATAGAAAGAATACCGTTCACAATCACCACATTTGGAAATTAATAAAATTATTCTTGTCTTTCACAGCAGCCAAGATTCTGACAGCTCAGACTCCTGTGAACTTGTTGCACACCAGCTAAAACTAGGTACTAAGGTAAGCTATTAGTTTTTCTTGTCTGCCTCTCTGTCATGAATGCCACTGGGAAGGAATACTAGGGTTTAACAGGATCTATTTTGAAGAACCTCAGAATTAAGTCAGTCAGAATAATAATTAACAAATCAGTAGTCTATAGAGATAGAGTCAAACTTAACAGCACAGAGCATTAGTATTAATTTTCCCTATGGCTTAATCCCAATTGTCCAGAAGGTGGTGGTTTTGTTCCAAAAGAAGGTGGCTTTCTACCTGTCAGGTTCTGCAGTACAGCTTAGTAAGGAGACATAGAGTCAGAATAAGGAGGAGAGCACCAGCATCCTGTCCATTTGCAGACTAGTGTCAGCCATACAAATGTTGCAAATACCGAGTTCACAGTGTCTGGGAGTTGTGTTCTCCTCTCACAGGTGCAGGGAAGTCATTTCACTGGTGCAAAGTGCTACCAGGATCACACTATCCCATTGCCTACTTGTAAGATCATAGGCAAATGTAACCCCAGAGCTAACAAAGTTCTTGCTCAGGAGGACAATGAGACATTTTATTTTCCAAAAACCTGTATTTGCTCATTTTTCTGAAAAGAATGGGATGAAAAGCTTTCTTGTCCTTCTTTATTTGTCATTCATTGCTTTGGTTCCTGTGATTACCACAATAACAAGATCTTTCCTGTAGATAAGTAAAACAAACTTCTGTGAGGCTGTTCCTTTTAGAAATCTTGGGGATGAATTTTAGCCAACTATAATAGCTCCTAAAAATTGTTGCTTCCTGTTTACGACATAAATACAGTAAGTAAACAAAGGCAGAAAAGGGGTATCTGCGTACTAAGAGTGTGTAAAACTAAAGTGACTCCTGTAACACTTTGCAAGACACTCAGATAGGCATTTCTGCAGTCTGGCTGGTAGTGTGCCCATACATGGGGGTGTGACTTGGGGCTGGCAGCTGCCAGGAACGACAATTTCAGAAAAAGCTGCCTAAAACTCTGAGCCTTTCCACTTCATTTGCTAAAAATAACCTTGCTTGTGTCAAAATACTCACCAGTCAGTGGGATTGATTCCAGTTTTTTTCTCACATCTATAGGCAACATTTTCTTGTGGTCTATAAACAGTACAGATAAGCAAAGCAGTTGGGTTCATCTGCTGTTTGTAACTAAGCCATAGATTGAGCAGGCTGCTAAGTAACTCCCATTCATAACTGTTTACAGCAAAACATCTGTGCATAGTATTCACCCCAGGGACTGGGATTACAAGCCCTATGATGAGATTTATCCAAATGTGATAGGAGCTATGGACCACTGTTGGATAAGTGGGTTTACAGGAGACTTCAACACTCAGGAAAAAAAAATTGCAGTGGTCTAATACTGCTTTGGATAACCCAAGTCCAGACAAGCACAGAAGGCCGCTGCAGAAAGTTTATGTGTTATTTCTTGTCCATTTAGTTTAGTATTTAAACCTGGTAGACTGGCTTGGTCATATGCATAAAAGGAACAGCCAGGAACAGAGAAGGGCAGGGATGCCTTCCTAGAAACACTTGAGAAGAGTCATAGAAAACCTACACAAAAGCATTGGTTAAAACTTGATTATTTCAGATGGTTTTATGCTAGGTTAATGAATAAAATCAGCTAACACAAGTCTGTTGTTTGTTCGGGAGTTTTTTAAGCATTAGAGCTGGTTTCAAGGGATGGAGGAAAACACTAGCTAGGAGCAGGAATGAAAGTGGCAGAGTTTGGAGTGGAAGGACCAAGGACAAAGGAGAAGAGACTTTATCCTTCAGTAGCAGGAAAACCTTAGCAGATCTCAGTAGTCTGTGAAATCACAGTTTTAAGTGATTACTCAAAATTAGTACACTAAATACACTACATTAATACAATAGAGGACATGTTTCTGGCAGAGATCCCTCTTGGAACAGAGCCCATCCCATCACATGCCTGTCTCAGGAGAGAATGAGCTCGTTCAGGACTGAACACAGCTTTGGCTACCTAAAAACCTGATTCTGTAGGGGTGTGCTTGCCAATACTTATAAACACCCATATACAGTGCAAAACTATTAGTCAAGTGGAGCTTCACTCAGTCCCCTTCAGCAATTCCTGTGCTGAAACATGGGCAGCCATTTTTCATGCAATGAAATTGTATGAATTTTATTCATGCATACTTCATGCAATGAATTCAGGTGCTTTTTGCTGGATGTGCATACTAGCAGCAAAACACATCAGAGTGATAGTGTTCCTATGTAAAGAAAGTAACAACAGTTTATCAAATGAGTTTGAAAGAATGGTACATAATTCCTGCAAGAACTTTCCTACTTTTGTCCCTTCCATGAGAATGCATGTTTTCCCATGTGGATCTACCTCATTGACTCATTAAAGTTATTAGATCAAAAGACATACAGAATTTATGTTCCTGATGTAAGTTATTAAAGGCATTTTGAAAAGGTGAATTGCAAGGATATCACAGGTACAGTAGACTTTTTGACTCTGACATGACATACAACACAACCTATTCATGCTGGAGCTGTGTGTAGCCCTCAATAGCACTTTGCTGATGGTCAGCCTAGAAACAGCAATGCTGTTATTGCCTAGAGAAAGCAACCTCTCATTTGTAAAGAACTCACATCAATATTTTGGTGGGTATTATCCTTTTTATGTACATATACATTATAAATGTGGATGCTTTATTAATGTTTTCTTTGGTTCAATAGGCAGATCCGTGCTTATCAAGCTTTTTGTGTTTTATGCCAGACTTTCATTTCAGAAGTCCCCACATCAGAAAAACAGAGCAGTGGCAATTAATGCTACTGAGAAAGCCTGGCTCTCCAGGTTCCCAGACTAAAAATAAACAAGCCAGATTGAGTAGGAAGCGTGGTCCCTTGTCATTATGACATGTTTGTGTCCAGGTTCATAAACATCTGCTGAATAGAACAGCAGAAGGAATTCAATCATGAGCTGCTTGATTACATGTATTCCTTCTGGCATATTGATTATCATTTTATTTGCAACTTTTTTTTTCTTCGTAACTATGATATTCCCTTGTGAATCACAATTATTACATACTATTTTCTGTGCAGAAAAAAACCAAAACATCACGAGAACATTTTCACAGCATTGCTAAGGACAGAAGTCATGAAACCAAAAATGTGAGTATTTTTTATGCCACTAGAAACATGTTGTGCTCTTTTGCTGACTGAAGACTAAAATATGATTGTTTAATTCAACCACCATAACTTTGTTCAATTTTGTCACCCAAAGCTACTGCCCTAGAATGCATATTTTTCTTCATTGTCTATACCATCTACGAATGAAGTGTCAACATCAAAAAGTCTGGGGCAGGAAAAAATGTCAAAGTTATGTCTCATTAATATATTATCTGATACATTTAGATCTGCCAAGGAATATGCCTTGAAGCTGAAGGTTATACCAGCTCTTCTTTGGTCTCCAAAACTAGTAACACTGCACTCCCTCAGCTGGACTTAAGTTTCACTTCCAGTTTCATTGGACAAGGTTTTTGCCAAGTCCGTGAAAATATTTTCATTTTTGTTTTCTGGTCCCCTATTGTGCTGTGAATGGAAGGGAAAAGTCACAGGGTGTTCTGGGGAAACAGTGAGTTTGTTTTTTAACTTTGGGATCATTACCAAGCCTAACCTCTGACATATTTGTGCTGGCAATATTTGTCAAGCTGCCTCATGCCCCTTCCTTCCATTCAAAGTGTGTGATTCTTTATTCAGGATTAGTTGATCCAGGAATTACCATGGGATTAAGTTTATTAAAAGGTCATTTTCAGAACAGTTGGTAAAAGATCTCATCATTTGTAAAAATGTCACTTCTCCCTTATTGCTGTTCAGTATCTTACATAACTGTTATGAAAATATGAGCCTTGTTGTAGTTGACAAACATTTAAAAACCTTAGATTCAAACACTGGAGTCTAATGTTTTGTTCTTACTTTCATGAAAAGGAATTTGATTTCAATATGTTTTATAATGCTGAGCACTTGACAGCTTGCAAAGTGCACACAAGTTGCTGAGTTTTCTGAATGCCTACTTTGGTTTCTGCTTGAGGTAAAAACAAAAGAAGGAAAAAAAAAAAAAAAAAAAAAAGGAAAAGAGAAGGAAAAAGCCTGATCTTTACATGTTAACTCTTTTCTCACGAGTTCTTAAACCTTCCCCTGTCCTAACCTAGTGTACATTCCATAAAGTGCCTGGTCATAAAAATGATAACACCTTTCTGTCATTCAAACTTTTGAAACTTAAAAAAAAATAACAATTTGTTCCTATTTCTGTTCTGTTTCACAGACTCAGCACGTTGAAACTCAACATGAGTTATTTCAGGTACTTGACACAGCGAAAAAAGGTAAACACACTATGTTTACTTAATTCTGAAAATCCCAGTAAGCCAATTTTTTTCTACAATCTCAAACCTCGTCAGAGTATGTCCCAAAAAGATAAACACAGAGTTCTTTGACTGGGACTCCACTCAGCCTCATAATTTGGAAGAGCTCATGTTTCTGTACTTTAAACTGTTTTCATCACATGATTACACTCTGCTTTACTGTTTGGGAACAATTTCACTGGAGAAGAACTGAAGCAAATGCAAATTCTAGAGAGGTGAAAAAAATTTACTCCTCTTTGCAGTCAGGTATACCCATTTGTAAAAATGTGCTCATTTTGTCCAGAAAAAATAGAGGAGAACACATTCATTGAAGTCAGACAAGGCAGGCCATATCCTCTGGAAAATGGGGATCAACTAGAATTTTTTTGATTTAGTGCAGACAAAAGGAAAGAAGCAAATGTGGAGGCTAAAGAAACTAAACTGGATGGCTTGTGTCATTGCAAGCACCAAGAAATCTGGGAAAGATTTAGGTATCAAGGTGAGCAAGTAGCTGAACATGGGTTATCTTCATACTGTGCAATGAGAACAAATGCAGGTTTTACTTACATGAAAACAAAAGAAGAGAAAATCTTGAATTCTTTGTAGAAGTTCTCTGAGACTAATATTGAATTGCTTTAACTACTTCTGGTGCCATCATTATTTTAAATAATTCTTTTTTAAAAGAAGAATGCAAAAGAGAAACCTTCAAAGCATTTAAGAACTGGAGACAACCTGTCATGAGACTTAAGACAGTTCATTCACTTTATGATGAAATGAGACCTATGTGAATAAAGTTGTCTCCTAAAAGCATAGAATAATAGAATAGTTTGGGTTGGAAAGGACCTTTAAAAGTCATCTGGTCCAATTCCCCTGCAGTGATATCTTCAACTAGATCATGTTGCTTAGAGCTCTGCCCAACCATCCAGGGAGGGGGCATCTACCACCTCTCTGGACAAGTTGGTCTGTGTCCCACCATCCTCATTGCAAAACATTTCTTCCTTATGTCCAACTTTAATCTACCCTCTTTTAGTTTAAAACCATTATCCTTTATCCTACAGCAACAGGTCCTGATAAAAAGTTTGTGCCCATCTTTCTTATAAGCCCCCCTTAAGTATTGAAAGGCTGCAACAGGGTGTTCGCTGAGCCTTCTCTTCTCCAGACTGAACAACCCCAACTTTCTCAGCCTGTCCTCAGAGGAGAGGTTCTCAAGCCCTTTGGTTGTTTTCATATCTCTCCTCTGGACCTGCTCCAACAGGTCCATGACTTTCCTGTATACTGAGGACCCCAACAATGGACACAGTACTCCAGGTGTGGTCTCACAGAGAGACAGAACAGAGAGACAGAATCACCTCCTTTGACTTGCTGGTCATGCTTCTTTTGATCTAGCCCAGTATATTGTTGGCTCTCTGGACTGTGAGCTGGCTGAGCTGCTAGCTCCAGTCCAGTTTTTCATCTTCCAGTACTCCCAAGACCTTCTCCACAGGTCTGCTCTCAATCACTTCATCCCCCAACCTGTTCTGATACTGGAGCTTGCCCCACTGATGTTCTTCAGTAGAGCAGCTGAGGGTGGGAGAGAGAGCTTCAGTCTGTGAAAAAGAAAGGATGAGAGGCTGTGACTGCAATTGATAACAGAAAAATTTCCATTAGAAATACGAGATGCATGTTGTGGCATTAGTGCAAGCTTCAGATGTGGTAGGTTCTCTGTCTCACTTCAGTCGAACACTCAGTCTAGAACAGAGTCCACAGAAAACTGAGAGAAATTGCTAGCCTGTTTTTTATGGTAGGTGAAATAAATTAAGAAATTATCTTTGGTTCTTTCAGACCTTAAGAATCTGGTTTTCTTAAACTTAAAATGTTAATGGTTCATATTAAAACAGAATAAGCTTCTTACAGTAATGTTGAGTCTATTCAGAAGTTTGAGGGTAGGGTTTGCTAGAGGTTTTGAAAGGGTTTTAATAGGAAACATCACTGGGGACATAGTAATGAAAAACAATTGAATTTTTTGTGCTTAGTGTCAAATTTTGTGGCTTTGCAGATATACACAAATCCTTGAAAGAGCCTGCTATCAAGTGTCCAAAATCAACGAGTTCATTTCTGAAGAAAGTATCAAAGTAGAAATGTCTGGAACAGAAGTCTGCCTGTCCTCACCCCACAGTGTTCATTGATTTCCACCATCATTATTATTTTATTTTATTCCAATAAACCCCTGAGTGGTGTTAATTACAGCATCCTGTCACTTTTAAAAAATTCTTACACCTCATATTATTGCCAAAATTTTGCAAAGCCAGTAATACATTTCTCTTCAGTTCTTACCTTTCTTACACAGGTAAACAAGCCTCATGAAATATTCTAAGAATTACAAAAAAGAAAAATAAAAGGATTCTTTTCATCGCCGTAAAAGCTTTAAAATCTTTTCCAGATGTTGTTGTGTCAGCAAATTATACAGAAGAGTAAGAAAGGTGTTAGTTTTTATGATCATAAATCTAGAATTTCTCAATGAGGACTGGATGAGAAAGATGAAAAGTCATACTTGTGTTTTTATATAAATCCGTGGGGTTTATGGATTCATAGGGAGCTATCACAGATCAGTTAAACAGAAGAATGTGAGAATTTATTCTCTGTCTACAATAAGGTACAGATTTTGTCTTTGCCTACAATGACATTTTCTTCTCTGCCAACATTAAGGACACTGGAATTCTCAGGACATTCCTCGATCACGTTTTTTTTTTAAACTCTGGATGCTAAAAATCTAACCATGTCACACTGCAGCAGTATATTTTAGCAAGGACTTCTTCACTGGTTCTGAATTACTGTCTTGTTTTTCTCCAACATGCAGCTAGAGCTATTCTGCTTTATGACTACTTTGGTTTTGCATTGGAGGACTTAGCCAGAAAACAAAACAAAACAAAACAAAACAAAACAAAACCACAAAGTAGCATGGTAGCTGGAAACCTGACAAATTAATATTTGGTTTGTAGGAAGGATATGCCTTTGACAGGAGAGAATTGGATTAATTGATTGAGTGTATCCTGTGTTCTTAATGTATTTTTTAAATAATTGGAGGTCTTTCCTGTGTTTTGTCCTTCTTACTTTATGTTGGCCACATTATTAACGAAATAATGAAATTCAGTGTCAACTGTCTAAAGTATCTTTTTGTTTAGAATAAAAGGAGATTGAAAAAGTTGTAAACACTGTTTATGTCCAAGGGACATGCCTCCCAATACACTGGCAGACCTAGCTCATCTCACCCCTTGATCATGGACTTTATCCAGTAGTTTTCTGCTTCATCTTCAGCTAATCTGGCCCACATCTAACTGGCATCTACTGGGTCAGGTCATGCTGAGAGGGAGGTCAGGGCCCTGTGCTGCAGCAGGGATTTTACTTGAGGAGATGTGGTCTTCAGATGCTGTCAGTGCCAGGGCCACGCCAGTCACACCAGCCGATGTGCAGAAGAAACACATCTTGAGGAAGAAAATACATGTACCACCTGCAGTATGGAGGGAGAGATGAAGTCAAAAAGGATTCCCCTTCTGCCAGCCTCTAAGTCTTGACAGCTGCATCTGGCTTCTGTGGGAATGATGGTCCAGGAAGTACACTTTTAAGTACATTTTAAGTTAGGCACAGTTGAGTTTGAGTCTTATGACTGATACAGTCTTGCCTGCCAAAGAGGAGATTAATAAAGAACGCATTTTGAAATGTTTTTGCAGTCTTGGGTGACTTTCAAGCACTTTCTGCTGCAGCTGTTTGCTCCTAGCCAAGGGTAAGACAATACCCAAGGGTAAAGATGTAGAAATCACATTCTTCTAGGCTGCTTGCCTGAAACTGGTGTTGCTTAGAGGAAGAAAAAAGAAAACCTTACAAAGCAACAAATCCTTGCTCTTAATACTCTCTGTTACTGTGGGTTTTAGATCTGGACTGGAGTACTATCACACCGCTTGTAAAACATTTTTTATCCCATTTTTCTCATTCCTGCTGCTCTTCCGGAGTTGTTCACCATTGGCAAGGTGCATAGTGAAGGCCACTGATATTTATGTACCTGAAAGGAAGCCATTTCTAGCACAAAGGTTGCTGTCACTTGGGTACTTTGCACTGGACACCAGTTCAGCTGCTGCCTGAATGCATTGGCACCACCACTCTGGAGACTGCCACACTGCCTGTCAAGATCAGTCGGGTGGCACCAGCTATTCTCTCCTACTCCCACCCACAATGCTTGCCCAGTGGGCCTCAACATTCTCCTTGTGCTCTGGAGATGTCTGTTATGACTGCAGCCCAGTGTCATTTGGATGTCAAACACTTGCTTTCCTTGGAGTAGGCACTAGAGGTGAGAGCATGTTCTTCAACAGAGCTGCATGCTTATCAAATCAAAATAATCATGTTGTCTTTGGCACCTTCACTTCCTGATTTACAGTTTTATGCATAGTGGAACAGTTTCAGTGGGAGCCACCTACAGTGTCTGTCCCAAAATAGCCTTTGTTAGGCAATAGATGAAGAAGGGAGGTGACCACGGGAGTTAAAATCTGCTTGATATAAAGTAAGTCATAAGACCTACAACTAGTAATCTGAGTAAATCTCCGGCTTAATGTCCAGCAATATCAGCTTACCATCTCTCCACTTATTGTACTATTGTCCTGGTTTGGGCCAGGATAAAGGTGATTTTCTGTATTGTATTTTTGCTTTCAGCTAAGTCTCTTGTAAGTAGCTGCACTTGCTGAAATTAACAGCAAATTTCTCAGACAGTGTCTGCTTCTAGGACTGATAACACTGGATATTTATAGTTACAGCTAGGGATTGGTGTGCAGAGCCAAGGACACTGCTCAGCTCTGAGGAACATTTTACCCTGCAGAAGGAGTAAAGAGGTCCCACCTGAACCCCTCCTTTGGGGAGGACCGGACAAGGTAGATGCCAGAACTGACCAAACAGAATATTCCATCCCATACATGTCATACTCAGTATAAATTTAAGGGATCACAAGGGATCAAATTTTGAGGGATCAAATCCCTTCCTGCTCTTCTTGTCCTTCCTACTTCCTTTACTTTCCCTGTCCCTGTTTGCTTCAGCATCCTGGGAGGATTCCATCTGTTCGTCTCCCTGTGGTCCTGATCCGTGCTAGCCTGAATCTGTGTGTTCCTGCCTCCAGCTCCTGACTGCTGCTGACTCCAGGAGTCCAGCCTGGACTTCCCCAGGGCTGCCTTGAAGCCTCAGTGGTGACGTGAGAGTTATTGGGGGAAAGGAAGGAGGAGCGTGGTATCAATTTTCCTGTATATTTGTATATTTGTGTATATTTGGTAATTTTTCCCATTTATCATTACTGTTTCATTAAAGTTGTGTAGTTTAGTTTCCAACCCATAAGTCTCTCTCCCTTATTCAATCTCTTTTCCTTATCAGGGAGGAGAGGGGGATTAATAGAGAGCATCTGTTATTCGGTTTAATTGCCGGGCCAGTATTAAACCGTGACAACTGTGTACAATAAAATTGCCAATTATAGCCTCTGCCAAACAGGTAGGAGAGGATTTCAAGTAAGATATTGTTACATTTTACAGATTTCTAGCATTTTTTTCACAAAGCAGGAGTAAGAGAATGTTCCCAGCCTGATTTCTGTACATCTGGACATCCACATACAGTCACCTTGGAGGCAGGATACTGTGATAGTTGGCCCCTTGGCCTTAACCAGCATGGCCATACACAGAATCACAGAATTGTCACAGTTGGAAAAGATCTCTAAGATCACTGTGTCCAACTGTCAACATCACCCTCTCCCCTGAATAAAATTTATACACATCAATAGCTTTATTACCCTCTAGGGCATGTCCTTCTGTGCCTCATCTACACAGTTTTTAAATACTCCCAGGGATGGTGATTCCACCACCTCCCTGGGCAGTCCATTCCAACACCTAACTGCTCTCTCTTAGTAAAGAAATTCTTCCACAAATCTAGTCTAAACCACCCCTGGTGCAACTTCAGGACATTTCCTCTTGTCCTATAATTGTTCACTTGAGAGAAGAGGCCAGCACTCACCTCCCTGCAGACTCCTTTCAGGTAGCTGTAAAGAATGATGAAGTCTCCTCTCAGCCTCCTCCAAACTAAACATTTCCAGTTCCCTCAGCCTCTCCTCATAGGGCTTATTTTCCAGACCCTTCATGTATTCTTACATACCTGGGTAATATTTTATAAATTCCAGTCATATCGCTGCATAGTTTGCAACTTCTTCAAGTGTACAGACATTTGGGAGAAGAGATGAAAAATACACTTCTTAAGACAGGTAATGAGTTTTGTCTCCCTTACATTTCCTAGCACTCAGGGTTGGCCATTAAGCAAGTCAGTGGGCTTCCTCCCTCTACATTGTCTCAGTCTCTAATTTTAATCCATACATGGGAACCTATTCCTGCAAAATCAGGGCCATCGTTTTGAGTGTTTGAGAGAGGCAGAGCTAGACTTGCCACTAATAAATAAAACCTAGTTTATTTGTACCTGCAAGAAGAAAGAATTGGCCAAATACTTAAAATACTTTAAATATATTGCTGGGAAAAAAGTCCCATAAAACCCTGCTGTGTAAGATTAGAGAGAAAAAACAATAGCATATTACAGCGAGATAAATGCAGTAACACAGACAAAAAAACCAGACAGATAGGCATAAAGTCATCATTACAAGGCCACCCAGAGACAAGCGGGTCAGCCTTCTGCCAAGACTTGAACTGGATGCAGCACAGTGAAGACAGGCACCTTCCAAGCTTAAAGGCTGTAGCCAGCCAGGCACCAGGCCTGCAGAACTGGTTCTGGAAGCCTCATACCTGATAACCTGTGAGATCATGGCTCAGTGGTGTGGAATCCTAAATGCAAGCACACGTACAGACAGCACAAAGATATTTAGCTTTGCACTGCCTTGCACTTCAATTCTTAGGTTGCCAGCAACCTCCCCATGACAGCTGTAGGAAGAAAAGCATAGAGTTGGTTTTGCTTCACTGAAATTTATAGTTGACAGCGGGTAAGAAACAGATAAGGAAAAAAATGTTATTTAATGATACCTTCTGAATGGAAGTGATTTCTAAACAACGCAGAATAATTTGAAGTGAATGCCACCCTCTCTTCTCACCAGCCTAAGGAGTCCCACAGGAATCTCTCAAGTCTGGCACAATTGGGCAGCTGAGAGGGTTTTTGAGTAACTAGAGGGAGCAGAGTTTTGCTGTGGAGATTGCCCCAGGACTGAGGACCAAGGTCATGACCGACTTCTGGGAAGCTTACTTTTAAAACAGCAGACTAAAATAAGCAAAACCCTTTTGAAAGACACAGCTCATCTCATGATTTACTTGTGGTTGCTTGTATTACCAGAACTGCTGACAGTGTTGCTGTGTATGCTTTAACTGCACCATAAGAAACAAAGAGTTATAGAGCAGTTCATTCCATTGTAAAGCCATGTGAACATCTCCCTAAAAAATGATTGCACAGAAATTTAGTGGAAACTGAGTCCTGGGAAGTTTTCTCCTTTCCCAACCACAGACACCAGGCCCCAGCAGTCCAAACACTCCATTTGATCTCTCCTACCTCCAAGCACACGTGTAGAAGTCCTTCTCTCTTTCTCCTCTCCCTTCCTGTTCTTTCTCCATGAGACACATTGATGATAATCTCTCTGATTACCCCACACCCATCACACCAATCATGCCCCAGCTGCTCTCTGTCATCATATAGCCTTTGAGCATCTGAAGCCAATGGGGCAGCCAGAGAACACCTGTAAATTGCCCCTAGAAAGGCAAATAACAGGGAATATTGCATCCTACCCAGCCTTCCGGCACAATCTTCCCCATCCAGACATCTGAAAGCAGAAAGCACGGGAACTACCTGCCAAAGAGGAAGCCAACAGTGTAGGAGAAGAAGAAGGTCAGCTGAGACCACAGGCAAGTCTTGAGCCAGAATCTGACTGCACCTTTCCCTGATGGCAGCCATGGCATCCCATGAGGCATTACAAGCAGCAGAGACTGAGACCCTGCAGAGAAGAAGACATAAGGCTCCTCGAGAAACACTGAGGAGCACTTCTGGCATAGGTGCACAATCAGACAAACAACTCTAGCCAGGAAGACACCACATCGTATTTGGTATGTGTCCATGGAATAATTTTAGCATTGAGAAGGACAGGCCCACCCACAGAACCACCTGCCTCTACCCTGTGAGCTTCTCTTTGCGCTTTCTGCCCTATATCCTTTCACGTACCTTGTGCACTTGGATGTGAGTGTCAATATTACAGGCTCACAACCTATGTACCACCTGGAGGTTTCTGGACCATGCCTACATGTGACATTACTGGGTGGAACTCTGTGTACAGCTTCATGGCCAAGTGTCCTACATACACCACCCCCCAGCACATACCCCTCCTAACAGACCCACCACCAAGGCTGCTTATGGGACAGGAGAACTGCCCAGGAGAACTAAAGGAAGTGGAGTTGTTTTGCCCCCTTAATGTCACTCGAGGTTTCACAGGTTTCCTGTTGTAGGAGGCATCTCGCTGCTTCTCCTGCACTGTGCCTGGGCTGGCACCATGTCTGTGGGTGAGGGGGAGCTGGGGAGAAGCTGGGTCTGGGAAATAGAGGGAGAGGAGCTGTGTTAAAAGCACAAGAAGGGCAAAGTGGTTGTTGTACCCCAAAAGTGCTGTGGTACCGGGGCCAGCTCTGGGGCTGTCAGTCACCTTTACACAAGTAGTGTCCAAACAAAACAAACTTGTCACAGCCCCCAGGGAGGCGCAAGCCACCACAGTAGCACAGCTTCCCTGGGTGAGCTTATCCTTCTCCGTTATTCTTTCCACACGATCGGAAGAAGAAAGTGCAGCCAGCTCAGGCAAGGGCTTCCATTTGTTTTCAATGACGCAGTTATCAGGGAGGAGCACTGCTATATAGGTCCCCAAGGACCTAGAAAACAAAACAGAAAGCAGAAGGGCAGCTGCCTGTGAACAACCCAGAGCAGCTGCCACAAGGCAGCACAGCACTCCAGGGCAGCACACCAGCTCTCTCCAGACTGTTTCTGCTCTGCACCCAGCTGGATGGGCAGCCTGTAAGTATCCTCCACTGAGGCCCCCACCTTGATAATGCCACTGGCATGGAGGGGGAGCTGGCAGGAGAAGAAGCGGTGCTGCAGGGTGCAAATGTTTGGAAGGGAGCAGGTCCTTCCCCAGCAGTTTTTGCAGCAGTTCATCCACAGCCTGGCCCGTGTGCCACTGGATGGGTTCTGTTTGCCAGCAATCCTTTGCTTATCAGCAGCCTCTCTCTTCACCTGTTGTTTCCCTGCAGTTATCACCTGCAGTTTATCCCATTTGAGGGGGAAAGATTGATCCTGAGGGGGCTCCGGTGGCTTGAAGGAAAGGTGCCAAGTCCAAAGCTGCTTTCCTTTCTCACCACTCTTGCACAGCATTACTCCCTGTAGTAGCCAGGGAAGAGAGATGTAGGAAAGCTGAGTCTTGGGGCAGGGGGGGGAGATTTTCAATGCAAGAGAAAGTTCTCAAGTTCTCTTGCCGATTTGCATTCAGCCTGTTCACTGCGGTGGGGTCCAGCAGCTCCACAGAGATGAATGTCTGCCCAGAGACCAGATCTTGGAGCTGTGTGCCTTGTCCTCCCAGTCCTGCTGCGTTTGCCCAGAAACTCAGCCAGCATCTGGCTGGGAGGGGGGAGTGGGGGCACAGCCCCAGACTGTGAAGGTGCCTGCTTGTCTTCTAGCCAGCAGAGGGAAGGGCTGTGCAATCCCAGCAGCAGAGGGTCCCTCTGAGCTCCATGTCCCACACAGACACCCCAGGGAGCTCCTGAGCCACGCACTGAGACACAGAGCTCTTCCCATGGTGAAGTCCAGTGCTTCCAGTGATAGCTGCCCAGGAAAAAAAGGGGATGAAACCAGACTGGTGCTCGCTGTACTATGCTTAGGTTCCTCTTTATTCCGCCATTGAATCAGAGCTGCAAAATCTCCCGTGCAGAAGGCACAGGCATCTCCTCAGAGGCAGAGGGGATGCAAATGTCTAGGAAAAGCTCCAGATAGACACAGGGTGACAGCTCTTTCCAGTTTATCCCCCAAACCAGCTGCCTCCAAACCAGCTTCGGGGTCAAGCTGCAGAACTCACCAATGCCATGTCTGCACTGGGTTGGTGGCAGGGTGCAAGGTCTTGGTTTCCATTGCCAAAGAATATGATGCCTTCAGGTCAGCCATACGCTCTCTGCCCCCCAGTTGGCACAGGGCACCTGCACTAGGAATGTTTCTGTTCCTGTCATAGTCACACCTGGGGACAAGGATTCACTTGCTTGGCTGAGCTGAAGAGGCAGCAGGAGGCTGAGGGGCAAATCTGCCTGCAATATGGCACTAGGAAAACACAAATAGGTCCTCAAAGAGGTAAGCCTCAGAGCAGAGAAGAGGGCAGAGATACCACAAGGTTTGCCCAGGCTCTCACACATGCAGAGATCACGTAGCACAGGGTTTATGAGGTGGCTCTGCTCTACCCCAGCCATATAATTCCACCTGCTAGGAATTACAGAATCACAGAATTACCTTGGTTGGAAAAGACCTTCAAGATCATGAAGTCCAGCCATTAACTTAACACTGACAAGACCTTTACTAAGACATACCCTTAAGTACTGTGTCTGCATGACTCTTAAATACCTCTGGGAATGTTGACCACCACTGCCCTGGGCAGCCTGTTCCAATGTCTGATAGCCCTTTCAGTGAAGAAATTCTTCCTAACATCCAATCTAAGCCTCTCCTGGCACAACTTGAGGCCATCACGTCTTGTCCTATCACCTATAACTTCATCGAGTGGACCGATCCCCGCCTCTTTACAACCTCCTTTAAGGTAGTTGTTGTAGAGAGCGATAAGGTCTCCCCTCCTTTTCTCTGGGCTGAACAACACCAGCTCCCTCAGCTGCTCCTTGTGAGACAGCTGCTCCTCCAAACCCTTCATCAGCTTGGTTGCCCTTCTTTGGACACTCTCTAGGAGCTCAATGTCCTTTCTGTAGTGAGGGGCCCAAAACTGAGCACAGTACTTGAGCCGCAGCCTCACCAGTTCCAAGTTCAGGTGTAAGATCAGCTCCCTGGTCCTGCTGACCACACTATTCCAGGCCAGGATGCCATTGGCCCTCTTGGCCACCTGGGCACACTGCTGGTTCATGTTCAGTCAGCTGTCAATCAACACCCCCAGGTCCCTCTCTGCTGGGCAGCTCTCCAGCCACTTCTCCCCAAGCCTGTAGCACTGCTGAGAGTTGTGGCCAAAAGGGAGTACCCAACATTTGGCCTTATTGAAACTCATGGAACTGTCCTTAGCCCACCCATCAAACCTGTCTAGATCCCTCTGTAGAGCCTCCCTACTCTCAGGCAGATGGATCAGCACTTCCACCCAACTTTGTGTCATCTGCAAATTTACTAAGGGTGCACCCTAGCCCCTCATCTTGATCATTGATGAAGATGCTAAACAGGAGTGGTCCCAGTTCTCAGCCCTGGGCAACACAGCTAATGACAGGCTGCCAGATGGATTTAATTCCAGTCACCACAACACTTTGGGCCCTACCATCCAGTTTTTAACCCAGCAAAGCATATGCCCATCCAAGCCATGAGCAGCCAATTTCTCTAGAAGAATTCTGTGGGAACTGTGTTGAATGCCTTACTAAAGTCAAGATAGATAACATCCACAGCCTTTCCTTCATCCACTAAGCATGTCACCTTGACATAAAAGGCGATCAGGTTTGTCAAGCAGGACCTGTCTTCATAAACCCACGCTGACCAGGCCCGATCATCTGGTTATCTTGAACAGGCTGTGTAATAGTACTCAGGATGATCTCCTCCATCAGCTTCCCTCGCACTGAAGTCAAACTGCCAGCCTTGCAATTTCCTGGATTATCCTTCCATCCCTTCCTATGTATGGCTGACTTCCAATCTGTTGCTACCTCTCTGGTCAGCCCAGACTGCTGATTATGATGGAAAGTGGTTTGGGGAGCACCCCTGCCAGTTCTCTCAACATGCTTTGGTGTATCCCATCCTGCCCCATAGACTTGTGTATATCTATGTTGTGCAACAGATCACTGACCAGCTTCTCCTGGATTATGATGGTACCATTTTGCTCCCTGTCTCCAAGCTTGAGGGGCTGAACTGATAACATTACTAAAGACTGAGGCAAAGACAGCATTAAGCACCCCAGCCTTTTCCTCATCCCTTGTTACCATGTTTCCTTCTGCATCTAAGGGGGATGGAGGCTCTCCCTGGTCTTTCTTTTGCTATTAGTGTATTTGTAGAAACTCTTCACATTGTCTTTTATTTCAGAAACCAGATTAATTTCTAGCTGGGCTTTGGACCTTCTAATTTTTTTCCTACGAGCCTCATCTTTGTAGTTGTCATGAGTCGCCATACCCTTCTTCCAAAGGCCATAAACTCTCCTTTTTTTCCCTCAGCTGCAGCCAAAGCTTCCCATTCAGCCTGGTTCAGGACAGTTTTCTATGCCACCAGCTTGCCTTAATGCACGTGGTGACAGCCTGCTCGTGTGCCTTTAAGACTTCCTTCTTAAAAAGTATCCAGCCTCCTGGACTCTCAGAACTACTTCCCAAACGGTTCCAAGTAGCCTCCTAAACAAATCAAAGTCTGCCCTCTGGAAATCAAGTTTCACTTTCTGTTCCCTCTCTAGTAACATATGCAACTAGGACAATTTTTAATTTCTGTTTTACGGAGGAGTAAATAAAAGGTAACATGAGATGAGTGAACAAAAAGGTCATGTTTCTACAAGCCTGCCTTCCTTAGGAAACCAGTCTAAGGAAATACACCAGTAAAATACACCCTGGTGGAATTACATGTGTGTGAACATTCTGCAGCACACATAGGGCCCAAGCATGGATATTTTCCTGATAATTTGTGTCTTCATTTTGAACTCAGAACAGCAGGCATTCTCCATGTGACCTCCCAGTCTCTCCAGAAGCCTGTTGTGAAGACCTGCAAGGAAAGCTACAAGAAGTGAGGTATCAACCAGGATAAGGGACAGGTCAGTGTCTGGATGCTGTGACCCACCTCCATGCTGTGTGTGCACTTTTCCTGGCTATGGTGTGGAGGAGGGGAAGTTTGGGACACAGCTTTATCCCAGTGCATATTAAACAGGTGCCTCACTCCCGAGTATTCAGGACACAAGGAGTGGGATGCTGAAGGGTCTCTGGTCATTAGGACCAGACAAGGGGTACAGATGTAAGTGGGGCCTCTCCTGGCACTCTAAAACCTCAGAGGCTGTATCAGATCCTCAAGCAGACATGGGTCAATGGTCTGGGATATCCAGGACACTAGGATGATATACCACTGGACACTGGGCAGTGGAAGGGAGACAGCAGGACTGCCATTGTGAACTTCAGGGAAGGTGGTAAATGATTCACAGGAGATAATACTTGGCAGAGGCAGAAAAGGGGTTATTTGCAGAGCCTCAGGCCAGAGGCTGAGCTTGAAACTAAGGTCCCTCAGCTCCTTGCCCTGCATTTGTGCCTCTGTGCAGACCCGGGTGGCCAGTGCTGTGATGCTGTATGGCTCTGGAGCCAGTGATGATCCATCCTTTCTGATGCCACTTCCCTGTTTTTCAGTGCAAAGGAGAAGCCTGCGAGAGGGCACCAAGAACAGTCCACATTTCTAGGAACAAGGAGGACAGCAGTCACAGGTCTGTCTCCATAGCACCCCTCTCCCTGGGCCCCAGGAGGTCAAGTGACTGGCAGGTGGGTGTCCATAACACTGCTGTGGTGGACTGGGGGCATCAGTCCTTGGGCAGCTGGGACAGAGGAGCCCACAGCTGCCAGCCTCAATGGGCAGCACGCCAACGGGATATCAGAAATAGTATGGGCATTCCAGGCCTTCAGGGGCATGTGGATACTGGAAACGAGTGGCACCAAAGGCATTGGATGTCCCAGAACTTTGAGGAAAGAACTGGGGGTGAGGAGGCAGGGGAGGGGCTGTGCTTCAGACCCTGTCATGCCCGCATTTTACTCAGTAATCCAAAGATCACAAAGGATGTCCTTGTCTGACCCGAACTGAAAGAAAAGCATTTTTCCCAGGATGACTCTTAACTCCCTCCTAACCAGACAGTGTTTTGGTCTCCTCCCATCACTGCAGTTTCCTGGCAAATGTCTCTTGTCTAATGTGAGATGATGCTGCAAAGGGCATGTGTGGGGCCAGGGGAGCCATACTATCCTCCCCCTGCTGGTCCATACACAGGACATCACTAAGCCACCTTTGCTGTGACCAAAAGATGCACATCCCCCAACCCAGTAACACATGCACAGCAAAATCAGAGGCAGGGCTGAGACACTCCTGTTCTACTCGCAAAGGGATTCCTGAGAACTCAGTGACACAGGCACAGAGCACATCTCAGGGAGCGTGCTGTAACAAACACCAACTAAGGTGTCTCCTTCCTGTTTTAAAAGCAGGCTTTACCATGGTACCAAGAAATGGTATGGGCACTAGGACAGGTCTGCTGCAACAGATGTGCACTGGACACTTGCTCTGTGTGCTGAACCACCTCGAGGCTGCTGGAGCCTTGGCCTTGATGTTCTACACACTGTTGTGGGAAGCTGGGAACCTGGTCAACCTCCCTGACAAACGCATCGGCTTTTACAACTTCTGCTTGTGGAATGCGACAGCTGGGGAACTGCAGTGTCTGGACTACAAGCATCTGCAGGTGATGGGCATCAGCCAAGGAACAATGCAGCTAGCAATAGTTTGTGTGTACATCTGCCCGGTCTTGAGCATCTTTTACCCCCTTTTTGTTGCATATGTGAAGTGCACAGAGAAGAAAGAGGGCTGGAAAGGCATCCGCATAATACTCATCATTGAGACAATTCTCCTGTTAGGAGGTCTGTGTGCATTTCTTTCACAAACCTCACAGTGGATTCACACCTCTGATTTCACTGGGGGCTTTCTGGCATTGCTTGGGACTCTGGCTCTGCTACTGCTCCAGATTCTCACTACCACTATATACCTCTGGTGGGCCAAGCTCATGCCAGAGCCCTCTTGCCAAGAAGTCCAATTTGAGACGTCACAGTGAAGATGATGCAAGAGTTATTGATAACCTAATTTAAAATACTAATTCCACTACAGCTTCAGTCACGAGCAAGAATTTGATCCTTATTCCAAGGGCCCGTATCTAGCCATGCTCTGGCACACAGCTGTGACTGCCACCACCAGCTGACAGCTCTCCAGCACTGCGTGGACAGCAGGCACCAGCATCCACAGAGCAGTGTGGGAGCTTCTCAGGAACAGCAGCCCTCGGACTGGGGCACAGCATCAAAGTGACATAATTTCTAGCCCTTACCCAGAGGACAGTGAAGGAGACCATCCCCCAGAACCATCACCCAGTGGACACATCCCTCTGATCTTATGTAGCAGAAGCACAGGCATGCAGAGAAGCAAACAGACTTTCCTTCTTGGAGTTGCCCCAAGATTCTGCTTGTTGGAGGCAATTGCAACTTGAGAAGATGCAACTTCACACTGCCATCACAGCAGTGGCAGCCCCAGAGATGTACTGGCAATGCTGTCTTCAGCAGGAGCACCTGTACTTCAGCTGCTGGAACAGCATCTGAAGTGACTCATGAGGGTGAAGTGGACAATCTCAGCAGCAGAAGACAACAGGTAGGGGCAACCTAAGAACTTGCTGAACATCAAACACAGCCCTAATGAGGAGAGTTTCCATGAGGAAGCAGAGAATTTTGGTGCAGACTGAGGTTTCTCCCCATTGATATTTGTGGGCTTAGCCCTGCACTCCAGCAGCCTTTGAGACTCCAGGAGAGACTGGCTCTGTGTGAGGGCTGCTCACTCTCCACACAAAGGTGTGCTCAGGGAACAGGGCCAGGGCTGCCAGAGGCTGGGGTACAGTGCCCCAGCTGGGCCATCACAGCCAGCGTGCTGGAAGTGATCTCCACCATGGCAGCTGTGTCTGTAACTTCACACAAAGAAGCACCTGCTTTCCCCCCCACTCCCTTCAGGCACATGAGAATCTACTTTCAGACTCTGGTTTTACTGGTTCTTCATTTTAATAAAGGCTCTTGCACCTGCCTCAGCCTCATATGGTTTGCTCATCCCCTCTTTAGACGAGGAGGAGGACACTGTGTCACCCTCATCCCCTCCTAGGCCCCCATGCATACTGTCAGGGGGTGAACCCCATGGAGATGGTACCTACCCTTGCCTATCTGCTCCCACAACAGATTTTCACAGCTTTTTCAGATCTAGGAGACTTGCCCCAGCCTGAAGGCAAATTCAGTGTTAGACCCAATGGTGACAGACTGACAGTCCCCACTGCAGCTGTCACAGAGGGACTTCCAAGGAGCTCAAAGACTGAACCATGAGTATCCAGCTCCACAGAGCCAGCAAAGGCCTTCCAGGGCTAGCAACTCCCTGCTCCCTTCCAGTCCCAACACTAACCCACCAGAGGGACACTCACAGAGACCCAGATGTCCTTCTTAACCAGTCCATGCTCTGAGATGTCAAAGAGAAATGGATGTAACCTCATATGGAGTCAAATCCTGCTGCACCCAGCACACACTGGGAGGAGTGCCCCCTTCTTTCTCCCCCAAGGCTTTCATGGGCCTCCTTCTAGCTAGCTCCACAGGCCACTCCAGGCCTTCCTCCCACCATCCTTAGTGCTGTGCGAGGGACACCCTCCCCACTGTCCCTTTTGCTCCCAGGGGGCTGCAAGGGAGGCAATGTTAGCTGAAAAAGATCTCCCTGACGTATTTCAAAACATCATCCTGAGAGTCCTCCCAGCCTGTTCGCTCTGCAGTGGCACCAGCACCAGCGTCTGAGGGGGATGGGGGAGCCGGATTGCAGTCGCTGCCTCTCTCCATGCGGGCTGTGCTTCCAGGAGCCTCCTTTGGTGTTGCTGGTTGGACCCCTTGCTCCTCTTCACTCCCGGTCCGGGCCTTCTCCTCATCTTCCTCGCACTGTAGATTCTGACCAAAGGGAAAAACAACCAGACCTGGCTGTGTGCCACTTCACCCTGGGGGCACTCCCAGGGGCAGGGGGCAGCACACTATCCCCGCAGCACACCCTCTCACTGCTCCCCACTCCCCGCTGCGATACGGCCAGGGCCGCGTCCCCACCCCGGCAGCTCCGGGCTCTCACCTCGGCCAGGACCGCCAGCGCCACGTCCACCAGCTCCGCCTCGTTCATGCAGTACACCACCGCCGCCGCCGCCCTGAGCACCGCACGGGGAAGAAACTCAGCGCGGGCAAAGCCCGGACCGGCCCCGCTGCTTCCCCCCTTTCCAGCGGCACTACCTGGGCCTTCCTGCCGCCTGCCGCCGCGGCCGCCNGATGAGGAGCCGCCTCCCTGAACGAGAAGCCCAGAGCTCCCCCAGCTGGGGAAATAAATGCCTGTAGCCACTGGAAGTGGGGGGTGCTGGCACCCCGAGAGCAAGGAGGAGTTAAACTCAGCGGGAACGACCCCCTTCTCACAAAAGAATGCGCCAGGCAGGTGTTTAGACTATAATATCGGTGTACGTGGAAGATAAATTTGCATTTTTGACGTATAGAAGCCCTACGTTAGGAGGAAGGTGTGCTTGGTCTGGGGGAGCCCAGCAAGCACCCCCAGCTTTGCAGCGAGCAGGTCTCCATCCTCAAACGCAGCCTCTTTGCGTTTCGGGAGCTGTCTAGCGGGGGGATAGCGTGAAGTTTCCCCCCACATAGAGCGGCTTGGCAGCAGCCCCAATCAACACTGGCCGCCCCTGCCGCTTATCACGCCATAACGGGCGGATACACCCTTCCTATTCTAACACTGGCACAAGCAGGGCTCTTGCACAGCAGCTGTACCAAACGGTGCATTTCCAAAGGGATTTTTGCCCTCAGCCGCCGTCAGGGGTGCCGCCCGAGGGGTGCAGCGCACCCCG
>JAAWXA010000003.1:10394534-10415245 GCA_038090715.1 Florisuga fusca
CCCGGGCACCTCCGTGCCGCCCCGGCCTCGGTCGCCGCTGCTGCTGTCGGGGCGACCCCTGCAGGCGAGGCCGCTGAGCGTTCTGGCTCTTCACGGCCTCCTCCGAGCCTTGAACTCGTCCCAGCGAGGAGGCACCCGTGGCTTCTTTGGGCAACCTGTTCCAGGGCCTCACCCGCTTCACACTGAAGAATTTCTTCCCAGTTTTTCTACCCTTTTCGGGTTTAAAGCCTTTACCCTTTGTCTTATTATTACCTGCCCTTGTATAATGTCCCTCTCCAGCTTTCCTGTAGCCCCTCCAGTAAGCAGAAGGCTTGTGTTTCCCTAGGGTTTCCCCAGAGCATTCTCCAGGCTCAATCCCAACTCTCTCAGCATGCAGTTCAGCAGGCGCTTGGTGACAGTGCTGCAGGCAAGCTCTTCAGTTAGGGCTGTGGCGAAGCGGGGTAAAGCTAATGACCCTGGTGCCCCAGGAACTGGGCTGGCTCTGGGCTGGATTTCTAGTATAGGATTGAAGCCATAAAGCGTCCTGCTGGTTACAGTCCTCTGAAATCCCAGAAGGCTGGCATAGTGAGGATTACTGGTTTTCCACCACACAGCTCTCTTCTCCAGATCCAGCCAGTGTGTCAAAGGGTTGCCCATAGGGGCTACAGTCTAGATGCTCAGTTTCTTCTGCCTAGATCCTCTCTATCCTGGGCAAGTGTAAGAAAACCATGCTCAACAGAAATGCCCAACATGCTGTTTGCTCTTTCAGTTCTTTCCATCACCTGGATACCACATTACACACATTGCCTGAAGCAGGAGCTTTGTGCGTGGAAACGAATTGAGGAGCCTGTGCCCATTCTCACACATCTGAAATGGTGCAGTCAGATGCCGAAGGTCCAGCACAAGTTTCAGCTGGCACGCTTCCAGCTGCAGGTGGACACAGAGCATGCACACAGTCTGTTGAAAAGGAGAGCAGCAATGGTAACTTCCTGGTGGACTGAATGGTTACCTTTGTAAGCTTCTCTGGAGTGAAGCAGATGGGGAAAAGCAGAATGAAAAAAGCACTCACAGAAGCACTGCACTTACCTCCTTTGTAGGTTATCTTGCCAGTAGCAGGAGCAGAGCAGGAGGAAGATTTTGATTCCTCTTCTGAGTCTAACAGAGTCTCTTCTGCAGTAATGCATTACCTGTGGCAGAAGTCACACTTCTGTAGCCCCAGGGCTAATATAGAGTGTGATGCTGCAGTGTTGATGGGGATTCATTTCCCTATTCTGTTCTCATCCACTCAGCTTTCTGCACTGGGGAGAAAAGCTTCAGCTCAAGAGGATGCTTCAACTCAAGGAGATTGTCAAGAGAACAGAGGTGATTCTAATTGAGGCTGATACAGATATCCATAAAGCCTGCCATTGTAAGGAGAGCTGTTCTTGCTACTGAGGTCATTTTGGGGTGCTACTGAGGAGGTAACTGAATCTGGACCTGAGCTGTATTTTGGACCTCATCTCATTCTCATTCTGAAGGAGAAAGGCTTCACAGAGAGGTTGCTCCAGGTCCTGTCCAACATGACTTTGAACACTTTCAGGTGTGAGGCATCCCCTAACATCTCTGGGCAACCTGGTCCAGTGTCCCACCACCCTCATTTCAAAATACTTGTTCCTTATATCCAAGTCTAAATCTACTCTCTTTTAGTTCAAAACCTTTGTGCTGTCACTACAGGCCTTGGCCAAAGGTCTCCCTCCAGACATTCATTCAGCTTGACACAATCTGACATCCAGACACATTTTTATACTTTTGGGACTTTTCTCATAGTGCTGGTTGAGACCTGGAAGTGGGAAATACTTACCACAGTCCAGATCTAGCTGGGCTACAGTGGAAGCTTCCAGCTACGGAGGTCCACTTGGCCCAGGCCCCACCTCTTCAAATGCAAGTGTCTTCTTCAAGAAATCACTCTTCACAAATATGCCAAAGCATACTTGGCAAAACCAGACTGAAATAATGTTCCACCTCCTTTCCAGGTGATCATCCCTCAACTGGTGAATGGTGGATGTTCATACATGTCTAGGCTCTAAACCTTTGGTTTTAAAGTATTGGGCTTTGGAGGAATTTTGGAATTTTTTGAAACACAGCCTTTGGAGGATACCAAAGGTATCTTCCAACAGTAAATTAGACTGTTTCTTCACGTATCTGAGGAGAGCTCTGCCAAGAAACAACAGTCTTGTGAATTCTCAATAAAGGCCAAAGACATTGCTACAGAGCTTACTGCTGCCTACATGTAAGCATGTGAAACCTGGCTGCTTAGCAGCCCACTCAAAGACTATGCAACACCTAAGCACAGCCCTTGCCCTTATGGTTGGGGGAGTACAGGGGTTGAGACAGCTCCAGTAACAACACTACACAGGACCAGACTGGTTCTGACTCTCCCTCCTCCAGCACACCACACCAGATACCTGCTTGACATTGTGTAGCTCTAAACTTCAACACAAGCATTTCAAAAATTCTGACTCAGGATCAATCCCCTAGCTGGTTGCAGGTATCACAAGGGAACATAATACATCTGAGCTAATACCATTATTTTTGTTCCTGGATGTCTTACATCTGGTTCCCCCCAAGTGGAGGTGTCAGTGCCAGAAGCACCTGTGAATGCACAAGGTCTTTTTTCTCTACAGGAGACTTTCTTGGCACACCATTGCCCCAGCCACCAGCCATGTTTTGGAGCAACAAATGAAGACAGCACAGAGATCAAGTGCAAGGGAATATTTTCTTTTTATGGAAAAAAAAAAAAGAACAAAAACAAAAAAATAAAAGCACAACACCAAATGCTATACACCAAAAGGAACACTCTGGTTTTGCACCACCTTTCCAGTTGGAGCGATCTTATCACCATGTGCTGTTCTGCCTCGTGCATGCCCTCTCTGGCCTCACCTTTTTCTGTAGAACCTCTGATGTGATCCCAGCAGCCTTCTAGCCACGTGCTACCCAAGACTCCCTAACAGAGCGAGTCCAGCTGCCACAATGGGTCAGTGAAGACATTTTTCAGTGCTGCCACCGATCCAGTCCCATACTGGCATTCTGTTGCACGGTGGTTTGGCAACTCTATTTGTCAACAGGCAAAAGCTACAATGTGAAAAGTGACCGTGGTTTGCCTTTTTTCCCATGCAGTTTGTTCCTACAGAGTTAACACTCTTTTTGTCACGTCTCTTGCCCTTTCTCTTCAGCACTGTCTAGGGTTAAGACTTTTGAGCCAGTAAGGTTGTTAATTTAATCTTCCCATCCATAGAGGCAGTGAGGCAGGTCCCGCAGTCCATGGCCGTGCTCCAATCCACTGTGACAACGGGAGCTCGGTGTCCTCCCAGGGAAAGGCAGCTCTCCAAAACCTTTTCCTCACCATTTAGCTAAAAGAAGGAAAGCGTATTTAAAGAGGCAAGTTTCTGCAGTGAGGGCAGTGCACTCACAGGAGAAGCCAAAGCCTGCTACAGACTCCGTCTTTTGTTGAGATGTATGTAGCACACATGAGGAAGCAAACATCCAGTCTCATGACAGACGCACGTGTTCTCAAGGAACTCAGCTTCTGACATCAGCTGAGCTGCAGTAATTGAACAAGGCAGGCTAAGAGCACACACTGAGAAGGAGCACATAAGCCTAAGCTATAGCTCACATTAATGCAGGTGCTCCAAATGCCATAGATGCAAAGTAAAAATTCTGTCTCATCTGCCTTGCAATGGCTTGTACTGATGGGTATTTACTCAAGAGAAGGCAGGCAAGGGGGGTATGTGATCAGTAACTATTTGTTACTGCAGCACAGAAATTTGGGTACTTTGAACTATGCAGCCTTAGCCTTTGTTTTAATACACAGTAAGGGGAGAGAATCAGGCTGAGACTAACACAGCATCAGTAAGCAAACATGGCAGACTGAAGATGAGCATCAGTAAACAATTCCACATTCTGAAAAAAATTAAAAACTTGCCCAAGGCACCTGTGCATTATGGAAAACTGCTGCAGCTAAGCTTTAAGAACAAGGAACACATATTCTAGCTACACAGAGAGGGCCAAATAGTTCCAGAGGGTTCAAACACCTGCTCAACACCACACACTGCTAAAACGCACACTCTATGAAATTGAGCAGCAACCTTCACAGAGCAGGGATGGGTAGATGCTGCCTGAGAACTTCCAGTGGCTGAGGTTACAGCCTCGTAACAACAAGAGCTTGTATGCATGTGCAAGGGTATTCCCCATCACTTCTCAGGCTTACCTTGAAAATTACTCCCCCAGTAGAAGAGCACGTCAACATATAGTTGCCCTCAGAGTCAAAAGCAAAAAGCCTTCCTCGTGGGAACTGGACTTGCTTGTAGCCACTGTACCCAGACAGAACAAAAGGACCTGTAGCTTCGCTGGGAAGATCGTACTCGGACACCTTCAAGCCACTTTTGTGAATATTCCACTGAATAAACTGGAATGGAAAAAAGATACGACAAAAGCCCATAGTTAAACTGACTGGGATGAAGGCAGAGGGACCTTTCATCGTTTTCAAGCCAAGTGGCTGTTTATCACAAGCCAAAGATGACATATTGACAGCTATATGTAAGTGGCTACATTTGTAAAACACAGGCTGCAGAGGTTGCAAGACGGCCCTGCTGTGCAGGCAAACACACACCCTACCTTCCACAAGCACTGCTGCATTTGTGTCCTTTGACATTGCACACAGAATCCTGGTGGGAATTCTCTTAGCACTCATCAGCCAAGGATCCACACCTTCAGGCAGTCTCCCTCCCTGAGTCACACCTCTACTGCTGAAGACGGGGACTGCAGAAACTGAAGCCTTTATTGTAAGCAACAGGGTGCTGCAAACAACGCAATTTATGTGAAGTGGTTAAGGCTCTGCCTCTTGGTGAATCCCAGATGTCGAATGTGGTGATCTCAGGGGCACAGAAAGGTCCCCTTCACATGGATTCCAGAGGAAGGGGATATCATGAACAGTATGATTTGCAGAGAAGGTCTGAGACAGCTCCAGTTGTTAATATGCTTTCCAGCCACTCACTGCAGAGGCTACATGCAGCAGGGTGGTGTTGCACATCTATGATCACAGTTAGCAGCCCACTGATTTTCCAGATTCTGATGGGTCTTTTTACTGCAATCCCCATCACATGGAGAAGACTCCAGAAGCTTACCAGTGAAGGCCACCCTACCTTGCCATCCTCGCCTATGCTGTAGACTGTGTTCTCATCATAGCTGAACTCAACGGAGTAGACTTCCCCATCGTGCGCCTTCCAGCTCATGGCGCACTCATGCTGCTGCATATCTGAAGGGAGAACCAGCACTGAACACTCCTTGTACTCACACAGAGCTGAGCTGAAGAGGGAGAGGCCCTTTACATTCACAAGGTCTCTGTTACAGCCCTCTAAACCAGCCTGGAGGAGCCCAGCCCAATCCCAGCACCCTGGGGTGCTCATTGTGGCTTTTACCCTAGCCACATAAAAATCACTTCCTGTACCTTGTCAACTCTTCCTCCAGCTTTACAGGGCTGCTCACATCCTCACTGTCAACTACAGGCATTCTGCACCCAAGCCTCACTCCTACCTTTCTTCTTCTCCTTGCTACCCTTGTCCACCCTCACAGCTGCTGCCAGCTCTGTCCTCTCACAGAACTGGGACTGCAGCCTCCAGCTCAGTATCTGTGCCAGAAGCAGATCCCTCATTCACAGAAGAGTGGAGGCCCAAATTGCCTTTATCACAAGGACAGGCTGAAGAGGACAAAAACCAAGAAAGAAATTACTCAGGGAAGAAGGACTGATGTGAAGCCCCTGCCTTTAACTGGAAGGTCTCCCATTAATTCCTTTCCTCAGGACTCAGCCTCTGGCAGTGGTACTGCTACATGGCACAGTCAGGCCCTGTGACCCAAGGGCAAGTTAACTCTGCTCCTCAGCAGGAAAGAAACAACAAATCCAGCAGCACTACCAGAGCCTCCAGCCAATGTCCCCCCAGGAAAGTTTGTCAATTCCCTCCCGAGATCTCCCATGGAAGAGAGAGGAGTAGCTTCCACCTTGGTGTTCAGGCAGAAGAAAGGTGGCAGGGGCAGCCAGATGGGGACACCAAGGGGCCACCTCACGGCCCGATCTCAACGTACCAAAGAGACGAACAATCCCATCTGCAGCCCCAGTGACCAGCAGGTTGCCATTGTGGTTGAAGGCTGTGCAGTTTATAGCAATGGGCTCAGGCTCCAGAGAGAACTGCAGCTGGAAGGGAAATTCTGCATTATTGCCAAGAAATGCAGCTGGGGGTGCTGAGGAGCTGATGTCCAGAGGAGAGAGGAAAGGCAGTATCTAGCAGCAAGAAATCCTCCAGCTTGGAGGCCTGCACCTCTCTTGATTACACAATTCAAGAATGGCAGCTGCATTTTACTGTGACACTAAATCAACAATTCACCTCAGCCAAGCCACAGCTTTCTTGGCCATGGCCTCAGGGCTGCAAAACCAGCTTCTGGCAGGCATTAGCTTGAGTATGTTGCTTTCTCCTACACATTAATGACATAATTTCTTAAGAACAAAAGAAAAGGATGGGACAAGGATTTCCTCCCAGAACCTGACTCATCTAAATAAAAATTATGAAGATGACGTGAGATGAAAACTGTGAAAGAAGCACTTCACTTAAAACCAGCAAGGACAGGGGAAATAGAAGCAAAGAAAACCCTTCAGTATAGCTCAGCTGGACAAAACCTGACAAAAGCATCATTCAGTCCACTGGGGACATTTTCATTCACAAATTGTGCAGGCAGGATAGAAGCATGGCTGTATGCTATTTTGAAGAATCCCTCAAAAAAATTCAACACCCCAAAAAAACAGAAAAACCCCACCCAAAACCAGCAACTACTTATGCTATTCATTTTTATCCTGTCCATGACTGAGGGGAAGGAAAAAGGAGAAAAAAGAAGGGTATTGAAAAAAAAGTCAGCATAATTTAGAAAGAGGGCTCCTACACATTGAAACAGAAGACACTCAACAAGCAGACTGAGAAAGCAAAGAAACCTAGCAAGTACCTGCTGCTTCATCGTTTTAGTGTCCCACAGTAGCAGCTTCCCAGGAACCTGGTTCATGCTTATGCCCCCAGAGCTCACTACTGAGAAATCCATGTGGGTGATGGGGCTTTGGGCTGCTGCAGAACAGACAAAAGAGGCTCCACTTGGACTACAGGCAAGTGAGAGGATCCTGAAACACAGAAAACAGTCTGCACTGCCTCTCTCCAGCACTCTCCTAAAGCACAACACTCAATTGCAAACTCACCTTTTAAGGCCCTGTGAGGCAAGGTGCACTGAAAAGGAGGGCAGAATTCATGTGCTTAGACATATTTTGAGTATTTTCCATTTAACTGAGCATTTTTACACTTCTCAGACACAGACTGCCCTCTAGATGGAGGTTAAATAGCCTTTCACTTACAGGAAAGCAGCAAGAACTTAGTTTTTTCAGTCAAAAAGAACACCATTTTTAATTATATATGAAAGTCAGATTCCACAGTTACCTGGGCATGTCTTCATCAATGCTGATTTCACAGAGATTCTTCTTTGCTTCTGTGTCATAAAGACGAACTGTTCCAACCCCACTGCCAAGCAATAGCTTGAAACCAGAAAAAAGAGAGGAGTGTGAGCAAGTACAATAATGCTGTTCAACAACCAACACCACAAAATAATTTTTTTCAATTTATGCATTCAGATTAAACTCGCTCCATTAGGGTACATCCTGTCTTTCTGTGCATATCACACTGAGAGAGACTACCCCAGAGCCCCAGAACTCAGAGTGAAAGCACCACTTTTATTGAGATCTGATAGGCACCAAGGTGGAATAAAAGTCACTTTCTAGAATATGGCTCAACATTATAGGATGCTAAACATACATGAAGTCTTAATATCTAGGAGAGACAGTAATGAACACAGAATTAACAATCTAAGTTTAAGAGGACACTAGAAGCCACCGCCGTTCAACCAGGGGAGAATTAAATACTTCAGAAGGGCTCACACATGCTTTATCAGTGGTGCTACAATTTAAATCAGAAGTTAAACCATGGTGGGATACATTATCAAAGAAAATTAAGCAAGCCAGATCCTTCTAACTCCAGAGGCTAACTGGCTGCTGAATCCCCATATATTGCAGAAAGAAGAACCTTTCTATCAGCAAGCAGGAAATAACTCCAAAAAGCAGAAGAAACATCAAAACAACTGCATCAACAACTTCCTTTCTGTAAGCAAATGAAGAGAAGCTGTAGCACCAGCTCTTCACAGGTGGCATTTTGGGGTTAGCAGCAACACATCAGTGCCAGAATGTGAACCATATTCCCTCATTTGCAGGCCTGCCTTCTCACACAGCCCTGTCTCTTCACCAAGGAAGGGCATGAAGCACTAGCAAAAGCTCAAGGACTCAGAAGAATGCTTATAATTTAAATTTAAGGCTCCTCTTCAGTAACTGAAATAAAATGCTAGAGGAAACATCCAAGCTGTCATGACAGTTAAATAAGCCCCAAGCTCTTTACACAGCCATCAACCCCTAGCTCATAAGGCATCAATAAAAAACTGGCTAAAGACCCCTTTTTACACCCTGACAAGTGGAATGCCCACACCACAGCCCCGCTCTCTTTTCTGCTTCTGGCTCAGGGTATGAGTAAAGCTTCTCAGCAGGGTACCCAGGGGCTGTTGTACCAAGTTGCCTCTGCCTGCCTGCTCTGTTTGAAGAGGCACTTCTCTTATAGGAACTAACTACTTCTATCCTGCAGCTGTACCTGCACTGCAGCTGAGGAACTTGTGTTTCAGGGCAACCAGTGGTGACTTCCTTGCTCAATATACAGAGCACACTCCTGGCTCAAGTTTTTCTTAGACCCTACAGGCTTCAGTTCACCATGTCTCACTGAAGTGGTAACTAACTGTTGCCCTGAGCTCATCCACAACACAGCTGTCTAGAAGGTAATGTGCAACGTGCAGCAACACAGCCCCAAATCACCTGCTCTGACTCTCGAGCCTCCACACTCGAGCTACTCACCAGCCGATCACGTTTGGTGGCCCATTCCAGAGACAGCAATGGAGATTTGGAAATGGATGAAGCTTTAGTTTGCATTATGGGGTTAAAAGACCAGACTTTGATGACACCATCCACATCCAAGCTGGCCACCCTCCGTCCAGAACAATCAACCCTATGCAGAAGGAAACTAGTTAGATAGTTTTCTCCCTGAAGTTCTGGCCACACACCAAGTCCTTCTGCAGCAATCAGAATTTCCTTGCACCACCTCCTGTTCAGTCTGCAATAACTGGCATAATGAAGAGCACCAAGCTCTATATACAAAGCATAATTCCCTTAAGCAATACTATCCTGCTTTCCCAGGGAGTTTCTTCATGGCTGGCACCTTCCAGTCACAAAAATGTCTGACCATTTTCACAGAAACTTCCATGAGACAGCCCTCCTCTGCCATTACCTGCAGTACATGATGGATGAATGGTGCTCCCCATACTCCTCCTGACTCAAGACAATGAAAGGCTGCTCCTGACGGACCCCCACAGCCTCTGCACTGCTGGTAGGCATTTTGGCTGAAGTCTCTGTTTGCTCAGCATGCAGTTCTGAGCATGGATCTGTCTCAGCTGTGTTAGTATCTATTTTCTTCTCAGCACTTTGGCCCTGAAGGAAGAAATCCTGTGTGAAATACAAGGAAGCAGCAGCAGCTCCAGATCACGCTCTTCAGCCACCCCAGCCTGCTGGGAGGAAAAAAAAAAAACCCAAGAAGCTACACTGAAACAGAAGCATTGTCAGCTAAATACCCCTTCTGAGCAGAAGGACAAGTGTGTGGAACAACTGTGCCTTTTAACACAGTTTCCTTGGTTGTAGAGTCCTTTTTAGAATATCCCATTCTACATGCCTGCCCATACATGTTCCTGTAAGGATTAAAGGAAACACAGCATCTCTCTTTGGAACACCTTAGCTGATATTAGGGGCCCATTTTGAGAAACATGTCTGATGAATATTACAGCACAGATTCATCAACATATTTCAAGCAATTCTTGAGTTCAGCAGTGTAATTTAGGTTTGTATAATATGCAGTTCAGTAAACCTGCACAAAAACTCTCAGTGGGTGATGAGCCTCAGTAGATGGATTGTCCTTATCTGCCAGAGAATTAGTCTGTGTGCACCGAGGCAAACACTGCAACCAACCAAATGATGACAACAGCAGAATTGCCACGAGTCCAAAAGCTTAACACCCAATTTGACCAGGCAGACAGAGTAAGTGGAGTTTTAGGAACAAGAAGCAGATACAGCATTGTTGCAGCCACTTGCTCACTCTCCCCTCACTGGGATGGGGAGGAGAAAAGATAACAAAAAGCTGATGGGCTGGGACAAGGACAGGGAGGGTTCACTCACCAACTATAGTCACAGGCAAAACAGACTTGATTTTGGGGAAAAAAAAATTTAATTTGTCACCAATCAAATCATAGCAGGACAATGAGAACAAAAACAGATCTTAAAAACCCCTTCCCCCACCCCCTCCCTTCTTCCCAGGCCCAAATTACTTCACTCCCAGTTCCTCTACCTCCTCCCCCCAGTGGCACCAGGGGATAGGGAACAGGGGGTTGCAAGGAGTTCATCACACATTTTCTTCTCCTTCTTCCTCCTTGGAGGGAGGACTCCTCACAGCCTTCCCCTCTTCTAACATGGGGTCCCGCCCATGGCAGGGAGTCTTTCACGAACCCTGCCAACACAAGTCCCTCCCATGATGTGTAGTCCCCCAAGCAGGGACTGCTCCAGCTCCGGCTGCCACAGGGTCCTGGCCTGCTTCAGGCACAGCCACCTTCCCTGGTGCAGGGTCCTCCATGGCTGCAGGTCCACATTTGCTCCACCATGGCCTTCCATGGCTGCAGGTCCATATCTTCCCCACCATGCTGCTCCATGGGCTGCAGTGAGACAACCTGCTGCCTCACCACCGACTGCAGGGCCTGCCCTCCTTCCCCACTGACTTCGGTATCTGCTCAGATATTGCTATCACCTTCCCCTCTCCTCTCCCCTGCAAGTCTTATAGTTCATTTTCCTCTTCTTAAATATGTCAGTTGCAAAGCTGCTGACGGGTTCGGCCTTGACCAGAGGCGAATCTGGCTTTGGAGCCAGGGAGCTTCCAGAAGCTTCTCACAGGAGCCACCCCTGTGGCCCCTGCTGTCCTACCAAAGCCTCCACACATACATATAAGCACATAAGCCAGTAAAACTTCTGCAAACATTCCTTTGTTAAACCATTCTCTGAAGAGCAAATGCCCCCAAAACAGCACTGACATGATGGTTTTGAATCCCTGTTCTTTAACATATTCTTGCCTTATTTATAGCAGCTTCACATCTTAAGCAATGGGTCAAACACTGCATAAACAATTCATCTGAAATCACAAAGCTGGAAAAAGATTGGGAAACAAATCCAAGAATGCCTCCCTATGTGTTAGCTTTAGTGGGGAGGCAACAGCCACTGAATGACACTCATGTGAAAGAAACAGTGATGCCTTTCAGTTTCCTTTTTGCTCACATGCATGGAGAAAACCAGAAAGCCAAATAGCATCAGCTTCCCCTAGAGCACCACAGGCAACCTGTACACAAAAAAACTGCCTTAAACTGGGACATCACAGAAAAAGTAAAGTGCAAGGATACTTCCTGGGAAACTGGGCTTTGCCTTTCCTGACCAATGTTTAATTAAAATGTTTTAGATGAGCCATGAGGAAAGTCTCTCTCATAGCCTTGAATGCTCAGTGGTGGAGTAACATCTCTCCAAAGCAGTGCTCCCCACACTGAACAGTCACACACAGGGGTGGCATCAGTCCCTCAGTACTGCCTCTCCCCCAAGGCAGAATGTCTCAAACAGCCAAAATAAATATGCCAATATTCCTCCTGTGCTCCATATCCTTTGATGACATGGCTGCTGAAAGCCAGGCAATACACAGGTGAACAAAACTAGTCCAGTGACCCTTAGCAGTTAAAATCCAGAATGCAGTTTTATTTCATTAGATAAGAAAGCAGGGCACTCCCCCAGGCAAAACTGCAAATTACAGTGCAAAAAACCCTCAAAAAATTAAAGCTTTTGATGAAGGATATTGCCACTCCTATCCAGGAAAACTTTTTTATCCGTTTTTAACTGTCTCACACAGAGCCTGCACAAACCAGCATAAGGACCCACAGGAGAGAACTCTCGTGGGCTGGACAGGTGAGCCAATTCCATTGCCACTAAGGAACAAGGTATGTGAACATAGCTATTAAGGTGGATGAAACACTCCCTCCCCGCGATGAGGCTGTGAAAAAGATCACAAGAAACAACAACTCTTCTCCCATTTTAAATGTCAAGATTGATTCACTTCTAGGGACACAGAAGTAAACACACTGTGGAAGGAGTTGATTAACTACAGCGATTAACCTTTGATACAGTTAGATCTGAGAAGCAAGTCAGAAGTTTAACAGGAACACTTGCACTTGTTGTACTGTCTAACATAACCAACTATGGAAATGCCAGCCCTCCAATTCCCAGCCTTGCAGCGTTGCTCGGTACCTGGAAGGTCCCTTTTGACAGCAGTTCCTTCCTTTCTTTCCCATGTTCCTGCAACCGCTTCTGTCGCTGCTGCAGGGAACTTGACTCGCCTGCTACTAACCCACTGAAGTGGCTCTTCCCATCCTTACAGCTCACTGTTCCATCTTTTCCTTTGGCACTCTGGGAAGGCAAAGGAATGATTTGGCAATGTTACACTTCCACGAGGTTGCAGGACACAGAACAAAGCAGGAGGCAGAGAAACAAAGCACCTTCAAGGGCTCCACAGACCCCTGGACAAAAGCAGCTGTACTTGTGCTGCACTCAGGCCCAGCGTACACTTGGAAGGAGGGAAAGGACACTTCATTTTTTTCAGGTGGAAGCAAAAGGTTGGAGCAATGCTGTTACACATTAACTCCTTTGATACTGAGCACATTTCAACAAACACAGATGAGAACTACCTGGTGATTTGTTGGTTCTTTCTTCCCTACCAGCACACTGCCAGGCTGTGTTGGAGAAGCCCCACTTGGATGAGCAGGTCTGGAAGGGCCCTTTTTACTTTGGGAGAGGAAAGAGGACAGAAAGCCTCCCCGGGACTGAAGAGAATGTGCTGTACTCCTCTGGCTGCAGGTCATATCACTAGTTAAAAAAGAAAAAAAACAAAAAACACCAAACACAATATGAAAGTCTAGCCAGATGACCCCATCAAAGACCACCCAACAAGCAAAGCACCAGCTTTTTGAAGCGCTGGACAACAGATGTTCCTGTCCAAGCTGATGGAAACCCTATGAATTAAAGAACTGTTTTAAAGCCTCCTGTTAGTATCTGGAACAGATCGTTATAACTACTGTAACCAAAGCTTACTTCTCAGAGATGTCACTGAGACAGTGGGCTTAACTGTTACTGAATCCTCTCTAGGACCACCTCAAACTCCTTCCACTCCATCTGGGTTAATTTAAAAGCACCCTAAAAAAAAGGCAGGGAATTTCCAAAGGAGTTGTTCAGGATTCCAAAATTAAGGAATAAAACAGACCTACTTTGAGAGGCATTCAGTATCCAGCGCTTCACTGAACACTGAGATAGGCAGCAAGTCATTATCAGCAATCTGAAAGCACAGGACTTCAGTATATCAAAAACCAAACCCAAAGAAAGCAAGAAAGCTTAGGCTCATTTTTATGACTACATACACCTCCCTTCTGAGCCCACAATGCCAAAATCAGCACTTTCTTCCCAGAACATACATAGCTGTCTGACCTCACTGCTACAACTTCCTCTGAGAGCAGAGCACAACCCTGGGGAAGGTGAACAAAATCTTCTTCACTCTGTGCTCTCTTCTAGGAAGGAACTGTTTTACCAAAGCTGGGTTTTGGGTCAAGCAGAGACATGGAAAAAGCAACCAGAACTGCCCCCCCAATTAAGAGACATGTTGCATACACAAGAAATGTCACTTCTAAGTCAAGTTTTTCTAATACAAATGGACAAAAATTAATAAAGGAAGAAATGAGCCCATCCCTCACCTCACTGTCCCCCATTTGTGCAGATGAACATCAGGGCTTTCCACACAAGGTAGTTAAACAAACAACAAAAAACCATCTCAGATTAAACTCTATAGCCTGTCCTGTGCAGAAAGTGCAAAGCAGTTATCAAGACAGTCTAAAAATTGCCTGATTAAATAGACTTAAGTGTCTGGTGAACTAAAGCAAAGACTGTGTGTGGTCTTGACTACAACATCTATTTGTCACTGTCAGCAGAATAATTTGATCAATTCCTTTCCTGTCTGAATAGCAGTGAAAGAATCACATGAGAAAGTCAAAGCCCCAGCTGTGTTATTAATACTTTGTGGCTAAGCCATATTTGTTTGCAGATCCTTGTAAAGCAAGAAAAGAAAAAAGCTCAATAACACAATGAATTCAAACACAAACTTGCTTTACATGATTGTGTACTGGGGGAAAAGAAAGAGTTCTAATAACAATTTAATAAGCTGTATCACAGTATATTTCCACAGACAGGGAGGCAGCCATGACACATACTGTAAATGCACCAAGTTCACGGGGAATTCTGTGTCTGAAACTCTTTTTCACCTGCCTCAAAAAACAAGAAAGCATCTTTGTGTTACAATGACCCCTTTAGGTCATACAACATCACTGTCTGCAAAACAACATAGGGCACTCACCTACTGCACCACAGACACTAACGTAAATAGGAGCCAAGAGACAATCCACTTCATTTGAGCAATAGTGCAGGGTATTGCACTGCTACCAGTGCCCCAGAACACCTTGGGGTAATGCTGAGAGCACAACAGAATCAAATCCATGTGTGCTTGGGCTCTCACTGATTGGCAAGACTCACAAATGGTGGGAGAGATGCCTGTCATTAATCCTTCAATTAAACTCACTTAGGTCACCAGAATTTCTACTTGGATGTCTTTCTGCATTGACATCCAAGGCAGGAAACAAGAAAATGATCCTTCAGAAGCCTCCCTGACCCAATAAGAGCAGCAGAGCCTGTCCCCAGCTCCTCCCCTGCTGGCACTCACAGCTCCGAGTCCCCAAGCCGATCCATGTTGGCCACATACGCCGGCAATTTGTGATGCACAACTGCTTGTTCCACCTCCAGTTCCTCTTTCTTCACACGGGAGGATTCAGCCTGCAAAGCAAACAGCTAGAAGGAGAGAAGGGAGCCAAGTAAATAGAGGGTCACTGAGATTCACCTCCTGCCCACTCACTGAAGCTGCTTACTCCTTTATATTTCAACAGGCCTAGAAGGGTGGGGAGGGAAGAAAGTCACTCTGACTGGCTGAGCACCACATTATTCCAAGTAGTCAAGAACAACCAGTACTTTACATGCACTACACTGGAGCCTACTTAAAACCCTTCCCTCCTCTCCACTGGGCTGTTGCTGTGGGGATATTAATGGTGCCAGGAAAGAGCCAGCCAGGGCAGAGCTATCAGCCACTCCATGCCTGCAGATCAAGGCCAGGGCATTGCAAGTGACTGGCAGCAGTGGTACGTGGGCACTGAGCCTAGAAGGTAATCTTCCTCCCACAGCCAAGGATTTGGTGACCTGGCAGGGTGCACCAAGGCCAACGCCATCAGGTCAACCTGCAATCCAGCTCCACACCCTGCCCAGCTCCCTCCCAAGCATGACAGTGAGATTTTCTTTTCACCACCTTAGCAGAGAGGGATCTCAGGATGCAGCTTTCTGTGACATGTGGTTTAAGCCTGTAACTCTTGTTGACATGAAATATCCCTCAAGCTTTTTTGTTTCTGTACATTGGCTTTTCAGATTCTTAGGGTCTGAAGTTAGGAAACAGATACTCACATTTCCCATGGTTCATCTAAATTACTTCAAGTCCACCACAACCATGGAAAATTTGCCATTTCAGACGTGTCAATTTCTGCCTTTATCAAAAGTTACTACCCATTTCTACTGCTCCACCAGCTACAATCTGGAAGCGACTGAATACTACTTACAAGTTTCCATGTAAAGTCAACCACATAAGCCCTTAACCTGCCACTAGTTTGAGCTTGTCTTCACTTTGCAGTGTGACAGGAAAGGAGTTTGCACAGCACCCAGCCATCTGTCCAGATAGCACAGGGAGATGGAGAGTTATACTTCAAACAGACATTTTCTTATATGACCACAACCCTAGGTTTACTAGAGACAGTGGAAAGATAAGCCAAAATAACAAAGGACTTACACAAAAATCTGCCTTGGAACCTGCACTGAACTGACCAGTTAGAAGTTTCTTGAACGGATGGAACCAATTTTACAGAACCCACAGCCTCACAAAAGTTAGCAACTAAAGAGCAACTTCAGTTCTGACCTTATGCCGCAACGATTCATTTTCTTCTTGTATGAGACTGGTCCTGAGACATTCAGCTTCAAAGTTCAAAATGACTGGAACTGGTGAAGAATGTTAAAGAAAACAAAGGCAAGAACTTGTGTGCACCTGTCTTAATTCTGAATGCCAGCACTTCATAGTGGCTATTTGCCTTTAAGACAGCAGAGCTGGCCAGTCCATACTACTAGCAAGAAACATCAGCAAGGCCAGAAGACTAGTATCAGCTTAGCCACCTAAGCCAACTTTGTACTTTCTTTGTACTTTATTGTTGCACAAACTATTTCAGACTGGCTTTGCAATGATTTTTATATTCTTCCTTTTTATATGTTAGAAGTGGAGGACAAGACAGGTTATGTTACTACGTTAGTGCACGCTGAAGAAACAGCTAAAGATGAGCTGTGTTCCAGCTACCCGCAAACAAATATGGTCAAAAATTAGCATTGTGGGACAAAAACTGTTATTTCTGACAATGATGAACTGCCCTATTACAGTGAGCTGTCACCAGACCATGTTGTGGAACACCCATACACAGAGAATGGCCTGACAGGAGATGCCAGTTCAGTTATGGACTCTGACCCAAGGTTGCATGCCTGTTTTATACTATGCCAAGCAGAGGAAAAGCATTTCAGAAGATGCACACACACACATATATATAACACATATATATAGGTGATATAACATCATCAAATCATTAAACCATAACTGTTTCAACATCCTCTGATAAAGACCAGCTTCCTATTAAGTCTTGGTGCTAAACAATCACCTGAAAGCAGCAAGTGCTGTAATACAGTAATATTCTTGGCACCACTGTTAACACTAAATGTTAGACCAGGGCAAGGGAAATTTAACTATTGGTTGAAAAAAAAAAAAGGATATGCATGCACTGAAATAAGACACTCAGGAAGTTGTGCAGAGACACAATAAAAGTATCTGCCCACTGGCGTGAGAAATAGGTGGCGAAGGTGGGGTTGGAGTCTGGGGCAGGGAGGAAAGGCAGGACAAACCAATCCTTCCACTCCGCCTGGTTCTGGAGCTCGGAGGCCTGCTTGAGGAAAAACTCCTGTGTCTTGTCATTGCGGCCAGTCTGAAACACAGCAAGAAGAACAGAGCTGATTCTTCCATTCATGCCACCACATAGGTTCTAGGAATACTTGCTCTGTGTTAAGAACACACTAACAACTACTTTCACCACTCAACAGCAAGTAGTTAAATTCAACACATTCACCTAGGAACAAAAGAATCTGAGATACACTAGGAGCGGCTCACAAATGCATTTAATCCAACCTTCTTTCTAATCAACAACCATGTTTAAAGGCTGAGGCAAATTGAACTAATCACTTACACTCACTTCCAGCTAAACTGGAGTGCAGTGACGTAAGACTTGAGCATTCGTATGAATGAGCATTGTACCAAGGTACACTTCAAATTACTCAAGTCTACAGCAGATTGAAAAGGATTAAATACATTTTTCAGACAGGACAATCACACCTCTGCATAAGCACAGGGCAAAACAAAAAAATTAAAAAACAAAACAAAACAAACAAACAAAAAAAAACAACAACACAACAAAAACAAACAAAAACCACCACTTCCAGAAACATGCATTAGATTCTGTTAGATTCCTCCACCAACACCCACCATTTAAGATTTTCAGTCAGGGAACGAAAGCGAAGAAGAAATATTACTTCTAAATGGTAAAAAAATGAAACCTTAATTCTTGACAGGTATTTGTCAATTCAGTTTGCCAAAGCCCACCCTATGCAATATATCTCATTGACTCTTCTAGTGTTTGAGCAAGATAATCTCTACTCCATTTTAAGATGATTATTTTCTGTTCGATACAAAGAAAACAAAAAACGCTCATTTATTTTCTGTCCCACATTGTCTAGTGGAGATTTGCAGCCCACTTCTCCCCTCTCTTATAAAGTCAAACTCAACTCCACCAACTTCAAGGCACCTCTTCTTCTTCTGGACTCTCAAACTCCCTTGAAGTTTTAAGACCTTTAGTGCCTGTAAGTACTGCCAGAGTCCTGTCAGAAGGTTAGAGTGGAATACAGAAATCCTGCAGTAAGGCCCTTCCCTGCACTGATGCTGCCTGCTCAATCATTCCTTATTCTACATTGGAGCAGCTGACTACTCCTGCCTACATATTTTTTCCACCTGTTTCTTCAACTTCTGAAGATTTCTTTGAGTACTGTTCTTGTCCTCTTCAATCCTTATGGCAATGCCACATGGGGATGTTTCAAGATGTTTGCGATCCCTCCCAGTATACAAGTTATTGACAGAGGCTGAGCAGGACTGATCTAGCCATACAGCCTCTGAGGGGGCTGCTTCACGTCTGAGCATTACTATCTTACTCCCAGCTAGTCATATTTCCCTCTCTCCTGAGCTTCCCTATCCTGCTTACAAGCTTGTCATGTGAGTCTGCATCAACCTCCTTACTACAGTCCCTCTGCATGACACGTGAGTTGTTTGTCCCTTACCCCCATTGAGCCTCTCGACAAGCCTGGTGGCTATTTCACTGCTGCGGTTTCAGAGACCAGGATCTTTTTTGAAACAGAAGCCTTTAAAACTCAAGTCCTACCTGAACAGTATGGACAAGGTAGTATCGGAACAAGCTGGTCTTCAGCTTGTTCACTGTGGGCCGGTACACATCCTCCAAACGGCTGAAAAGGCGCCGGTCCAGGTAACTCCAGTAATCCCGCAGGGCAGCCAGATCGTAGCTCTGAACAAACTGCTGCAGCTGGTCCACTATTTTATCCACCTAGAGAGGGGAAAAAACAGGGAAGACTGTGGTCACATGAAGGCTCTTCCAGCACGAGAGACTTTCTGTAACTTCAGGCTGAGAAGTTTTAACTGTGCTTACACCACAACCCAGCTACTTATGAGTTAGCTCTTTTCCCACTCAGGGAAATGCTCTGCATTTTGTATTTGTATTCTTCCACTCTGCAGAACCTTTAAAAAAAAAATTAAAAAAAAAAAAACAAAAACACAAAAAAAACCCACCACCAAACAAACACAAAATAACGCAAAATACTTTTCAACAAGAGGACCACATTTTGTTAAACACATGGTGGGGTTTTTTCCGTGTAAGCAAAACTTTCTGCTTCTTTTAAAAGAAGTCGGTTGATAATGAAGAAAACAGGAATATGATTAAATGTTGAAAATTCAGTGCAGCACCTGGAAAACAGAACTACTTCTAGACTAAAAAGAAAAAAATCCTGGATTTAGCCAAGCGAAAGAAGAAGACAGATCCATTGCAGTGCACTCTTCGATGTACCTTTAACAACTTCATCTATTAAAAAGCATAGGAGGCAGCAACAGTTTTTCTTTTGTCACTATAGCACTTTGAAATTTGTTCCTGCATTATGAATAAGGCAGAATGGTGGCGTGGGAACAGATTTTTACGTCACTGACTTAGGATGGCCAAGACAGGCATCAGAAAAAAAAAAAAAATGCACCCTATAAAAAAATGCAACCACCAATATGTGGTTTGCTCCCTTTTCATCAGTTAAGGTCTCAGGTCATAAACCAGCCTCTATGAAGGAAACAGAACACTATGACTCCAGTAGTCCATTTTTTAATTTTGCCTTGGACAATAGTATCCCAAATAAGTCGATTTCATTCCAATTTAAAATTTTCAATTCATTTTAATTTCGTATCAACCCAGTATTATGGCCAGTTAGATCAAATGTCTCCCGACCTCTAAACATTACCACAGTGATGGTGTCTTAAAAAGTAACATGGTTTATACCAGTTAAAGACAAATCTGACCACTATTCACTGCCCAGAACTGCTGCTACAGGAACGTGAAGCTCATACAAAGGACTAAAGCCGGGTTTTCGAGAGTGGCAAATCCCGTGCCCATTTCCCCGCATCTATCAAAGTAGCTGGTGCTTAAAACATCCCAACTAAGGAGCGGAGCTGTAAAGCTGCTGGATAAAAACAAGCTCATGACCGAGAAGAGCTGCAGGCACAGGGACGTCCTCCTGCCACTGCCTTCGGGTTCGCCCGTCTCCTCCCTTCCTCCCGGCAGGAAGCTGAGAATCCTCCGGTGGTTCAAGCTCGGACGCAGGATCTATACACGGTGGTTTCAGATGGGCCGGAACCTGCGGCCGCCAGCAAGGAAACCGTGCAGGGGGATGGAACCTATCGCCCCTCGCCCCTGCCCGGAGCTAAAGCCACTCGAGAACCAAGCGGGAGGAACGCCGGCACCCGGCTGAAGCCCCCCATTCCCCCCCACCCAGGGATGCTGGGGGTTCCGCCGCCCAGCCCAGCCCAGCCCATCCCGGGTGCGGCGGGATGCTTGCACGGAAGCTCCGAGAGCTGCCCCACCGCGGCACAGGGTGCGCAGAAGGGGTGTCCGCGGCCTGCCCG
>JAAWXA010000003.1:10415556-10564843 GCA_038090715.1 Florisuga fusca
GGGGCAGGGGGGGGTGGGATTGGTCCTCCGGAGGTGTCGGTACTGGGTCCCCGGTTGTCTTTCCCGGGGCGGCTTTTGCCCTCTCGGCTGCAGCAGAAACAGCGGGGGCGGGCGTTCTGACCGTGCCTGCCGTCGGTAACGGGGCGGGGCGCATCGGTCCGTTGCCATCGGTCCGGTTGCTGGGAAAGAATTTCCCCAGGCGGGTGCCCTAGGCTGTGGCAGGCTGGTGGGGTGGCTGCAGCAGGCCTGGCTGGGTGTGGATCTGGCCCTCTCAGAGATGTTTTCTCTTGGTGTCATTGCCTGCTGCAATATCAGAGTTACTCGGGGAAAAAAAAAAGTGGGGATGGTGTGAAGAAGTCTGGCACTGAGTGACATCGGAGGGAGCCGAGGAGTCTCGGTGCTTTGTGAAGCTGAGCCTGTGGAAAAGGATCGTAAAATCACTGCAGGGAAGGGTGCAGGAGGTGGGAGGCTTGTCTAGGCTGCCCGTGCTGGACAGTCAGTGGATGAGGTTTTAGTCAGTACTTTCAGATAGCATCCCTCAGGCAAAGAGAAGTTTACAAAACTCATCAATTTCCTATGGAAAAACAAGCTGAGATGCCCTCCTCACAAGTCACCCTGAACTTTTCTTTTCCCTCTGTCCACTACATAGGCTGTCAGACTTCTTCACTTCTCTGTTTATTTAGTGTAGGTCAATGTTGCATTGCAGCTTTTGATGGAGACAGCTGGAGCCTGTAGCAAGCCACATGCCAGAGTGAGCCCCGGTCCCCTGACACACCTGGAAGAGGTAGAACCCCGCGTGGCAAAGCGGCGCTTGTCACAGGCACGCCACCGGGCCACCCTGACCAGACTCTTCAGTGACTTGAGGGAAGCTGTTTTATCCCAATCAGACAAGTCAGCCTCAAAGGTGCGGAGCAGTGGCTGTTTCCCTACACCTCGCCGTTATACATGGGTCTGTTTAAATGTCACCAGGTTTGTCAGGATAACCTCTGTATCTTTATGGGTGCCGGCATGGGTGTAATTTCACTGCATGCAGCTTTCTTGGAACTCGTTTACTTTAAAACTGCCAGGTCAGCCTAAGCAAGTTCTTTGCCTTGTAGTCTGGGTCATGGGTTTATCATGTGCCTTGTCTGCACTTTTCTTGCCGTTGGTTTGTTTTTGGTTTTTCTTTTTGCAGTTTCTTTATAGCTTTACGGCTTCTTCTGGTGTTTTGGAAACAAACCAAGGGATCCCATGATGAAGTTATCTTGAGTTCAGAGAAAATTTGCTATGAAGTCAGAATACTGAGTTTAGGGACAGGTATAGGGGAGGGAGTAATTCATTCAGCCTGATGAGGTGCACTCTGTTTTCAAGACATTGGAAAAACAAGTAAGGAAAACCCAGCCACTGGTACTGTTCCTTTGGCTTTACTAAACTAAGAAACTGTTTCTTCAAAACAGAATTCTTTATAAAGATGAAGTTGACCCACAATGCTACTGAAAAGATGGATATGACCATGCTTAAGGGAGAGGAATAAATATCAGTTCTTTTATCCTCAGCTCTGCCACAGGTTAATTTAGTTAGATTGAGTTCAATTTTACAGTTTGAAAAAATGGAGCAGGTGTTGGCTATTTAGGACAGGAGTTTTTCCTTCTAAAGGGCTTTGAGGCTCTGAACATGCAAAATACTGCTATCTGGGGCTTATGCCTGCAGAGCCCCTTACTTCCTACCCAGTTTGAGTGAGAGGTTTTTTCCCCCTTCTGAACAAAATGACCTTAAGCTGAAGTCACCATGGTCTCAGAAACCAAGACTAAACAGATACTTGTTTTGTCTAGTCGAAGGTAACTATCTTCACATACCCATTCTTAAAATCGCTTTTTCATAGTGTCATGTGCCCTATGTGTGACCTTTGGAGGCCAAGGATGTTCAGTACCATCAAGAGCCTAAATATATGCCTTCGCTTTTAATGATAGTGCTGGCTAAAATACCCAGTGTGAAGGCTCTTCAAGGTAGACATCTTAGTCTAAGGTGACCATGGATTGTCTCACCGACCACATAAATCTTTAACTATTTGTGAGGTGTGTATGTTTATATGCATTGGCCATGTGTTCTGAGTTATGCTTGCTGTAAATGGTGAAGGAATGATGTACAGCACTGAAGTTATTCCAGTTTACATCAGTGCAGCTGAGAGTAGAAAGTGACAAAGGCTTCTTCTAGCAAAATTCTCATGGGAAGTGATTAGTAAAGTCTTATGCCTGAAGTTGGCATACAAGTTGGCAACAAGACTTCACAGCATCGTGTTCTGGACACGCTCCAAGAAGACAACGATCCAAACAAGACCAGTGGCTGATGAAAGAAGAACAGAGTTAAGTAGCAAATATGCATGTGACTGTGTGTTGTGTGTATGTATTGCATAATGTATACCTGAATATTAATATTCTCTATATGTTTGTTCTGGTATTAATAGTTCTTCCTCCGTTTCATATAGATAAGGGTAGCAGGTGAAACAACATGATTGTTTTTGCAGGGACATAAAGTTTAATGCAGATCAAAATGAAGGAAGAGTGAAGAAAACAACCATGGCACATTAAAATATGAATCTAGTCAGGGCAGAAAGCAATCAGTTCTAATTTCTTCTTATGTTTAGTATCAGGTTTTGCGTAAGGCTAAGAAATCTATCCAGAAGCTGGAGCAAACCTTGGGTTCTTTGCTGGAGATGAAAGGTAACTATATGCAAGTACTTGCCTTGGACAGAATGCCTGGACTTGTTTTTTATTTATTTGTTGAATAGAGACAGATAGGTACGTGGCTGAGCCCATTAAAGCATTAGAGCCAACTGTGTCTTTAGTTCTTGCAGTAAGCAAGGGATAGTCAAAAGTCTCTTGACCTCTAAGCATTGCACCTCAGAAATCCCTTTCTGACTCAGTCACTCCTACCCAGCCAGGTGAAGGAAGGGAACAAGTAATTCCTGCTATCCCATGGCTGGCAGTAGTTCAGGCAGAGTGTCCTTGTCACCCTGCTGCCTCTTCACCCCCAGCAGGCGTGGGGCTGGCATGGGTCCCCTGCCTGCACTCTTGGGCTCCCACTGTGCTCCTCCTGGACACAGCCACGTGGCACAGGACCATCCACAGCCATCACAGGCACCCAGCACTGCCAGCCAAGCACAGCCCAGAGCTTCAGCTTCAGAACAGCAGGCTCTGGCTGTGGGGTAAAGGAGAAGGAAAGAAGCTGCTGGGAGTTTCCTAGCATAGAAGATGGAAGACTCTAGTTGAGAATTCGCTCTGATAGAAACGTGGTGGCAGCTCAGGCAGGTCCCACTGGGGCTGCATGCCCTTGTCAGTGTGCCTTCTAGATGCTGGTGCTGGCAGGGCCTCCAGGGCAAGTAGGACTAGGGAATAACAGTGTAGAGACTTCGGACTTACTTGTATATCCTTCAAGTGGCCAAATTACTGCCACCTAGAAAAAAAGTTGCTTTTTATGCAACCCACACCTCCTATAATTTGCATTAAAACTTCCAGAAGTTCTCAAAAATGAGCAGTCTCCTCTGAACCCATGAAAGTCATTCACAGGTAGAAGGAACAGTTTGGTAGAGCAAAATCAAAGACATAACAAGCAGCAAGGCTTGATGAGGAACATTTGAAGGTAAACTTCCCCTTGTATTTACTTCTTTTTTTTACTTCATATTGACTTCTGATTTCCTATTTTCCATTCATACTGCTTGTGAAGCACATATTGCTCAGCAGGGGGGTTTACATGCAATTTGGTCATTATAAGGCAGTCAGAAATACTGTATTGACTGGTGCTTGCCTGCACTTTGATTTCCTGTTTTTCACCATCAGTTCTTTCAGACCAGTGTTAGGAAAAAAACATTGATTTTAAGTTTGTCAATGATAATAAACTCTTACTATATTGCTTATTATATTGTAAGAGAGGCAGAGGTGTCTCTTTTCACATCACCTAATAAAAAGCTCTGGGTCTTGAAGGACCAGTTGTTGAAATCTCTCAGTTTGATTGTGGCTGAGGGTGAGGGAGAAACTGAAAGCACCATTGATGTGACAGTAACCTTTCTGCTGACAGCAGACTCCTTCAGTCTGGAGGATGGGAACCCATCCAGCTTGGAGGAAGTCAGAGAGGAATATGTCAAGAAGTACTTCAGCAATCAAAGGTAAGGGCTTCTACCAGTCACGGAAAGCTGATAATGGTTTCCCCCTGCTTCTGTCCTAGCATGTCTAACTTTTTTGTCATTGTTACTGAATTTCCAAGCAGAGGTCTTTCATCATGAAGAAAATTTCACCTGAACCCCTGTAATCCCATACAGCACACAAACACTCTAGACATGTTGTTGGTCTAATTTCCAGTCAGCACATGTGTTTCCTTTCCTTTCTGTGTAGCTTATCTCCACCAAGGACTTCTCATTTGCCTGGAAAGCAAAAGGAGGAGGGGAACGTGAGCTTGGGAAGGGTGACCCTAGACTCTGGAGTGACCATGGCAAGGGCCTTATTAATCCAGTTCAGTTGCTGTTCTTGTGAATTTTTTTCATGTCTGTTCTTTTCAGCACTGCATCAGGCTCAGAAGCTGTGAGTGAGAGTGACTCTACCATCTGGTATTTGAGTCAAAAATGTGAAAATCAAACAATGGTCAAGGATGAGAAGCCAGAATTTATCCAGTCTCCAGACACTCCGTCCCCGGATCTGGTGGAATTTGAACGGTAGGTGCACCCCATGTTATCTTTGGGTTTTTTTAATTTGTTGGCATCGACACCATGCATCCTGTTGCTGTTGTTCGTGGAGTCCTGCTGGAACCTGCATCTGCTTTGCAGAAACCTTATGCCAGAAACTTTGGCTCTGCTGGTGATGGAGGGAGCTAAGCACCTCCCATGTCCTTTGCCTATGACCTGCATGTTGAATGGACTTCCAGGATCATAGCAGCCCCCACCACTCCAGGCCTTGGAATCCTTGAGGATTTTCCACCCATTCTCAAGCAAAAGCAAGAACTATTTCATATTCATCAGTCCCCGTGTGGCCATGCATGACCTCTGTCCAGACAGCTCACAGAGTAAGATGCAACACACCCAGCAACAGTTGGGGTTTAACAGGCAAGCTCGGGTAGGACAGGAGGTTATTCATCTGGAATGATTTACACAGCAGCATGACATGTCCCTGTGTGTTTGTGGTATTGCTACCACTATCAAGTTGTACCCTTGCAATGGAAATAGGAATGTAGGAATTGTTGCACCAGATGCAATTCTCAGAGTCTGGCTGTACGTGTTCTGGGGAGGTGAAGGAGCCAGAGGCAGGCAAATAGTTTTCCCCCACAATGACATTCATCCACCTCCACTGACATTGCTTTTAGGAGCTTGAGCACTGTTGCCCCTTCCAGAAAGAGACCCTATGCCAGCTATGCTGGCATCTTTGAGTACTTTTTCTCCTGAGATCAGAGAAGGGTAAGGCTGGATGAGACAAGGGAAGATCATTCAGTGCTCAGCCTGCAGGCTGAAGAATGGCAGTGGTCTGGAAGACTCTTCTAAGTGTGCACACCACAGGGAGAGCAGGAGAACTTAAATGCTTAAGTGGCAGGTGTGAGTCTGTAACCCACTTTAGGATCAGCTTCTAAGTGCCTGGTGCACTACCTAAAAATCACAGACCACTGTTCTCATGTTGGTGGTCTGTGTATTTTAATCTCGGGTCCTAATGGTGAAGTTGCTGAGGTTTTTTCCCATGATACTGATATCTTAAGACGGAGCACGTTATTCCTCACGCTCTTCCCCTTGCTTTCAGACAGCACCAGGAGGTTCTTAGAGGTCATGAATGCTTTTCCAAAAGTATGAATAATCATTTAATTGAGATTTGAGAAACAGGTGGATGCCTAATCTGTCCTGTACCATGAAGAAGAGGCAATTTTACCCTGTTTCAGAGTTAAGAATATGCAGCGCAGGAGAATCCATAGCATCACTGCCATAAACGAAGAATTTCACAGTTCCTTCTCATTTGCTTTGAACTGGTGTTTTTTTATAAAATTCCCTTGGATTACTGAGTTTTTCATCACAATGAGACAGCAGCTGTGCCAGCAGATGGCACCAGCCTCCTGCTATTGTTCTGCTTTTGCTGTACCGAGGTGGCTGTAGTAAGGCATCATTTATGAGACCTTGAAATGTGCTGAATCAAGATTTTTCAAGGGGAAGCTCTGCTTCAGCAAAGGCTGCACGACAGAGCCATAGACACCTGACTTTCTCTTCTTCACTGACAAGGTAGACCAGGGCCTATCCTATGGGGGCTCTGGCACTTACTCTGACAGTTTTATGTCAGACTGCAGTTGGTTCATACCTAATTCTTCTCCAAAAAAGGGTATTTTATAACAGGCTTAAAACAATAGGGACTCTTCAACAAAGAAAATAACAGCCTCTTAGTGATTGTCTGATCCACTTATTTACGTAGTATCAGAAATGCCTTGAGCCTCAATTGACTGTTTATTTTTTTCTTTTTTAAATGTCCAGCATTAGAAGCTATTATGGTAGGGGAACACAAGTTTTTTTTTGTCCCATGCAAAATGCGGTTGTGTCCTTCCAGATGGGGAGGAAATGGTTGAGCTATGGTTCAAACTTAATTTCTAATGGTGATTCATATTCTGCTGTTTGAGAAGCTCCAGATCCTTGGTTTGAAGCTGGATATCCAGGCTCCTTGGTGAGCACAGTACCTTATGAGAGCACTTATTTCCATTCCAGTATTTTGTCTCCAGCAATGGTGGAAAATACTTCAGAGTATGGAAACTGGAGTTTAAACATGTTTATGCATGTGTGCACAATTGTCTTAAGATTTTCAGTATTGGTTTGCAGTAACAAATATTAAAAAAAAAAAAAAAAAAAAAAAAAAAAAAACAACAAACTAAAAAACCTTGAACTCTTATGAGTTACTTTTCCAAGCAATATTCTTCAGTTAATCAGGAAATTGCTCACTTGGGACATCTTCCAAAGAATCATTTTGAGCCCAAACTTAGTAACAATGGCTGCTATTGATAGAGCTTTGGTTTGCACTCCTTTGGTCTTATTATTTTCATTTGAGAAGCTCTAAGCCCTTAAGAAATGTAAAATAATCCTCAGTGCTGCTGTCCAAAATAGACATTATTATCCCTGGTTCACTGTGCCACACAATGCTAACAGAAGAAGGAGGCTGGTTCTGACATTTGGTCACTGTGTCGGAATTACGACACCTATATTCAGTTGCCAGTTTCACTACAGGCTGCACAGAAGTCACCCCTTGGGATGCATTTCCTCCAATGTAAAATGGAGGAAATTGAGCTCTCATGCTTATTTAAGTCATCATCCAAGACCTGAAGTAATCTCTTTCCATGTGCATGTATAGTACATTATATGGCAGGATGTGACCTCAGCCAGGGCTTTTAAGTGTAGTGCGATGACAGCAGGGAGTGTAAATAGTGCCTTGCAGTGTAAAAGGCTCAGGATACAAAAGCAAGTAACTCAAAATTTATTAAATGCCAGAATGAGGTTTGCCTCTGCTACAAGTGGAGCCTGCAGTGCCTGAAACTTCTGTTGTGAGGCAGTCCTGCTGAGGCTGTGGCTGGAGCCTGCCTTGCACAGTTGAAATCTTGGCAGAGTGGAGTTGCTAAAATCTTCAAACAGCGTTGGGCAACCTTCAATAATTGTTTGAAGTCTTTGAGTGGGGTGTCAATGAAGTAGTTATGAATCAGAGCTACTCCCCAGTCTCCTGCTGATTTACAGTAGGTGGCTGCCTCGTCTTAAGAGGTGCTCCCTTTCCTTTCATTACAGATACCTGTATTTTTATAAGCACACAGTCGACCTGCTGATAGAGCATGGAATTGTTTGCACTGAGGAGGTGCCTCTTCCCGAGGTCTCCACAGCTATTTCCAACCTCTGGCAAGAGCTTTCTGAAGAAAGGAGGGACAGCATCTTGCAGTACTGTAGCCAGAGAGATTTCCTCATGGAGCCTAAGGATGCTTGCCAAAAGCCTGCATGCCCTGAAGGTAGTGTGAGGGACAGCCGAGGTAACAGTGAGGAAGCCAGCGGTTCCTCAGTCTCCACACCAGAGGAAGTAAGTGCTCAGTAACACACATCAGCAGCCTCTGAAACTCCAAGCCTTCAGTTGCTAATGGGCTCCAAAGCTTTTAATTGGAAACATACAGTAGTTGTAATTAAGCTTTCCCAAGACCACTTGAATGCATAAGCGGAGACAATAAGCAGTCCTTGAGTAAATGACTGCACCATATTCTCTCTTGGTAAGATACTTAGCAAGCTATAGGAGTGTGGTGGTAGTAATGCTGCTGGTGTCCACTGACCTGTAGAGTTTCTGTGGTAAGTAACAGTTAAATTTGCTTTAACTTCCTCCAAGGAAGGGAGGGAGCAGTTACTGTGCTCTGCAAATTCTCCAAGGAGCTAAATCCAGGAAGAATACCCATTTTGCCAAGACCTGCTGTGTTTTGGGTCAGGTGTTGCTTTGTGGGTTTTTTTCATCAAAGCACTAGAAAAGAGAAAGTATTTGTAGTTCAGTTCCAGTGGTACAGGGCTAATGACTGCAGAGCCATAAAGTCAGTCACTGGTAGACCAGGACATTGTTTATAAAGAGATGAAGTAACAGCCAACTATTTGTAAAGTGTTCCTGGAGCACTGCTTACCTAAGGAACTAGGTTCTCAAAGACGTGTGTAATTTTATTAACTGCAAGGGAGGGACAGATGTCCACCTTTAGTATATGAGTGAATTGCTTTAGCATATTAGTAAAATTAAAACAAGTTCTAGATGAGTTACAGGACACAACTCACATTACTGACGTCCTTAGGAAGTGCCATAGGAAGAATGCTGCATGTACAGAACTTTCTGGCACATAGAATGTGTGAACTGCATTATGGCAGGGTGAACTAATGAGCTTCTAAACTCCTTTGAAAACCAGGACACACACTGGAATCAGATTTGGGGAGACTGACTGGTACAGCTGAGATCTCTAGCCATAAGCAGCAGCCCATAGTCAAGTCTCTAAAGCTCTGATACAATTCTTGGGGTTTTTTCATTGGTTTTTTTTGAGATTTGTAATGTTAAGTCTAATTCCTAGAGGTTGAAGCACAGGCCTAAGGGAATGGACTAAATGTGTGTTCCTAGTCACAAAATGTAGTTATTCCTTATTATTCCTGTCTCCCCAAAACCTTCTTAGTTTACTCTACCTGCTAACATACCTATTAAATGGAAAGAAACTTAAAAGACTTTGCTATTAAAAATTATGCCCTAGGTAGAAAGTTTAGGTGTCTGGATATGTTGACATCTGAAGTGTTTTCTCTGATAGGTAATGCTTGAAGATGCGTTTGATGTTGCTGCTGGTTTCCTTGGCAGAAGTGAGACTCAGAGAATGTCTAGCCAGAGGTAAATTACAAACTCATTCCTTTTGCTAGGCAGAGAAGTTAATAGCCCCATGTCAGTACTCCACAAGTTTGCAGTGGAGTTAGCTCATAGTTTAGCTTCCTTTTTTTGTGCCTGATTTTTAGTTAATTGTTAGAATAGCAGCCTCCAGCAATTTAAGGTGCAAAAATGAAATTACTCATAGGTATTTACAGCAGAATCAGCAAAAATCATGGATTAAGAGCACCTCATCATTTTAGGATGACTTGGATCCTTTTGATTTTCTTCTTCATTCTGAACAGCTTGCCATCTTTTCAAATTACAGTATTTGCAGTGATTTCCTTTCTCTTACCAGGACTATGAGGACCATGAGGCCTTGGATATTAAGTCAGCTAGTCATAAACTGTACTCTCACTTGATGAGACAAAATGATAATTTTTTAACATTGTCTCCCTTACCTTTTTCAAGTACACTAATGCCATCACAAGGCAATGATCAAGCTAAAGTGTGTTTGACCTGAACAGCAACATCAAAGAAACACAAGGCCTATTAAATAATAACATCTGTTTCCTCTGCAGGTCAGATAAGTTACCTAAAAGAGAACATGTCAGATACAAAGCTGGCACTGCCTTTGATTTTTCCTAGTAGACCCAAGAAAGAAAAGGGTTGCTTTCCTCAAGAGGAGAATCACATTATGACTCATCTACTTAGTCTTCATTAGAATTGTTTCTCTTTGCAAATAGTGTTTTTAGTCTGCTCTTTTTAAATCCTGTTTTCTACTCATTTGTCTTTATTTAGAGAGGTTTTTTAGTGTGAATCTCTTTCTCTCTTTTATCTCCATTTCCCCTTGCAGTTCCCAAACCAAATGAATGGAAATGAAGCTGTTTTAGTTGTTGATCAGAATATACTTGAATTCATAAAAAGCTTAACAAACACATGTCCATTAAATAACATTTATTAGCTCACAGTTGCTGCTTGCATCGAAAATAAGATTAAATATTCCTTGATACTGCCATGTATTGCCATCATCTTTGCAATCTGTTTTAAGTCCCAAATTAGATTAGTATTTCAGTAATCAGCATTTATCCTATTCCTTTCCTGCCCTATCAATCTGTGCCTCTTAATTGCAGACAGAGGTGTGATTTTACTTTGTAAAATCCGGGGGGAAAACAGAGGTGAGGTCCAGAATGAGTATTTTGGCTTTTAGACAAAATTACCTGCTACCTGAGTACAAACCTGCCATTGATAGCTAGTCTGGTATTTCATGACCACATTACTGCATTCACTCAAAAACTTTACAAAATAGGTCAAAGCTGTTCTTCTGAACAATTCTGCAAAACACACTGCCAAACAAACCATTTTTGCTCTTGCTCTTTTATATCTAATGGATATATACTTTTTGCCAAAACAGTGTTATTATAGATGTCATGTATCAGTGGATCTCTCTTGTGATGCTGATTTCTTGTATTGCTGTTCTCTGTCCTTGCATAGCTTCCTTGCATTGGTTAGACAGTGTCTTGTCAGCATATTCACCACTACCACCACCCTGTCTTGCTTGGCTGTTTTCTTTAGTATCAGAATAATCTTGAAAGGAGTTTGCATCTTTTTAATTTATAAGTAAAATGTGGTAAGAAGAGGTACGTAGGAGGAGAAATGTGGGAACAGGAAATTAATTATAGTATCTGATTCCATTTTCAGTTCTCCATTTGCAGACTCCACTTCTGAGAATCCAGAGGATCACCACAGACTCTACCTGCAGATCACTGACTTCCTGAAAAGCCTCTTCTTTGCTAATACACAGTTTTGCAAGGTAAGGTTTGCCAAAGGATTCCTTACAGAAGGAGCAATGTGTTTCTGTTATAGTCAGAAAGGGACTTCTGTTTTCTGTATTTCTGACCATATTGTCCAAAATCATTAAAAATTAGAACTTGGCCATTCATCACTTCAGATCTGTCATTCCAAAAGGTCAGGAGGATTGCCTTTGTAAGAGGCAAAGTGTGAGGGGTTCTTATTGCTTACAGCGTTACTCAAAATGGCAAATGGCACGGGGATGTTTGGGTTTTTTTAGATTTTCACATGAAACTTCCTCGTGGAAAAGCTTGAGTGATCTCATGGGAGCAGGCAAAGTTCACACTGCAGTTCTCCATTAAGCCCCAGCTGCTTCATTCAGTAGGAGCACCTTCTGCTTGTCTGGGTGCCAGGTCCCCTCCCCTGGCAGTCCCTAGGGGCAGGTTTCTTGTTCTTGTAAGAGCTCTTTAACAGCTGCTGAGCTGCCTCTTAACCTCAGCCTACTCTTGCTGGTTTGCTGAGGCAGAAGTCATTGTGTTTGCAGTGCCCTTCTTCCCCCTCTTGCCCTCCTGCCAAGGAGGTGGAACAGAGCTTCCACACAGGGAGAGGACCAAAAAGGGGATGTCCTCATCAAGAGCATGCTTGTTTGGGCTCAGAGTCAAATGCACCTCCACAGTAGCCACTCTTGCTATTTGCTTTTGCCTGACTTCCACCTACTCCCTGTTACTTGAGCAGATGCTCCTTTGAAGGAAGTAAAGTGTTTGTGATGAGGGGTAACTGAGCCAGAAAAAAAAACAGAAACTTATGTTGCACCACTATCTGAATCTATCACATAGTGACTGCTGCGTGCCATTTGGTTCCCCCCCATCTCAGGGAGACAGGAGCACTGGAGGGGGTGCAGAGAATGGCATCAGGCACAGCAGAAGGCATTAAAATGGAGCTGCTAAACTAGGACCCTTCTGCAGAAGACTCAGGGGTGCCTTGAGAGAATTTTCCTCCAAAATGGTACACAGAATGATTATCCATTGTGTGTAATGCCAGAAAAAAATAGATTTCAATTCAATAGATTTCAATTTCAAGTAAATGAAAAATAACATAATAAAAAATAGTTACATGTGCAGATTAACAGATTTAACTCCTAGGGTATCAATCCATTAGCAGTTACTAAATCTGAAGATCCAGATACAATTCATAGCTCAGAATGTCCTCACAGCACAGTTGTGGGAGCATATATTGTGCAACAGCATGCCACCTTCACAATTCTTGTACTTTTTGTCTAAACATACACTCCTGGCAGTTGTCAGAGACCAGGCACAGATCTGCACAGGCTGTGCTCTGTGTAAAAGCAAAGCTCTTCCTGTGTTTATGTAAATGACCACGCCTAGAAAAGTAAGAAAAGTTTTAGGCAAGATACAGTATTTTGTGAGGTTTTTCCAGGTTTAAATTTCTTTTATGAATGTCATGCCTGGCAGCATTAGGTGGTTCCATACAGTCCTTCTGGTTGGGGTGTGTTGTTATATGTGAGCCCAAGTCTATCTCCCAGCTTCCAGATGAGGTGGTTTGAGAAGAGGTAGTGCCTCTTTCAAGCATTAAAGAGGGACATTTAAATAAGACTAGGAGGATAGGAATGATAGGAAAGATGGACAGCAAAAGAAGCTGAAGTGCTTACTCCATATTGCCAGTTGACTGAGCTCTGTGGGTCTGTGCCCATACTTTTTTTACGCAGGAACTTTGAGTTGTCTGTGATAAGACAATAAAAAGGGAGTTTGAACAGAAATCACCCAGCCTAGAAAGTACTGATGATGTGAAGAACACAATCTGTCTGGGTTTAGATAACTGCAGTACAGCACATCTATAGGGTCCTGCCAAGAGGCCAAAAAAAAAAATTACTGACAAGATTTTTTTGTTTTGAGAGCAGAAATTCTGCTCCATCTCAAAGCAAACAGATTGAGGCAGTTATGGAAGTGGTTGCAGAGCAGGGATAGATGTTCCAGCTAGCTTGAAACACACCAACTCAGCCAGCAACAGAGTGCTCAGTGTCAGCTCCATACCTTAGTCCAGAGATCGGGCTACTCAGACAAGGACAGGAACCCTTCCTGTGCACCTTGGGGGTGTGCCTGAACTCCTGCCAGTCCTTCCCCTCTTGTGTTGCCTGTGCTGGTGCAACACTAGCCCAGGAGTCTGGGCAGTGCTGGCATAAATTATCCCAAAGATAAAGTGATGTCCTAGTGCACTGTGCACATCCCTTGTACAGAGGTGGGTGGCAGGTGCTGTACGAAGGTGAGGCATGTGATGATGCACCTGACAGAAAAAGGAATGGCAATCTATGGTCTCCCTTCCTTTTGTCTGCAGAGCTGATGAGGTGATGGGTTTTATTGTTGATCCCTACATGCCAGTGTTACACCATTTCTGGTTAACTGCCCAGGTATTAAGTCCTATTGTTTGATTGGGTATGTTCACCATTTCATAGTCACGCATCCATGGAGTGCAGCTCCTTCTGAGCTGCTGCCTTCACCCTCAAGGCTGCCAAGGGCATGCACCCCACTGGTATCAAATGCTTGAGAAAGACTCACAAAAGAGGAGGGAGGAAATAATTTGGACAAGGAAAGATGGGGGCTGCTCGTAATAGGAGAGTGACCCAAAAATGAGAATAGGAACGTGCTTCCATGGTACATGGTAGAGAAGTATTTCTGAGCATGAGATTAGTTAAGCAGTCTTGACATTTTTCAAGAGCTGTTGTCTTAACGACACATCAGAAGAGCTTCAGCAAAGGCAGTAAAGAATTAATTTAGATTGACATCTAGAGGTTTTACAGTATCTAAATGAAAGTCAATGGGGCTTTTTTCTAAATAGCACTGAGCACCTTTGCTTCTTCAAGGGCACGCTTTTAAAGTTATGGATTTTAGATGAGTCACTTGGAAAGCAAATGGGATTTAGTGCTCCTTAAGCTATACATTTTTTTAAACAATACTTATTTTTAAAAGCAGTCTTGCTTTTTTTAAAAGAGTTTTGCATCAATGCAGAAATGCAGAAGGTGGACTGGATGGACTGCAGGAACAAACACTTTCATCTCCTAGACTTTGATTTCTTGAGAGCCACTTATTCTGGAAGCTGGTGAAAAAGAGGACCATTTCCTTCTGTTGCTGAAAGAGCAGCAAAGCCCGAAATCAGTAGTGGTTATGGGCTCAAAGAAGCTCTCATATCCTCAGAGCCTGGTATGTGACCCACTAAGTACTACAGTCAGTAACAGCTGTCTAGATTATGTACATAGACTCAGGGTGGAGCCCTGTGAGTTTAGAAATCGGTTGAAAATTTGAGCCATTCTTCATCAGGCACCTTGGGCACTTGACAAGTGCTGGTTGCTGATTTAGGGAGGAAGGAGAGCTCATGGTTCATAAGCTGACACATGTCAGCACTTGACCAACCAACCAACCCACTGTCTATTTGAAACACAATCAACTCCTGTGGTTTTTAATCCTGCTTGACTTGGTGGGGGGGCTTTCAGGAAGAAGATCTTCAGTTCGATTATGAGACTGTGATGCTGAGATGCACTGAGACCTTCGACGATGAAGATTTTTAAACAGTGTCTCTGCCAATGTCTTGCCAAGCGTTGCCAGGCACACCAGGCACGTGAAGAGACTGCACCTCTATCACTGAAGCACCTCTCTGAGCAGAGTGTGGAGACACTGTGTTAAAGGAGTTTGTTCCTGTTGGCTTTCCGTTCTCTCATCAGCGCTTCTTGATACATCAGTTACATAATTTATACCTTTAATAGTTCCAGGTTTCAGATATTTATAAAATCTTAAGAAATACTTTTGTCTCGCTTCTTAATGCTTAACCTCACTTCCCAAGTAAACTGAGGGATGTGCAGCTGGGTGACCTTTCCTGGCGTAAGCTGTGAAAGAGCTGCAGAGAGGATACATCAGGGAAAGTCTGCGTGCAGATCCCAAAATGCAAGCTGCAGAAATCACACAGTGTCATAGCAGTGATTACTTGTTCTGTGCAATTTTTTCAGCTTTAGCTGACAATGAGAGAGGGAATTCCTCACAGAGTGAGATAAGGCTCTTCCATCTCCTTATGAGGACAACAGCAGTGGACACCCACTCCCAAATTGCCCAGGGGGGTGTAGGCACAATAATACTCTTTGGATTATTTACTTCTACAAAGTGCATAAAGCTGAGTGAGCAGCCCTGTGCTCTTCTGCCACATCTCATTGCTTGATGAGTAGTGCTGCTCAGGTAGTCCCTTGAAATTAAAAATTCTGTGAACATGAATAAAGTTCTTCACATCTCTTGAGCTATCACTGGAGGCTCTTTGCAGATTTGAACAAATTCTGTTCTGACAGTTATTATGCTGGGGTCTTGCTAACAGCCATCACAAACAGAAAGGCTAAAAGTCTAGGTTTAACATCTGAATTAAAGCTGGCATGCCCAGGTATCCATCAGTCTTCAGCAGCCAGGCTGAATCAATGAGGACTGGGCTGTGGCCCAGCACTGCCTTGGAATGTAGATAAGAGCATGGTACACGCAGCTGTGTTCAAATGAACACGTGTAGAGACTAGTACTGAAGTACAAGGGGAGAATAATCCCTCCAGAGAACTTTCTATCCCTGCAGCTGAGGCTGTGGTAGCCCTCCCAGGTGGATGTTTGCCAGGCTGCTGTGTTTGGACAAGGGTGTGGAGGGGGGGGGTCCCTCACTGCAGATCCTGATTGGGTTTAAGAGCCCCTCTCAGTTCTCTGAATGGCTTTCCCTGGCCATTCTAGTGTGCCTCATGTACATGCTGTCATTTCTTTGAGGCTATAAACAATGCTGACCCTCCCTCCTCCTCCTCACCCTCACATTCCAAAATGCCAAGCACGTGCAGTCCTTGGGCAGTCTGGGGTCTGGGCCACATGCTTCTTGAAATTCACGTACAGACTCTGCAGGTGATCCAAGGCCAAATAATTTGTTCCTTTAGCTAGTTTCTTTAGAGACATCCATACATATTTAAAGTAACAAGTGTTTGTGTTAACAACTGTTTTACCTATGTTTTCTTATAGTGTAGCTTGGATGGGGGGAGGAAATAGTTTTTCTCAGTGTTGAGGCTTTGAGGCTACTCTTTCTACAAACTTTCAGTTGTAGAAATTTACAGACTTCACTCATCTCCAGTGCCATTTGCCACAGAACATTTGGTGAGTTGTGTTACATTAATGATTCCACCACATCCATCTTAATTACTGCATCAGTTGGGGTCAAACTTGGCAAGACTGGCAAGGACAGACATGGAACTAGGTAATGTTCAAGAACAAACAACCTATTCTTATTAACGTTTCCTCCCCACCTTTGAAGGACAGTACAGAACAGAAGTTAAACAGCAGAATATTTAATTTTCAAATTACTGTAAGCCTGCCGCCTACCAGAGGAGACAGCTTTGAATGGACTCCATATGCTGTGTAGATGCATTCCCTTGATCATCACATGTCAGAGCTTCTGATGCTTCACCAGGATAGTTTGAGGTCAAGACTGGCCTGAACATCAATGTGAAACCACAGGTGTGTTCAGGTAATGGGAAAATAATAACTCCTCCAGATGGCTGCAGGCTTTGGGGGAGGTGTAACAGCATTAAGGAGAAGATGCAGAGCACATTACTTTGGTTCCTCCTGTCACACAATCCTGGTTTATGAGGCCACAGGCCTGTGTGTGACAAGGGGAGGCACTTTCCTCTCCTGCAGAGCCAGCCCTAGACAGATAGTGGCTGTTCTGCCCTGGCACACAAGGTCTGCTCTGCCTTGGCAGGGAAGTGGCTTGAACTGAGCTCAGCTGCTGCCTGTGTGTGGGTCCCGCTTCACGCGGTGCTCGGTGGTTGGTCTGATGGAAACTTCTCATGAAAAAAATCTGGAAAATGCTGGCTAGCAGGCTACTGTGGCAAGGAACTGGAGGCAGAAAAGGCAGCAGGAAGGGAGGAGTGGGAAAGGGAAACAGGAAAGCATCAGTGGAGGTGTGGCTGTTGTGGGGGTTTGGGCAGACCAAGCTAAATGGGGCAGGGTAGGATCAGATGCATTTGAGTACATGCAGCAGGGCAGCCCCTCATTGTACAACACAGAGAACATAATGCAGAGCACCTACTCCTACTCCACTGGTGACATCTTGTGAAAAAGCTATGAAAATGAGCCTCTGATGAGCTGTTCTAGAGCCAGTGCACCTTGGTACAAGCAAATATCCATACAGGTCTCCTTGCCCAGAAGAATGGGAGCATCTGCTGGACTTCTCTATTAGATGTCTGCCTCTCTGCAGATCCATGAGCAGGGTCACCCCACATCTGGTTGAAATCCCTAAGTCTTGCTGTGCTCAGGAGACAACAGTAGAACAAAGGGTAATACAGCTGACTGATACCTTCTTGTTCTTCAGACATTCCAAAACCTCTGCAACAACCTCAAGTGTTCAGTTTTACACTTGAGGATCCTCTGATTTTAATTTGTTTTTCTTAAGCAGCAAATAAATAGAAGCTGTGTCACTGTGGTGCAAAGCTAGAGCTGTTTCCAAATCTCAAGTGGCTACGTGTAGCTGGAAGCAGTGGTGGCCCTGTAGCCTAACCCCTGCCTACTACATTTTAAAATTTGGAAATGTTCTCCTGAGGCAAATAGAAGGATAGTTTGCAAATACATAGCAAATGCATTTAAAGGGGGGAATTTTAAAGGACATTTAGAAGCTTGAGCTTGAAATATGGAAGTAAATAGTGTCTGAAAATCTGCCTCTGAGCCTTAGCAACAGCAAACCCAGCTGTCGAGAACAGCATGCCCCCCCCACCAATCCCAAGCTGGCTGCACCTCCTGGGCCACAGGATGTTCTAGGGTAACAAATAAGCCTCCATTAGGGATTTGGGCCAGGAGCTGTGGGGTCATGGCCAGGGATCTACTCCAGGGAGCTTGCAAGCCAAATACAAGATGGGGAATATAAGACACAGCAGGCTGGGCATGAGAAGAACAGCCTAACAATGAGCAATGTTCTCCATCCTTGGGATGGGGAACAAAAAGCCCGTTGAAGACTGGATATTACAGGAATCCTATGCCAATAATTATTTATTTTTGACAAGTTTAAAGCAAATGTGTGCCTCTGGCACTTGCCAGCATCCTAACATGTCTTAGGAGGAGAAGCAAAGAGCTATGGCTGCAGACTTCACAAAATTACTGAGGGTTCCCCGTTCATGCATCCCACCTGGCTCTTTCCATGTGGAAACTGCAGCACTGAAGAAAAAAATCTCACATGGAAGATGGAGCATCTGAAGGCTATATAGCACAGGAGGTTTTGGCCCTGTTGCTTGTGCATCTTATTTGTTAGCTGTGTATTCTGTTCCCACCTAAACCACTCCTCCAGTGTGTGGCAAGTCCAGCCAGCAGCAGCAGCCCCGCACCTTCAGTACAGGACACAGGAAGAGAGTGAGGTGGACCAACCCACTGGCTTTCACACATGTACTACAGCAAAACTCCAAAAGACAATTTGAGAGGTCTGATGAGTAAGACCGTGGGTTTGTCTGCTAGATCCCTGGGGGTATACATAGGCTGGCCCTAAATGAGCTTAGAGATGAAGTCAAAGTTGTGACGGATGAAGGTATCAGAGCTGAGATGATGCCTGGGACTTATCAGGTCTGTAAAACCTGTGATGGGAAGAGGGGGAACAGATACACTTAAATGTGCAGGTCCTTTTTTTTCCCAAAGACAAAATTCAGTATTCAAAGGAGGCACCTCACCCTGCCAGTTAACAGGAATTCATATGATATTGTTTCCTCCTTTAGGATCCCAACATTCACACAATTCGTCCAAGACACTGATACGCTCCTAACTGATAAAAACAATCCACATAATGCTACAGCTGCAGGATGGGACTAAAGAACAAGACTGTAATAGACATGAAGAATAAATAAAATGGTTTCATTGAAACCACACAGGTTTTGTTGAGTCAGGCTGAGGGGGTGAAGGGGGCATCATGTCACAGGCTTCAGGTGTCCGGTAGAGGGTACAGAGAAGATGGGGTCAGACTTTCCTCACAGGGGAACAGTGACAGGACAGGAAGCAAGAGACAGGAGGTGAAGCATGAGAAATTCCATTTAGACACAAGGGAAAACACTTTTCACTATGAGGATGCCCAAAGAGGCTATGGCTCTCCTTCCATAGCTCAGCTGGACACAGTCCTCTGTGACTGGTCTAACAGGACCAGCTCTGAGCAGGGCCTGGCCCAGATGACCTCCAGAGGTCCCTTCCAACTGAATTACTCTGTGATTCTTTGAATACTACCTGCTATGCACCATGACACCTAACCTGAGGAATACTATGGGGTTTTTTTGTTTTTTTTTTTTTAAATATCTGTGTATAAATCTCAGTGCTGGAAACAGAAGCTTATGCTACAGCATCAATGTTATTATACACGATCAGCAGCCAGCACCATGTGCAATCACATTATATAAATGGCATTATATGTAGGTTAAGGCTAAGTTCCTGCCGATAATGGGAAGAAGCAAGAAACTGGTGACTTATTTACAGAGAAGTAGTTGTCACTCCACAGTCACCACAACCAGACCAAACAGGTATGTTGAAAGGGACACAGGACACAGCAGTAGCAGAAATGCATCAGATTGCTAGGAGAGAAGTTTTCTGTATCGTCTTTGATGATGATTCCTTCATCTCGGTAGGGTTTGGTGTCCTGGAGAAGCTGGCACCCCCAAGACTGCTCCCATACTCCAGGTGGGATTCATTTCAGTGAAGCTGGGGTTTTCTATTAAGAACTTAATTAAGGTCTCTAGATTTCTTCTGCAGTCTAATGTTGGAGGCAGTGCGTTCAGAAGACAATCTATCCCATTAACCTTAGGTGCCTCTTACAATAACATTCATTTGACTGAATTCAAATTATGGGAATATGTAATGGGATGACTGAGAAGTGCCTGCTTCTTCCCCTTGGCCAGCACAAAGTATGAACCACAAGCTGAGAGGTGAGCATTTCCATTATGGATCTTTAAAGCGGTGGGGACTAGCCTCAGCCCAAGGGATGCCTGAAAGTGGTACAGGACCCACAATGGGGATGCCTTCTCCTCAAGCAGCCAGGACAGAGGGCAGGAAGAGCTGTGCTTTAGCTAAACTGCTTCTCCTTGGGGTCCTAAAGCTCAGTGCAAAGAAGGAAACTGAATATCTTTCCCAGGAATTTCTTGGGCTTTGGTGTGTCACCCAAGATGGATTATGTTCCTCCTCAAAGTAGGCAGGCAGGACCAGAGAGGAGAAAGATGGCTCCTTCAAGGTCACCAGTGGTTAAGGGGGCAGAGGTGATAAGAGAAAGACATTACTGCTCTCCTGCTCCAGCCTCCAACAGCTGCCAGCTCATGATCAGATGATGGGGACCACAGACATGCTTTTCAGACCTCTGCTCCTGAGATGAGTTCACCTGCCGACCAGGTACTTATATCCTTGTATCAGCAGCTGTCTCAGAGTCTCTTTCTGAACTTGCTTTAACACTTCTTTCCAGCCCATCCATTTTCTTGCCACCAGGTATTCTTTTGGGGCAAGCAGGGAGATACCGAAACCAAGAGACGGCGCAGTGTTTGGTGCCTATTCCAAACGGGAGATCATAGACCTTGGAAATGAGCTGAGAGTTACCCTCCTCTCCCTTGTGGCTATTCTTCCATGCCAGAAGTCCCCGCTCCTCCTCTGTTCCTGCAACAGCAAAAATGAGATTATTGTGTTCAAAACAGCAGGTGTTCTGAGCAGAGGACTCTCGTGTGTGTCCCACACACACCTTCTCATATCCCAGTAGACCCAGCACAACATAGACCCTTGCACTTAAACCCTTCTTGCTCCAAAGCTCTTTACAAAAATTCACTCATGACCTTTTAGACAATACCCATATTCCTCCTATTCTTAGGTCATCCCTCCGCAGGCTCAACCAAAAGCAGAGGCTTTTCCTGTCTGTGAGGACCAGGTGCAGGTGCTATACCCTCTTGCTGGTCACCAGCCTTCTGCTTTCCACTGCTGTGGTACCACTTCAGACTCAGTTTTAGGAGCTCTCACAGGGAGGGATGTGGTCTTGTCTCCTTCTTGTAATTACCTTTCTCTCTCCTTTCAACCAGCAACATGGCTCTAGGTTGGTATTTTCCCAAAAAGACATTTTTCCCAATTAAACCTTTTCTTCACACTGGGTTGCTCCTGAAAAGTGAGCTATTTTTTATAAGCTGCTGCTTTCCAACCAGAAATCATTTCAGTCATGTCTCCTGGTCCCAACCTCTCTCTGGGAGGAATTTGCTCACATGGTGTTTCATGGTTGTCAGCACAACTCCTACATAGAGCAGTAGTCAGGAAAACACTAAATTCTAAAAAACAAACCCTAGGGCAGGCACAAACCAGTAGCTTAGCTCATTTCAGCAAATCCTACCTGGAATGGTGTTATCAAGGATAAACCCCAGGAGTCCTCCCACAAACATGCCAGTGGTCAGAAGCACCTGGATCACCTGGTCCAGCTGGATGATTCCTAGCAGAAAAAAACAAAGCTTTGAGTAGTGGAGCAGAGAGATGCACGTTTGACCAGCAACACATCCCGTGTGCCAAGAGGCTGCAAGCTGCGTGCTTGCTTAGCCAAGGCTTAAAAATCCCAAAGCAGAGCTTAAGATTTGGCAACACAAGGGAGATTCATCTCATTGCCAGTTTCTGACCTACAGTTATGTTCTGTATAATTATTCACTGACCTGGTGGGCAGGAGATGACTCAGAGGTACATTCAGAGCCTATTAACTGTGCAGACCACAGCACTGCCCCAGAAGTCACCTACTACTCCAAACATGTTCTGCACCTCTACAACAGTGGATCAAGGGTTGGACTTGATGATCTCTGAGGTCCCTTCCAACCCAGACAATTCTATGATTCTATGAACAAAGCCCTACAAAAGCACAAGCTTCAGTTCCCAAAGAAATATAGGTATATTTAGAATGGGATTTCACCACAAATTAATCAGGTGTGATGTTTCTCTGTGAGGGCTAAGTGTTGTGAGCAAAATAGCCCAGTGACACAGAGCATCTAATAGACCATCTATAGAGTGTGTGATTTGTGACCCCATGTTGTTCAACAGCCCTCCCAGCATGCCATATGTACCTTAAGTGAGGATGACAATTCAGCCTTTGTGACAAACACATTGAAGGCTTATGACAAACACAAGACACTATGAAGGCGTAATTTTTGGACTACTGAAGATTTCCATAAGGTGAACTTCATGGAATTCAGTAAAACTTTTTGCTCCTGCATTTTGGAAGCACGAAGTTCTATTGTGCATGGGTAGATGCAGGGAGACCAGTGGATGTGGTCTACCTTGACCTTAGCAAGGCTTCTGACACAGTCTCTCATAACATTCTCTTGAAGCTCAGGAAATGTGGGATAGAAGAATGGGCAGTGAGATGGATTAAGAACTGGCTACACAATAGAGCCCAAAGAGTGGTGATCAATGGTGCAGAGTCCAGCTGGAGACCTGTGACTAGTGGAGTCCCCCAGGGATCAGTGCTGGGTCCAGTCCTGTTCAACATCTTTATCGATGACCTCGATGATGGGACAGAGTGTCTTCTCAGCAAGTCTGCTGATGACACAGAGCTGGGAGGAGTGGCTGGCACCCCAGAAAGCTGTGCTGCCATTCAGGGGGACATAGACAGGCTGGAGAGTTGGGCAGGGCGAAATTTAATGTATTACAACAAGGGCAAGTGTAGAGTCTTGCATCTGGGAAAGAACAACCCCAGGTACCAGTACAGGTTGGGGACTGAGATGTTGGAGAGCAATGAAGGGCAAAGGGACCTGGGAGTGCTGGTGGATGGGAGGATGACCATGAGCCAAGAAGGCCAATGGCATCCTGGGGTGCATTAGATGGGGGGTGGTTAGTAGGTTGAGAGATGTTCTCACTCTGCCCTGGTGAGGCTGCAGCTGGAATATTATGTCCAGTTCTGGGCCCCTCAGTTCCAGAAGGACCGGGAACTGCTTGAAAAAGTCCAGCACGGAGCGACCAAAATGATGAAGGGAGTGGAACATCTCCCTTATGAGGAAAGACTGAGGGAGTTGGGTCTCTTCAGCTTGGAGGAGAATGAGGGGTGACCTCATTAATGTTTATAAATGGTGAGTGCCAGGAGTACGGAGTCAGGCTCTTCTCAGTTATGTCCAATGATAGGACAAGGGGCAGTGGGTACAAGCTTGCACATAGGAGGTTCCACACAAATATTAGGAAAAACTTTTTCACTGTGAAGGTGACAGAGCACTGGAAGAGGCTGACCATGGGGGTTGTGTAGTCTCCTTCTCTGAAGACATTCAGAATTCACCTGAATGCATTCATATGTGACTTGCTGTAGGGACCCTGCTCTAGCAGGTGGTTGGACTAGATGATTTTTTGAGGTCCCTTCCAACATCTAACTTTCTGTGATTCTGTATGAGCATGTAGGAAAGCCTCATTCATTGCAATATTGATTGACATTCAGCCCTGGAGTATTCTCCCATCCTGTCCCAGGAATGTGTCCCAGGGAAGTATTCTGCAATCCTTAGCCTGACAGGAATATGAGCAAGGTGCAGTCACTGATAAAACTCAAGAGATCTCTACCCTGGAACTGTGCCTCAGAGCAAAGGGCGAGAAGCCCTCATAGATAGAAACAGGCAACAGGCAAAGCATATGTTTCAGGGTTTTATCAGGAAAAACAGTATTTTAAAAGATTTCTCTGGATCAGCCTTTGCTTTGGTTTTATGCTACATAAAATGTTTCTGATTTATTTTCTTACCTGTTTCCAGCAGTGCGCTGTTTTTGCTTGCCCAGTTGGGAATCGTGAGGCCAGCGAATACAGAAAACCCAAAGATAAAGATGTTTCTGGAGGAGTTCATATCTGTGTACTGCACAGAGACATTGTATACATTACATTTGGAATTACCCAAAGCTGTGGATTACTGTTGTGTTCATGAGACGTGCTTGGATGCGAACACAGCCTGCAGGAGTGGACCCAGGCAGCAGCCCTGTTGCTGCTGGGATGTTAATGATCCTGCTGCCCTCAGTGCCAGCAAGCCCTGCCTTGACCAGGTGCCTCTCTGTGATTTTTCCCCTCTGGGTATATGCCCTCATCTTCCCTGAAAGAGTTGCCAATGCATGTTTGCATTTGCTGCAGCACAGTTATGTCTGCCTCAGCCTGGTAAGAACCTGGCTTGAAACCTGTCTCCTGGGATGAAACCGCACTTGCACAGCTGTTACCTGCAAATTGGAAATCCCCACTGCTGTGATAACTCCAAACATGACAAGGAACATGCCTCCTATCACCGGGGTGGGTATGCTGGCAAGCGTCGCCCCAACTTTCCCGAAGATGCCACTCAGGAGCATGGCACAAGCACCAGCAATGATCACCATTCGGCTCCCAACCTGGAGCAAGAGGGAGAGGAGGCAGTCACACACAGGCAGCAGAGGGGTGAGGGATGGCAGGCTCCAGCACCAACCTGCTGGGCAGGGTTTGCACCTCTAGCCAAAGCACGCAGTGGCACATTGTGTCAGGGGTTCAGATGCAGGCACTGCTGAGTTGGGATGCGCACGCTGCACGGGAGGTGTCTGTAGTTGTATGCTAGTAAGTATTTATCATGAAGGGCACTCTGAAAGCTATCATGGATCTACATCTATTTACTTGGTGTTACACCCTTTCCTACTGTTGGCAGAACTTTGACAGTTTGCTGTTAAAAAAAAAAAATTATTATTAAGACCATAGTAATCCCCACACAGAGCTTTCCTCTTGCTGCAGACTGGAAATGCCTTGGCATATGCAGAGGCTGGGGCTGCAGCTTCCAAGTCAATTCACTGGACAATTCTTTCACCAGAGTTTGGATCACCATCTAAAAATGGCTTCTAATTAAGTATCCTACACCAAACCCTCCATTCCCTCGAGACCAAGATTTGGGAGAGCAGAGGTGCTTGGCTGCTCTAACCCCAAGCCCTGGAATCTATCTTCTCCATGGTCAACAAAGGTCTAGTAAGAACAAGGGAAGTCCATTGGTCTGTCCCTATCTTTCATCATCCACGTAGCTTCAATAAAGCTATTTATTTATTTGTTTGCTTGTTTGTTTTCCCTTGGAACATCCAGGGTGGCCTTTTCTTGGTTGGCCACTACAACCAATATGGAATGAAGCACCAAGCCATGCCTTCCATGCAGATCTGTTAGAGCATGTGACTGGGAATGGAAAGGAGCATATGCATTTGTAAGCATCTGTAAAAGAGGCATTTACAGACTAGGGAAACTAAAAATAAAAGTGGCAATATTTATTAGACTTGCAATTCAAGATACACCTTGCTGCACCAAAACTTGGACAGCTTAAGGAATCATGCTAATGTTGGGTTTGAGTTAAATTTGAAAATGTGCAATGACTAAGTTTGTAATGATTTAGTGTGTTTGTGTAGGTGTAACAATTGTTACCATTTAACCTGTTAGTTAGTTAGTAGCTAAGACAGGTATCCATGGTAACTCTAAGAAACAAAGATACGGATAAGAATAGCGTGTGTTAAGTGACCAAGCAGAAAAAGCGGGAAGTTGGCAGTTAAAATTATGTTGGAAGTTGCCCAAGACAAGTTGGACATTACTCAAAAACAAGAGGTGAAAAGGACACAGTGTGGATGATGTCTTACTTCATCAGAGGAAGACTATTTACTTCATCCTGACGACCACCAAAGAGAAACCGCGCAAGCGCAGAAGAATGGATGTCATAATTCTTCGATGAAGCAACTAGCCTATGAATATGCATTAAGTAATGTTGTAATCTGATGAATATGTAATATTTTAGGGAACAAATTCTGGTCGCGATGTGACAGTCTTTGGAATCAGATTCGTATGCGTACCCCTGATTCCCAGGCCTTGAATAAAGCATCACATATAACCTCTCTTAAGTGGTTATGTGGTTGTCTCCACGCTAACACTAAGATTTACAATGTTCCTGTCTTAGGCAGGGAAACTGCAATCCTCTGCAAACATTTTATAATTCAGTTAATTATTTTAATCCCTCCCTTTAAACATCTGAAGAATGTCATATTTACAGAAGAGGCTTTTTGTGAATGCTTTCAACAACAAAAAAACCATTCCTAGCAACTAGTAGCATGTTTTTTCAAGCATTTATTAATATTTCTTAAATATGTCCCTTTAAAATATTTTAAATATTACTTGATTGTGAAAGATAAATAAAAAAGATTTGGTGGGGCATTTCAAAATAAAATAATGTGTTAGCTTCAGGTGTGCATTTTATATTCCTTGGTTTAAAACCTTGGGACATCATTACCATCAAAACTGTAATTTAATTAAAAGCTAAGAGAACTATTTATTCCATAGTTAGAATGAAGCTTCAGATTCTTGATTTGCCCAAATGTCAAATTACCCTGTACATGGAGTCTGCCTTAAAGGCAAATTACCTAATCCACTGGTACCACAACTGTGGGCATATGCTGCTAAAGCCTCTAGTTTAGAGTTTGTTTCAATTATGTCAGGAAAAAAAAGAAAATCAGCTCAGTTTCCTAAAGTCAAAGAAGCTCCATAGCTTCCTCCATGCATATGGTGATTCTGAAGTCTTTACCTCTCCTTAAAATAATCCTTTTTTTTTTTTAATTTTGAAATGAGAGCTCAGTAATGGCATGCTGGGGTTGATCAAGCAGCTTATACATGGGCACCTGATGCCATTTAAGATCTTGCATCTTGGCAGCTTCCAGAAGCTTATCCTTTTGTGTATCTATTTGACAGCCTCTGTGGATATCCAAGATATCCCAAGATGTTTCAGGTGATGCTGGGCACCTCTTTTTAAGCAGAGGAAACAAGTCCCTTGCATTCCCATTTGTTAAGGAAAAACATGTTTCCCACATAAAAACAAAAATGAAATCTGCCTTGTGCTGCTCTCAGCATCCCTGTCCAGCCCAGCCAGAGTCATTGCACCAATTTAAGGTTGACTGAGATGAGACTGCATTTTCTGCTCTCTTAAGTGTGCACAAGGTGAACAGAGGTGGGATCTGAGGGAGACATCTCTCCTGAATCAGCAGGGATAGCATGTCCACCTGAAGGACTTGGCATACATGGGGGAGAACGTCCTATAATCTGGTAATTGTGATTCTGAGAACTCCTGCATTATGCTGCATCCCATCCAGTGTATGCAGCAAACTACATGTCAGGAGAGAACAGGCTCAGGCGTATGGTCACCCTGCAGAGATGACATAGTGATGAGGTATGTGGGGTGAAAGGCTAAACTGGATTCCACACAAACACCCAGACAGCCCTTGTTGCTGGAAGCAGCCCCCTTGGTCAAACACTAATGCTTCAGTCTGTGGAAAATGGTTATTGTGAATGAGGTTTATGAAACCCAGTGAAATAAGCAATACCGTGGAGTGGGAGCTGTTAGACAGATTCTGCATTTATTCACTGACTCACAGCTCTTCTGACATAACATTGATTATTTGATGATTTAAAAATGCTTTCTAGTTGGCTGCTGTATGTACCCCTCCTCTGGCTGCAAAGCTTAGTGAAAATCTGTAATCTGATTGTCACGCTTATGTCTGGAAATTTCTTTCCCTTATAAGAGCAATGAGACACTCAAGGGATTCACAAAACTTTATAGAGAGGTAAAACCATAAAACTTTGCCATTACGTTTTATGATCCCCCAGAAATAGTCTACCTCTCGCATGACTGACAACCTTGGGTTATAAAAATGGGGAATTTGAAGCCCTATTATACATTTTCTTTATTTTTCCTTCCTCCTTGCATTTCTCCTTTCTCCTTTCCTCTCTCCTTTTCTCCTTTCCTCTCTCCTTTTCTCCTTTCCTCTCTCCTTTTCCTTCCTCTCCTCTGCTCCCCTCCCTTCCACTCTCCTCCCCTCAGACAGAGCCAGTCCTTCAGAAGTTTCCAGGTTACCTCAGGTGTGAGATGCTCTCTTTAGCCTCACCTAAGCCAGGTGCCATGAGTCACAGCCCTGTGCCCTTGTCCCCTAAGCAGAGAACACGAGGGACTGACCACCTCTAGTTTAGGTGATCCATGGTGCTCTTGAGGTGGTCACCAATGTGCCAGGCCACGTTCCTCTGGTGTCCCTTGCAGGAGGTGGGCTAAGGTCAGACCCCAGCTCCACGTGCCCCACCCCAGGGAAACCTCCAGGAAGGTCAGGGCACCCCGGCCACCCCGCCGCAGCAGAACTCACCTTGGTGATGCCCAAGGCCCCCACGTTCTCACTGTATGATGTAGTGCCATTCCCTGTCCCCCAGGCCCCAGCCAGGAGGCAACCAATGCCTTCCACCCCGATGCCACGGCTGATGGCCTCCTTGGGTGGCGGCGGGGCTCCAGACAGGCGGGCGCAGGCATAGTAATCTCCTACGGATTCCAGCATGGAGGAAATCACCCCAGCTAAGATGCCAAAAATCCCAGCCAGGCTGACAGTTGGCACTCCCCACTGACCTGTAAGTGAAAGAGCTTTGTTCAGGTCAGCGGAGCACATCTGCTCGGAAATTTATTGCCAGGGGGAAGACCAGCAAGGGTGCTGGTGGGGGTTTGCCTCATTTTTGGCATTTCATCTCCCCCTGCTAGCCATAAGTGGGGGTGCAAGGAGCAGCAGGGTGGGGTGTGGAAGGAGAGGGCAGTGGCACCTGGGTAAGGCAGCCGAAACCAAGGAGCCTGGGACAAAACATCCCCACGGGCATCTGTCCGGGCCAAGTGTCCATAGCTGTTAGGGTCTGCAGGAAGGACGTCAGTCACTGTCAGCACGTAGCAGAGCAACCAGCTCAGGGACAGCCCCAGCAGCACCTGCCCATCACATGCAACAGAGGGGACCAGTTAGGGCATGGCCACATCTCCAGCACAGTTGTGGCAGACAAGGGGGCTCCCTCCCTCACCCTTTCCCCTGCATGTGGGATGGAGACAGAAGGAAGGAAGGGGATCCTGGTGGCACTCTCTTCCTTCCTTCCTGCCTGCCTGCCTTCCTGCCTCCCTCCTTCCCTCCTTCCCTCCCTACCTCCCTCCCTTCCTCACTTGCTTCCATAGGGACCTTCTCTCTCTCCCTCCCCTCACGCACAAGTTGGGCTGGGAAGCACTAGCTGAGCTGGACATGAGTGGAAAGATCCCAGGCAGCCCATGGTGGGTGAGGCCAGTCCCTCTGCCATGACCACTGGGTGTCCGGAATCCCCAACCTACCGGAAAGATCTGGAAGAGGTAGACTGGGGAGAAGTGGCACTTCTTGCTTCTCTGGTAAGACGGCAGTGGCACAGGGACATCTTTCAGGTACTGAGAGAAGAGGACTATGAAAGAAACAGTCCTAGGAGGAGAGAAAAACAGCCCATGAGACGAAGTGGTTGCTGAGCTGCTCTCCCGTCCCCACATTAACTGGAGACCTACTTCACAAGGACCTAGGACTCCAGAGTACTCAAAAAACCAGGCTGTCAGCACCAGAGGGACTCAAAAAACCAGGCTGCAGCAAGGCCATGGTGGAACAAGTTTTCCATTACATTCTACTGACAGCGCTGTTACATTTGCAAATAGTTTTTTCCCTCTTGTTTCAAAACTAGTCCCCCAGACAGTGCATCACTGAGTATGACACAGTTACCAGAGCTCAAAAATGAGTAAAATTGAGTAAAAGAAAACCTGAGAAACACGCAAGGTCCAAGACAGCTGTGTAGAAAACTGTCCCCAAACCTGTGTAATTCAGATATATGGGAAATACAGGATTTATTGGTTTCCTGATTTCAGGGTTATTTATGCTGCTCTTCAAGTGGTGAAAAGCTCCTGTGTGGCAGAGAAAAGAAAGAAGATTTGATTTGGTTGTGGAAGTTTGAGTTTTGGAAGGAAAAAAAAAACAACACTCTGGGACTGTGGGGCTGCATATGGAACCCCCAGAGCCCTCCCATCCAGTCTGCAAGGGTGTGCCAGTCTGGAGGGGTCCTCCAAGGCTAGGGTACTCACATGTGCCCCCAGCAGCATCTGGGGCCTGTTCTGGTGGGAGCAACCATGAAGTGCAGCTCATCTCATCCCCTCTGTGGGACAAATCTCCTGTGAAGGGCAGCAGAGCTGGGTGTGCTTACAGCAAGCCCTGTCTGTCCCCCCCCCATATGTCTTCTCCCCAGAAAGGGCAACCAGATGAAGCTGGAGGCTGTGGTGTGTGGTGAGAGGGCAGGGACTGGGCACCACACCTTGGCTGTTGAGATGGTGCAAGACCTTAGACATTTTCCTCCTATGTTAACCAGGCCTATTAAGGGCTCCTCATTTTTTTTTTTTAGAACAAATCTGAACTGGATACATGGAGTGAATTAATCCAGATAGGATTTGGTGAGACATCGATTGCATTGGCTGCATGGACAGTGCAGAGAAAACTGGGGGTCTCCATGCATGAGCTGGTGATGAGGTGCAGGCGCAATATTCCTGGGCAGGCAGAATGCCAGCAGTGCACAAGAAACACTGACCCCACCTCTCTGAAAAGGCAGGCTGGGACATACAGCCAAAGGTTATCTATCAGTCATTATACAAAGCACTGAATCATTGGAGTTAAAAAGTCTGAGGAGGACTTGTTTCCATTTGTGGTTTCTAAAGCTGCAGAGCCCAGACAGACTGCACCAGTGAAAATTTTGTGCTTTTGCGTTAACAAAGGTGCTTGGCAGCCTTATGAATCACTGCAGAGCCCTTCTTTATCTCACATAGGTGTCACTGCTTATTATTCAGGTTGCCTGACACATTCCATTAACAAAAGCTAATATCACCTGCTTATAGTTCTGCTGAACTTGACTCTTCAGGATTAGAATTTCCATGGAAAATGCCTGCCTCGGGCCAAATATTTCTGGAAAGATATATTCCAAACCTATTTCAAAGAGTGATGTTCAGGTAATAGACATAGGATAGCCTGTATTGAGGGGTTATTTTGCTCTGAGCAGTAGCAGGGTCTGCTTATCACCTGGAGCAGAAGTCTGAGATTTAGTATAATATCCCAAAACTCAGAAAGGGACTGAAGTTAGGAGTCAGTGACTGGTGAAAGGAGGCAGAAAACAGAGATATTTCAGACAAGGATACACATTTCAGGAGGGAAAATTCAGGCTGACTAATCAAAGGAGATAAGGCAACAGGAGATCAGAGATGGAGAGCAAGACAAGGCAGTGGGACAAGTGGTGGAAGAAACAACTGTAAAACAAAAGTTAGGGGGCAGGTAGGGTTTGGGGTTTTGTGGGATGCTGGTGAAAAAGACCACGTAGGTGAGGAGCTGGAGGTGGAGAAGAGAGGTGAGTTTTGGGGCCTGGGAGCACAGGTGCAGGGAAGAGAAAAGAATCAGAGATAAGTGAATTGCAGCATGTCCCCACAACAACACATTGCCTTCCTGGGGCTGCCTTCCTGCCTTCCTGGCCCCCGAGTTTCCAAAGGCATCTCTGAAAACACTCCCACCCTGGAGGGGGCCCACAGAGAGGACAGCAACATACTCCTATTGCATATTATCCCAAGCTGAAGTTTGCATTAGGGATCTGAAGGTTCCAATTCCAAACCGTACGGTCACATTTCTTCTTTCTGAATTCATTTCTGAAATACCAGGGAAATCTTGCTACGCTCATACATTCATGTACAAGGACATGCACACCCATATCCCTGAAATAGCACCCAGTGATGCAAAGCCACATGCACAGACATTTCCAGAGCCCCCCAGGCCCTCTGTGAAGAAAACAATTCCTCCTTGTCATGTGAAAACAATACATAAAGCATCAACTATTTTAACTCCAGGAATACCTAACTCATCTTTGTCATTTCAGGAAAGTTTGTTGGTTGGTTTTTGGTTTTTTTTTCACATAAATTATGGGGTGTAAGACAGCATGCACAGACAAATGTGATGGAGTATCTCTCCAGGAACAACGCACAAGGAATACTTGTTTCTCAGCTGACCTATGAACTTTGGATTGTCACAAAAAAAAAAAATTCACATATTTTTAAACTGGTTTTTGGGGATTTGCTTTGCTGCTGAGGGCTCTAACCTCTGGGGTGGAAGGGTGGGGGTTGGAACCAATGCCATGCTGCTCTCTTGCACAATCCTGCCCCGTGTTTGCCATCAACAAATAAACCTCAAACACCAGAGGACCCTGCCACAGCCTGTGATACTTAGTTTCGAAGTAGAGGTGGGTGGCTTGTGTATTCTCAGCTTTTCCAAGGGGAAGTGAGACTTACATGAATGCTATGCCCCAGTGCTGTCCAGCCTCATCCCCGGCCGAGTCAAAGAGAGGTAAGGCAACCAAGGTGATGGTGGGGGCAATTGTCAGGGGGCCAATGAATCTCATCAGAAATCCTATCAGGCCAGAAAATCCAACGAAGATTTGAAAGCAGGAAGCTACAATGATAGCTCCTTGCACCTGGAAAAAGGGAGAAAGAGGTTGAAAGGAGCTCCAGCTGTTCAGCTTTTTCTTTATAAGTTAGTGAACAGCTGGTGTCAGGGCCTGGCACAGCTTCCAGTCATGAACGGAAACGGAGGCTTCCCTGTTCCAGCAGAGCCTGGCTGAGCATTTTGTGTGGGGAAGACCACCAAAGTACCAGCACACCAACTTCCCCTTTGGCTGATGGGTTTAGTCCTCATCAGGGTTTACTTTTTTCCAGCATCCCTCTCCTCCCTCTTCTTGTGGGTCACCTAATCACGCAACAGCTTCCCTGCTCCCCTGAAATCCAAGAGGAAAAGCTTTTGCCCTAAAACTGGGAGCAGGGACATGGTTCCCACCTATCTCCCTTCTCAGAAAGGCTTAAGGTGTATCAGCACACTAGTAGATCAGGTGGGCTCATTACAGCCTGTTTCTACCTGTGTATCAGTTTCCCTCTGAGGACACATTTATCAGCCTGAACTTCCCTGTGTTTCACAATCACTGCCAAGGAACTAGTGATAACATCCTGAAACAACATTTGCTGCTGGCAGGGGACTTAAAGGTGAGGCGCTCTCTGCCTTTGCAGGATGGGTCCTCTGTAGTGCTCAGCACCTTCCCTCCCCTGGTTCCAAAGGGGAGAGAAACACAGGCTAGGGTGAAGCACCCAGCCTGAAAGGAGAAGGTAGCAGTGCCCCTGTGGCAGATTTATGAGTGGCAGCAGGGAGGGCAGCCTGTGCTGCACAGCAAATCCTTCATGAGCTCAGAACACCCTCAGAGTGCTTTTCAAAGCACCCCAATGTATGGATGGACAGAGGCATATTTAGCCACCTACTTTGACAAGGTAATAGATACAGGTCAAGGAACTGAAATCCCTGACACTTCCTTTTCTCTTTTCACTACCTAAGAGTGCACTTCTTTTCTCCTTACTGTTTACAGTAAGCTCTGCCCTTGCATTTCTTTTTACATTTTTTTTTTGTGCATAGACAGTGTTTTCCTTGGAAACATCTTCCCTCCCTTCTTTGTTCAATGCTAACCCCCCCTTCATGGAGAAAGGATCTAACTGGAGCAGTGGAGATTTTTCAGGGATCATAAATTAGCTGAGGTCTTCACCAGCAGCAAGGCACCTGCTCTCCTAATAGAGTCTAGGTGCTTAGGAAGGTGCAAGAGGGTGAGGGCCAAGGTCCATTGGGGATGGAGGGTTCTCTAGCACTGATGACCCTGCCATATTTGGTTCTTTTCTGAGAGGAAACAGCCCTGACAGGGGGGAACAGTTGTCACTGAAAATGTAATATACCTCTCGCATCCGTGCCTGCCAGACTTCGATAAACTCTGGTGAAGAGGCATTCACCAGGCTGGCATTCTGGGTCCAGGCAGGGCACTTCCACGTGGGCAGAGACAGCATGGCCAGGGTTGGGGTCAGGAATGCAAAAGTGCCTCCTTGAATAATAGGCAACCTGGAAGGAGAGCACAGGGAAAAGATTATGACCAATAATGCTAGAAACGCAGCTCCGCAGGGGTGAGTGAAAGGAAAGGGAAATAAATTTAAAAATCAGTCTGTGCATGGCCTCTGGAAGTATCTTTTGAAATATTCTGGCATCCATTGCACTCAAGAGTAACATACCTGAAGGGAAGAGCTCAAGTTCAGACACTGCCAATGGAGAGGCTCATTGGTGCTGGAGTCAAACTCTGCTACACCACATTAAGGAAAAACTGTTCCTCCTAAGGCATGACTGGACCAGAGCTGCACAGAGGAAAACAACAACCAAAGGAAAAAGCTGGAGAAAGGGAGAAGGCCAAGGAAGAAACGAGGCAAGACTCTGAAGAAAAGCTTAGCATCAACCTAGGGCCAAATCTTTCCAATATCTTGTTGCTTCTTTCTGTCCCCTTCAGGTGCCTCCGTTTTCTTTACAATCTGCTCATGTACACAGGGACATAGAACCATAGAATTTTCATTATTGGGAGGGACCTTTAAGAACATCATCATCAACACCCCTGCCATGAGCACTGGCTGCTCCTCATGTCACAACCCTCCTCCAACTGAGGGTGGTGGAAAACATGACTTGGCTTCCAAAAGAGTGTTTTAAAGCTAATTACTTTGTCCTGTTTCCATCAACACTGGAAAGGAGATCTATATGGACGGGTCTGAGCACACAGGCTGGATGAGTCCTTGGCTCTCCTGCCCTGCTGTTTGTCTTCTGGCTTAGGGTAAATCTCTGGAAACCCCTCAAGCTAGGAAGGACCTTGCACATCCAGAGGCACTCAGCACTGGCTTTGTACAGAACTTCGTACAAAATGCAGCTGGTGCTCCTGAGAGCTACATCAGCCTCTTCTCTTCCACAAATGAAGAAATGGAGATGGAGACCTAAAAGGCCTGACTGGCCCTTCAAAGGCTCACAGGCAATGGGGGTTAAACCCCCACTGCAGTGCAAATTGTTTAGGCCTTTCCTCTAGTGCCCTTGAAAAACCCAAAGCTGATGGAGGGTGCAGCCTGGCACAGCAGCTCTCAGCTATCTGATAGAGACTCCTGAGGTGCTTTGGCTTCCTCCATTTAAGAAGTGCTCTTGGGAGCAGCCCCCAGAGCAACCTCTCCTTGCACCAGGCGTTGTCATGGTGCCTGCTCAGAAAAGCAGTGGGGCAGCGAGCCACGTGAGAGTTCCCTGAACCAGAGGCACTCCCCTGTTCTCTGGAAAGTGCTGGGTAACAAGAGATGGCAAAGCTGGAACAGCACCACGTCTCCATCACCTTAAGCAAATATTTGTACCACTGCTGTTACTCATGCCATACACAATCAAAGCACTGTCAAAGCTCAGTAAGTTAGATTTGAATATCAGTCATCCACGGAGTCACTTCCTTACAGCATTCAGCCAAATATGTTGCAGCCTTTAGAGGATTTTGCTGGGCAAGGCAAAAAAACAAACAAAAAGAAACAGAGAAGGCCCAATGCCACCACTGTTGAATTAACAATAGATTTATAGCTCCCACTGCCTTGCCTTTCAAGCTATTTCACAGCCAGAGCTGCCATGGGTGGGCTCAGAGCAAACTGGGGTGCAGAGGGTGATGCACTGGGGACATGGCCTCTTTCTAGCAGAGACTGCAAGAGGGAAAGCTGCAGGTTTAGAGAAGGAAATATTATTCTCTGAGCATCATTACACAGTGTCCAAACATCTGCTAAGGAGAGCTCACCATAATGGCAAATAGTTTGCATCTCCCTTCAAGACCCCCTTGGATAGTGTCTCTAGTGACCATCCGGGTTCCGTCACTGTTTTTCATGCTTTGTAACACAACTGAGCTGCAAGTTGCAATGGGTCAGGTTCTTCCCTTGGCTACTGCTTCTGAAGGGATGCTTCTGAACCTCACTTGATCTTGGTAGGAACCCCCCTATCTCCATGACCAGTTCCCATCCATTCATTCATGTGCCAAAATTGCTTTTTAGCCAAAATGGATTCTCCCTGTCTGATGTTCCCCATTTCTCTCCCAGACTAGTTGCAGGATGCAGTCATATCCCTGCAGCCACTTTGCCAGGTTAACCTGGCCAGTCCCTGTAAGATGAACCATCTCCCTTCCCTCTACCACATTTACATTTTTTCTTCATCTCTTTTCTCCTCTGGATTAGCCTTTCTTAAATACAGACACAGGGAACTGTGCAGAGCACTTAGCTGGGGGGTTTCTCAGAGCCTCAGAGTGGCACAAGAAAAAGCATCCCCTCCAACTGGTATTATCATTATCCTGGCTGTGTTGTTGCTGATTTACAGTTATCAGCTGTTACAGGATTTCAGAAAACAGTAAAAGGATTTTAAAAATCTCCTTCCAACTGTCTCCTCAGGATTGGTTTGCCTCCAGAAGCACCAGAGGCTGTCCCAACTTTTCATCAGGAATATCCTCACCATTATAGCTGAGGCCAGCCACAAGGCAATCATGCTCTCAGCACAGCAAAAACCATTTGAGCTTATCCTATGGGAACAACTCCTTACCACTTGATTTGGTCTGTTGTTCCTCATTTAGCTATTCCACCATGGCAGAGGCTCCCTGCTATTCTTTCACCCTTGGTTAAGAGCAATCAGGGGACAAAACAGTTCTCAGGTATTCACTGAGGCATTTGGGAGATACCTGGGTGGACAACCCCTGAACTGCATCAGCAGCCACAGCTGCAGTCATGCATCCCAGCATGAATTTAGCCAAACTGAGAAGAACTAGGTTGTCCTGTTTTCATGACCAGGGTGTCTCCTCTCCTCTACTAATCTTACAAGAATCTAGGAGAAGGAAAGCACCCTCCAGGGAGAGGTTTGCCTACAGACACTTCTTAAGACAGACAGAGACAGAAGAGTTGCTCTGGGGAAAGAAACAGGAAAAGTAAAAATATTTAGTGTATCTGGCAGATGACCAGTGATTTGATGGTAGAAGAGTTTTAACCAGGTCCCTCAGATCTGGAAGACAAAGAAAGTGTGATTTTTGCCTCTGAAGCAAGAAACATGGTTACCACCATACTGGAGGAAAACCCAGCCTGTGGAAAGAGAAAGGCAGCACAGAGTTATGACAAGTGGGCTAAAAGAAATCTTGCAAAGCCAGCAAAGATGCACGGTCTTTGTGGCAAGGAGCAGTGATTGCAGTCCTGTTTCTTATTAAGTACTTCATTTTCTGGGTAGTGCATGGCAACTCTATGTCCTTATCACTGTCTCTTCAAATGCTCAGCAGCAAAGAGGATTTACATTGCTTACATTCAGTTTGTGCCATGGAATCCCTGAGCATGGGAAGTGGCACCACTTAACAGGATGTGGTCCAAAGCTCTTCCCTGAGTTCCTAAGGGGTGGAGATGGTCTTCCATTTCTCCCTGATCTGGAGTTTTTTATGGGATCTGTGTACCCATGATCCAGGGCCCAGACCAGAGGTCCTGACCCATCTGGAGGATCCCTGGGGTAGGGAGCAAGCAGGTACTGTTTATTGCCTCTTTCAATGCCTTATTATTATTTTGCAGGACAGATTCCTTCTAAGCCCAACCAAAGATTCATCAAGTACCAGGAGACACAAAAGTCAGAACAGCAAGGTAGCCCTGCAAAGCTATCACATACAATGATTTCAGGATGCTTTGGCACCTGCCCTGATTGCCCAAGGGACTCTCAACTGATAGATAAACTCTACAGCAGACTGGTGGCCAAGCACATAGTAATTGCATCTACAAACTTCTTGAGTGTCCCATCTCTAGTATTTGGCCTACCTGACTCCAAAGAGGACTTGCAGAAGGGTGCAAATCCCTGAGACAAAGAAGATGGTGCTGATCAGGTGGCTCTGGGTGAGGAGGTCGTGCTGGAGGCAAAGCTCTTTGGAGAGGATCAGCGGGATGGCTACCAAACCTCCCATGGCTGTCAGGAAGTGCTAGGAGCCACAGAGAAAGACTGGGTGAAGAAGGACACAGAACTGGCTGTATGTAATTCCATGTTTTTGAGGGAAACCTAATCACAGATTTGTGTTTGGGTGATACTGCTATTACCCATTCTCTTTTTTGTGACAACTTTAATGCTCTGTTCCAAGGCACCTACAAGAACTGGAATGTATTCCACAAACTTCTCCAACTTTCCATGCTTAAAGGCTTCTTGTCGTGCTCTGGACTCCCCCTGCTGCTGCCAGATGCAATCAGTTTATCCTTAGCACCTGCAGACAAAGCTGATGGGACTTCTCTTCCATGAAGATGGGACCATCCCAAGACAGGGGGGCAGATCAATCAGGCAAAGTGAGTGAAAATGTTCTAGTCCATCTCATTTGCACCACAAGGGGAAGTATAAAAAGCTGGCAAATTAGAGATACTCATTCTTTGCTATCAGTATCTTTTTTCATATAGTACAATTATGGATAACCATAAAAAATTAATAAATCAGGGGTTTTTCTTAGGGTCACAGACATTTCTACAATGCCCTTCAGTTTGTTACTAAATGTGAAAATAATTTTTCAAACTTAATTTTGATTCAAATGTTAACTTTAATTGTGGTGAGCAATGGGCAAGGCAAGGTTGTTTCAGCTGGTATCACTTCCCAGTTCTTGGCTCATAGCACAGGACTGCAGTGGTGGAATTGGAAGCACTCGGAAAATCACTGTGCTCACTAGAGGCATGTTTTATTAAAATTATTATGCAGATGCATTCAGAAAACCTTGCTAACACACTCTATATCTGAGATAGTAATTTAAGGAAACAAAGTACAAAAAGCCCACCAAGCTCCAAGCACAGTCCATCATTAGTTTACAGTCTCTCTTCCCTGAGACTCCATACTCAGTATGGCATTGGTGGCATCGGATCATCTAACATGCCTGGGCATGGATACCAGCCAAAGCAAAATTCACCTTCTGCTGAATTTTTATTGCCATGGGAAGGCAGAAGTTCAGAAGCCCTTACATTTGGCTAACTTCAGCCAAAATATCCAACCTCTTCTTATCAGCTATGACTCTAGCCCCAGGACTCTGCATTGCCATTTGCATTTCAAGAGGCAGAGGTAGCTGTGGTCTGTGCTCAAGGGGTGGTGGAAGGACTAGAGCTCACTGAGATCCAGCCCCACAGCTCCAGTCATGCCCAGGGACATACCCAGTGCACTCCCAAATTCAGGTTTCACCCCCCATTAACCAGCTGAAGGGCCATCAAACTCCCACCCACACCCAGCCTCCACCTGCTCCCCTGTCACACCTGAATTCCCAGCAGGATGCACAGGTACCAGGGGGGCACTTCTGTGACAGTGTAGGCAAGCTTGCTGCTCCCATGGCCCTTGTCCCCACCTTCCTCTGGGCCCATGGCAGCATGGTCCGGCAAGGAGCATCTGTGGCTCCCATCTTCATCCTGGCAAACAGGAGAGACCCTTTGTTAAGCCACAGCCTGGCCCCACAGGTGCCTCTTTTGCAGCTGCAGTCTAGGTCTTGCAGCATCACATTGTGTATGGAGCTTTCATCAAGGGCAGGATAAAAAAGAAGAGCAAGAAGGGAAATTAGAACAGAGGTAAAAACACCTATGGAAAATCTTTATCTTCTGTGTCTGTTTAGACCAGAGCATACATCAGAGGGTGTCTCAGCCTTAAGGGGACATCTGGACAAAGGGGGTTAGTGTCATTCATATCTAGTTAAGGATGGAGAAACTGCAACCAGAAGCAAGAAAGAGTGTGCAATAGGTTAATCAGTGAAAGCTGCACTGTCCGCTGATCCCTGTCCCTCCTGGCTGTCCCACCCAAAAGGTACTTTTGACAAAATATGCTAGAACAACCTGGCCTCCACTTATTACAGAGTAGAAGCAGGTTTGATATTTCAGTTTCTTAAGCCTTCTATTTCCAGTGCCCTTACACTCACCCTTACAAATGTTCTGCCTCAATAAACACACCTGTCCTCTCGCTTCCTCGAAAGCCTCACTCCTATGGAGGAACAGGGGGAAATAGAGGAACACCAGCAGGTGAGGTCCAGTTCAAAGGAGTGGACTCAAAGCAAGGCTTCTGGGGTGCTGTCCCCCCTGCTCAGCCACCTGTCGTGGGGAATGGCACCTGAAGAGATGCCCCAGAGCAGGGGCAGCACCAGGGACCAGGAAACAGCCTGGGGATCTGGGCCCTCAGGGAGGTGGTAGGGTCTGAAATAGCTCCCCAGAAAGGCTCAGATCCCCTCCCAGGCAGCCCAAAGCCCCAGGGAACTGTGCACCTTGCAGAGTTTATTTACACAAAGATGAGTTTTGCCAAGGAAAGCAAAATATTGCTTATTGCATTGCTTCAGTTTCCACAGCTTTTAAGATAAGTAAATGTTCCTGGTTGTCCATGCCTCCTTCCAACCCACCCTGGACCTCTAAGCACACACATGCACACACATACAGACACACACACAGGTATATACATCACACACACACATGCATGTTGAAGGGGGAGACTGTCTGAGCCACAAAGTTTTGAGCCAAATGCAAAAATTAATTAAAATCCCAAAGTATTTGTTTCACTGATCCTTCTCCAGCCAGCAAATCCTTGTCATGTCATCAGTGGAGGGCTTTTCTGGTCTGGGATGTCCTGCTTTGTGAGGGAGGAACAGAAACCTGGCCTCAGGAGAAGCTCAACCAGCTTCTCAGCACCAAAATTTGTATTTTTTTCCTTTTTTTTTTTTTTTAATCCTCCAAGTCCTGCTAGAGCTTGAAGGCACTGAAATGCTCAGCAAAATGAGGTGGCTGCACCAATGGAGTCAAACAACTAATGCTGTGGTCAGAGAACAGGGCTGTAAAATTAATTCTGCATTCATCTGTAAAATTTGCAGGTGTGGCAGACTAATCCTGAATGACTTTCTCATTTGCCTGGAACTTCCAGGTTTCCATATTCATGACTAAGTATCCAAAGTCCCATTTCAGATCATGCTGTTGAATACCTTTTAAACACAGTGTATTTATATAGCCTAGGCAGGGTGGGAGCATTACTGTTACTTCAGATAGGTGAAGGCAGAGTTAATTCAAACTGATCTCAGGCATGAAGTTCAAGAGCAAAAGACATTCCTGAATAAATCCCTGTGGAGACATTTTCATTTCAGAGCCATGCATTAACAAGCACACACCAAGGTACTTATGACTGCCCATGCACGGAGTTATTTGGGGACAGGGTCTCCTGAATAACACCATGGATAGATGAGTCCTAAGCTAGGCAGACAGCAATAAGCTCCTTGCCTTGCATTGCAACTTTTCCCATGTTAACCAGGAGGCACATGCCAGCTGGGCAGAGCCTGTGCCAGTAACAGCCCCACATGACCATCACATGAATGCCTGACCCTCCCCAGGAGCTAGAGGCAGGAAAACAGGGCCCAGCAGGAGAAGGATGCAGTGGAGATAACGGGACAAAATAGCACCAGAGGCAATGGGTTCAAGTTGAGACACAGGAGGTCCTTTCTGAACACCAAAAAAACACTTTTTCACTGTGAGGGCGACAAAGGACTGCACGGGCTACCCAGTGAGATTGTGGAATCTCCATCCTTAGAGATATTTTTAAACTCCTGACCTTGGAAACTGGGTTTAGGTGACTCTGTTTGAGCAGGTGGGTTGGGTAGGGTGACCTCCAGAGGTCCCTTCCAGCCTCAGCCAGTTTGTGATGCTGGCAGCAGGACAGGGCAGGAGCAGCCCAGAGTGGGGAGGAGGAACCACTGCTTGTGGTTCTCAGCCCAGCTTCTCCTACAAACCCAGGGAACCAGGACAGTCTCTCTATACCTTGGGGTCCAGGAATAACATCACAGTCTTCAACAGCATCTTAAATAGCTACACCAAGAAGGCAGTAAGAAACTGAGCTGCTTGAACCACAGGTGAAAGACCTCTGTCTCCTGCCTTCTTTGGGGTGATTCAAACCACAAGCCTGATCTGCATTATGGCAGAACAGGTGGAAATGGAGACCATTAACAATAACTAAAAAAAGCTTCTGCATTACCTTGAGGGTCTGTGCAAGCTGGCACAGCACCCTCACTGCTCACAGCCAGTCTACCAAGAGTTACCTGAGAAATGGGGAACCTGGACAACAGGAGGTTAAATGCCTCCTTCAAGGATTTCTGTACTGTGGTCCAAAGATGGTGTCAGGACCTCAGTCTCACCTGTTGTCAGAACATAAGCATCTCTTTTAGTTTCTGATGCAGGTGAGAACTGCCATGGGACAGGAAGGGGGGGATGCCCCAAGCCCTGCAGCCATAGGCTGCCAGAGCCCACAGCATCTCCAGTGCACTCTACACTCCAGAACTAACTCACCATTTACAGATTTTGCCACCCTGCTGTAACCCTATAGAGTGCTCTCCCATGCTGACTCTCACGTGTCTTTTCCCCCTGTCCTTCTGCCAGATTACCCCACTTGAAACAGATCCAGAAGACAAAGAAGCACACTCTTCACTAGGCTAAATATTTGATGTAAAATGCTTTTCCCAGAGACACAGCCGCGAGCTCACTTGCTTTTCAGTACAGATGCACTTGTGCTGCCATTCATCCACGCTATCATTTTAGAAATAATGGAGATAAAGGAATTGAAAAGGGAGCCAGGAAGCAGAAAGTACGCTGACTTTGCAGCAGCAGCAGCAGGCTGTAGTGAAGAAATCATTCCTCAGATTCCTGTCCATAAAGGAGCCGAGACAGACATTTACCACACACCAGCATCCTCAAAGCCAGTCTGAGCCCCCAGTCTTTCCCTTTCTCCTCCTTTTGCAGGTCTTGCACCCATTTCTGCAAGCATTACCCTTCAGAGAAGAGCAGACTCACCATGAAGCTGGGGTTATCTAGCCCGTTGGGTTCTTTCTCTGAGGAGGGGGTCATGCCTTCCACTTTCCTTCACCGACTGCCTTGAAAAAAGAAAGACAGGTAAGAAGAGGAGAGCCTCACAAACTGCTGCTTCTCCCAGTCAACACAGCCCTAAAGAAACAGGGTGAGCAGATGCAGAAGCTGGACTTCAGGAGTCAGACAGCACTCAGCCCCAGCTATTCATGTGAGCCGTATCACACAAGCATTTCCTTTTCCTTGGCTTATATAAGTGACTCCTTTTCTCCAGATGATTAGAGGACTGGCATTCAAACCAAACTGGAAAGCAGCCCTTCCCTGGATTGAGTGAATCAGTAACTGGTGGCAGAAAAAACTTCTTCCACAGGTAAGCATGCAAGGGTCTATCACTATCAGAGAGGCGAGACATAGCCCTGTTTTCCTGGCACAGCACAGAAACTTAGTGATTCATTATCAATTGGACAGCAAGTTGCACCTTCCCCGTGGGTTGGGCCTGTTTGAAGACCTTTGTGCTGATCTTAGGAAAGTTCGATTTCTAGATAGTTTTACTTTTTCCACATGCAAACTGCTGTGCATTTTGGCTTAGGTGCAAACATCATCATCCTGTATGATAATCCTATTACAACATGAAAAGAATGAGCATTTTACTGGGAACCTGTTTAAGGCAGCAACCGATAATCAGGTCATTAGAACGTGACACCAGGGAGGTATGAAAGGCATAAGACTGAAAAAAAGACTACTTCAGGCCATCTGATTATCTCCATTCAGACAGGGCTCCTAGCTGAATGGTTATCACCAGATGCCTGAAGCAGTCACCCTTCTCTTAATAAGCAGCCATGTAAATGCTCCATCAAGCCACTCTAGCCACCCACCCCAGCCCTCCTCAGATTAAGTATTTATTTAATTTAATGGCTTCCTGAGGCAGTGAACTTCACAAAACATCTGCAGAGAGCTTCACTACAGAGAGGCATGCTACTGCCTACACACGGTGAATGCTTCTATTTCTCCTGTAGAGCTTTGGTATTCTCAGACCATCTCTTCGGGGCTGAAATACAGGGTGAGATAACCATGTCCTAAGCACCATCAATGAAGCTATGAGCTGCCAGACAGCCAAATCTTATAGCATCAGAATCACCAGATGTTCATGACTTTGCCAGATCTCCTCTCTGAATGCCCATTATATAGGGATCTCCCTGTATTTTACTGCAAGGGTGTATTTCCAGCCCCAGTGAACTTCACACAGGGCCACTTTTTTCTGCAAGCTCTAAATGAGAACTCTGGCCCTGGGTTAAACAACCCTGGACACTTCTGCCCTTGACTTTACCAATCCCCAGTGCAGAGGGAGCAGCACAACCCCTCACCTTTGTGGTACTGACTTACTGATCTCTTGTTATCCAGTGCAGTGCCTGGTTGCTGTTCATCATGTATCTACTGTTTTATTTTATGTATTGGCAGTGTCCATTAAGAAATACCAGGAGGATGCACCATTGCAAGGCTTCAAGAAAAGAGGCATTGGATTTTTCCATTCCTCTTTTTTAAAGGCACATTCCTTCTTGCATTTCTTGATGGACACAGCTCAGGTCTCCAAGCAGCCATCTGAATCTGTCCATTCTGATATCCTCCATTAACTTCACTCCATGAATTATCCTCTCTCTGTGCCTCATAATCTCTCTCATTGTGAATTTTCTTTGACAAGCCACAGCATAAGATTCCTTTGGGGATAGTCTTGTCTTCCCAGGAGACTTTTATGAGACTTCACATCAAAAAAGTCCTCCACCTCTCTCTTGAGTTAGTGCAGTGGTGTTTTGGAAGCCGGGGCACCGCAGGGGTGGCTCCTGTGAGAACCTATTGGAAGTTTTCCCAGTTCCAGTTTTGACCCCACCTCCAGCTAAGGCCAAGCCACTATGGGAAGTCGGATGTGCCTCTGTGAGTAACATACTCAAGAAAGTGAAAATGAAACTGCAAAAATACAAATAAAAACCACCTGCAGACTAGAGGAGAGAAGGAGATGAGAGCAACGCCAGAGCAAAGACACCAAAGTGAGTGAAGGAGGAGAAAGGGCACGTGAGCAGAGATTCCCCCACCGCCCATGGTGTCCCTCTGCAACCCATGGAGGAGCATGGTGGAGCAGTCCCTGAAGGACCATGGTGGAGCAGGTGTGGAGTTGTAGCCCCTGAAGTGTCACAGGGGGGCAGATGTGGATCTGCAGCCATGGAGGACCCCGTGCCAGGGGGGGTGACTGCTCCTGCAGCAGACATGACTCTGTGTGCAGCCCAGGCTGGAGCAGTTCCCGAGGGACTGCACCTGTGGGAGGGACTCATGTCCCAGGTGCTCCTGAAGGACTCTCCCATGGGAGGGACCCCACACTGGAGAGGAGAAAGGCTGTGAAGGACCCTTGCCTGGAAAGGAAGGAGCAACAGAAGCACCAGGTGTTGAAATGACCCCAAATCCTCACTCCCTGTGCCCCTGAGCTGCTGAGGGGGAGGCAGCAGTGAAGGAATTTGGGACCAGGAAGAAGGGAGGGGCTGGGGTAAGGTGTTAAGATCTGGCCATGTTTCTCTATCTCCTGATAGATTAAATTAATTTTTTTTCTTCTCAAGTTGAGTCCATCTAGTTTTGCCTGTTACCATAACTGGGGAATGAACCCCCTCTGTTCTTGTTTTGATTAACCACCCTTTAGGTGGATTTTCTCCTCCCTATCCAATGGTGCGGTGGGAGCTGACTGACTGGAAGCCTGGTTGCTACCTGCTGTGCCTAAACCATGACAGCTTCTTAATTTCATCCCAGCACCTCTCCCATGACTCCTCAGTCCTTCCCCAACCTTGTTTTTGAATGAGACCTATTCCATTCAATAATCAGGGTTTTTTTCTGTTTATTTGTATAAACTTGAGTAACAACCCAAAGGCACAGGTGTGTAACAATACCCCTGTCATCTGGACTAGCCTGTCAAACTACCCATGCAAAGAGTATTAAGTGGACAGAATGAGAAGAACAAAATAAAATAGCAGCAGCAATCTTTTTTAAAGTAAAACAAAAAATCCCTTTTTTCAAAAATAACCAAGTAGAAAACAATTCTGCCATTCTGGAAACTCTGACGTGCCAAAAAAGCACTTTAAAAGGACCAAGAGACTGCAGGTTCTCATGAAAAATGCAGGAAATAAGCTCTGCTTAAGCAAAAGCTTGGACATCAGAGTAGACCTGTTAGGAGTGAAGACATTAACAGTACCAGCATCTGGCCAACAAAAGGTTAATGCTGTAATCTGGAGTCTAGAAGCAGATTATGAGACAGCACAATGAACATGGAGAAATTTATGGAGCTCACATGAAGTGCCCCAGCCTGGAATATCCTGCCCTTGGAAGTAAGCAAAACATGTAGGAAGTCTCTATGTGGATGCAAGTGTCTGTGTACATCATATGTATATGTACATGTGTATATTTGAATAACAGCATTAGCAATAAATTACTCAATTGTGAGATTTTTTTTTTTCCACAGCAAGGAGTTACTCAGTTATGAAGATGCATGTTTGACCAGTTATGTCGTCACTTAATAGCCACATAATCAATTGTACAAATGGATTTTAGGAATAAACTGGCAGGTATCCATCTTCATCCATGATGTGTTAGGCATGAAAATACAAGAAATTAAAATATGGATTCCCTTTAGACTTGTGTGTCTGGCATACCTCCTCCTGTCAGTCAAGCTACCTGGCCAGCTGCTCACATCAGTGAAGGCTGTCTGGGTTTATGCCCCTGGGGGTGTCCTGGTTTGGGCCAGGATAAAGGTGATTTTCTGGTTTGTACTTTTGTTTTCAGCTAAGTTTCTTGTAAGTAGTTGCACTTGCTGAAATTAACATCAAGTTTCTCAGACAGTGTCTGCTCCTAGGACTGATAACACTGGATGTTTATAGTTACTGCCAGGCACTGGTGTGCAGAGCCAAGGACACTGCTCAGCTCTGAGGAACATTTTACCCTGCAGAAGGAGTAAAGAGGTCCCACCTGAACCCCTCCCTTGGGGAGACCCGAGACAAGATAGATGCCAGAACTGACCAAACAGAGTATTCCATCCCACACACGTCATACTCAGTATAAATCTGAGGGATCACGAGGGTCAAACATCCTTTCCTCTTCCTTCCTGCCTTCTTCCTGCTCGTCCTGCCTTCCTTCACCTGTTCCCTGTGTGCTTTGGCATCCTGGGAGGATTCCATCCGTTTGTCTGCCTGTGGTCCTGATCTGTGCCAGCCTGAATCTGTGTGTTCCTGCCTCCAGCTCCTGACTGCTCCTGACCCCAGGGGTCCAGCCTGGACTTTCCCAGGGCTGCCCTGCAGCCTCAGTGGTGATGTGAGAGTTATTGGGGAAAAGGGGGAGGAACATGGGATCAATCTTTTCCTGTATATTTGTATATATTTAGTAAGTTTTCCTACTTATCATTACTGTTTCATTAAAGTTGTGTAGCTTAGTTTCCAACCCATGTCTCTTTCCTTTATTCTCTCTCCTTTCCTTATCAGGGAGGAGAGGGGGATTAATAGAAAAATCTGTTATTCGGTTTAATTGCCAGGCTAGTGTAAAACCGTGACAGGGGGCAAAGCAGACAATTTACTGTTAAAAGCAACTAACTAAGGAGATGCTTGGAGACATCTGAGATCTAACTTGAATCTTCAGTCTTGACTGCAAGAGTCCTGTGCCCCTGAGGAGAGCCTGGACCATCCTGACTCTCCTGACAACCTCATTTTCTCTCTTACGCTATATTTCTCCCAGAAAATCTTTCTCAGGGTGTGTTTCATAATGGATCAACTTATATTACCACCCTGAGATGTAAACCTGAACTGTCCCTGTTTATGCCTTCATGACCAGGGATTTTCTTGCACTCTGTAAATGTCCCCACTGAACTGGAGTTGGGGTGACACCAGTGGCCCAACTCCCAAGGTCCTACTGGTAGATAGAGATGAGGCGTCTGTCCCATGCAATCACCCCAAAAATCCAGGTAGTGACAAATCTGAAGGTGCTGGCAGCACCTTCCACTGCCAGCATCTACAGGCAGGTTTGGTGAGAGAGTCCTTCCACTGACTTTACCACCTGCAGTGCAGGCACTGATGCCTGAGCTTCCTTTGCATTCAGTGGGCACCTCTAAAACTTCCACTGCATCTTAAAACGGGAGTCACAGATAGACTAGGTAAAACAAATCCCACTTTTTTCTCAGACTATGAGACAACCAAGAGTGACTGACAGTGATGAAGATGTCTGAAGTTGAGGAGGAGGAGTCCCTCCATGTGTGGCTGTCCACACATTACCCAGGGAGGTGTAGTGAGCAACACCCAGCCCCTTCCTGGGAAGGCAGGTTCATCCACAATGCTGTGACAAACCTGGGGCACTGAGTGTCAGCTACTGGAGGTGGGAAAAGATGGGTTTAGAGGGAACTCAAGGCTATGAAATAAAAGCAGCCCATCACAGAAGAGGTGTGACATGGAGACCTTGCATCAAAGAAAAGGCAAATCATCTTCCTGGAGAACAGTTTCTTCTTCCACAGACCTACCCCTGGCTGGTTTGCGTGAAGGATGGACTAGTAAGAGATCCAAGAAAAGTACTTGCAGTGAGAAATTCAGTCACAAAATACCTCTAGTCCTTCTGTCTGCAGAACCTTCTGCAAGCAAATATGATCACCCATGGTCACTGACATGAAATTAGTACTTGTCTGTTTAGTAGTGAAAGGTTGGCTTCTGCAGAAAAGTTCTGCCCCCATTGCTAAAAAACCTGGATGAGCCCAGTGCTTTTAGTCTTGGTCCCCCAAAGCATGCAAACAGTACTTCCCTTGATAAGTAAGCTTCATCACTAATGAATGTACAAGCACTTAAAACACTGCAATGTGTTTGGGTTTATATGACAAAGTTTACCTGAGAGAATGTTTGATTAAAACACATCAGGGGAGCCAACATGACCATGTAGCCTTTTCTGTTTATCCTTGCAGTTCATGTACATGCATTCCTCCAAGGACCCTCCTCCAGATATTCCCATGTCACAAGGAAAAAGAAAAATGCTTGTTCTTCTCTGGGGCTGGTGCTTTTTTGTGCCAAAGCAGCAGTGACAAACTGCAGAGCTGACAGGAGCATGCCAAAACCAGGAGAATAGTATGAGGTTGTGGGTCATACCAGGGACAGGAGATTAAAGGATTAATCTCCTAAATGTCATGGTGCCATGTTGATGCCAACACATCTCTGCTTGGCTGCCTGTGCCATGGGAAGAGTGATGCTGGTTTTTCTGGCCAGGTACACTGGCACAAAGGTAGGCAGGTCACAGATATGGGAAAAGGTTGAGGGCAGCCATGTGCCATCTCCATAACCAAGGGCATCCTGGCCTGGTGAGGCTGTGGGACAGGAGAGAGAAGAGTCCCAGCAGCTGGTTAGCTGGGGTGCCAGTCTACAATTTGTAGAGCAGGGGCTGGAGGAGAAAATTGTCCAGGGCAGGGCAGTTCTCATGCAGGTAGGGAAATGTGGAAGGGGCACTTTTGCAAAGGGGGTATTTAAAATGTTCAAAGAGGCACAAAAGAAGGTAGGGGGAAAATCCCACCTTGGCTCAGCAAAATCTTATCTCTACGTGGATCCTCATCAGTGAGCAGGGAGATGTGAATGTAGGTGTGGGAGACCTTTCAGCCAGCCATGAAAGCCATTAGCTGAGTTTTCCTTTCAGGAAGCTGTGTTGGAGGAGAAGGTCTTGAGATAGATCACCCACAGGTGATCCACTGGTAAGGTAGGAGCCCACAGCCAAGACCATGGGGCTGGGAGAGATGCAGCCCTTGACCACTCCAGCTCTCCTGCAAGCTCCCCCTTCCTTCTTGCTTTCCCTGCACAGGAAGGGCCCATTGAGATGGGGCATGGACCTGCTGCACACCTGAGCCCAGAGTCATCCTTTGCCCTGCCTTTGCCTCCACAGCCCTGTGGTCGTCTCCCCAGCTCTGCACAGACAGACACCATCAGAAAGAAAGATGCAGGGAATGGTGTTGAAATCCCCTTTCCAAATAGGATATGGATTTTGCAATAATAAGCCTCTTTATCTCCCCCGAGCCCAGGAATAGCTCATAAGAGCATTAGCAATGGAATAATCCATGTCATCTACTCAGCATTTTGGCCACAAGCTCAAGCGTGGTTACTGCGTCCCTAGGCTTTTGCTGAGCCTCTTCATGTGACAAGACTTTCTGCTGCTGGCCCACGCTGGAGGCCACACTTGTGGCATGAGCTCAATCCCCAGCTGTTCATTGGAACACATCTGACATCAGGAATGGAGCAGAGGATACTCCCCATCACCCTTCCCACTCTCCCCTAGCCACTGGCTATGGTGGGACCAGCTTGCAAGCCCCCCTGTGAGAAGGCACAGGCAGCGTGAGGCTCGGGCTTGGCACAGGAGACAATTGAGGGTTGGTGCTGTCTGACCCAGTGGGTGCATCCCCAGTGCCCACAGGTCTGCCTGCAACCCAGCTCCCAGAGGTGACTGTGTCTGCACCAAGTGCATGGTCCAAGGCCAGGCCCAGCCTGCCTCAAAGCTCATCTTCAGTACACAAACAGCAAATCTCCTGCAGTCAGAAGGGAAGCAAAACAAAACAAAAAACACAACCCCCCAAACAAGAAACCAGCAGCATTCACTGAGCCGAAGGGAACCCCTCCTCCTCAGCCTGCTCTCCAAGGGGAGCCATGGAAAGCTCACAGTTTAAGAAGGATTAACCAGGAAAGAGAAGAAATTAAAGTAGTTTTTGAGCAAGATTATTATGAGTCATGGGAGGCTGAAACAGGTTTTCCTGACAAAGCCACTAAATCCCCTGGACAGAAGCCCAGAGAGGTACCAGCACAGCTGAAACCAAAAGGGAGTGTCTAAGAGACAGATGAATATACAGACAGGGTAGGTGTTCCCAGGTCCAAATGCCCACAGGAGACCCCCCTGCAAGTGCAAGGAGAGCTGGAGCACTGCTGAGCCCCCCTGAATGCACATGAGAGAGGGTTCCAGTGCTGGGGAGGGACCACGGGTGAGGTCCAGCCACTGCCTGGCTCCACAGCTCCCCTCCTTGCTGCAGACTCCTTTGGCTGCAACGCCAGGATGGGATGGGCCAGGGGTTTAATTCCATCTGACATTTTAATTATTTCCCCTTTATGTACCACAGTAAATCACAAAAAGACCATAAGACCACTGTTTGGTTTTGGAGCTGCCTACACATTCGAGGCAACATTTTGGCCCCCCAGATGCACTCTGGCAGCCACACTCAGCTAAGCACACTGGCTGCAGCTACAGGCTGCTGGTACAAAAGAGAGACAGACAAAAATGGACCCGCAGAGCCAGAGCATCTCCCTGCCAAGCTGTGAGCACTTGCAAATGTTCTCACACCCAGCCACCCATGTTTGTGCCAAAGCTATAAATGAATAGTGGTCAGGGCTGTAACCCTCATACCTGCAGGAAGTCCCGGGTTGCCCCAGGACAAGCAACAATACAGGACTGAAGGGGTAAAGAATATGGAGAGGATGAGGAGGGCTTGAGGGGGTGCAAGGAGGGGAGGGGACAGCCACAGCAGGAAATGATCCAAAAAACCCTGCAAAGCCCCACTGGTCGCATTGGCTGCTGAGGAAAGCCTTGGCACTGCCTGCACCAAAACCTCAGCATCTCGAGTGCTTGGGCAATGCAGGACACCTCACCTCTCCCTGGGTGTGCACAAATGGCCGGGCAGGTAGGGTTAGTAAGAGCAACCTCCATCCCAGGAGGCAAGAGTGGGTCACTAATGCATCCCCTCCAGCTGTTAAATATCATAAAACATCGGGCCCTGAAGCGACAGGCAAAGAGATGCCACACAGAGGGAATTCCAAGGGAAAGGGAAAAGAGATTTCTCTCTGGTTCCCGCAGAGGCGAAGCTGGCAGAGCTGTTGCTATTGATTCCTGTGGCAGGCATCCCATTGCTGTTCACAGAAAATCGGCCCCTGGGATCTGATGGGAAGAAAGAGATGAGCATGGGAGGGCCTCCAGCTCAGGAATCTCAGCAGTCAGCTCGGGCAAGGATTTTGGTAGGTGGAGGAGAAGGAATCATAGAATCATAGAATTGGCTGGGTTGGAAGGGACCTCAGAGATCATCAAGTCCAACTCTTGATCCACTACCGCTGCGGTTACCAGACCATGGCACTGAGTGCCACATCCAGTCTCTTTTTAAATGTCTCCAGGGACGGAGAATCCACCACCTCACCGGGCAGCCCATTCCAATGCCTCAAGGTGCCTGACGCGCAGCTCCAGCACCCGGGGAGATGGTGACAGCCAGTGCCTGCAGGAGGGAGCTGTGAAAGATGGATCCTGGACGCTTGCTGCTTCTCGTTCCCTTTCCCATGCCCAGTTTCTCTGCAGGGCTTCGGAGCAGGGCTGGCAGTGCTGGGAGCAGGGACGCGGGACTTGTGGCGAGGCGGAGGAGAGGCAAGCCCCGGGGGGAGAGCGGCTGCTAGCTTTGCTGCTCAAGGCTTAATGCCCTAAGAGCCCAGCTGACCCCTGCTCAGAAGCAAAGGGAAACCGCAGGCACTCGGGACGGCCGGGAACACGACGATGCTGTTATTTCCCGAACCATGACGGGACAAAGGTTTGGGAAATGCACCACCCTTTGCCTGCTGCTCTGGGGCTGCCTGAGCTTTCCCTGGAGTGATGCTGTGGGGTCCGGGACCGCCTCGCCTGGGGCAGGACACGTGAAAAAGGGGCTGCCCAGAGACATTGCCAACGGGACCGATATGCACAGCAACATCTCAGGTACTTGAGCCAGCGATTGCTGCCTCGCCCTCTGCGGTGCTGCTTGGGGCTCCACAGTGCAGGTGTGACGGGAGAAGGGCGTGGGGACAGGTTGATGATGGTGCTTTTCCTGGGAGGCACGGAGACATGCCTCAGGCACCTGTAGTGGTCGAAGGGTTTTATGTGGTCCTCTCGGCCAGAGGAGCTTCTAGGATCTGGGAGAGGTGTAACGTCAGAGGTGAAGTAGCTAGTCACAGGGAGGAAAATTGAATGTGCGAATGTTTTCCTTTAGGAGTAAAATTCTTCTCCATGTTAACCTGTGTGCACATCATGATGGGCCAGCTGCCTGGCCATGCCACAGGCTCACTGAACACATCCCTGTCCCTGAGGGCTGAGCTTCAACCCTCATAAAAAGATGAGGAATGGAGATTTTTTAAAAGCACAAATAACCACCAAATGCTGAAGGTGGCTATTTCTTCATTCCACTCCCTAGAGCAGAGCATGGGCCATTCCCCAGCAAGAGGGACACAGTGTTGGGTCCACCATGGGGTGGCTGCCCACCCAGAGCAGGCAGCCTGCCTACCTCCATGTGAGGGCAGCAACACAGGGCAGCCCATGCCATACTATTGAGCCCTTTACCTTCACAAACCTTTATGAACTGTTGTTACCAAAATGCCTCTTGGGAACAGTCCCTGGGCCACTTTATCTAGAAATCATGGTGAAGGATTGTTGGGGAAGGTGTTAGCCAGTGCCAGATAATTTAACTGTAGAACAGATCCTGCCCAGGAATCCAGGCATCCTCCCTGGCACCACTGATTTTATACATACAGACATCTCCACTACCTGTTAACAGTATTGCCAGACATGAAGAAAGTATGATCTTGTGCAGCCTGATTTGCTTCTTGCTACCCCTTTGGAAAAGAAGCTAACATTATCTCAACAAAAGCAGAAGCAAAACAAACCTCTATGGCATCAGCTTCACTGCTGTACTCTAAATTACCCCCTAAGCTAGACAAAACACATTCCTGCCTGTACTTTCTTCAGCTACTAGCAAGCTGGAACAAGGACAGCGTTAAAGATACAAAGGATGCAATGCAGAAAGGACAGATCTAAGCAGGTCAACTGAGTAAGTTATGGGCAATAAATTAAGAAAAAAAATTAAAGGCTGGCATGGAAAAAAACTCTGTAGTATAGAGTAGTGTTTTCACTGCTTTGAGTTCCAGACAATAATATTCTCCCTGAATATCAGGGTATTAAAAAAATCTTGCCCTCTTCTTTTCCCCAGCAAGAATAGCTCTGTGCACCCTGTTCCAATCTGCACCTTTCTTTCCAGTCCCACTTCCACCATTCAGTAGCTGCTAATGCTGCAGAGTTTGCAACTAGAAGACTTATTTCCAGAGAAAGCCAGTAGACTTCCCTACATCTGTCCTTTAGGATTACACGAAACATTTCAGAGACTTGCAGGACCTGCAGGAGTGATGCCTGGGCAGCCTTTTCAAAAGCATCACCAGCAGGGGCTTTGCCACCACCTCCACTTAGTGTCTCCCCTTCTCCCCCAGCGCCCTGCACGGCTCTCCCACCACCACGCCATGGACACTACTATGTGGACAGAGGCTCAGGAGTCTCCTTGGGCTCAGTCCTTGTGTACTGGTGCCAGGAAGGGTACCAGCTGGTGGGCAGCGAGAGGCTGTCCTGTCTCCGCCGGGAGAGCGCATCGTCCTGGAGCCACCCTCCACCCCACTGCCAGGGTAAGGACTCTGCCCTCATCACCCAGCCCCTTGGGTCTTGTGTCTCAACAGGGTGCAGGTGACTGCCACCTAATTGCTGACTCAAGAGGGGAGGTGCAGCCACCAGCCCCTTCTTGCATGGGGATTTCCTTATTCTGGCCAAGGTGGCAAGGGCAGGAGGAGGGGGTGGAATGCCCCGCCACCCCAGAAAGGTACAGCAGAGGTCCAGCTTGACCAGGCTGGTTGTCACTGTCACAGGTGAAATGCCAGCAGGATCAGTGTTTCATGAGCCACACAAGGTGACGGGTTGACAGAGGGACAAATTCACCTGGCATCAGCTCAGCAGATAACCAGGCCTTATCTCACTCCCAGTAGCCAGTAGAGAAGAATCATAAAATCATAGAATTAGCCGGGTTGGAAGGGACCTCAGAGATCATCAAGTCCAACCCTTGATCCACTACTGCTGCAGCTACCAGCCCATGGCACTGAGTGCCACATCCAGTCTCTTTTTAAATATCTCCAGGGATGGAGAATCCACTACTTCCCAGGGCAGCCCATTCCAATGCCTGATCACCCTCTCCGTAAAGAAATTCTTTCTAATATCCAACCTAAACTTCCCCTGGCACAACTTATGACCATGCCCTCTTGTCTTGCTGATAGTTGCCTGGGAAAAGAGACCAACCCCCCCCTGGCCACAACCTCCTTTCAGGTAGTAGAGAGTGTAGAAAGTTGTAGAGAGTGAAGAAGACACCATGTTGGGCCAAAGCCTGGTACCGGCTGATGCCCAGCTCTGGGTATCAGGCAGAGGAACTCCTGGACACAGCCCAAAGCTTTTAGCGGGTGGAAAGCTGAACTCTGTAATAACCCAGCAGGTGCTGCTTATGGAAGCACACGCAGAGCATATGCCAGCTGCAAGCAGCCCTCCCATGTCCTGTGCCACGAGCTCATAGGGAACGAAGGGCTGAATGTCGAAGGAACAAAGTTTATTGCTTTAAAAGCTTTCTCTCGCACACTCTGGGTTGTGTACATACATTAAATCATTTCAGGAAAACTGCCCTAAGAAAGTTACATATTTTTGCAGCGTCTAGTGAAACCACAGAATCTGTAAATGCAATATAGCTTCTGCATGAACTGTATTGCTCATGCCAGACATTGAGAAATAAAACCCCCCACGGCACCCTTTCAGAAACACTTTATGGGCAAAAGCCTGTGGTGCAACAGTTGGCTAAAAGAAAAAGGTTGGAATGGAAAAGGTCTGCCACATTTGCTTTTGCTGCTTCTCTCTCACTTGCTCAAAAGCCAACAAGACAAATCCATTTTTAAAAGGTACCATCTCATGGAAGTCAAATTATAAATACAAAGTGCTGCAATGCTAGGACATGCCTGCAAGTACTTCAGCTCAGAAGCACACCAGGCAGCAACTTGCCCTTTAAAAATAAGAACAAAAATAAATCAATTTGCCTCAGTTCAAAGCTGTAAAACCTGGTGACATGGAATCAGTGAGTGTCTTTTGTTCATAAAAGTAAACACAGCAATATAAAAGCAATAAACCCAGTTACAGCAGGTTACAGGTACTCCTGTAGGAAAACATTCATTAAGCTCATTAGCAAACCTTGTCTTCTCAGCTCTAAACAGAGGTTGAAGTTTATGCAATGCTTAATGAAAAAAAACACTTCAGACAACCAAAAAAAAAAAAACAAACCCATTCCAAACCTTAAATCACACCATGAGTTCCTAAAAAAAAAAAAAAAAAAAAGAAAAAAAAAATTCTTAAGATGGCTTTATGAAAAAAAAATCCCTACTTGTTCTCTTCGAAACACAAAGCAAATCTGTTCTTTCAGAAGTCTTAATTTGGTTATTTTGCAAGAGTCACTAGGTTGGGGTTCTAAAATCTGTGTGGTTTATTACTTTGAAAACCTAGACATACAATCTTTGCACATGTTAGTGAATTCTTTCATATTATTTTGCCCTTGGGCTGGGAGCCAAATCCCTAACTCTGTATATTTACAATGTAAACAGTTTAGTCACGATGTAATTTGTCTGCTCTTTCTGTATGTTCATCTTAGGGCAGGTAGGGATCACAGACCCTGATGGACCATCAACCCACGCAAGAAAATTCTGAAGGAAGTGGCTATTTTTTAACAGTGAGGGTGGTAAAACACTGGCACAGGTTGTCCAGAGAGGTGGCGGGACATTCAGGGTCAGGTTGGTCTCTGATGTCCCTGCTCACTGCAGCGGGGTTGGACTAGATGTCCCTTAAAGCTCCCTTCCAACCCAAACAATGCTGTGGTTCTATGATCATGTCCATCAAAGTTTCCAATGATTATTTAATGTTTTTAAAATTTCACAAGCCCATTTTTCTTTCAAATACTTACACTTCAGCAATCCATTTTAAACTCTTCTTTTAAACTCTTCTAAACTTTTTTCCTATTTTTACCTAACTTTTTACCTTTTTTCCCTTAACTTTTTTCCTTAACTCTTTTTCCTTTTAAAAAAACCCTTTTGCCTTTGAATTTTTTATTTTACATTTATTTTTTTTCCCCACAGATCCCTTAAGTAAAACATATGTTCCAGGTTAAAGAAACAAAAAGAAAACCCCACCTCATTTCTTTATCTTTGATTCAGGGCTCAGTCCGTGCTACTGTTACACAAGCAAGACACTTCGGGTGCTTTCTGCCCCACCTGATTATTTTACTTTAACGACCTGAAGAAAATATTAAACGCCAACACTATTTCCCTCTCTCCTCCCCCCCCACCAACTTTCTCCTTCACTGAGCCGGCACAGCATCCCCCACAACTTTTCAAAATAACTTTTAATACCTATTACACCCTGAAGCTTAACTTTCGGTTATCCACAGCGGGGAGAGCAGGGCCGGGGAGGGGATGTGGGGGTCCCAGCGCCCCCGCTTCACCCTCGCCCCCCGCTTGCCCCGCAGTCGCCCCCCAGCTCTCGGCCACCGGATCCCGCGCCGCGGTGGCCGCTTCGCTGCTGAGCGGGGCCGTGATCCTGGCACTCTCCGTCTCCTTCGCCGTCTGCTGCTGGCGGGATAGGGCGAGGAGAAGTCGAGAGGGGTGAGTACGGGAAGTCTGTGTATGGGGCGAGGGGGGGGTNGCGAGGGGGGGGTGTTCAGGGTCGGGGGGAAGAGGAGCAGCCCAGGGTTGCTGGAGCTAAAGGAGAGCCGCTGCTGCCATCTGCTGAGACACCCGTAATTAAAAAGAAGGGATGTTTGGCCCCGGGGAAGAAAGAAAATTTTTTTAAAAAAGGGGGGGTTGGGTGGTAGCGGTGATGGCAAGAGAGGTTTCCTGCAAGAAAACCTGCAAAGCTAGATTGAGGGGAAAAAAAAACAACAAACAACCCCAAAACCAAAACCCCCTCCATAACAGAGGGGAAAATAAAACAAAACAAAGCAGGCAACATATAGAGGATGGGCAGTGGTAATACCCCTTTTTCCAAGGCCAATTTCAGTGGATGCTGGAGTGGGAAGGAGGAACATCCCTCCGCAGTGAAGGGCTGGGAGAGAGGCCACGGTGAGGAGCAGGGCTGGGTGAGCAGAGGTGCCACCAGCCAGGAGCATGCTCACAGGGTAGCATCTCTGCAGCTGCACTTCCCTGTTTATCCAGAGCAACTGCCTACTAGGACCTCCTTGGGTTTTGCCAGTGGTGGTATCCTTAACAAGGGATTGCAGTGACAGGCACCATGCAGAAGCCTACCGAGGATGCAGCTTTAGCCCAGAGCATAATTACCTATTAGGAGAAGCCCAAAAATACAAAGACAAAACAAAACAAAAACAAAACACCAAACAAAAACAAACAAAAAAACAAACAAACAAAAAACCAAACAAACAAAAAAACAAACAAAAAAACCCCACAAAAACACACACACACACACACACAAAAAAACCACACAAAAAAGAAACCAAAACCAAAAAACCCCAACCAAACAAAAAAACCAAACAACCAACCAAAAAAAAAACACCCAACAAACCTCCAAGAGATAACATCTCGACTTTTTAGCAGACATCATCCATACCTCTCCCCACTGCCTTGTTCTTCCCCCACCCTGGTGCCTCACTGGTCCAGCCTCACCTGCACACACCTTTTCTGCAGGACTGAAACAGCTTTGGTGCTTTCCTCTGGTTGTGGAGGGAGCAGCAAAACCACTGGGTGACAGCTTTGGTTTAGGATACAAATGTGTCAAATCTTTCCAGAGGGTAAATGAGAACAGCCAAAGACGCAAAGAAACCATCTGCATGGGCGTCTCCACCTTGCAGGCAGCAGCACAGGAGGAAAGTCAGAGGAGGATGGAAACATGACCCTTCTGCTCCAGAGACGAGGAGGAATGCTTTTGGGAGACTGAAGCACTACCACAGGCGGGATTACCACCTCTCAGCCCACTCCAGCTCCGTGTTCCCGGGGGCATTCTCAGGCCCCAGTAACCTGGCTTTCCAAAGGTACAGCTCAGCCCTGCACCGCCCTTCTCCCTCCAGCTCCTCACACAGGGGCAAGATCTCCCCCCTGACCCCCTGGAGGCAGGAGCAGCCAGATGTAAAAGCTCACATCATTTGGGCAGTGGATCCCTGCCTCACCCTCCCACATGCTCCTCCCTTAAAGAGGGGACCAGGGCTCCCTTTCGCTCTGCCTCAGCATCACCCGGGTGGGTTGCACCAGCACAGTACTGCAGCACCCTCTTACTACCCCCATTCTCCTTCTTGACTTTACCAGGAGCCCTGAAAACCTGCCAAAGCTGTCCCTAGAGAGCTGGGACCCTGAAGGACCAATCTTACCCCAGCTGGTATTACAGCCTGGCACACCACTTATCACCACCTGGCCCAACCAGCCACCCCACAACAGACTGCTGCCTGCCATGCCCTGCCCTGCAGACCTCCCGAGGGACCTGCTCCCCCTCTACTACAGAAGCTACGAGTGACATAAGTTCTCCAACAAGTTTGGGAGGCTGGTTTGAAGATTTCAACTGCCATTTAACTTCTTCCTTTTTTTTTTTTTTCCTAACACCATCAATTCCTTGAAACTCTGCAGAGCTCATGAAAGAATTTCACAAGAGCCAATTAATGCACCTGGGTTTTCAAATGGAGAAAACTTGCCACAATTCCATGTTGAAAGTATTTTTTATATAATTCTCCTATTTCTTTCTATGTCCAGAAGGGGACAAGCAAAATTCAAGCAAAAATTCCTGCATTACAGGCTTCTTAACTGATCATTTTAGTGAGATGCATAAGGCCATGTCTGAGCAGCTCCAGCTTAACCTACAGGCTGAGCATGTGCAGACTTTCAGATTTTAAACACAAGAGCCTGATTTTCTGTATAGGGCTCTTTTAAAGGCTGAAAGTGGAGACAGCCAGTTGCCAGGAACAGGGAATCTATGTCATTAGATAATTGGAAGCATTTACAATTCATTGCACTTGAATGCAGGCTGAGATTTAAAGGTTTTTTGTTGTTGTTCTTTCAGAATTCAGCATATCCTCCCATTTCTACACAGACAATCTTAGACTTACAAGATGCATTGACAAGCATGCAAAGATAGCCAGTCAAGAGGAAAACATGAATTTATCTCTAATACAAAGGGCCTAGGACATTTGGAAAAGAAGAAAACCAGCACCAGCCTAGGGTTTTTCACCCCTTTTGCCCTGCATTAGAAATGCACATCAGGTGTATCAGGACCTGCAGCAACACAAGAAGAGCTGCTGCCTAAACGTTCAGAGAGCAATGACAACCATGCATCTGCCTAGGATTTCCTGTGTGGAAACAGAGGGATGTGTTCCAGGCTGTGCATGCAGTCCCTGAACAGCAGTTTCAGGTCACCTCAGCCCCTGCTTACACCACAGGACAGACCTATGACTGCATAGCATGCCTGACAGTCTGGGCACACAGGGCTTGTGGAGTAACTTAACATCATCTGTGCACAGAGATGTTGTTTGTGTCTCAGGAGGCATCTCAGTGTTAGACAGAAGAGGTGCTGGCAGCTGCGTGCATAGGGCAGGGAATAAGAGCAAGCACCCAGGATGTGAACCCCCCCCATCCCCAGGCATCACCAGCCATCAAGTTCTCAAGGATGCAAACTGTGATAGTCAAAACAATCCTGCTACAAAGGCTAGGAGTTTTACTCCCCTGATTTCATACCAATGTTTGCATCACACTTCAAGGACAGAAGCCTTAAAAGATGCAAAGTAGCACATTTTTGTGATAAGGCAGGACCCACCAGGGGACACTGGGAACCATGACAACTTACCCCAGAAAGAGGGCTGGGGAAACTGTTTTTTTTTTTCTATTTCTAATAATAATAACAACAATAATAAAGGAATCTCTCCCCATTTCACCTCCTGTGTCTTCCTCTCACACCACCAAGCTATGGAAAGTATGGTTTTGGGGCTGGATTTGATGGGGGAAGGAGAACGTAGTAAAACTTCTACACTTTGCTACATTTGATGCCTGCAGTCGCCATTTACCAGCAGCTGCACCATGAGAAAAAAAACTTTTATTCTCCTTAATACAACCAAAGCTGTAGAAATGGCAGGAAAAACAGGACCTGCTCTGCCCTTCCCTTTGGGCTTTTATCCCAACTTTACCTTTTCTTTCTCCCTCTTTTTTCAGCCAAGTCTAACCCCCATGGAAGGCAATAATCCTGCTTCAAGGTAAGCTGCTTCTCGGTCTCCTGGCAGATGCTCACAAGAGTGCCCAAATTCTCTGTGGAAAAGGTGCTCCACATTCAGGGGCCAGCTGTAAATTCACAGAAAGTGCTGTGGGTGATTTGGGCTCTCATGACTTCATTGGTGCCAAACCCACAGACTACCCTTCCACTTCTGTTTCATGAAAATAGGTTTCATGCACAGGGATTCAACCAGGATCTGCCCTGAGCAATTTCTTGTTCATGCAGGAAGGAGTTGTCTTATTAGGAGACAGAAATAGGGGAAACAAAACAAAATTTTAAAAAAATAAAAAATAAATAAAAAAAAATCCCCAAAACCCAGATGGGAAACTGACAGGGATTGGAATGAGATGTTTCCTCTCTGTTGCCTTCTTTTCCTCTCCATTGCCATGTTTTAAGTCATCTGTAAAACCTCACTATAGTATCCCCTTCTCTTCTAAGAGCTTGTTGCTAAAAATGCTATTTCTTTGGATCTGAGTGAAGCTTTAAAATCAAAAGTAAGATTTTTTTGCTACATAAAATTAGAGATTGACACCTGCTTTCACTGCACATTGAAACAACTCACATTTTAGATACAAAAAAAAACCCAACACCTTTTGCCAAACATGTCCAGAAAGGTGCTGATTTTGAAGTGTTATAACAGAAAGCTAGCATTTCCAATAAAAACCTGACATAGTAGTTTTTCATACAGAGAAAACAATCAACTTAAAACAGGTATTTTATACAATTGACATTTTAAAAAATTATCTACTTGACAAAACCAAAAAGTTTCCTTGGTGTAACGTTTTCTGACTTTTTTGTGCATGCAAACTTAAGCTTTCCACCACAAAAATTTGAACCCCAAACCACGGCAGACTTAACCAAGTTCCTCCAGCAGGGAAGAGAACAGCCAGGTCTTCCTCAAAAGTCATCTCAAGCGTGCAGGAGACTGAAACCAAAAGAAAGGCGGGTTAAGGGCAGGAAGCCCAACTCTACCAGAAGTTTCCCTACCAGCTCCTAAGTCTTTACCTCAGTTCCTTTTTGCTTCAGACCAGCTTGGCAAAGAGCCTGGGAAGGCACCATCAGTAAGGCAACAAGAAGCACTGTTTGCATTTATGTGCCATAAGAGGAAGAAGAAGGTAACTATGTAGAAGATTTAAGTATTTTTTTAAACAAGAAGAAAACTTCACAAGCCTATGATTCTCACTACATTACTCAAGGGTTCCTGTTGGGACCATCATTTCCCCAACCTTTCTTCATCAGAGAAGCACACGAGGTGTTGCTGCTCTTCCCCACGGTTCCCCTCCGCAGATCACCAGGGAAACTCCAGCTTTCTCCAGGCTAGGGAAGGGGGTTTCCAGCTAAGATCCTGGCCTCCCTACTGGGAAGCTGAAGCTCCAAGAAGCTTAGTTGTAATGTTTTACGCAACATCAAATGCAATATCCTGTTATGCCACACATTAGATGTCACATTAATGCTTGGTTTTTTATTTTAACTATATCCATGCACCATCCAATAGAAAGGCAGAGCCTGGAACTGGAGGAAAACACCTGAAAGGGGACAGAGATATCTACAAGGCTAGCTCATAGCCAATTCCAGGCAAACCTCACAGTCACTTTTTGCTCAGTGTATGAACAAAGAGAGAAAGCACCCTCAGGTGTTGTTTTGTTTTTTACAGCAGGATTTTAAGCTTCAGATACCACACTGGAACCCCCAAGCTGCATGTTCATCCAGAAAGAGCTAAAGAAGTTCTGATTACAAGTTTAAATCCTTCTGTGAAGCTTAGCCTCCTAGGACTGTCAGTGCTGACAAAAGAAGTTTCAGACCCTCTCTGAAGATCTGGGCAAGGTTAATGTAACCTGTAACATTCCAGTGTTAAAACCATGGAACTACAAAAAGATATTCAACATGACCTTCAAAAGAACAGCCACCCTCCATCAGTAGAAGCTTTCTACACCACCATTTCACCTGTCACCGTGCTGGTACAAAGGAGAGCTGAGCAAGCCCTGCCCTCTATAAGCAGCTCTGAAATGGAGAGCTATTTGTCAAATCATAAATCTGAGGACTGGGAGAAAGAAATAGTAATCTAGCAAAATTACATGGGAGAAAGCAACACTAACTGTGCAATGACTGCATCCCAATGGAAGATTCCACCTCATCTGTGTTGCAGGAGATGGCCTCCTTGGGACCACCATAGGTCAGGCAGATCATTTTCCCGTTGTCTTTAGCTTAACAGGGGCTTTTTTGTATTGTTTTCATCCATAGTGACACGACCTCTGTTCAAATGCCTTCCACACCTAGTATCACTGCATCAGACCACCCCAAAGCAGTGTATTTTATCAGCAAAGCCAGTAACCAACGTGTTGCTGCCAAGTTTACCCAATTCACCTCAAACATCTACCTTGCAGCAATTCAGACCCCTGCATCCCCAGAAGACGCTCTAAGCTCCCTGTACCTGTGTGCCAAGAACCTCATTTGGACATTTCTACCTCTGGAGCCTTCACTTTGCCACATAAACACAACAGCAGTAAGCCTAGGGCCGAGATGAACCCCAGAAAAAGGGAAGATGAAGATCTTGCTCATACACGTTGTTATCATATGTAGATCAGAGCATACTGAGATTACACCATTTTTTACACTGAATTCCAAAGTTATGTCAACACTCTACCTTTTCCCTCTTCAGGAGTTTTGTTTACAGTCACAGCTACAAACAGAAGAAGAGAGCTGTTTCCCATCAGTGGAACACCCCAAAGTAGGGAAAAGAGATGCTGGGTTTTGGGCAAAGAGGAAGGAGCTGTAGAATTTCTTAAAGTTACTACATCCACATTCAGGTCAAACATGGCACTAAATCAGTGAAATGGAAAGCACTTCTCTAGCCAACCACATAGCCAGACACTGCTGGAAGATGTAAAGCAACAGCTACTTTTCAATGCATGGATTCAGATCAAAATGGCACTTCACATTATTTGTTCTGTGTGCACCAAAAATTCACATCACTGGCAGCTGGGCTGGATGAGAGTTAATCCCCCTCAAGAAGTCAGGAGTACCTCCAACCCCTTCACGTGCCACTGGAACGCCACTCCAGTCCCCTAACCCTTCAGAACCCTTCTCTGTGCCACCTCTCAGCATTTCTTGACACACCTCAGTTCTGAGCAGTAAATTCTTATTCCAGCACTACAGCTTTCCCCTGAAGGAACTAATCCCAGGCAATACAGCACCTGCCATGCAGGGGATTTAAGCAGGCTGGACACCAACACCAACACCAAACCTAAGCTCCTCTGCAATTTAAGGCAACTTACACACACCCTGAGGAGAGGAACAAATAAACAGCACCAAGGGAACTGTTCTACAGTCTCTTCAAGTGTATTTCCTTGCAAGGAGGAGGGAGGAAATTGGTGCATGCCTCCTTCTTCCTCCAAGAGGAAAAAAAAGTGTTCCAGCCAAAAATCTCCACAACTGCCTGGCCAGCTCTACCAAACTGTAAAAAACCTAAACCAAAACAGAACAAGAACACAAAGCCAAAAAGCCCCCCCCAAAACATCATGACCAAAATAAACAAAACCCATAACACATACACACAGCCACCCCAAGAAAACCTAATCACTCTGCATTTTCACTAAAATTCAACATCTTGAACTCCTATGATTAAAGGAGCATATCAGAAAAAAATCCCCAACTTTTTGCACAACAGGATCTATGATGGAGGGGAAGGAAAATTAAAGTTTGCAGTTCAGGAACTAGAATACAAGCTCAACTTCATTAATAAAAACTGTCGTGGAAGCCAGCAATGGTATTTTAAGTATGCTTAGTGCAGCCGTGTCAAACCACTGCATTTCTAAGGGCATATACCTGCTCACACTTGCCTTGCAAGTAGGAAATGGAAGTTATAAGAGGAAAGAGAAGGAATTTATGCAATGGCTCTTCACCTTACCTAGAAGGTGACATACTCCTTGCTATAATCCAGAGAAACATCATTCTCTTATTAGGTATTAAAAAGAAAAAAAAGGCAGACAGGTACTCTTAGCATCAGTCCAGTACTGCTGGCTCCCAAATTACCAGGCTTGACTTGAGAATTCTTTGAAAATGCAACACAACCTCTTGAACCAATACTTTCATGGCTAGCAACTCCTTGCCTTCCCTCAGCACACATTTGTATCCATTTTTGAGGAGTCCGGTCCATCTTCCTTCTCCAGTTTCATCTCCAGCAGACACCATCTACTAAATATGTTGCTAGTCCGGGGTCACCAGCCTTTTCGTCAAGAACTATTCTTTCCTTAATGCAAGGAAAAGCTGCAAGTGTCTCTACAATATATAAAAGAACAGGCCCTGCACTGAGATGATAACACGGACAAAGCAGAGACATAGATGTTCCCCTTTCAGTAAAGGTTCTTTTACAGAATTTCTGTTGTAGAAGGAATTGGTCAACAACAAAAACCTCAGAAGAAACTTGCGTTCCACACAGTTAACAGAGTGAAAATGTGAGGTTCCTTCTCACCCGGGGTGGGTGCAGCATCAGACAGTAGATAAATCTAAGACTAGGCTAAAAGCTGCACCCACACACATCAACCTTAACACTGATGTCATAACTGATTATCATTACACCAGTGTTATCCACCAAGTCTTTCTGGGGCTGGAGAGGCACAGGCAGCACCCTAAAGAAAAAAAGAATTCTAGTTGCAAACCTTCTCCTGAAGGCCACGAGTTTGTCTGTAGGCCACATACACAAGCAGCAGGGAATAAACCCTCTCCTCAAGCCAACATTTTAACATCAGCAGACCATGGGCACAGGTTTCCCTCAGCACATCCCAAACTGAGGCAAGAAGCATCAAGAACCAATGGCAGCAGCAGCAGCTTCAGGAATTGCTGTGGTACCCAGGAAGCAGTTACAGCTGCTTGTCGTCAGGAAGGGCACCCTTCTAAAAGAGAAATGCTAAAGGTCTGTCTAACCACTGGACAAAAAACAAACAACTGATCTGCAGACAGGGTATCTCTTCAGAAACAGCACATGCAGCTCCTTCACACAGATGGTAAACACAGCATTAAACAGCAACACAGGTAAGGGACAAGCAAAAGCAGGCTGTCATCAACGAATGACATTGTACAGAGCAGGATATTTAGAGGCACTTTATGCAGTTTCAATGCCTGGATCCCTTGTCCAGCAATCAATAGAGGACTGGGAAAGGCCACTCTCCCAGCCCCCAGCTCAGCAGTGTGAATTCCTTTCCCTGCCCCTGCCAACAGCAAATATTTCTGGAGAGCAGACAGCCTGATCTTTTCAGCTGACATCAGGTGAGAAATCCTTCTGCACAGGCAGCTCTAGGATTTCAGCCTCTCCTGCCATCCGCTTGAGCTCTGTCAACCCAGCACTACAATCACAAGGTTGCTGGTTTCACCCCTGGATGGAATGATAAGACCTTGCTGGAGGCCTTCTGTGTGTCAAGAGCTCTTCATCCCCTTTTGTGCAGTGACAATATTTCACACATTTAAAGTGAGGATGCTGACAGACACAGGGAGCTGTAACTACAACTCTCTGGCACACCCTCAGACACATTATTGCACACACATGGCTCTCTGTCCCAAGTGCCACAGCATTTAATTCAGAAAGTATAAACAAGTTTTTCAAGCTTCAGAGACAGGATACTACCAATAAAGGTTAGAGACAGCCTCTAGCTAGTGCCATGAATAAAAACAATGAAATCCTTAAAATTTGAAGCCTGTATGCTTTTTCCACCCTTCAATACAGAAGTCACCATGCAAAGGGGTATTTCCATGAAAAAGCACCTCCAGTTTAGATGAACAGGGGAAAAAAATCCATGCAATGACATACAGTGTTACCAGATGCATTAAATTAAAAATCCAAGTTAAAAAACAAAAAACAAAAAGCAAACATGAAGTCATCATCAAGTTTTCTGTTTTATTTAAGATTTTAGTTTTAATTCTGAAGAAAGAGGTACATTTCCTTGGTTTTAGTTTTAGCATCAGGTTATAACCATGTTTATTTATCTGTTTCTTTTTTCCTGTCTTTTCAATACTGCACAAACGTCCAGAAACTACAGGGTTAAGTAAAAGCTGCAGGCAGAGGAGGTCAGAGGTTGCTCCTGATGGTGATCATGTGGCCCCAATGCAGTGCTATCCCAGAGTGCCCTGTTCAGGTGAATCTTTGTTGTTTTTTTTTAAATAAAAAAAATTTAAAAATTAAAAAAAAAAAAAAAAAGAAAGAGAGACTAACAGAGGAGACAGAAAGGCTGAAGTAAATATCACTCGTGTTTCAGCTGCTTATAATTATATTATGTATATGCTAGGTATTAAATCTGTGAATACTTTTAAAACATTAAAGTTTAATTCTAAAGCCAAAATTAAAGAAAAAAATCTTATGCTCCCCTCTTTAAACCACTCTTAAGTAACATGCCAGTTACTCATAGATAAGTGTTTTCTCTTTCAACACACTTCATGTCAAACTCTGACCTGACACAATAAAATCCTCTTCTCAAAGAAAAAACAAAACCAACGTAGCAATTTCCCTGTGTAGTGCCACACTGACTGCAAAATGAATGCACAGGCCACTGCTTGCTCCACATGTTCAGTAAATTCATTAAAATTAAATACTTTTTAAAGTTTCTGCATTTGATTCTGCATTGCATTTTTTCCCTACTGCAGACTGACACTTTTCCACTAGGCAGAAATACTGATGTGCAAAAGACGTAAGACAGTAATATTCTCCTTAAGCAGAGACTGCATGTAGATTTCTCTCTCTCTCTCTCTTTTTTTTTTTTTTTTTCCCCTTAGAATGGTAAGAAAATATTTCAAACAGTGTATTTCAAACACTGGCTTGGCAGAAACTTAACAAAAAAATAGAGTCATGACCCTGTGATGGCATTGCATTTGGGGGGGAGGTTTGATCAGGAACTGGATTCTTCAGAAAGAAAGATATGACAGGGAACAGTAGGTGGGCATGGGGAGGAGTCAGGGCGGGACACTTCCTGCATTTCTAACGTTTTGGGTTTTTTTTCTTTTCTTTTTTTCTTTTCTTTTTCTTTTTCCTCCTTTCCTAATGACGATCCAGCGCTGAGCTCTGTAGTAGATCTGTGGGGGTTTTACTGGGGGGTCTGAAGGCTGTCTGAAAGCCTGGAGGTGGGGAATGGAAGCTGGTGGGATTTGAAGGAGGAGAGTAGGGATTCCAACTGGCTCTGTGCAGAGGGATCTGTGTGCCGAAGGGGTTACTGTGGTGCGTCTGTGATGGTGCTGCACTGGGGCCGTCCACCTCTGTGAGGGCCTGGAGAGATTTTAGCCAATGGGGAGGATTGTCATCTTGAAGGGTGTCTAAACTGTTTCCTGTGGATGCTGGGATACCTATGAAGAGAAGAAAAAAAAAACAGGGATAACAAGTAAGTCAGAGCAGAAGCAATAAGCTGAGCACGAAGGAGGTGAGTTTAACCTAACAAAAAGCAAACGTGAGAAAACGTGATTAGTTTGTACAGCGAATGCATTTTACATTATTACATAGAATTACCCTGCCCGCAAAACATTAAATCCAGAGAGGAGAAAGTTCCCCCTCAAAGCACTTTTTCATAAAACACACCTTTTTCTATCAAACATCCTGCACAAGGACTGCATCCATGTTGACACGACCTCGCCACACCAAGCTACCAGTACCCTGCATGCTTCACCTCCTACTCTGCCTACTCGAATCATGCTTCAGCCTCTCTAACAGGGAAAAACACAACCAGACAGCCTTATAAAAGAGAGCTTTATAAACAAGTGGAGTATGTTCCTTTTTTAATAACAAAGCCCAGTGAATGCCTTCAGTGCCCGAGGACCAGCGGCGTGATACCAGACACGCCATCCAGCAGAGGGGACACCTACATTGACCCTAGAGATGAGCTCTGATCCACCCCGGGCATGCATTGCAAAGGCCCCAGTGACATTGTTTTGTTACAACCTAGCAGTTCCACAAAAAAGAAAAAAATCCTGGATCCTTGAGGTTTTGTGGATGGAAGCTGGAAGAGACCACCGCATACTGTCTTTTTTTTTTTTTTTTTTTTTTTTTTTTTTTTTTTTTTTTCCAGTTGTAAATCGGTTTTTGTGCCAAATACCCATTTGATGGTTTGCCAGCAGAGCTGAAGGAGTGAGAAAGGGTTACCTGTGATGATTGCGGGGTCCATCCAGCTGCCAGGGCTGTCCCAATTCAGGCTGTCGGTGGTGGCAGTGTTGGACGTTGGAACACTGTGGTTGGCGTTGGAGGGGGAAGAAGCATTGGGCAGTCCACCAAAGTTGATGTTAATGTTCGGTAGAAGTGCCCTTAGCCCGTCCTGCCATTCCTTCATATTTAAACTCTCTACAGAACTGCTGTTGTCTGGGAGATTTACCAACAAAACAAAACAAAAAAATGAAAGATAAAAAAAAAAAATAAAAAGCTGAAGTTAGAAACAGATCTCCTTCTTTGGTGGAGTATGGGATTTTGTTCTTACTTTTTAAGTTAAGCATTTAATACTTTCCCTGTCCAGGAACTAGGGTCAATGTTTATATGATTGATGAATCACTCAGAAGGGTCGGCAGGTTTTAAACAAAGAGTGGGAGAAAGATTTAACTCCTCCCCCAATTAATATTTTCCCCCTTTTTTTTTTTTTAAGTTCAGAGTCTCAAGTAATCCAGGGCACAGTGGCTTTCCCTCTACTACTAATAGGGCAAAACCAACCAGATCCTTTATGAAAATACCTCTGATACAACCTAGATAACCCAATTAGGCTGTTTAATTAATGGGCAGGAGGTCCAAAAGTGTAATTGTCTTTGAAGAATATTAAAATGAAGAAAGGCTAGGTAGGGCTTTGCAATAGAAACCAAACAGGAGAAGCCAGGGAGGTGGAGGAATAGCACAAAAGTTTTTTTGGTTTTTTATAGCTTGCTCATTCACAGCCTAACAGATGTTCTTCCGAAGGAAATGGTAATTAGGTTCTCATTAAGTTGCAGGGAGTGCAATTTCCTCTTGTAGTTGAAGAACAGTAGTGAAAATTCTTTAGAGACCTTTCAGAATAACACCCAACATGGCAACATCCTCCAAACTTTGGTTAAAAGCAAACCAGCTTGACACCATAACAGTCAAATCCCAACTATTTGCTTAAATGTTTCAGAATATGTACTAAAAAAGGATAAAAGGGTAATGTGGCTATTAGCACTACAGTAACAATCCCCAAACACAAACCTTAAATGCTTTCTAGATGCTGTCTAGAACATACTATGAGGTTCCAGATCCATCCAACCAGACATTAGTATCCTAGTGTTTATCAGCCAATACAGAACTTCACAATTCATTAAATTGTAGTCAATCATATTTGAAACAAAAGGGTCGGGCAGAACATTGGCAGCACACTCTGAGAAAAACCTTTAATACACCTTTTTTTTCCTTTTTTTTTTTTTAATACAAAAAAACCTCCAAAACCTAACTTGTTCTTGAAATTCTGTGCTTTCATGCAGAACTTTTTTTCCCCAGGCCAGGGGTTCTTTCAGAATAAACTTTGTATGAGATGCTGCAATTCAACACAGAAGTAGAAAGGAACTTCAATCTCAATTTACAGCCAGTCCATGTCACCAGGGGAACTTCAAAACAAATTACTAAGTAAATCTGCTGCATCCACTTTGCCTGGGATGAATGCTGGAGCAACGCATTCATTTCTACCCCCGTGCATGTCTAATGCAACTACTCCAGCACAAGCATCCATCTGCATGCATAAATGTCCCCTACACAGCAGGATGGCAGCTGGCACCTGGAATGCCTGTGCCCAGGCAGGCTGATGCTGCGCATGGAGCACAGACAGGGATAATAGCAAAGAGTGTACTACAAAAAACATCCTCTGCCTGGGAAAGTTTGCAGAATACATTTGACTACAGACTCTGGAAGGTTCACAGTCAAGTGCTGTTATTCCCCACTCACTGGCAGAGGCTGGGAAATGACTCTTCCCCAGAGGTTACAGTGTAAGGTGCACACACACCATGAAAACAGCTCCTGAGCATTCCCATGAACAAAGACAAGACAGGTCAAAGTAACCCAAAGCCCTCCTGCTACTACATGCATCATGTTACACCTACAGATTAAAATTTTAAGTGCTATGGAAGAAAACAGCAGTAACAGAACTGAAGTTCTGCCTCAAGAAAGTAGTCTAAGAGCAGGTTTTTAGGAACAACTTAGCACACAGATGCAATCCAGCCTCTGGACATAAATGTGACTGTACCCAAACACTGAGTGTATCAGTGTGCTCTGCAGGGCATGGTGTACAAGTCACCTCAGGTGAAGAAGAAAAAAAAAAAAAAAAAAGTAGGCTTACCACCAATTTGTTCTGTGCTTGTTTAACATTGAGCCATAGTGCATATAAGGCTTTCACTTCTACTTTCATTTCTCCTACTGTAAATCAAATCTTTCCTGATTTCCTGTTCCCTCCAGAGCTCCCACTTTTTTCTTTGCAATACTGATGCACACAGCACTGTTTGGTGCAATACATTTTTACATTTTTTTTACATTTTTCATGCAAACTTGAACCTGGGGTCAAAAAAAACTGACTACAATTTTTTAAAGCATTAGTCAGAAATATTAGCTGATACTTGCATCCTTCTTGAACATCCACAAGCCTGCTGGAGATACATCCTGATTTCATATTTCAGAACCATAGTAGGCAGCTCACCATCACAGAATTAACTGCGACTGATTCTGCATAGTACACACACCATTAGTTTCCACTTTATTTTCTCTCCATTGCTTCCAACAGCTTTGCAAAGAAGCACAGCTCAGTTCAAATACTCATCTCTACTACAAGGCAAAAGGCACACAAAAGATGCTTCCTAGGACCACCCACCAGTGAACACACTCAACCTCATGACTATCTTACTCATGGACATGACTGACCTCCAACATGCCTTTCAAGTTCAGAAAGTAAACATTTGCAGTAAACTACACACCTGCAACATGTCTTGAGGAAATTTAATGTAGACAAAGCCAGCCAGGTGCCACATTTACCAAGAATGAAATAGGAAAATAAAGGTAGTAGGGCATTAGGCTACCTCGGGCTGAGAAAATATACTCTTTTTTTTGGTCATGTTATTCTCCAGTTAATAAGACATATTACAGCATACATAGGAGTCCTGTAAGCTACCAAGCAGTTAAGATACAAGATTATAACGGAGTGGAAAATGCTGGCACGGTTTAGTGAGGCAGCCATAGAACACTATTGCAATGTACCCCCTTTAATACAGAACACAAGAAAGTAAGAGGCAGAGAACTGCCCTTCATCTCATCTGTCAGTACAAAATCCACTTGGAATCACAGAAGTCAAGAGATGAAAGGCCTAAAAGGACTCTGTGTCTATTAAAACTGCATTATTTGCTAGCAGTAAGGAAGTCTGTATTTATTAAAATCTTGTGCTCCTGGGTACAAAAGTAACAAAACAAAATTCCAAAAGATTTACTGTCATTCCCATACAGCTGGATTTGTGAGGCTGAAAGGCAAGCTATAACAAAAACATTGCCCTCCAACACCAAAGAAAAAGCAAACAACGCATTACTCATATGACTGTAACAGGGTTTTGCAGCTTGGCTATTAAATGCACAGTTTAAAAAAACAAAAACAAAAAACAACAAATGAACCACAGGTCTAGACATGGCCAAAGTTTCACACCTTCATCAGACTCAAAGTGTTTAAGAAGAAATGCTGCAACTAAATTATTCTTGTAACATGGGATCTGGTCTGGGATTAAAATGCATATAGGTGTTAAAGTAGATGGGATCAATAGAGAATGCAAGTTATTACAACACTCCTGCACTGCCCTCCAAGGCCTGTGACTGGATATGACAGATAAAACACTCGATCAGGAAAACTCCTGATGTGACCAAAGTGCCTGAGCCATCTCCAGGCACCACACAGCAATACCCAAACCAAACAACTAAATCAGCATCTCTCTGCTGGAGTCTGACAAGGCTGAAACAAGAGTGAAAATGCAAGTCCACACAGGGGCTAGAGGGACAAATCACCATCCTAATCCTGATACAAGTTTACGATCAAATCCATATAAAAACTCATACAGCATAAACATAAATATGACTAATATCAATGATCACAAGACCATCACGTTAAGAGTAAAGCAAGATTATTTCTTTGCTCTGACAAAATTATATTCCAAGCTATTACAAGAGCCTGATTTTGTACCAACTGTGTGAAACCATTAAATATCTTGCTGCCAAGAGCCTAAAATATTCTAGTTCTGCTGAAAAGCAAGTAGGCCTGCAATTATTGTGTTGAAATTATTTCTTTTTTAAGAACCTACCAGTATGCCATGTGTGTGGCCAAGGCACGTAACAGTGCTACAGAAAAGCTTCAAATAAGCAAAAGAAATTCAGAGGAAAATCATGTGAGAGAAAAATAAACTTATTTGGAGTGTCAAATACCTGACTGCACAGAGTGGCAAGAAAAGAAGAGACTATCAAGCTGCATTTGATAACAGAATGGCTACTGCCATGGTCTGCTCATAAAAAGGCCCTTGTCAGATCTTCAAGGATGCTGTACTGTAACAGTTTTAAAGCCTCAGCAAAATAACCAGCATGACAAAGTTGGGCCAGGGCTGAGGGGACAGGGAAAAGAGGTGAAAAAAAAGAAACAGGGAAGACTACCAGGAGTCTTTCAACCTGCTTAGAAACAAATAAGGGCAGGAAAAAAGCACACCCTTTGCAGTGACATCCCTGTCAGTCCCAGCCTGCACTACCATTTCCACAGATATCACTGTGCTTTCTGTGACACAGCCATTTTTTCTATTCTGAAAAGTGACTGGGGCTTCTCTATTTTTCTCTCAAAATGACTTTCCATTTGCAAAAAGTTGTTTAATATTTCACTCTGAGGCGGGAAGAGAAAGGGAGGATTTTTCACCTCCCAAAATAAAATTATGCCCATCAAATTAGATAAATGCAAAAGCCTGTCATCCAAAGCTTATATACTTAACCACCAACAAAACAGTTACAGTAAAAACTGTACCTGTGTCACTTTAACATGAATAATAAACTTGTTTAATGATGGTATTCTTTCAACCATGAGTAAAATCCTGTTTAAACTAGTACAGTCTGAAGGATTTCACTCTCAGAATTAATGGATTCTGTGTACCTACGATTTCTAGGAATCCCACAAAGCTTACATCAAATGATGAATTCTAACCCATTCACAGGACTAAGAATGCCACTGGCAGATTAAAGAAGATTTAATCTGTCCACATTTAAAGAGCAATGCTGCCCATCAGGAATACAAGTAGCCACTTCATATAAGGGAGGTATCAAACGACAGAAGCACTAGAAGATGAACCTGTTTGAGAAGAACATTTAAAAGCTTCACTGACACTCTATGCACAGGAAGCAAACTGGCAATCAATGAACAGAGCTTTAAGTGTCATTCCACAGTACAGATTTCAATGAGTTTCTTAGCCATGAAGAGAAGATGTGTACATACATACACACACCTATACATACAGACACTCCCGGACAAAATTGGCTTCAGCAGTCAAGAGACACCAGTCTGCCCTCAGCTTTAAAATGATGCAAGTAAAGCACCTTTTATCTTGATTCCACATTGATTTCCATGGTTACATTAATTCCACATGCACCCAATTTAAAAATAAAGAAAGCCATATAAATCAAAACCACACTGTTCAATTTAAAATAAATTAAGTGCAACTTAACGTGCCAGTAAGCCAAACTATCAAATAGTAAGAGGAACATATTGGATTTTAAAGTATACACTTCAAAGGGGAGACTAAGTTTTTCTAAATAATTTTCCTTTTTGATGAAAATGTAACAGCAAAACTTTTAAGCTTTATGTAACTACGTAAGTGTTCAGTCAGGAAATTTATTTTCAGGGGATATCCCTTCTACATCAGTGATAGGAGAGCTCATCTTAGATATTCAATAGCAAGATTCCTATTTGCTTGTATGTATAGTGTCAGAATTTTATTAGGCTTGAGAAAAGCAATTTTACATTAAGTATTCTGAACTCCTTATGATTGACTCATACTTAACATGACTCAAGTGATCAAATCTAATGTATTATTATAGCAGCCAGCCACCCAATTTTAAGCTACAAGTAAATTTCAAATACAGATTCTAACTTGCTTTGAAAAACATGCTTGACTTCATATCAGATGTTTCCACAGTATCCCACCTTTTTCTAATATTTCTAATATTTTTTCAATACTGACATTTTAATCACTTATTGCTAAAAATTCTTAGTGGTCAGCTGTAGGACTTCAATCAAGTTTGGGGCTGGAGTGTGTATGGGAGGGAGAGGGGCACTGTCCTGCATACAAAATGGCAACATATTCTGTAATGACTTTAGTCAATAAATAAGCTCTTTTTCGTGTGAACTAACAAGACACTTCTCATCCAAATAAAAGGCCCCTATAAGAAAACAGCCAGGTTTTGCTATGATTTTAAATATTAACATAGACCTAAACTGAGGGGACAAATACTTCAGATACTGAAACAACAGTAGTCTACACCTGAATCCTACATACAGAACAGTTTGATTTAAAAGGTCCGAAAGACAGGCAATTCCACTCATATGGGAAAACAAACTTCATTTTAATCTAAGTATACCTGCTGCTTACTCTTAAATGCTGTATCAAGATTGTCTCACAGTTACTCTACCCATCAATAAAAAACCCCAAACCACGACCTGTGACCTCAAATGAAAATACTCCGTATACAAGTCTACTTGTGAGTAAATGCATAAACATATACACACATAAAAGCAAATTTTAGAAAAGGGAACTTGCCCTATGCAGTAACTAGAACTGGTAAAGAAAAAAACAAATCTTCAAAGCTGTATCAATACTCAGCAGAAGCTTATCTAGTACGGATTCCAGGACTACTTAACCAATGCTCTGACCAAGGCTGTGAGATGAGCATTAACACAAATGCATACTCTAACAAATTATAAACTCATTTTTAATGTTATGTATCTTTAGCAAACAGTTAAGGCTCATGTATATTTGTAGATACTTCAATCATTCTGTTGAAAGTTTAGATAAACTGCAATAAAGCTGAGAAAAACAATTTTGTAATGAAATAATTAAGAATATTATTATTAATGAAATGATGATATGAAAAAAATATATAATTAAATGAATTCTGATTACTAAATGCTGTCTTGCAATAGAGATGATTGGCTTTTAAAATGCATATATTTTAAACAATTCCTTTGGGAACAGGATGCAGTTCAAATGAGATTGTGATGCTGAAGGATGCAAGAAAGGGCAAATGATGGAAAAAATATTTTTTTTTTTTTTTTTGGTCTTTCTCCTCAAATGTGATTTGATATTGCTGGGAGGAGAAACACTTTTTGTTAAGCTGCATTTCCAACTGCTATTGTCCCTTCATGATATTTAATTTATGGTCCTCCCCCAATACAATTTTAAAAAAGATTATGTGGGTCTCAATAGTTCAAGTTTGTGCATTTCAAAAGGTGTTTACACAGAAAGCCTATGAACTGTCTGTGCTTTTTGCTACAATTCAGTCATAATTGATTTTGTTCAAGATGGACTTAACTCAAAAGGAGCCAGAGTTTCAGGTCTCTTGTTGGATATTGCTACTAAGAGGCCACACTGCCAAGTATACTAATATCCAGTCTTTAAAGGGAAAAAGCAAGGTTTCTTTTAACTCATGCTAGTGGTTTCCTGTATATTTTGAAGTGCCAGTTTGTATTTTAGAAAAGCGTCCAAGGTAACAACACAAACCCTGAGGCTCAGTGTCTGCCTGCTGGAGGAGGCACTAAATGCTGCACCAGCCAACTGAGCTGCTGAGCCACCCCAGGATGTTAGGAAATGAAACTGCCTTTCTAAATGCTGGAACCAGCCCTAAGGAGAAAGGTAATGTTCTTTTTCTCTAAGCAATAAATGCAGTTTTACATCTCTAAAATACAGACAAAACCCCAACATTTAGTGCAGCTGAAGCTCATCTGGTGACACTACTAGAGAGGAACAGTCAGAAAATTCCATGTGAAATCCCTCCCATGTGCTTATTTCACCCTGTTTCAGGGGAAGAGTTACCCAAAAAGCTGTCAGGGCTGATGGTCCAGAATGTAAACTGGGTCAGCCACTCAGGCCATCTATTTCAGCCAACACTGCATTTATTTCAAGTCTAGCAGTGTTAATGTGATTAGACATTCCTCTGATGTATTGCAGCCAACAGAGTGAGAGGATTTTTTCTTTTTTTGTGTGTCATATTTTCCTCTTCCAAAATAAAATTACACATTTAAAAATAGGCATCTTAATACTCAAAAAAGCAGGATGCCTTTCATTACCATTCCTAATAATCCCACACAGATTTTTAAGAAATTTGTAAAAGCTTAAAAACAGAAATCCCCAGAGATGAAGATAGATATTTATATATCAAGCTTTACTTGGAAATCATCTCCTATACAATCGTAAGAAAAAACTTCCACAGGGTTTTAAAACCAATCACGATATTAGCACTGAAAAAGGACTGGGAGAAAAGGGTGGGTAGGTGAGTTAAGATTTTGGACAGATGGAGAAGTAGCAGGACTTAAACAGGTGCTGTGGACGAAGTTCTCTCAGAGATAGTGAGAAGATCATGCTGAGGAAGTCAGGTCTTATGGGAGGTCTCACTAGGAAATGTAGCAAGTGTATGGGAGTTAAGGGACAACACACCAGAGGAGGTAGGACAATGAATATCAATACCAGCTTTCAGAAAGTCTGACTTCAACCATAACATGTTCAATATATTTTGAAAATTAATCAAAAATCCCACTTCCATCTACTTTGTTTTAAAACTAGCAGCACCATCCTGGGTGCATTAAAAAAAAAACCACTTCATCTCCATTGCAATGGTACCAAGCAAGCCAGAAGTTTGTTTCAAATTCTATTTGTTCCTTATTATGCTGAACACTTCACCTCTTCACCAGTGAAAACCAAGTTATTTATGATGAGAAATAAAGGAAGTATTAATTTTGGGGCCAGGGGAAACACAAAGACACAAAGGACCTCCTAAAGAAGGGAGGCGGAGGCCTGAAAACTTCCATGGAAAGAAAGGGGATGCAGTGGGCATAAACACTGATGAGAAGATCAAAACACCTGATGGCAAAGGGTTCACTAACAGGCATCTTTGTTCAGGAAAACAGGACAGACTGGGTCTACACAAGGGTCAGTAAAAGCAATACTGGAAACAGCTGAGGGCTGCTTACAAACAATACTTTTCATTTGACAATTTTAAAGTTCTGTTCAGGCCTTTATTTTCACATGAGGAATGACACTGATATCATGGTATCACACCCACTTCTAAGAGGAGCTGATAATAGTTGTATCAGCCAAGATTTTGCCCAGATTTCCTGTTTTCAATATTTGTATCTAATCAGAGAAGGAATTCTTCTTTAGGCAGCCACAGACTTAAACCAGGAGCACAGAAAAGACCAGCATGGGCTGCCATACTTTCAGGAGACAAAGAAAATCAACTACTTAGAATCAACCCAGCTCCTGTTGGAAAGCCAAAGATTAGAGAAGACTGCTTCCCTACTTGATGGTCTTCCTTTAAGGATTAGGACAGAAAACTAATGGACTAATGCATCTCTTTCTGTTAAAGAGTAAGACCATCAATACTTAAAAAGAGAGTTAAAACCTTCCATGTATCATCAGATCAAGAGGAAAAGTATAGCAAAATGCTCTTTCAACCACTGCATCCAAATAAAGGGATATGAGACAGTACTGTTGGATTCACATTAACTCTTGCTATGCTATGGGATTAAATGCATTTTGTAGTCAGTATTTGGAGAATTTTAAGTTTTATACCATGCTGAATTCAACAGCCATATAACAGAGGCCAGACCCTCTTTTTAAAAGGCACAGCAGCAGAAACAGAACTCCCCCCTCCACCAGAACCCTGAACCAAATTATTATTCTGAGACTTCGGAAAGGTGTCAGCTGCTCTGCTGCACATTCAATTTTTTTGTTTCCACAACTGTATATTGCATAATTCCAGGACTGCTATATTATTCTTCATTCAGGAGACAAAATCAACTATTAAGAATCAACCCAGAGACAGGAAACAAAATCAAAAGGACAATGGTCAAATAAAAAACATGCCCCAAACAGAAATGAGGTTACATTTTGAGAAAATACAAAGTCAGACAAGAATTCCTAGCATTAAAGGCAGAGCATGTCAGTGCTAGTTCTGGTATCTCACCATTCTCTGTGGTCTAAATAAAGTCTTTTTTAAAATATCATAACATCTAACATATAGGGATCCTTCCTTGTTACATTAAATTATTGTCCAAAAGGTAACTTCAGACAAGAAAGGTTTTATGTTCAATACACATTCAATAGCTGGGGGCTCAGAAGCCAGAAAATTCAAGTGAAGGTGCTATGGAAGAGCTCAGGACTTTAAGTGGGAAGGAGTTAGACCTTCATTGCTTTGCCCTCCCTGCTACAAGCTATTGCTTCGCAACAACCCAAATGCAGGCAAGACTCAAAAATCTGCATGCTAGTAAGTGTCTTTGAGACAAATAGGTAGACCATTGTATTAACTTTTGGCAGCATCCAGCAGTCTTTGTGGTAGTGGTGTTGAATTCCTTAATCTCATCTTTAAATATACACAAATCCATCAATTAGGCTGTCCATATTCAAGAGATACAAGCCACAACATCAAAACAAAAAGGTCTTGAGAAAACAAAATTGATTTGACATCTGTATTTAACTACAAAATCTTATGAAATTCAAACCCTCTGTTTTGCAGTTGCAGGAACAGTTCACAGAAACCTGCTGCCACTTCCACATCAATGGGCTTCATACCTAAAACAACTTGATGGATTTTACAGTGGTTGTATCTTCAAAGACAATGGCTAAAATTCTTCCCCTACCCTAAACAAGGTTTAATTCTTCATGCTTACTACCTGTCTTTGTGTCCTGTCTTGAATTTTAACTCCATTTTACATTTTTAATAAATGCATGATATACATAAACTGCCTGTGTTCAAGAAGCATTGGGAGAATGCTCTGAAATTAATGGATTAATTTTTAGGCTGCTCTGTACAGAGTCAGGAGTTGGACACCTTGATCCTTGTGGGTCCCCTTTAACACAAGGTGTTTCAGTGATTTATGTGGAATATGATACAGAGAATATTGTGTAGTATTAGTCTTGAAATCGAGTTCAAATTTGAAACTCTCATTATTACTGAATGGATATGTTCTTACAATTAAGTTTCTCTCTCACCTGAAATCGCATTCGGGACCATTATGAAATTAATAAATGAAGTTACAGCCAGTGTTTCCAAACATCAAGCAGTACATCTTGCATAGAACTGACAGAAAAGGCAAAAACCATTTACAACATTCTACTCATATATGCTTTGAACTGTGTGAATTTCTTCTTATGCTTTTTCTATCTAATAAGAGCACTAACTATAAACCACTCAGTAACTCAAGAAATAAAACTATACATTTCTATTTTCCCACTATTAATATGCATCCGTCTCATTTGATATGCACCTGTCTAAAAACACACTGTTAATCTGGGACCTACTTTACTCATTGATCCAATATCATACCTATTATTTTAAAACAAACCACAGGGCAGTAGGGTAGCAAAGATGATAGCATATCGGCTATCGAACTACAAAGAGTTTCCTGATATCCTAAAGTAACAAAGTAACAATCACAAAGACACCCATGTTGCTGTCAGAGGATCTTTCCTTGGGCATTATCTAGAGAATGAAGGATAGATGCTGTCCTGTATTAGGATAGCTTGCACACAATTTAGGGTAAAATTGCTTTTAGCAACAATCATGCTGGCCATGAATAAGAAGTCATAGAACTTTTTCCCTGAAGCACAGTTACATGGTTATAATTACACAGCAAATCATCTCATCCATCCTGCCCCACAGAACAGCAAGGAGTCTAAATTGTCCCTTACAATGAGAACATGAAACATCTGCTACATCATACACTGGGAGAGAAAAATGCTCGTTTAGGCATCAGTCAATCAAAGTTCATTTAAATAAGGGCTAGGGACAAATGTAAGCCTGATTAATACGACACATTTCAAGTATATGCATAATAAAATTACTAAGCAATTACATACAATTTCACTGGAAACTGCAGAATAAGTTTAATAAAATACTACTTCCTTTGAGCAACAGGCTACCAAATCCCATGTAGAAATTATTTTTAAAATGAGTTTAAAAAGAAGTTGATAGTACCTGTGTCCCTCTATTTAAATCTGGTGCACATCACAAAACAGCCCCACTGGAGGTGTGGGGTTATGAATACAGGACAGCTGATTCTCAACCAAAAGGCAGCTTCAGAACATTACATTTAACATGTCACACAATAAGCATTTCAAATGCATGTGAATACTAATGCCCACCTAAAGCAGAAGCAGCAGCAGTTTAAGCAAGACCATTTTCTTCATACAAGCTTCCAAAATTAATACATTTAGTGGAATTTCATTTCAAAAGCCTAGAAAATAGTATACTAACTTCATATGAAGTTACAGAAGTTTTTAGATCTGCTTGTTTTCACATAATAGGAATATTGGTTAAGCAGAACCGACATATACACAAAATAAACGAATGTTGGTGTTTGCTTTTTTTTAGTGACCATTCCAGCATTATACACTTCAGGAATTTATAGACCTGTAAAAAATTGACCAAAGACTTTAGGAAACATGCAACTTTGACAGCAGCTGAGTTTCTCTACTAGAAGACAATGTTAAGTTTCACCTGCACTAAGTTTTAGTCACATCTGAAACAGCTGAGTTTCCAACATTTAACAGAGCCAACAGAGAGGAGCTGCAGGTGTACTACAACTCATCTGCCCTGTAGTGCTCAACAGGTACTATGACACACACCACCCTCCCAGCAGGTCAGCTGGACTGCTATAAAGCACTGCAGTAAAGCCCTATCGATAGGATTTCTCTGTCCTTGTACACCACTTTTCTCTTCCAATCACACCAGATGGCCGAATCTGTAAATAAAACACGGAAACTAGAAAAATTCTATAATTATATACCTGCTACTAATTGATTAAAAGCAAACAAACAGAACTGTTCTTTCAAATAGAATAGAAAAGGAATTTGTTGAGAGACCTGTACACTAGATATAGATTTGAAAAGAACCGGAAACTATTAAGTCATCACACAAAAAGAGGCATGAGGGCATCTCCTGACTTTGAAATTTTGTACTTCTGAAGTCAGATCAGTCAAGAAAATCCTCCACACTAAATACCATACAAATCCATAACCTACCAAAAAACAAACAAACAAACAAAAAAACCCCACTAAAACCAGAACTGAGACCTCAGCTGATTTCTGACAAGAGTAATCTGTTTGTGCAAATGATTTTTTTTCAAGATATATCAAAGCTGAAACGTAGATGAACTGTGAAGTGTTTGCACTGCAGCAATTGCTGCTATCTAATTGTCATCCAGGCAACTAACAATGTTTTCTCTAACAAGAGATTAATACCAACTCAAAGGAACTTTCCATAGAGACTACAGCAGATGTTTATTTTCTGGTTTTAGCACTGTATCTGCCAAAAAATATTTTGAGATTAATTACTTCTAGCAGTTGAATATATAAAAAAGACACATTTAAACATCAACTCTGTTGCTCTAAAACATGGAGGCAGTACATGGGTGTGACATGGGTTGTGCATCAACCAACACCACACAACTGGCTCTTTGGGAGCTGCATCAAGGATCTCCAAGCCTTATACAGAGAGGGTCACTTTCTAGCTGCCAAAGACAACTAAAGTAATGTAAAGAATACTTTCACAAACCTAGAATCAACCTTTAACATAAACAGATCTTTTAATTTTTCTGGTCCCCTTAGTCCAGAAAGCAGACTTGTTACTGGTCCCTTGAACAAGCAACTTTTAGAACTGAGTAGTAAAGTCAGAATTTGACATACTGCAATATTCCTGGAAATTCTGTATAGTTTACAGAGAAGTGAGGAACAATTTGCAGTGCTATGGATGCTGAATTTTGGGCTCTACTTCAAAATTATATTTTCCTCTTCTCTGGTTTGTTGGTGTTTTGATTTTGTTCTTGCTTTTTTCATTTGTTCTTTCTTTCTTCCCACACTTCAGTATAACCCATATCAGTCATTCTAGTCTTAAAACTACCACTGCCAGTTTTGAACTATCCAGAACTGTAGTCTGGACCAAGTATTTATACTATGAATCAACCTAAGGACCCTACTAGAAGTACTGTAGCTTCAACTAGCCTTCAAAGAGGACAAATACAGGGAAGTAATAACCAAAATTAGCTCTTGTACTAGAGCATCAATAACATACCATGACATCTCCTAGGTCACTTTCTTATAGTTTAGCTAGTTCTTCTCAAAACCCATGAAAAGAAAAAAAACACTGGCAAACATCTCAAGAAGCAGTTTTCTCCATCTCAAAGCTACAGAGAACTTACAAAGACTTTCTACCCACAGTTCACAATACACTTAATACAACTTTTTTCCATGTTAGGGAAAAGGAAACCTGTTTGGGCCAAGCTAAATCAGAAGCATGGAAGGACTTTAAACGCCAGAAATGAAATTTTCATCAAGACATTTGTCATCACGATTAGCTCCTTAGTTGTGATGTTTGCTACAAGAGTTTATCAATCCATTCAGGGAAGCCTGAACTGTCCTGACTGCACATTTGTTTTCGTTCAACATCCCAACCATCACAATTAGGATGAATCTTCTTACACACATTGCAAGCATCCTTTCAGTGAAAGATTAGCATAATATTAAGGCCATCTGAAGTACAGAAATGAACAGCATGAATGTTTTATTGTGCAGCCATGTGGTTATGCACAAGAGGGAACAACCCAGCCAAGACATCTGGCACAAATTACCACCATTACAATTTTTTGCACAATTTTAAGTACTGTGATTAGCACCTGCATGTCAACATGAAAGCCACAAAGCACTCCCAGGGTCTACTCTTAAAGAAGGTCAGTCTGGTAAAACTGAAGAACCAAAATACCAATCTGTTTTGGCACAACATTAAGCGGGCACAGAATACTCCACCTTCCTTATAAAGCTCAATATTACAAGGCTAAACATCCAGATGTTTTGTTTTGTTTTTTTAAAGGAAAGGTCCTATTTAAAACAATATTTCTCCCTCTGTTCATAAACCTAGTATGACAGTAAAGAGACACCACTTTACCACTTGTAGCTGGCTACTCCCTTTTCCTGTCCTCTCTCAGAGAAGCTGAAAGCATGAATTAAGTTATATTCACAGCTGTCCCAATTCACCTACCTGATATAGGGATCCCTCCCAGACCTGTGCTGTGTTGTGGTGGGAGATTCAAGTCCAAGAAATTACTATTTGAGGTGGGATTTGCTGTGTGGTTCAAGTGCATGATGCTATTGCGTGGGAAGGCCATCCAAGGATAGCGAGCTGCTTGGCCTGGAAAACTGAAGGAGTTGTAAACTGCTCGATGCTGTTGAAACTGTGGGAACCTCTGTGGCATGACTGGAAAGGTGCTACTGAGAGAGTTGGCATTTGTGGGTGCAGCAGGATGCAGGAATCCAGAGCCTGGCCCTTTGGCAGTTGTAGTGTGTGGGGTAGGGTTCTGAAGAGATGTGGGCGAGAGGGAAGGTTGGTCTTGGACTGACAGTTCCTTCTCTATCAGGTCTGCTAAGGCTTTGCGGGTGATGTCAAAGGGGTCAAACCCTAAGTCGTCCTCTTGCTGTTTGGAGGAACCAAACCCAAAAGCTGCTTGCCAGTCTGTGGAGGAAGATACTGGTATAGTTTCTGTAAGAGAAAACAGGATTTACGATAAGAATTAGAAAGTATTTATCCATACAAAAATACCAGCCCCAGAGTATCTGAATCTATGCTACTATTTATCTTACATGTACTACTCCTTTGTACCTTCCCAAAAGGCATCTTATTCATCAGAATGTCACTTTCAATCGAATTATCATAGATTTCTACTCAAGGTGAAGAGGTAGAACTAGCAAATAATATTTTTACAGCAGAATTGGTCTGTTCCTGAACTACATAAAAGCCTTGTCAAGTAAGTATTTTCAGTAATAGCACCAAGCAGAAAGATCAAGAAACACTTGCTGAGAACCTCCTTTACACCCATAGTATTTGATGGAAGCGTGACTAAGCAGAGTTTGAATAAGGCTGTTTTTCACTTCAGTATTTTGCTTTCAGTATTAATGCTGTGCCTAAGCTCTGCTGTGTAAAGAAGGTGGGGAGATGTTCCCTCTCAAAGGGGGAATCTCTAAGCATCAGTTAAACAAAACCAAAACACCCACTGTCTACCATTAGAAAGAAAAGCAAACTAAGCTCTTGAGCAGACACCTTGGTAAAACGAAAGGAAAAAAGTAACTTCATTACAAGATACTGTTAAATATTTGAGCCAGCATTGCAAAGAAGCATTATCAGAATTTCCCTGTTTTTTCAGTGACAACTTAATTTCATTATACTGTTTCTTATCCAGGTTCAGTGAATGCTGTATCTAATTTCACACTATTTTTCCTGAAAACTGGTAACACAAGCTGATGAGTACAAGGTAGTATCACTTGCAACATCAACCCCCCCTGCTGGTAGGGAACGAAGTCTGCTGCTTTAAGTAGTTAAAACTAAGCTCAGTATCCTCTCTCTGAAAACAAATCTACATTTCTATTTTCACCCTAAAAGCCATGATGATAGAGTTCCTGAATAGAAAAAAACTTGTTCTTTGTATTCTTATTTAAATACTACACACATATTTTATATTAGTTATGAAACAAACTCTACTAGCTGGAAATTGTCTTTCATGGCTACTTAATCCTCACAAAATTGGTGCATGTAGTATCTTAGCAGAAAGTAATTTACCTTGTAATATTGTTTACAAACAAGATTATGACATCCAAAAGTCAGATGAACACTGGAAAACAACTAATCACTAAGTAAACCAACTATGTCCTAATGCATTGCTTACATTCTATTTATTACTGATCCTGTTTCATTTCTAACTCCCTCAGATTTATAATTGGTTAACAGTATTTAAGAGCTCACAATTCTCAAGACTAAATAAATACAACTATGATGATTTTTCATTCACATGAAGTGGTGGGTGGGTATGTGGATATATACACACACATATATACATATATACACACACATATACATACATATATATATATATATATATATATATATAAAATCTCTAGTGGAAAGTGTCCCTGCCCATGCAACTAGATGACTTCTAAGGTCCCTTCCAACCTTAGCCATTCTACGATCTGGAAAATAGTTACTTTTCAGTTGCTGCAATTAACTATATTTTTAATCTTCTCAGAATGTACATAATTTCAGATAATGATCATGATACCAAAGAATATTCTGAATTCCACTGCATAGCTTATGTTAGAATTAAGCTATAATAGATGACACTGTCACCTTGTATTTTCCCCAGTCTCAAAAACCTGTATCATTATATATATAGCATGGAGCATATATATATATACATGGAGCATCCTATTATTTAGATAAGCACATGGCTAAGAAAAACTAAAATAAGCACTCTCATAATTTAGCCATGCATGTGGAAAACTAAAGATTTTTTAAAAGAAAACCTTACATCAATGTAATTCACTTGCAGCTAAGAGACAAATTCTAGTAATTTGTGAAAGGGATAAAAGCAGTATGGAGTGGGTAACCTGCACACATACCTGATGTGAAGAGGCTCTGTGGTTCTGGGGCTGTGGGCCAGTCATTTGAAGTCTGTGGAGAGCTGGGAAATGGAGGAAGCCCACTAGGGATGGGGTTAGGGTGCCGAAAGTTGTCAGAGAAGAGTGACTGTGATTCTGTTACAGCCCCTTCAAAAGGAGACCGTGCACTGTGATTAGATGAACTGATGGGTATGACTGGATTGGGTTTTGTTAAACCAGGAGGTGGTGAAGGTGTGTCACTGTTTGTTATCTATAGACAAAAGAGGAAGAGAAATAATTAGGACACGAGTGCTTCTATAGGAAACATCCTTCACTAATACAGTTAAAAAATTTCCTCAAAACTTTTGGCTGCAATTAGGTTAGTTAATATACAGCTCAGTAAAAGGTCAAACATTAAAAAAAATTTAGCAGTAGCATTTTTTAGTTTTGTTTAAAATTCTACTTCAGAAAGTACTTCCTTTCCCAATTACAGGTTGCACTAAGCCCTCAAACTTAATTCTTACGTTCACAGCATTTGTCTTACCTGCTGGGAGTTGTCACCATTTCCTATACTGATGGTATCTGAAGGTTTGTCGATAGGGCTGCAAAAGTAGGAGGGGAAAAGAGACAATGAGACACTCGAGTACTTAACGTGAAAAATCAACATTTGAGTCTTAGTGCCAGAAAGGCCTTGGAATAAATGCAAAGTGAAAATAATTAGGAGGAATTTAGATGGAAAAAGCCCTCTTATGAGACTTTTTAATCATAACTATTCCAGTCATTTGCCATATACTGTAACAATTCTTCCCACCACTCTCCACTCTGCTTGTTGACTGCCCTGTTAAGGAACAAAAGGAAAGTTCAGTTTAACTCTGCCGTTAAAAAAATCAGACTCCTGTATTATGGCAGTATTCTGTTGTAGTCAGTTCCATCTATGCTACTACTGGAGAGAAGCTCAGGGACAGATTTGTTTTCCAAACACCTAAGTTGTCAGTTCCCATACAAGTCCTAAATAAATTTGGGGAAAGATAAAAGATTAAATCAACTATTGAGTCCTAGTGGCAAGTTAAGTTTCCCACCAGTCTTCAAGCTTTAACTAGCAGAAACTATTTCCAAGGTAAGAAAACTGAGTTTTGAGATGACAGAAGGGAAAAAAACCACAGGGAAAGACATAGCATAAAAAAAACTGCCAACAAAAATAAAAGGAATAAAAGGTACAGCAGAAAACCACCTCTAAGTTATTCACTGGAGATGAGCATGATTCAGCTGAAATGGCACATCTTGGAATTTAAGATTCTGACAGGTATCTGAGTTGTCTTAATTATGCTAAATACCACACTAGTGAAACAGTGTTAGCTCAAGATCATACTAAAATCTCCGATTTACAGCTTCAAGGTACTTGCATTTTTATCTACCAATAAAAGAAGATGAGCAACCATCAAGGTGCACAGTCCAAAACACCGATCCTACAAATAAGGACCGGGAGAACATGAATTGCACTTCCATTAGGAGGCCAGAATGTGATGCAAGTCAAATTACAGGCACAGTATGTTAGCTCAAGAAAAACAGAGCAACTATTTTAACTGGGTGCAGACTTCAGATTCTAAATACCTTTGTTTTCAAACACCCCTTGCTGCTGCAAAATTTAAATATTGCATAGAGCCACAAATCAAAGTAAAAAATTTGTAAGATTGCTTCCCCCACATTTGTCCAAATCATCCCCAAAATAACTACAGTTGAAACCCAGAAGAATGAATTTTTCTCCACGCTAAAGAAACTCCATAAGAGTAATTTGTCAATAAAAACAATTTTTGTGCAAAAGAACACTGAGTTAGTATCTTGAAAAGATAACTGAAGCTGAACTATTTATGACTATAAAAGAAAAATCAGAGGAATATACTTGTAATCGAATAGTACTCCAGTTAAGATTTCTTCTACTTGTTAGTAAAATAGTATGAATAAAATTCTTTCACTTGGAACAAACTGCCTTAGGTTAGTAATTTCTGAATATCAATAGCACAAAAGTTTGCTGTAGACTCTTCACTACACAATCATGCTAATTGTAGAGCTGCTATTCCAGCCAAATTCTTTTCCCAAAGCTGCTGACAAAGTCAAAATGCTGCAGTTTAAAAAGCTATGTGTAAGACAACTTTTAATGACAGTCTAAGTGCTGAAAATGTTTATTATACTTGAACCTGCCTGAGGAGCCTTTAATTGGAAGACAGGCTTCCAGCCCCCAGGAATTAACAAGATTCATTGTCCTTTGTCTTCAGTGTTTTTACTTACATTTAGTACATTATTTTCAGAAAAGGTAAGAAGGTTGCACGTTACTACAAAGATGCAACCATAGATCTCTGATCATTCATCAGCGAGACTGCTATGAAACCTAACAAAAAGGTACCTCTTTCAACATCACTCATGATGTTCATGCACAGGTTCACTATTGACCCAAAACAAAGATCAGCTACCTAATCAGAAAAATATTTCACTTCTTGAAATATTAGGGTTCATCTTGTTATTTTTCCATCCAACCTGTGAATGAGCCCAACATATTGCCTAAGGGGGATCCATAATAAGCAAACCAGCATGACTACAGACTACTGTCGGAACTGCAAGTGATGCTTATAATGGTAAAGGACACCAGTTCTGTTCAAAGAGGGCATCAAAAGAGGAAAAAAAAAAGTGTCTGTTACCAATAAGGAAGTTATTGTAAGCAGATGAATTACATCCTCTGCACAGGGAAGCCTAGTTGAATCTGTCAGCCTCTTGTTACTGAGTGATAATCTAGGTACTCTTACCTCTGCAGCTATGTTTCTGGGACATGAACAGGTGACAGATACTCAGTCCTAACATTCTGTTCAATGTTTTTCTAAGTAACAAGCCTCCTGATGTGTAGCAACTAGTGTGTTACTTCTGTGGAAGTGTCTGTATAGAAATGAAGAGCTCAGATTGGCTGGCAACTTACAGCTATGTAAGCTGTTGAAACCCTGGTTATTCAGTTTCCCTCAGCCCTTACCTGTACCATTACTTACTAACTTCACTTTAAGGTTCCCCTGCACAATTTGCCAATCAGCCTAGCTTGGCTAGGCTAAGTCCAGCTTTTTGTGACCTGATTAGGGTTTGAATCCAGCTCTCCAACCAGAGAGAGAGAGTCTGGAGAATCATTCCCTCCACACCAATCAGTGAGAGAGAAAGCAAGCTATCTGAAGTATAAAAGGCAGCACAATTACCCGAAATCTGAGTCTGCACCATCTGGAGTCATGTGTTCTGGGTCTGTGCCATTTTCTAATATAGGAGGCGTTTTCCTGTGTTCCACTGTTAAACCGTTGGCTGATTTACTTGAACTCTGTAATGATGGCCAGGCATCTTTGTTATTACTGTTGGGTCTGGAAAAAGGCAAGAGTACAAAATAAAATAAAAAAAAAAAAAAAAAAAAAAAAAAGAGTTCAAGTTAAGAAGAAAGTGTTTTTAAAAATTGTAAGCACTGGGGAAATGAATCCTTGTGCCAGACAATCCATAAGAATAGATTTATCTGGATACTATTTATCAGATTTTAAATGGTGATGACTTAAAAAAAGAACTAGTGGGGTAGGGAGGGGAGAGAGAACTGGAGGGAATTTTGCTTTCTTCACTGAATAGATGGCTGCTCTGCTAAAGCTGATGTCCAAATTTGTTCATTTGGGGGAGATGAAAAAATAAAGAAAATCCACTGACAGCTTCAAGTATCCAGACCTAAACACACCTCATTTAGAATCATTTGCTTTATCCCGTAAGTATTTGTAAGTTCCATAAATCATAAACAAAATAATATATTTTTTTAACATTTTTATATTCCAGACCCTATCAAGCCTGGTCCCAACAGATGAAGTTTGTGTTTTACACCTACACCACAGTCCACAGTTTTTCTGACTCTGAGACCAGTCAGGCCAACACACAGTTCATTCAAGTTATAGTTCCCTTCCTTTCTAGTTTAAAGCCATAATTAACCTCCCTTTTATGAAGTAAGATTAAATTCAATTTCAGAGCACACACCAGATTTGAAAGAAGTTAAGGAGAAGACTCAAAGCCCAAGTTTTGGCTGAAAATAGCTATATTTCATACAAACTAAAAGAGAGCTGGGATATCATCTATAACTGAATGCATTCAAATACAGTGTCATCCCCTAACCTTACACACTTACTATCACAGACGTGCCTTTGTATTCTCAAGTTCTTTACATTTACTTTAGCTTTTAATTTGCTTCAATTAAGATACTGTTTGCAGTGTTCAAGTGCTGTCTTCATAAGGAAGAAGGTTAAAATTTATTTTTGAAATATATATGTTGCTCCTGATGCCTCGCCTTGATTAGTAGATTCTTATTAAAGGGTCCAACATTTACTCTGTATCTCTGGGTTGATTTAGTAAGTTCACAGTCAGAACCTGGAAATACCTATAGCTGCTTAAAGCAACACAAGTGTTTCTTATTCTTATTCAGAAAAAAAATTGGTATTGCTAGCTACCTGCAAATCTCACTACTGTACAAGTTGCTATTTCATCTCCAACTTTCCTCATATACCTATATAGTACCTGCACAGATGACAGCCTTGACCTGATTTACAGATCTGATCTTTGGTTTGTACACATTCGAAATAAGTTTGAGATAGCAATTTGATCAGATATTGAACATCAAGGGACAAATACACACCATCAGTGCAATGGCAGTCATTTAAGCTGCAATCTAGGTACAAGGAGACTAAATCCATTAACAGATTTTTTTTTTAAGTATCAAAATTTATGCCTGCTGCTGCGCAAAGCCATCTCTATACTAAACCTAAATTTAAAATGTCATCCTTAAAAGTCAGTTTTGCACCCAAGAAGAAAAGTGAAAGAAATTTATGTTTTGAGGTGGGGTTTTGTGTATGTGGGTTTTGTTTTGCTTAAGTTCAAAGCTGCATGCTCCTAAAAGACCAGCAAGTACTTAAACACGTATTTCCACTTGTAACATAAGGAAGCATTCAATTCAGTTCTTTAGGAAAATATCAGCAGGGAAAAAACTTGTTTTAAATGTGGAGTATACCTCTAACTGTAAGAGAATGCAGTCACCATGGCTAACAAGTAACATACCAAGAGATGACCACACCCATGAATCATGGTGGGGATTTCAATTTGCATTCAGCAGCAAAAAACAAGGTCTCTGAGGAGGATCTTTCAAACTCAAACAATTGTGAAAAAGCATTTATGCTTGGTTTAAGAAACTGTTCTCTAGTAGTGGATATTTATAATAAAATATTTACTATTTAGAACTCAACTTCTGATCAATTCCAGAATGAAACAGAAATCCTGCACCCCAGAAACACAAGAACCACCACAAAACTGTCAGAGGGTCTGACAAACTGTCAGAAATATTAATATTGTATCAATGAAAACAAGAACCCAATTGTGTAGAAAGCTGTGAAGGAAAGCAACATGAACTCACCAGCTCGCAAGCTACAGTTTATACTGATGAAACAAGACTTGAAGAAACACTTAAAAATATCAGCTGCAAGAAGAAATCATTTTGCAACCCAAAAGGTGGTGCCTGGCCATTAGCAACGAACAGACTGTGTTGTGAAGATGCTGAGCAGGACACATAAGAAATGTATTCCAGAACACTTGTTGCCTTTAGACTAACATGCTATTTTTTCCACAGGTGTCAAAATGTTAGCACCACAGACTGCCCAAGCTCCAATTCATAATTGCTTTTTGAAGCCTTCAAGGTTTGCTGCAGTTCCAGATAAAGCATTCTTTCCTCACTGGTTTCATTTGTTTTGCTGGGATACAATTAGATTTCAAATTTAAGACTTTGGGGTATTGATTATTTTATGTTCAGTGCAGTAAGTGGTGTATTAGCTTTACTCACTGCACTCTACTTTTTAAATCAATATTAAACCAGTGCCCAGGAAACAAGAACTGGCACAGCTGGAGGCCCTGGCCACCTGCAGGCAAAGAGCATATGACACTTCCCCCAGAGGTTAATAGAAAATACTGCCAATACACCAGCTGGAATACTAGTTCAGAATAAAATTCTACTTATTCAAGCTCTATGAGCAGTATTTTAGATTTAACACCCACTTTGTTGCTCAAAAGGTTGTGCAGTGATATTACCAGTGGCAAATTACTGTCCAAGAAATTCAGTAGTGGGTCAACTGGCACCCAACACAAACCCTGTTTAGAAAGCCAAGGTGTGAATGAAGTGTAATCTAACATTTACATTCCACTTTGCCTGTCTCATGAACCTACAAAAGGAGTACAGGAAATTGTTAACAGTTTTTATTTCTTTATCTTAAATTTGACATTTGAGTGGATAATACACATAAGGACTGTTGACCTTGGGCTTTCATTTATCTTTGTATGATTACGTACACTTATGGACAGAAGCTTTCATAACTTACTGAACAAACTACTTCAACAAACTACTACTTTAACAAGCAGTAACAAGTGATATCTGAAACTGCAACATGCTGAAAAAACTATAACTTGACCAGATGGAAGCATGAAATCTTTTATGCACATCTTGTGAATTGTTATTCACACAATTTTACTTTCAATCTCCAAGGTCTGTACACCTCATGTAAGGACTGCACTATAAATCATTATGTAAAAAACACACTGAAAACCACAAATCAAGACTATAAGGTGTCTCAGTTGGAAGAGTATAGACTGCATTCATCACAAGACTATCCCAAGAAAGCTGACTCCTGGTCTTTAATAACTATTATTAAAGAAATTAATAAATTGCTCTGGCCTAGTGATCCAAACACACATGTAGTAAAAAATGTTTTTCTAGCGTAAGACTCACATTCACCTTGTATTAGGACAAAGTCACACATACATCTGCACAGAAAGAAGTGCTATCAAAGTTTATCATATAACTGCCACTAAAAAGAGCAGACAACTTGGGGAATCCAGTAAGAATAAGAAAAAGAAAGTTTTCTTCAAGAAAAACAGAAAGCAAGCATATGCAGGCAGCCTAGAATCAGTACTTACGCATCATACCTCTGCAGTGCTGTCACTTTGTTCTTGTTCTTGTCAACTGTACCCGTAGATAATTGGAGGAAGTTGGGGTTTAGTTTGTATAATTCTTGCAGTAGTTTCTGTTCATATTCCTGGTGCTTACCCGCCTAATGGAAGACAAACACACAATGAGTAAATAATAGTGTAATATGTATTTTTATAGTACAAAAAATAGTTTTTCTATATAATGTACATATCTTCCTGCCAAAGCTTAGTAACTGAGCTTTAACAACAAGTCACTTCTGACCCAGACTCAAAACAGTGCTTCTCAACCTCTACACAGATACCATCTAAACAAATAAAAATGACCCAGAAATCATTTGGATGGATCACTGGTAATTTTGAGACTGCACATGCAGAAGAAGTTACAACCTCATTAGAACTTACTCTTCAATTCTAATCAAGAGCTTCTCAATATACCTTCTAAATCACAAACAGCTAAATCTCCAAAGCAGCCTGCATTTGATATAAACCATAGTAAGCTTTTCAGTTAACGGGAAAAAGCAAAGAGTCTGTTTGAAACCAAAAGCTCTAAAATAGTAGTAACTTTACAACTGCTTAACAAAAACAGCTGAGGTGGTCTGCGTGTTAGCTATCATGGGACAAGGGGTATATTCTAAGCATCAGCAATAACTGATAAATCACTAATAACTGAAAAATAGAACTACTCCTAACTAACTGAATTAGCTGGGAACAATTTCTTGCTTTGAGAGATTGAGGAGGCCCAACCCAATGCCAGAACATTGAATCCAGTAAGTGAAGGGTGAGCCTAACCACACTGTAAATGTAAGAAACAGCATTAAAATCCTAAACAGGAGGTTGCAGTAATCATGTTTTTTTTTTTATAAAAAGCATTCTGGAGGCTAAAATTAGAACCTCCATCCATTCACCTTCCCTAAATTCCCAACTTCACTTTCACTTTCTGGAGTTCTACCAGTTCCTTTCAGTTTGTCACAATGTTTAGTTCTATTAATAATTATTGAACCTACAACTTGAATTCATCCACTGACAATTTTATTTCTTTTTTAAATAGAAAAATCAACACCTGTGACAATGAACATTCAATTCTGTCAAATGGACCTGTAAATTTATTTGCACTAGCCCAGAAAGCTAGTGCACTGAAAGCACAATGCAGTTTTCAATATATGTAATTTCCAATTATTTCTAAGAAAGTGACACAGAACAGAGAAGAAAGTTTAAGGAATCTAACAAGGTACAGGAAAGGAAGATTCTTTGTAATCCACTTGTGAAGGAACACAATCCAAGACTTGTGAAGGAACTCACATAAGAAACTGAATTCCTGGCCAAGGTATGTAGCCTATCAGTTTTAACTGGCAGGCCAGAGGACTGACAGATTCCCATTGCTTACTGCAAAGAGAGCTGGAGAGAGAGACCTGGTAATCTATAGAATTTTAAGTTGAACCTCCATCCCTCTAAGACTAGAGGGTCTATCTAAGACTAGAAAGTCTAAGAAAGTCTATCTAAGACTAGAAAGTCTATCTTTAAAAAAAAAAAGAGAAAAGAATAAAGAAGTTAAAGAAACAGTCTGCTGATAATCTGAACACCTTCTGTAAAGAGGGATCCTACTTTGCTAATATGACAGAATTTTACAGTAGTATCAATAAGCATAAAGAGGATCCACAACATTTTTAAAAAAGCCTCTGATATGTTTTCACAACAGAAATATTTATAAAGCTGCTCTGGGATAGAGGACAGGTTCTCATGTGATCTGAAGCTGGTTCAAACACAGAAAGGCAAAGGTTAAAATCTACACCCACTCTTTGAGGGTGCAGAAGCAAGCAATGAGGACTGATTGACTGATTACCAACATCAGATTTAATGCAAAACCATCAGCATGCATAAGAAAGAAGTAAAGAGCAAGTTCAGTGCTGACAATAAAAAGCTCTTTAAGTATTAAATCATGCTAATAATGAGAAACTCTAAAAGAAGAAAACTTGGCAAACAGATGGAAAATAAGCTTCACCAGAGTCATGTCAGGTAACACACACCAAGGGAAAAATAACATTACTAATACTCCACTGATCTGTTACAGCTCAGATACCAAGATTACTGCCAGCAGATACCTGAAATGGTTGCTTGATTATACACTGGCAACAAAAGAAAAAAAAACGTCCCGGGAATCATTAGGAAGGGTACTTATAAAAAGCCAAAACAAAAAAACTCCAGGCACCACACAAAAAAACATGGAGGACTGCTATATTAAACTTTGCTTGGATACTGTGTCTGACACCTGCATCTCAAGGAGGACACAGAAGGTACAGAAAAGGGCAATCGAAATTATCACAGAAAGGGGGGAACTGCTATATAAGAAGTCTAAAAGTCCAGAAATTGTGTAATTTGGAGAGAAGGCTGAGAGAAACAATTTTTACTGTATCAGAAAGGCAATGGACTGAGATTAGGGATCAGCTGACAAAACTAACTCGAGGTCAGTTTAACACAGGCAAAAGAAAGCACATTACAAAACAACTTCTGGGGCTTGCTGCCACAACAGACAGTACCAGCAAGTTCAAAACAGATTCAAACTCAAGGCTGACAACAGCTCTATAGATGAAAACAAAAACTAAAAAGTCCAGACAGGAACTTACCCTCAACTTTGTGTAATATAACAGAACTAGGTGGTGGGAGAAAGAAAGAAATGAACAGGGAAGGTGGCCTGGTTTGCAAGTTCTCCTTGAATTTTATCTCCCATTGCCATTACCAGCAACAAAATATATGCTACAGGGACTGTTCATCTGAAACAGCAGGGCAATTTTTAAATGCATAATAATGTAGCAGAACTCCTCAGAGATAACTTAATTTGTGGACAAAAATGTTTAATATAAATAAACCTAAGTAGGGTACTGCATCTAGACAGAAATAACCCCATGGAAAGCAGCTCTGTGGAAGAAGACCTGGGAGTGCTGGCAGACAACAGGAGGACCATGAGCCAGCACCAGCAATGTGCCCTTGTGGCCAAGAAGGCCAACAGCATCCTGGGGTGCATAAAGAGGAGTGTGGCAAGAGGCTGAGGGAAGTTATCCTCCCCCTCTACTCTGCCCTGCTGAGGCCACACCTGGAGGACTTGGACACCTGTCCAGTTCTGGGCTTCCTGGTTCAAAAAGGGCAGGGAACTGCTGTAGAGGGTACAGTAAAGGGCTATGAAGATGATTAGAGGACTAGAACATCTCTCATGATCAAAGACTGAGGGAACTGGGTCTTTTTAGTCTGAAGAAGGTGAGACTTGGGGGGGATCTTACCAATGCTTATAAATCCTTACAGAGTGGGTGTCAGGAGGATGGAGTCAGACTTTTCTCTGTAGTGCCCAGTGGGAGGACAAGACATAAGGCACAAACTTGAACACAGGAAGGGAGGAACTGCTTTACCTTGAAGGTAGCAGAGCACTGGAAAGGCCACTCAAGAGAGGTCGTGGAGTCTCCATCTCTGGAGACATTCAAAACTCATGTGGAAGCTATTCCGTGCAACCTGCTCTGACAGGGGAGCTAAACCAGATCATCTCCAGAAGTCCTTTCCAATCCCTAATGTTTTGTGATTCTATGACATTTTTCCTTATACTCTTGGCTTACATCACCCTAACACATGAAATAAAATCTCATTGTACAACATTGGTGCTAGCACTCGGGGGGGAGTGGGAACCACCTGCTTTTGTAGACAGACCACATGCAAAAATTACAGCAGTAGTGCAAGGCTGACATACTTGAGATTAAAAGCTTTACCATAGCTCATGTAGAGGGACAGACCCAGACTCAAATGACCTCAGAATGCACCTCTTCTGAGGAAGTAAAACTATCCACTTACTTGATTCCCTACACTAGATAATAAGCATTTTGATGTTGAGATACTAAGAAAATAATTCCTGCATCAGTATTTATGCCCTATTGCAGCTACCCTCAATGTTCTATTTCTAAATGGTTTCTATACCCTTCACAGGCTAAAAGGGATGTCAAAATTTAGATAGGATGGTCAAATCCCAGTACAATAGTTAAGCCACGATAACTACCCATACACACAAAACCTTCAAGAAAACCCAGATCTGCACTAATTTATTTCACAAACATTTAAAACAGCATGTATTACCTCGCATAGGTATGAACAGAGGGCAAGTGGCTAAGTCAAGGCTATTCAAATCCATGCCTTAGGCTTTATCTCCATCTTTTTGACTCATGGGAACTCAGTGGACCTACCAGTCTTTAAAAGCAGCATGCAATGAAAACAGTAACTAATTCCAATATCCAAAAGTAACACTTTCAATATCCAGCTGGTAAATCACCTTTTGGATTTCAAAATTCATCTGTGTCATAACATGCAACAAAAGGCTACATTGTAAGTATAACAGGCTAAATACTATATAATAAAATACAGGCCACATTTCACATGTTTCCCATTCATGATGCTTACCTGCATTTCCTCTTTCGTGAAACTGGCTGCTTCATCTCCCAGCTCATGTAGATACATGCAGTCTGGTTTTGGACACTGCATATTTTTTAGAAAATAACTGCAATATTTTGTTGTACCTAATGATGCCTGAAGAAAAAACAAAACAAAACACCGTTACTTAACTACTGGAAGTTAAGAATGCCTCTTATAGTAAAAGACAAGCAGTATTTGCAAAAAAAATTTCTTCCTAAGACTTGGAGTTACATCATAATGCATTTTTGAACCATATGGACTAAGAAGCCCATTTGTAAGAAAATCTATATACTCAAGGATAAAAAAATTAGGATGTATTTCTATTTTCATCCAATCTAAATAAACATTGAACTAAGAGCCTCAGTAAATATTTGCATTCATAATCATAACAAGCCAAATAAGCAGTTAAGAATTTGTATTACATGAACTTGGTTACTGTTTTGTAGCAGGGTCAAGCAATTAATATTAACTAGATGATTTTCTACAGCCAACAATTTGGCCAAGCCAGCCTGAGTACCCATCGACACAGATAAGAAAAGGCAAAAACTTGCTTTTCCCAGGGAATTTGAGAGTTGTGGCATTTGGACTACAGAAATACTCTGTAAAAGCAAATAATCAGGTTTCCACACTGATCAAGCTTTAGAACAAAAAAAACCCTGTGGAAAGTGGGAGGTCGAGCACTATCTTTGTCTCAAGCTTCTGTTTCCAGAAGTTACCTGCTAATCCCCTAAAAACACTGCCTACCGGAAGCTCCCTGAACTTCCATGTTGTGATCAATGCTAGGAAAACAGGTCAAAAGTCAATAAAGTAGGTATTTTTGTTCATCAACACAAAGATATCCATACAAGTAAAACGTCACAAAACTATGCACTGGTATTATCTGCTAGAACACATACATAAGAAATTAAAAACTTATTATTACCTTAAGTGTTCTGCCGTCTACCACCACATTATTGACACACTGTATGGCTCTGAGAGCATCTTCTGAACGGATGTAGGTTACATATGCACTGGCACTTGGGCCCTAGGAAGAAAAACACACCATTTAATTTTTTTTTCCTGCCCTGAGGCAGATCTAGAACATTAAGTTTCTTTTCTAGCAGCTCTTTTCACAAACTGCTATACTCGTGACTAAATGTTTGAAACAGGAAACCGGACAAAAATGGTAGAATTCATAAAAATTTAATTGTGACACACAAAGAACAGGGAAAAAGAAATGCATCAAAATGTTGCTTGAAAATTCTGAAAATATTTAAAGGTATTTTATTCCTGAAATGCACATCAGTAAATAAATGCCATATTACTACTTCTCCGAAGGTTCTCATACTGGCTTCACATTGTTAATCTTTCTACATTGCATCTTGCATCCAACTTGGAGGTCTGGTTGGACAATGCCTCAGTTACTTAACAGCAATTTGATTTTATGAAACAGTTGTATTTTTTTCCCTTTTTACTTTAATCTGTTATTTAATCGTAAATAGGGAATCCCAGAATGACTCTTCACACGTGTATTTCTTTAAAGGAATTAAAAATATATATATATCACAAGGGCTTCTGACTTACCTGTGAGCCTGCATATGATGTGCTGTTATTAATGACAACTTTATGTATTTTACCAAACTTCCCAAAATATTCTGGTCGTTTCAAAACCTACAAGAAAAGAGAGATACACTGGAAGGTTAAGTCATACAGGGCTGTACTTATTCTTCTGTCTTAACAGTGCAACTAAAGCCTTTAATTAATGAATACAGGCCTCTTCTGCAACAAGCATGCAGATTTTTTCCAACATAAAACTGACAATACACAATACATTGCCACTGCAGTAAAGAACTTAAATAAAGGATATTCCACATTTTGTTGTATTTTTCAAATTTCTTTCAGAATTCAGACTACCCAAACACTACCCAGGCAAGAAATCAGCATGAAATATTCCTGTGTCTACTTTATAACTTGAGGAAAAACACAATTAGATTTATTCCAGTTTTAAAATAAATAACCATCTTAAACTTGTATACATAACTGCTAGGAACAAAATGTTGAATCCCGACTCATTTCTCCCACTCCAAACAGAGTAAACCAATTAGCTCAAGAGCCTCCAGTTTCCAGAACAGCTGACTAAGCACGTGGAGGCAATATACACCACTTTTGAGGGACAAGAAAATGTATGGGAGGAGAGGGAGGAGAGGGAGGAGAGGGAGGAGAGGGAGGAGAGGGAGGAGAGGGAGGAAGGAAAAAACCCAAACAACAGCAAACAAAAAAATGACTCCTGTCTTGCCCCTCCCTGCATCAGTCAGTAATAATGTATCATTTATGGATCCCGTGCATACCAGGAACTCTGAATAACTGTTACCTGTGTGCCAATTACACTGGCAATATATCTGACACTTCTTTTTCTATGTCCATGATAGAAGGAGGTGCAGAAGTACTGACTACTCAGAGTGAAGCTAAATGACAGAATTACAGTATGGTTTAGGTTGTAACAGACCTTAAAAACTATCTAGTTCCAATCCCTCAGCCATGGGCAGGGACACCTCCCACTAGACCACGTAGCTCCAGGTCCCATCCAACCTGGACTTGAACACTGACAGGAATGGGGCAGCCACAAACTTCCTGGGCAACCTGTCCCAGTGTCTCATCAACCTCATATTCAAGAATTTCTTCCCAATATCTAATCTAAGTATATCATCTTTCAGTTTGAAACACCTACCCCTTATCCTATCACTTCATGTCCTTGTAAAAAGTCCCTCACCCCTGTAGGGCCCTTCAGGTGGTACAAGGCCACAATAAGGTTTCCCTGCTCAGCCTTTCTCCAGGCTGAACAACCCCAGCTCTTTCAGCCTTTCCTCAGGGGAGAGGCTAAGGGTATTTCAAGTTGAATACAATAAACCAAGAGGTTAAAAGGAAGATCTGCTTGCCCAGCTCTGTCTTCGTATTAACACTGGATAGCACAGTTAAACTCTACTGATCCAAGACTTCCTTACCTGGCTATCCCCTCTCTCCTCAAGGGAACATCAATGTCTTCAGAGTCTAACAGCATTAATCACATTTGAAACATCCTGTAGAACTACAGGGCATGCTGTATAGACAACCCCTCAACCCCTGGCCTCTTCTAACTGCTCTCTGCTGGATCTATACCCTTTTGAAAGATATCCTACACCGCCCCTCAGGAAACACTCCAAGGGAGACCAACAATCCTGAGTCCAGCAGAAGAGTTTCTTCCAAGTGTCATGTAAATTGCACTCCTAATACAACATCATGGCCTTACAGTTTCCACAAGAGCATGTCAACAGAAGCATCCACCTGTATTACATTATGATCCATAGATCTATTTCCAGAAACAGCAAATAGCAGCCAGTCTCCCCTTCCAAATCATCTGTATTTGTGCAGGAGGGGTTTTTTGCCTGCTTAGGTAGAAAACTTGGATATATAAAATTTTTTTTTAGCTCATCTCTCTCTTTTAGGCTAGATTTCTTGGAAATCAAGTCATCTTGGTTCTAAACGCAATATTCAGTAAGTACACAACTTCTGGAATAACTGAGAATACTGCTACCACCAAACATCATACAATCGCCTTTCCCCCTTTCACCACACCATAAATATACTTCTCATTACTTCAAGTATTTAATATGGAATTATCCGAGGTTTAAAAAAGTTAACTGCATATATTATTATTTTTCTTACAAATCCTCTCTCTGGTCAAAGAAACTGAATACCTTTTCAGTAATATATAGCACAGTGTTGACAGCTACTTGCAAATACTTGCTATAATTTTGCAGAAACTAAAGCATTAAATGTCATATCAGTTTAACTTTGCTTTTTTCTCTTCCCTCAGTTTTTCCCTTCCACTAAAAGCAGCTTTTTACATTTCTCCCCAGTCTACCAAAATGCAGCCCACACTCTGCAAGTCCTCAGAAAGAGGCAGAAAGAGCCACTTCTGAGATTTCTCTAAACACTTCAGTCCAATCAGATGAATTTAAGCTGGCACAGTAGTTTTGAAGACAAATATCTTGACCTGTGGTACATTCCCTCCATATTCTCATTCAAGATACTTTTACTTACTTGAACTAATTCCATTAGACATCTGCAGGTGACTGATGATGGATGTAAACAAGACTTTGTAAACCCAATAAATTTCCTTGAATTAAAAGCTGCTTTTTAATGATGCAGAGTTGCAAGCCAGCTCATTCCTGGGTCTTCTACTACTAAATTTTTTCTCCTCAACTGACATCACCCTTATTCTCCTTCCCAGTTAACACTTCAAATGTTGAACATTTTCTTCTGTCCCTACGGATTTGGGCTACAGTTCATGTTTATTTTTTATAATGCAACCAAACTCCTATTTTAAAATTGATGGTATATGACATAAATGTATAGTGTTAGTAGATCCAGTCTAGGAAAATGAGTACCTAAAAAATTCTTAAGCTTATTTTTAGCTTAGTAAGAAGCCATTTTAAAACAAAAACAAAGAACAATTTGCTTATTAAAGAAAAAAGAGAATCTGTACTCCAAAAGGGAAAAACAAACAGTTTTTGAGGTTATTTTGGAGGAGGAAGCCAATTAGGTTCCCTTAAGAAGTGAGAGCCTAAGGAGCAGTGAACCTTTTCAACACTGCTTCATTTGGCACCCACCAGGGAGACAGATAAGGGTGGGCACAGGGGTGTTCTAATGGTTCCTTGACAGCAAGTTAAGAGCAAGAGGTGCAAGTGTGAACTGCTCACCTCTGGATCTGCTAGGCGCTGAGATAGTCCTACCACGAAGACAAGATTCTTCTGTACAACCCGTACACTGGCCAAATGTTTGCGGTTCTCTGATATCTTCTGTTTCCTCTCATTCTGTTTCTGTTTCTTTTCATTTTTTATCCTTTGCAGCTCTTCCTGGGAGAGTGGTTTGTACACTGCTGGATCTTCTGGATATGGCTAAATATAATAAATGCCGTTAGAAACAAACCCATGCAACAATCAACACATTTGAAAATCATTAATCCTCATGTTTTAGCCCACAAATTTCTTTATTCTGTTACACTGTTCCGATTGCTATGGCCAGCATATAGAAGCAGAATATTCAGACCTTTGGGAAAGGTGAGTATCTTGCATGTTTTCACAGAATTCTATTTATGGACATAATACTGATTTGGGCAATAGCCAAAATCTAACCCAGCTGCCCAGTAAGTTTGGTAACACTGCAAGCAGCTGCAACATGAGAGCCAACACATCCTGTTAAGATTTCACTGACATAGCTTAGTAAGCAGGGTGGAAGCATGCCCTGCATATTCACTTTATATTTAGTTGCCTGATACAGATTCAAATACTTAAGTGTATAAACAAAGTAAAGCCTACAGTACAAATGTAATTTCAGGGGCCCATCAGGTTCAAAACAGTAAACACCATTGCACAGCTCAATCTTTACATGGCCAACTTCTCCTAGCCAAGAGACAAATTTCAATAGTTACTGCCTACAGATCTAACAGTATTCTTGCCATGCTTGTTTACCAGTTTGAAACTTTGGCTTTTTCTACCTAATGTACCTGGACAAAGGTACATTTTCAACCTCAAGATTATCATCTATAGGTAACTCCTCAGAGAGACAACACTGTAGATTTTCATCTCAAAGGTATCTAGCAGAAGTACAAGTGTCTTCAGAGTTACCTATTAGGACTGCTCTATTCATACAGAACACTGCTATAAAGGCAGTATTTTAGCCTGGTCTTGTGCACTACTGGGCACTGTCCTCTGATCCAGATTACTCCTGAAAGCAGTCCCCTAGTCCTTACCAGTCCCAGTTTTCTCAGACTGAAAAAATACATTTTACACTTAATATACAAAGCAATGCTAAGCACAGAAGCATGTGTATAAAAATATCTCAAACAAGTGCTTCTGAACAATAGGATGAAGTAAAAAAATAAGACTTCAGCAGATGTGAATTAAGGTAAAGAAGTAAATATCAACAATATGTTGAAGCAGGTTCTTTGCTTGTACTATCGTAAAAGGTTTCAGTGTCAATTTAAAATGAATTTAACTTTTTCCTGTTTTCTGTTAGTGATAAGAGTTCAAAACTAGTTGACATATTAGATGACCTGAGAAAAATCTACAGCAGCAGATGAAAATAAAGTTTGTTAAAAGTATGTGTACATAGCTGCATGATGCTACTAAAAGATCCACTAAGTGCTCAGACCTGACAGTCTTCTGAGTACATCTACAAAGAAAACAAGATCCATTTTACAGTTTAAAGACTTCCAAGTTCAGCATCATTATGCTGTACGTGAGACACTTTCTTAAAATATGCTGCAGTCAACTTCAGGAGGTGGCATCTCATGGTTAAACACCAAGTCCCCTGGAGAATGCTTTCAGTATCACAAAGGAATTTGAACTTGTAAGATACTTTAGCAGTAGCCAAAGGTACTCAACAAAGTCCACAACATGAGAACACAGTAAGGACACACATTACTCTTGAGGAACAGTTAATGTACTATTTCTTAAAAAGCTGTTATTCACAAGTAACACTGAATATCTTACACAGATTTCACAATGTACTTGATGAACACAAATGCCCTGCCAATTATTTTCATGTACTCATGAGGATTTGAGAGATGCAGAAAAATCCTGCAAACCATTTCACTTAGAGATCTTCTCAGAGTCTGTTAATCATGTAGAATAACAGACAGATAAACTGTTTTAGAAAGACTGGTCGACAAAGAGAAAGTTAATTGAGTTATCAATCTCTGAGTTTGGGTAGGGACGGAAAGCCAAGTGCACCCTTATATGGTAAATACAGTTCCAAAAATAAAATGGCTGGCCCCACATCAAGTAATCCACAATCCATCCTTTCACAGATTAACTCCTCCACATCCCATAACATGTAAGGCAAGGCTTGCAAACATGCTGCTTTCTGGTACTGTGCAAGAAATGAGTTTTTGGTTTTCAATAGGTATAGTAAGACTCCTGAATGTCCAAGAGAACTAAAGCAAAGAGTGTCACAATACATTAGCTTCTTTCTTGCCAAGTATAGCCACATTCAGAGCATACTCTCAAATGAGAAGCAAATCAGACATCATGTTCCTTCTCTGCACCGTTATTTGCTGATGGAGGTCCTGACCATTAGTCAGGAAACATTCCAGGTAGCTCAAGCATAACCTGAGCAAATTGTTTATTTGTCCATAGTAAAACTACCAGTTTGTATTTGTACCGGAGAGCACAAGAACTACTGGGAACAGACAGCTAAAAAGCAACTTCAGAATCTGGGAAGAGAAATGTATTAATCTCAGCAGAAAGTACGAGATTGCCTGAACAAGAATTTCAAGCACTGAGAAGTAGCAACAGTCAATTTGTCCTCAAGAATAACAGTGTGTTTGATCAACACAACCATCTCTAAACACTGTATAATTGTATTATATAGAAAATGTTTTATATATATTTTTATGTCTCTTACACCATGGTTAATGCTTCTAAGCAATGAGTAGTTAGAGAACTCGCAGAACCTGTAAACGAATCTGCGTGCACCTCTTGAATCCCGAGAATACATCATCAGAAACCCAATCCAAAGTGACAGATGATTTTCCTATCTATATATGAGTGACAAGATGACAGGTAAGAGATGGTGCATTGAAGGAGGGAGGCAAGAAAGCACAGCATCAACATTTCAGAAGCTAATTCTAAAGAACAGTATTAGAAACTCTCTTCCTTTCAAAAATGGACATGAAGTCAGTATACAAATAGCACAATAAATTATTTCATCTTCAGAGTGATTGCTTTGCACAGTGTTAATGAACTTGGATGACAGTTCAGCTACAGATGGGACACATGCAAGGAAGGCTGGTGGAACACGGCTCTGAAAGCCAAGCAAGGTGGATTGAGTGCTGGTGTATCTCAGCAACATTTCATGGGTGGTTTACTCTGTCCAGCTGTACAAAATGGTGGTAAAACCACAGGTACCAGAAGTTCTTGGGGGGTCTTGAAGCTGCTAAAGCAGCAATGCTAATGACATGACCACTTTCATAAGAAAGTCAGTTAACTTCCTATCACAAATTTGTCATCTAGTAGAGGATTTGAGATCCAAAGAAAGTAGCTACATCAAGTGCTATCTGCATTTATGTATTTTCAGGTGCAAGACAGTAAGAGAGAAACATCGCTGATTTACTAAGTTTAGATGACACCCTCCACTTCAGCTATACAACTCCTCTTCAGCAGAAACCATGGAAGCCATGTGAACAGGATATGCCAACATGGAAAATGACCAGATTTTGTTTACACTAACTGCAAGCTGCTGGTAGTCCTACAAGAACTTCATCAAAAGTTCAAATGTGTCTTCTTTAGTCTCTTTTCTTTAATCCCAGCTGGCCCTTGATGAATTCTGTCTTCCTGACTAAGATTGTCTTGTCATTTAAGTTTTGTTTTCTTTCAGACTTTTTTCCCCACGTTTTCCCAATTGTTGAAAGCTGAGCTGGGATTTATCAAGCACTTCGCTTTTGTCATTCCCAGATGGGTCACATTCCTTCCATACAATGGATGTACCAACATTTCCCAGTTGTTGCCTGTTCTGAAATGAGAAACACAGAGAAAGTCAGTAAGGTTTATGCATAGTATACACTATACTACTTATAAAAAGAATTTTTAAAAAAAGCTATTTCCTATATATTTCTTAATTTTAATTGTTGCACCAAACCACTCAGTTGTGGGATTAAAAGCTCCAAAAGAAACAAATGACATTTGGAAACTGCATTAAGACCAGGTGTTCCTTTTACAATGAAGCAGAAGGAAGAGAAACATGGACAAAAACATTCTTAAAACGTGTTAGCTTCATGGTCATAAACATAGAAGTTCACTAGTTCTCTCCATTTGTAATATAAGGTGCTTGGAGGCATAAAGTTCACTAAGTCAAGAACTGCAGAACAAGGCAAAGCCAAACCACAGGAACAGCTGTGCATCCAGTTATATTACTTGGTGGAAGGGCAAAGCAATTAAGAAATTAAAAGAAGCTGGGCTTTTTTATTGTTGGATTTAAAAACTGCAACAGCTAGCACTAAGGTCCAAGAGTGCTATGCTCTATTAAAGCAACACAGGCAACAGAAATGGTACTAATTATTTATATGACAGAGAGCATCTAGGCCACTGAATTTTAAAGAAAAAGAAAATTGAAAAAATAACTGCAAGGATACAAACCACTGGCTTTACCAGTGAGTCTGGTGACCTGTAAACCAGGTTTTGCCTATAGAAGTCTGTTTCGAGGACAGCATATTTTCATTCTGTTTTGGCTAGTTAGCAGCTATTTCGCTCACAGTTAAGAAATCAATTGACTGGAAAAAACAGGAATGCTTGATGAGCATCTTACAATTCACTACACCTACAATTCTGAAGGGCATCAGGAACTCAAAGCAGGTCAGTTCTGTTTCTTAAGGAAGTACTTCAATAAGTTCATGAATTAAACAGAAACAATTTGAGTCTATTACAGAAGATTCAGACAAAGTTTAGGTAGCTTTTCATGTGTTAAGACCAACAGGTACTAGTTTCCAACCAGCATTCAAGTTAAATTCCTGCTAGTACCTTCCTTTCACAAATCAAAGCAAAGCAAATGTTTATCTACTGCTGTTAATAACAGAAGGAAACTTAAGACACACTACAGAAACAACACAAACATATTCTGCCCATACTAAAATGTGTAACAGTTCAAGCATGTGCAAATGTCTCATCCTTGGTAGAAAAAAAAAGTAAACTAACATTTTTTCAGTTAGAAGTAAATACAGAAGCTTAGGGAAATAATGGTATATATCCAATGCACAGTTAAGATCTATCAAACTAATGGCACAGGGGTCACTACAGTGTATAACCAAACTGTTCTATCACAGAACTCCCTCAAACCTTTTAGCCATAACCCCCAGACAGGGAACTTCTTCACTGCTCCTCTCCACAGACGAGTGATCAAAACTGCTTGAGAACTCGTACTGAATTCAACACCACTGACAGAAACAGCAGTTTTCTATTATGTAATTGTGCATAACATACTCAGTGTTGCTTTAGTACTTGTTTATTCACAGTCCATTTTGCACTAAGTATCCTGCACTGGTATACACATTCTAAGCATGACATACCCATTGAAACCATAGTACCTACTATAAATTCTCCTCAAAAACAAACAAAAAGTTGCTTTGCCATATTCTGTGCTTCAGCATTTTAAGTGGTCACAACTGATACACAACACAGTAGATATGAATTAGAAAACTGTGTAGATCTTTTTCCCAGTAGCCTTACTGCACTCAGATATGAACTATTTAGACACACTGCACACAGAAACACATACCTGGTTCAGAAGGTCCCACAAACTTCACAACTTCTTCAGACTTATCTGATGCTGCCATCAACTGCGTAGCTCAGAATTATTTATTCCCAATGTCCCCAAAGGCTTTGTGTATGCTCCTCAGCCTCTTCCACATAAATCCTCTACAATCCAGTACAGCAGCAACTCTGCTCACGAACAACTTTAGTCCATGGATGAAGAAAGTATCAAGAATATAATCCTCATCTATTGTGAAAAAAGAGGTCTCCTTCCTCTCCTGGAGCAGTCGGTGTGCTTCAGACCATTTGTAGCACTCATTTCAGCTTTTCTTCTGAAACCTTTTTTTCCTGAGCAAACTGTATCCAATTTAGCAAAATATTTGCACATCAAATCCACCAGATTATTCCACATTAAAATGTTCAGCCGTGGCAGCATCCATGTTTCAAACAGTTCAGATACCCAGGTACCCAAACAACATTCTGCTTCTGTGATTCTTGAGATGTATTCCACATGCTTCCAACAAGGAACAGGCAGAGATGAATTGAAATAATTGTTGGCAAAAAACAGTGTAATAAATCCAGGTAAATGAAGCAACATACACAAAACAGGAAATTCCAGACATTTCATGTTGTTCCAGAAGACCAGAACTCTGCTCATACTGTGAAAATTACTATATAGCATGTGTCATCTACAGCAGGTATCACATGTGAAAACTGATTTGGCTGATGACAGGTGGATCTTCCTTGTAGAACATGCAGCTCAAATAGCACAGCAAATCTATACGATTTATTAACAAATGTATGTTGCTGTGGACTTGCCTTCCAGCTTGCAGAGATGTCCTAACACACATTAGGAGTAATAGCCTTAGTGTAGTCGAAGCCCGAAAGACCAGCAAGAAAATGACTGAAAGTGCTTATAGAAACCTGTGGCAGTGCACAAAGATAGCAAGACCAAGTAAGATTACTTGGGGTCTGAAAAGAGAGCTGTAATTCAAGAAAAGAAGCCAACAAAGGCGTAAAACTGAGGATAGGATCACAATAAAATAGCAGGAGAAAGAGGGAACACGTAGCCATGATTACAACAAGAGGAAGGTCAGACAAGAAAGTTACAATCAAGGGAAGTCAGTAGAGTTACATAAGATACTGAGAAAGATTTTTATTAAACACTAAAGCTAAGGCAATAATGAAGTTAAGCAAACCACTAAAAGGGGGAGAAAAATAATTCAAAGGAAAAAGCAGGCAACTGAAGTTTATAGTCAGACATCAACTAAGAGATGGAGAAATTGACTCTCAAAGTACTACACCTAAGCATTTGTCAAGAAGCTCAGAATACCAGGCAAATAGACTTAGTCCAGATTTTGAAGTGCTTTAAAGTTTAACACCATTTCGTGTCCACAAAAATATGGATTAAAATCTCCAGTGCCACAAACAAAACAAGAAGGTGCTTTACAAGCTTGCCTCAGACAGCTCTGCTAGTTTAGCTGAACCTTGGCCCTCAGCAAACCCCTTGATGCTGGAATCCTCACTGTCCTTCCTGAAAAGACCTTGTCAACACGTGAGCAACCCAACTCAGACTTTTTTTGGCAGTTCTCCCAGAAGCAGCATGCCTTGGTTCTGATCCACAGCTTCCCCTATTAATCCAGTTCTGAATGTAACAGACCCAGACAAGCCATTGCACAACAGCTCTGACAAACATGCAGAGGGAATATGAAAGATCCGACACCTCACCCTTGATCTAGGCCAGGACTAGAAAAATGTTTCCCCGAAGGAAAAGGATGTCTTTGGTACCAACACAATGCAAAAGCCTTGTGATATGTGCAAGACAAGCTGCTGTTCCAGGATATTTACCTTTCTGCAAGCAGGACAAAGTCCATTCTCATCAGTGCGGATACGATGCCAACAGAAACGACAGATTTGGTAGCCACAGGTGCAAGGGAAGAAGTTGATGTCATCTATTTCCAGAGGCTCCATGCAAAGAGGGCATTCCACAGGGTCTTCCTTAGCATCAGGGCTGCGAGACATCTTTATATGTTCGCAGAGCAGCAAAAGTTTATAATAACTTAATAGACCAAGAAGGTCAGCACTTGAAGGTCTGCAAGAGAAAAAACCAGAAGTGATCAGTACTTTTGACAACCTCTCTTTCACACATTTTTAATATTTCAGTTGTCCACTGTTTTCCTGCTCCCCACACAGGTTATTTACTATCACACAAGCACTGCTTAATAAACCTGAGTGTATCTTCCTACTTATGAGTCACACAAGTAAGACAAAAGAGGGTACTGGTGATGTACCTCCCTCTCTGTATAGGCAATCAATTCTTTAGTAGTTCATCAGCCTATGGGGGTTTCAAACTACATGTAGAGTTGTAAAGAAATACTTAGCAGTGCACACCATACATTGCTTCCAAGTTCTGTCAGAAGCTTTAAATATTGCTTTTCTTTAAGTCTACAAAACCAAAGCCAAATCCTTTAATGTAGGACTTCGTGTTTAAGATCAATTTATTCCATTGCTTAGAGACTTGGAACAACATTTAGGTCATCTATTCAGACTTTTCAGTAAGGTAACAGAATTATCTATCAAAACCAAAGAAAGCTTCTGACTCAAGAGGATTTGTTTCTTTGTCCATCTCATTTTTTGATCCAGATTTATCTCCAAAATCAGCCTGAGGACTACAACATTAAGCAAGATTTGTCAGGTACACGGCTCTCTACATGTGTCAGGCAACTTCCGCCAAGTTCTTTATGCTTTTCATCAGCATCCAATTCACACAAAAGCCCAAATATATATGCATGTGGTCAAAAAAATCCCTAAGTTTTAACTTCAAAGTAGAGCCACAATAAACTATTTTGAAGAGAACCAAAATTCAGATCACCATTTTCTTATCACATTTCACAAACTCAGTCACATTTGAGTATGCTTCTATTCTTTAAGAATGCAGCATACGAAAGTTACTTTCAGGCTGACATATTCAATCAGTTTGTGGTGTTGAGTGTTGGCTTTTTTTTCACTTAAGTACTACACTGGATATTTGAAGTAGTATGTAATCACAGCAAGCTTTCTCAATCTGCTGTATGTACATGGGAACAAATTTAAGGGCAACAATAGAATGTTTACTTAGACCTTTTGGAGAAAAAAAATAAATAAAAATAATAATTAAAAAAAAAAAAAAAAAATCACAAACTACAAACCCAAAAAACTAGAAACCACTGAAAATGTGACCAGAACTACTGGTTGGGTGGCCATCCTATGTGTAATGAACTACACCACTTCTTTACAAAAAGTGAGGTCTAGTTTTTTTAAAAATCAAAAACGCTTTTTACAGCTATTCCTTTCCCAAAACATCAATCATGCTTAAACCACACACAATCTGGAGTTCCCTTTACTTTCTCATAGACTCTTCTGTTGCATTTCTAACCAACAAGTATCAGATCATGTACCAGGCAATCTTTCTGCAGGCTTTTAGAAGCAAGTCCATAAACAAATTCTCATATTCACCTAACTTGAGTAAAAGAAACATCCACTCCTGTGTTTGGAAATATGATGACTGAATGTTCTATGAACAAACCTTTGAGGATGGCTTTGTGTATGTATCAGTGCTAGCCTTACCCATCTTTGATTTGATACTTCTTAACAAACAAACAAAAAAAACAAACCCAATCCTGTTCATGATCATCTGCACTCTAAACTATACTTCCTTGGCTTGAAGTCTCTCTTATAAAGCCCAAGAGGTTGCAGCTCAAGTTGGGACCTCCCACTTTACAGGACAGGTTAAGTTTAGCAACAGTCCACTGTGCTTGTCCCTGTCCTACCTATCTCTTCAAGAACAAAAATTCCTCTGCAGGCAGCCAGGAGAGAACTCTGGAGAACAACATCAGACACACCCAAAGCACTACCCAAACACAGAGCACAGAGCATAGAGCTTTATATCAGAATGGTCCCGTTATAGTTAAGGTAACCTGAGTTCACAGGCTAAAGCATCAGCCTTGACTAACTGCAACTTCAACTACACCCTCTGGGCACACAGTGCAGATCTGGTAAACATACACCACTGGCCTAGAGAGAAAAGTTCCACTGGACACTCACATAGAAGTTTGGATGAGAGAACAGATTTAAGATGTGGTAAGCATAGTTTCTCTATGTGGCATGAACTAGCAACACTGTCCTCTTCCTGACCTTCACAATTATTAAAATAGAAAAGCTGAATATCTACAATAATACAGCAGCTTTTGTTTTGTTATCTATGCTTCCATTGGTTCTATATATTTACAATTAATTTTGACAAGCTCAAAACCAGGTTCTGGGACCTTAGCAGTGTTTTCTACAGAGAACACTAGAAGAATCTGACCTGAAGGAAGAAAAGGATTAGGTTGTTTGAGAGCTTTGTCTTGTTTTTAGGAACACATTTCTACTGGCTGAAGAGTGGGAGTGACTGCTATACAGCCACAGCACAATTTTATTGCTTATTATGCAAGTAACTTAACACACTTTTCTACAGCAAGACTTAAAATTTCCTTCACACTTGCACAGCAGCAAAACCATTACAATACAAAACTTACTTTAAACCAAAGCACTGGATAAATTGAACAGATTTTTTTCATTTTAGATTTGGATTTGAGTTTGTCACAGATCTCCAAACAATAGGTCAGTAAGCAGGCAGCATATCCCCCTTCCACTGTGTACTCATTCCACTGCATGCTCAGCAGCTTTGAGCCTACTGAAACATGTCTAAATAAAGCTATACTAGACTAGTAAAGCTGTAGTTAAAAAGTGCTGTTTTGAAGAAACTTCAGCCACCACAGTAAAAGTACTGAACTGCGAAGTTACTACTTGGAATCTCCGCTAAGAAATGTCATCAGTTCGTGTGAAAGAAAGCTTGACATATTAGCTAGTGCCTCTGGGATATGCAGACAAGCTCTAACAAAAGTGCAACACGATTAACATTTATGAGCTGTTTAAGTTAACACTAAGAGTTCAGCAGCTGCTAGCAATAATGCCAATAGCTTGCTTCAGTCAGCAAATGGCCCGTTATTTTACAGGAGTGAAAAGCAGCTGTGTGCTATGTTTCTTGAATCTATGAAAGAGACAATATTTATTTACTATTTATTTACCAAGACTATTCCAGACAATTCAAGATTAACATCACAGGAAAAGTAACACAGCAATGGTAAAAAAACAAGAAGTAGTATTACATGCTGTTTTATCCAGAATATTTGGTCTTTGGGATCAAGTTCAAAAAGATTAAATTAATAGGGGAAAAAAAAAAGGAGAAAGGTTGTGCACGTGAACACATGCCATATAAGCATCTAGAATTTGTCCATATACTTTCCAAAAAAATGACAACTGCAAGCCAACAGTGCTCCAACAGGCTCCACATCCTGTTTACAGGAGACTGCAAAAACATTCATGCACACAGGGATGGAACAGCAGTGGACAATGTCCAACAGCATCTTTTCAATTCAGCAAATTAGCAATAGGTTATAACCATAATATAGAAATACACAGTTGTGCCACATCCCTTCCACCATACCAACTAGAAAGTTTTCTTTTCCAAACACATATGAAAAATGAGAGTTATTTTCATTAACTTTTAAAAGTGCTTACCTAGTGGATTTGACAGCTGTGTATAATCAGCTTCACTGTACAATTGTGTCTCTTTATGAAACCCTCCAAATTTTGCAGTCAAGAAGAAGAGTTCCTACTATTTGAGGGTACTCACCTAAAAACAATTTTACTTCTAATAGGTAGTGATTTCAGTCCTTTTAAGATACAGATGTTGCCTGTTCCTTTTTGACTGGAGGTGAGATTAGCTTCCAGCAGCTTGTCTTCCCTTTTTAATGTTAAGAGGTGTAATAAGAAAAAGGAGGCAGAGGATAGAAAAACTAGTTTGTAATCCATTCTTCTTCCTCAAGTGCAGAGATTTGAGATTTGACACCCCCCCCTCTCAGTTCTCCATAGTAGATACCAGAACATCTCCACTTGCTGACAGTTCATTTTAGTAAACATGTCCCTTAACGTTTAAGACCTCAGGAGAACAGCTAACTTGGATACAGACACTTCACACCATGGGCTGAACTCAGCCTTGCTATTTGCTTTAAGACACTCAAAAGTGTCACAGACAAAACCTGTAAAAATCTCATCATGAAAATCTGAGTAAAGGGCTCTCATCCCAGAAAATACTTGGCGACTTAAGGCCTCTTTAAGGAAAAAATCCAGACACATGTTATCTAATGTTTCACTCTAAGTTCAAACACACCTGACACTTAAAGTGAAGCAGGTCGGAGTCTATGCAGCAAACCTTTCGTTAGGGCTCATTAAACTTACGCAAACAGAAACTCCTACTTTTTTCATGGCCTTGGATCTTTTAAAACTCATCAGTCCCCACAAGTCTCAAACACACAGTAGATGCTGCCTGCCTAACACCACGGGGTGGGCAGCCTCCAAGACCCAAACATTCCCACCCTGCCGCAGAACCAGTTCCCTTTCCAGACTCCACCTCTGTGGTGATCCCTACACAGAAGCTGGAGGCAGAAGGAGCCTACAGTAGACTCCAAGCAGCAGTGCCAATGGGTTACCCCTTGCTGGGAGCAGGGGAGCAGCAGCAGTTCTGTCAGCACAGCTGGCACAGGGGCACAGCAGAACAAGGCCCATGCTCAGACTAATTCCTCCTGGCTACTGGCTTTGCTGAAAGAAGAGCAACCACAATCCCCCCCCCCAGCCTATGAATGTAAGACAGGCTACCACCTCACTGCATTGCAGTGACCACTGGAAGGTTTACATCCAAACTTTTTCTATGCAGAGAAAACCCTATTTTACTTTAAGCACACAGAACTGTGGGAGATGTAGTGAGTTAAGTCATTCAGGGCCCCACAGAGAACTCGTTCGAGAGTCCACATATGCACACCCCAAATCACAGATGTATAGTCTGGTCATTACAACACCTAGTCTTGTATCTTAAGTTATTTACACAATTTGGAAGACATCTGGGGAACTTCCCCAGGCCACCTCTTTGACCTGCTGCCCTTCGCTTTTATCATTTTTTGGAGCACTATACAAAGAAAGCAATCCCTTTCTCTCACTGACCCTTCCATCAAAATACGGCAATAGTTTACAATCACCTGGTTACCAACACTAGTAAAGGAAACAGCACAACTGCTGAAAAACAGGCTATGTTTTTGTAAGTGTTATGGTGCTGGTACTGACTGAGAACAGACACCTCATTGGCAAGCAAGCAGGCTCTTGAATTAATCCAAGTTAATTTTCATTTGAGACAAAGGGAAAGTTCACTTCCTACTTTTCCTGAAGTGACCGCACTGAACGTTTAAAGCAAACTGCAGTACTAATTGCAGAATCACACCCAGTAACTGCATGGTCTGCTTTCTCTCACGTCCTCTCTAGAATAATGTCTATTACTTGACCTCTGGTGTGCAGTTACATTTTGATCACACCACAAATGGATAAGAAACTAAGAGGTGGACAATGTCCCGCATGCTTAGAAAGCATGACCAGAAATCAAGTAGCTATCTCAGTACTTGTAAAAACAGTGCTACACTCACTAGGATTACCCTCAAGTTATTTATCTCAAAGAGATAAAAACTGAAGTCCTTTGCTTTAAGCCTCCCTGCATGTGCTTAGGGAGCTCACTCTCACGGTTGCAAACTTTGAATTCTGACAGCAATAAGCAGTTGCACCATTACTTGAACCAAGAAGACCAAAGCATAAGTACCAATCCTAAATCAACCCTCCACTATGCCTGTGTGCATCACACAGACCCACAGAAGCTTGCACTAGCACTGTGAAGACAGACAAGCACCTAGGAGTAGCAATTTTTCAAGCAGCATATTCAGCAACAGTGCAAAAATCAGCCTAACAATGTACCGGGTATGTTTTGACCTAAAGCCCCCAAGGAACCCAAATAACAAAAAAAGGCAGATGACTCCTGCTAAATTGAAATGAAACTACCCATTCTTTATACAACCACTATGAACACAAACTATTTCAAGACAGTTATGTGACAAAAAAAAGTTATATACCACAAAAAGATGCTTTTCTCTCATTTAAGCTAAACCAAGAATTGCTACTGAAACCTTATTGTTACAGGATTCAGAGCTTTTATGCATGTACATGAATGCAAAGCAAGCAATTATTTATTCAAATACAAAATCAAGGTGTTAACTTTTATTTAGAAAGAAAATAGGCCAAGTAAATTTCTGACACATACATCCACAAGCACATAAAGCCTTGGATGCAATTAGCCAAGATGACAACACTATCCTAGCATCTAGGTCAACTCACTCAATGAAATTAAAATTTAAAAATTAATTTCCCACATTCATATAGGTTAGAAATTGAATGCTGGTATTCTTTATTTTCTCTTTCTGCATGTCCTCATTCCATTTTTGTACCTATAGGACCACTATATATAGACATGATATACCAAAAGCATTTGGATAACAAATTGAAGTAGGCTATACAATTATTACTTTAAATATTATAGCAGCCTGTGTCACAGACAATGACCTTCTAATATTGGTATAGATATTCCAGCATGATTATTTCCTCAGGACATGAGCAGGAGATGCTTGAACAACACATTGTTGTTCAATATAGGCATACCTATATAGTATATATACCTATATAGCAAATTATGTAACACATTGTTGTCAAATAATGTTACAGGGACCATAACATATCATGCAAAAAATCTGCCAAAAATAGATTGAACAGATCCTCTTAAACATTAAATAAATTCTGTCTAAACTATCCTGAATTCCGTATCTCTCTCATTACTGGGGAAAAGGGTGCTACGCCATTTCTTGTCCTTTTTCTTCAGAACATCTCTTACCAGTCACTGTCAAAAAAAGGATCTTGATAGATCAGTTTGCCAATCATGCAGCAACCACAGACAGCTATTAAACTGGCTGTTTGAGGAATGGAGAGTCTTTATTCTGTTCACGCAGCACCCTAGCACAAAAAACACTCATTCTGCAGTCAGGGTACCTACACATCAGTGTATCCTTGTTCAATTTTTCCATATTGCTCTACTCTATTTAGTCCTTAGTAAAGCGATACTTGTAAAGCACTACCAGCACGGGAAAACTTATTCCATGTCCTAGTCTACCAGTTTTCTCTGTGGTTGAAGACTAGCATATTTAATTGTAGTAGACTCACATTCTATCACAAAAGCACTATCAAGAGAGTTGGAATAATCCTTTGGAAAAACAAAGGGGTTTTTTTGTAAAAGACAGGTGACATAAAGATTAAAAGCTTTGTTGATCCATATACAAGCAGTAATTTGTGATACACCACCACCTAATTGCAAAGGTGGTCAATAACATAACAAACCTTATTCGGTACCAGTGAAGAGGCCTGAGCAAGCCGAGTTCTTTTCATAACATAAAAGGCAGTTTCATAGAATTTACCAATATCCATTTTTTCCAGCGCTTTTACCTCTGCAGATTAAAAACCCCAAACACAGACGATTCATGCTCAGATGTTGGTGCTACCCTGAGTAAATTTGGGGACTCTGGCTGGAACAGCTTTAAACTTCAACTCATCCCATGTTGCAACCCCTGAAACCATGACTTTGAGCTACTGAAGCATTTCACCCATTAATTTCTTATCCTTTTGCTTCCTTTTACTCACTGGCTTAAAAGCTCCAATTTAAAGATCAAGATCAAGCCTCCAATTTGAGTCTGCAAATTAAAAATCAGATTAATTTGAGGGAAGGGCTAACTTGTCAGCTACAAGGTGTATTTTTTTTCTATTGATAACTACTATATGCATTGATCTATAACTAAAGAAAGCTTGTTTTACTTGTTTACACCAATGCAGAAAGTCTGCATTACTCATACTTAAGTTACTGCTTTTCAGTATGCAATATGTTCCTCTGTTTTTTGAAGCTTTGTTTCTCAATCCAGGATTGCTGATGAATTTCTTAACTTCTTTAAGAACACAGCTATATGGAATTTTTAAACTAGTGAAATGCACAGAAGACATACGGACACTTAGATGTGTTTGTAAGACAGTATGTTCACAAAACTTGAAATCAATTAAGTTATCTAAAAGTAGCAATGTTAACAGTAGGTTATATCTCCAAATCCTTCAAGGTTTCAGAACTAGTATAGCCTATCCTCATTCTCCTTTCCTGAGGGTAAAAAAAGAAAGTTTTTTTTACCTGAAGAGAATTGGTTCCTCCAGTGAAAGCGAACATAACACTGAACTAGTAAATTAAAGTGATATGGCCTGTGTCTTTAAGACAAGTTGGTACAATGGGTAAATAGATTTCAGTTCTTGAGCTAGTGGGCTCTAATAGTATAATTAATGCTAGAACTCAGTACTAGTATCAAACAATGCATAATGATTACATGTTGAATATGTTGACTACTAGAGAAAATGCTAATTTAAGGAAAAAGGATCACTAAGTACAAGACTTAAATTATAACCAATTTTAATGGGGAAGTTGAGCAAACAAACTTGAGACAATCTGAAGAACAATTTCAAACTTTAAGAAAAAAGAGCTTAACAACCCAAAACACAAACTATGCTGCCTGAGTCACCACACTGGTGCTACCCTTTGCACAGCAGTTGAAGCTGTTCTCCTCCTCTCCTGTGCCACACCTCATCTCTCTGCCTGTCTCCTAGGCAGCCCTCTCACCACTCCTCACTTTTCATCAGTTTCTCTGGGCCATTCAACCTCTTCATGTTTTCCTGTGATGCCTTCATCCAAAAGACAAAGAAAACCACCGTTCTCCAGGCTTCCGGCTACTGGAGTTTTTATCAGTCTGTTTCTTTCTTCACTGAAGAAGATAGGTAAGAACATATTATTCCACAGTGAAAGCTTCTTGTGCTAGCTTGTATTAGACTGCATACTTAATAATAATGGCCAGTATTCCCAGATCCAATTATAAAAGAAAAGCTCAGTTCTGAGGAGCTCCTCAACCTTTAAAGAGACACGACCCAGAAATTCTCACACACAGAATAAATCATCTCATTTGAGGCTGCAAGACTGCATTTGAATATAACCCAGTTTGCAACATCCTGCAGACAGCCATCACCTGGATAATTTACCACAAGGGCTTATTTTTGACCTGCTGCTATAAAACTGTATTACTTCATATATTACTACTGGTCTGATCTGAAAGAAAGCTTGAGGAACGAAGGCCTTATTATCACTGAACTACAGTCTAGCACAGAGCACCATCAGTGCTCAGAAGGAAATGTATACATTTTTTAATAAAAAACTTCCATTAAAGGAAAGATCAGGTTTTACAATAAAAAAACCTTCCATTTGCATTTCCATGATGCAGCAGGAACAGGATTGCTACAGGATCTTTAGAAGTCCTAGCCTGTCTGTCAAGCTGTACTCAGTAATTAACACTTGAACTACCAGTGCAAAAACCTTGTAACCAATTTTCTTATTAATTCCTGGATATTTATCTTATCCAAATTAAGAAAAAAATACACAGTTAAACCTCCTGCAAACAGACCTCCAGAGATTTGTTTAAAATTATTAAATATCTTCCTAGCAAAAGAATAATCAGGTTTTTGTCCCTGGAGAAGCAGTTACAGCAACCATATCTTCCACAGAAAGCGTAACAAAGGAAAATGCCAGTGAAGCTTAAGGTGCACTTAACACATTAATTTTTTCTCCTATGATTTTTTATGAAAACTCAAGGATCTTTAAATGTTAAAATGCAGCACTGTCTTTTCCTCTTAGGGGAACAGTATCCAATAGCTAACACACTCCTGAAATTATCTGCTGAGGGGGGAGGAGGGAGGGAGGAAGCACAAAAAAGGGGGATAAAATCTGATCACAGATACTCATTATAATGCATGGTGCTGTGAATGAAAAAGACACACAAGTATTAATTTTGTCCATAAGAATTCCAACTATTACTTGTAGAAAATAAGACAAAGTGGAAGAATGAATGACCACAGGTCATGGCTTCTTGTCTCTACTTGCCAAGTACCTCAGGAACCTTCCAAATTCCCTAACTCCAATATTAACATAACAAACCAGAAAAGTATACCAGGCACGTAGTAGTATTACTAAAACTCCCCCACACAGGATACGTTGGCAAGTAGTAAATTTTCTGTTTATATGTAAGCAGGGGGGACTGAGCACCCCACCTGTCTTGCTTCTAAGAGTCCCCTTGAACAATTTTCTTAATTCCACACTGCTCAAGGTGCTTTTCTTGAACAGAAATAGTACAAGTCAATATACTAGGTAAGTCTTCTTCCACATTATCAAGACATGAATAAAAGTCAAGAACTATTCACTCTGAAGCATAATAACTAAATACACTTTAGGCCTAGAGAATGGGAGATCAAGCCAGTGTTAGCAACAACCCCTCAGTTCCCTTCAGAACCGTCCTTGAAATCAGGCAAGCACCAGAAGATCTGAGAGAACACATTAAGTAATTATCAAAGCTCTTTATGTACGTGTTTAAAATTTATTTAAAACAAACTTTGAAAAATGGATTATAAACTACTTAATGTTGATTTGTTTTCTCCTCACATTCTCAATTAAGGTATATTTACCCTAGGCTTCAACTCTTGCATTTGTTCAATACTTCCAAAAGAAAACAAAAGGATAAGCTGACCTTTAAATATTACAGACAGACATATTGACATAAATATTAAGATCTATTCTACACTTCTCAAGTAACTTTAAACTACAAACATGAACATATCAGCCTATTATTGTTTTCTTAGCAACAACGGTATTAGATCTTGTATTAGATCATGTTTTTCCATAAAATCATGAAAGAATAAAGACTTTTTATTTGGACTGGAGGGGAGAGAAGCACCAAAACAAGTCTTAGTCTCAGAAATCTGCACAGAGAAAGCCTTAAAGAGCTCATCAATAGGTTCTGGATGAGCAGTGATTGCAGCTTGAGTACTTCTGCTAATCAAGGAATAATGCAAAGCACCGAGCTCCAAAGAATACAAACTTTGTCAAAGTCCATGCACTCCTCAGTGCCCACAACTGTCGTCAAATTCACTGGCAGCTGATGCCAGAGATTAGAGGACTGGCATGAAGTATGCCATATGACAGATTAATTTAAAAAAAACCAAAACAAACAAAAATCCAACACAAAACTTAAGCCACATTACATTTCTGAATCCAAAGGTAGGAGCAATAGTACAGCTGCTACCATTCCTCCGTGTAGGAGAGTGCAAGGAAAAGTGCTGAAGCAATAACAGCTTCTTTGGTTTGTGGTTTACTCTATCATGGTTTTTTGCACTACACAGTTTAAAATATTTCAAGGTCTGTATCAAGTACTTTGTCTTGTAACGACTCAGGTTACACATGGTCAAACCAAGATTCAGCTGTTTGTTTTTTTTTAAATAGGGTAAATCAGCAGCAATTTCTCTTCATCTATGTCACAAACATGCGTGGTCTAGAGCTCACTTATACAGAGCATATATAATGCAAACAACTGAAATATATATGAAGTTCCAATTCAGGTCTGATGTGAAAATCACCTATTACTGTTTTGTCCAGTCATTTCTAGAAACAGGGCTTGGTGGGAAAGAGGGAAGAAGAAAAACAAAACAACACATCAAAAAAAAACCCAAACACCCCAAACAAACAAACTAAAAAACCCCACACAGATTCTCTAGTTCAAAGTGTTCCTGACTCAGCACAGGAAGAATGAAGCCAAAATTTTCTCTTTAGAAGGATCAAACTGAAGTCAATTAAGTTGTATTTCGAATCTTTTCCAAGGAAAACATGCAGCTTGGGAAAGATAGTGATAATCAGCAAGCAGTCACAGAACACTGACACGAGAATTGGCTTTCCTACTCATTAAATACTACAACACTCTGGAATATATTAGGTAGTTTAGAACTGGGATTTCTTGTATTTATTAGAACTCTAAAAGCCCCAATGTCTTTATGTGAAAAATTGGAAAGAGCTTTGCCCTCAATACCTGCACATTAATTCTTTATCTATGTTTTTCAGTACAAGCTCTACTTGCTGTAAATGAGGAGTACAAATTTACAAACTGCACGTAATAATTTCTTGATCAGGCAATTTTTAATAAAATTTCGGCAGGGTAAAGCATAAAATCTTCACAAACAGCTATGAAGAAGAGTTTTAAATTCTAGTCCATAATTATTTTTAAAGCCATTTTGCTTAAGAATTTGACTGAGTTTGCTTCCTCAAGTTTAGTTTAAGTTATTTGCAGGTTTACTTCCACAGATTCTGGTCATTCACAAGTGTTGATGAGGCAGCTGGGACAGAGCACAGTTCTTACCTGCTGAACCTGTATTTAAAAACTTTTGCTAATGACTTTACAGATGCTTTTTAAATAGGTAGCTGCAGTACCAGATTTTTACGAACAGGAATTTACCTAAAAATGTTTTAGAAAGGACTTATTTGTCCTTTACTGAAATAAAACATTTTGCTTAGAAAAGCATTAAGATATTTCAGAGAAAATAACAGAATTTATCTTTGCATTTCCTCCCTTTAGGTTTACAGAATCTGAGGAACACTGGTACTTTCAGTACTGCACATTATTTCAGGTTCCACAAGGTATTAATGATCCAAAGAGGAATCCATTCATAAAGAGAAACACACCACAAATCTTGCAGCTTTTAAGATACAGTCTGTAATCAAGTCCAATGACCATGCTAGTTAGAGTAGGAAATCAAAACAAGGAGACAAAATATTCAACTGTTCACGGAGAGACAAGCTCCCACAAATAATTTTTCAAGCCAAGTCAAAGATCACGTGGACCAGAACAATTTTGTTTTCTTCCTAAATTTCAAAAAAACTTTCAATAGGGTCCTGCCGAGCTCTCCAAAGAAACTAGGCTGCCATCTGTAGTGTCTGTCCTCTAACAGGTTAAAAACTTATTTTTTAAAAACTTGGCAACAAAAGAAGGAACAAGGGAACAATGGGAGCTCCATACCATTTTCTGATATCGCAGACAGAAGTCACTCTATTTATTAGCAATCTGAAACTGAGGATAAAGTGGGCAGAAGCCACTACACCAAAGAACTTCCCATTTAAGACTATCTCATGGTCTTAAATATCTCACTGGATTGAAGACTGATATAACAGTATGAAATGTATTGTTGCTAAATACCAAATGATGCAACCAAAGAAGAATTACTCCTAAATGAGCACAATGATATGCCAATCTACCTAGCAATTTTAAGGAACAAGTTCTCTGAGCTGTCATAAGTATCTCCTGTGAAATCTGCTCAGTAGTCAGTCATAGTCAAAAGCCAAACTAAATACAAGGAGTTATTAGGAAAAAAGCACCAAACATCATCAATGTAGAAATCCTCAGTGCACAGGATAACTCTGCTTTCCTCTCCCCACACACAGAAGAAATTCAAAAGTATAGAAGGAAAAACAAGAATTAACAAATTTATCATAGGAACAAAACTAATCCACTGGCAAAAGGGTAATGTGGGTGCACAGTATGCAAGACAATGCAAGAGTCAGAGAATATGTATATATTCACCTTTATATATATTACATTATATATATAAAAATATAAATACAACATTGTCTGGTTAAACTGTGCAACTCTTTGCCATCAAAGGCTTACAGAATTCAAATGGTTTAAATATACTCAGACAGGCTGACCGAGGTGGAAGATCCAGTGTAAAGTGCATAGGTCAAAGACTATTAAGCAGAAAATACTCTGCCAAGGAAACAGCTGGGCTAGACATTTCCCCAGCTAAAGTCCATAGACTTCAGGACTGTTTTCAGAAAGCATTCGAGGAAGTACCACTATGTTCACCCTGATCTTAGTCTTCCCTAGAGCTCCAGCCTGCTGCTAGGCACTAACCACAGCAAGACACCAGGCCAATTTAATTCTGATTCAGTAGAGCAGTTCTTGCTCATTTATTACCAAGTCCCACACTTTTAGAAACACAGAAAGGGGAAAAGAACAACTAATACACACTGCTGAGTTTAAGTAGTTTTGGACACTTCCACATAGTTTTTATTTCCTATCCCTAGAGCTGACTTTAGTGTTTTTTATAAGCATGCTTTTAAGACTACATCTTAGAAGCATAAGCAGTTATTTACGTAGCAGCTGCTAAACACAAGGTGAATGAAATGCACCACAGAGAAAAGACAGTGCAAGTATAAGACTTCCATGTCTATCTTAAATCAAGAGAAGTTCTCCTCACTTAATTTCATCTGAAGTCCTGAAGCTGGTTACCAGCAGTTAGCCAGGCAATAGAAACACACACTATGAAATTTCACAGCTCTGTGAAGCAGTAGTAGTAAGTCAGGAAATTATGTTGCACTGCTGAGAAATATTCCCCAATTTTGAGGAACAAAACTTATTAGAAGCTAATTGAATGTTACAAATCTCTTCATCTCCCAGGTAGCAGCAAATATACTACCATGAGCAGAATGACAGCTGCACCACTTATTTTAACACTACAGGTACCACCAGAAGTTCCCAGAATTCACTGCTATCTCGTGATGCTTTCTGTTACAAGCCTTCACAAGACACCATGAGCAAATCTATGGCAAAAAAAATAAAAAAACCCAAAAAACCAGATTTGTGTCCAGTGATACCAGGTATTGTGACGGAGAAACATTTAGTGATAGCACTGAGATACTTACTCGGCTTTTCTAGAATTTTGCAACTGATAAAAATTTGAGGAAGTCATTGGCCAGACCAAGATTTAAGGTTTAATCTGCTTATATAGTGGGAGTACAGAGCTGTTTCTCTAGTACTGCTTTAACAATGTTACACGCCAAAAAAAGCTGTAACTAAGCTCCAAATCTTCAGCATTCACAGAAAAGACTAACTTACCTACTGCTAATACCACTTGGAACGAGCTGTCTACACCCATACTATTTTTGGTTTGTTTACTTGTTATTACAAACAAAACTTTGCTTCTTGACACACGACTATCTTAACCACATCCAAGCAAAACTCCTCATGTACTACAACTTAATACATAAACTGTACTGGCAGCCACAACTCAAATCTTACCCATTTGAAGAAAAAAGAAGCAACACATCTGCAGTCAGTAGATTTTAGGGCCTCATATTACCCGATGAGAAGACCTCTCCTTCTAATGTTTTTCACACTGGTGCTGTTCCTTCTCATCAGCAAATAACTTTAAGCAGCAGAGAGTACAGTTTTAGCCTAGAGAGCAACTGAAGTAAATTCTGGAAAAGGGTTGGATCAAAATACACAGAGCTCAGTTGCAAAGAACTACAGGTACTGCTATATGGGACATGAGAAGGGAAATACAAGAGAGACTACATAAACCCAGTCTGAGCAGCCTCCAGGAGGGTCCCTCCTTTATCACCTGGTAGCAAATGTTGTAACATCGAGATTCCCACTAGGTGGAGAAAGACCACCCTCAAACATTTTCTCACTGGATCCTCTCAGCTAGACAATATAATCAGGAATTCAGATTTACATATACTCACTTTACTTGGGTAAGGTTTACAGGAAAAAAATTAATCATGTATTTGTTCAGATTTGCAGACAAGCTACAAGAGCCTGTACCCAAGTAATTCCTCTGGTTAATTGCCAGAGTAAGCTTGTTCTCATAGCATCCTGCCCTAGCAGGCATAAAATAGAGGAAGCAGGCTGCCATGGATTTAAACAGGCTATCCAAATCTTCAGAATGTGAGGCATGGGAAAGATTCCATGATGGACCAAAAAGCCATTAAGCGATTGCTGTACTGGGAAGGATGCAGAAGCAGAGTACAACCCCCAACCAACATCTGTAGGCATTAACAACCACCACACGCAGCCTAGGGGTTTTATCTGAACCCACTTATCTCCTCAGCAAGGGCAAGCAGCCCAGAGAGGTCAGTATCACAAAGAAGACTGAAGGAATGCTTCACTTTTTCTGGTGGTGACCAAACATACAACAACAGCAACAAGGAATCAGAAGTAAGTCTCAAGAAAGACTTACTTCTCAAAAAAACGAAACAAAAACCCCAAAACAAATCACAGCCCAGAGCCTCAACTCCAAGAACTAATTCAGTGCTTCCTGAAACTTTGCATTTACAGGGAAATCCTCTGGAGAAGTATCACAGAATTTCCTCAACAAGGGAAGTCTGTTTAGAGAAACATTGTTTTAACATAAAGAGGCTGCAGTTAGCCCCATCAGCCAAATGTCACCTTGCACCAGTGAGGCTGTTTCCTTGCCTTCCCATAGTGCAATGGTAAAATAGTAACATTAAATCTTGGGACTCAGGCTGCTTGCACAGTTTGAGTCTTCACTACTCTTCACCCTAAGCTGTAGACTGCTTGCACAGTTTGTTCTACAGAAGAATCCTCACTTCCAAACAGGGTCCATTGTGCTCATTCACTGCATCAGGCATAAAGGAGACACGAGGTCTACAGGCCCTGTCTAGCAGAAGGGGAATTCAGAGGGCTAACAAAGCTGAGCTAACTAACTCTCCACAAGAAAACACAATGGGTTTTCCCTGAGATAGCATTGCACAAGATTCCAGGAGCAAAGGAGGAAAAATATTTGTTTCTAACAACATATTCTCTATGGTGATTGAATGACTGGGCTGCTACTGAAGCAAAATTTGAAACTATAAAAGAAATCTCATACCAATGTCTCTTGCCCATCGGTTTTCCATTCCTGGAAAACGTGTAACTCATTATTTAATTGCATTAGAGACTGATGCAAATATACTTAGGGAGGGTGAATGTTCTCAGTAAAATATGAATGCACTTGTAAAATACTTCTTGCTTTTCTACAAATTAAGCTGAATGAGTCTGCCCTAGAAGCTGAGATCCTCACCTTTGCAGAAGGTAATTTACTGCATTAAGATTTCACACTATCCAAGCTAGTATGATTAAAAACTGTGGAAGTATCAAAAAAAAAAACAAGTAAGAAAAAAAAACAAAGAACCAGCACATCCACCCTCAAAAAATTAAAAAACTAGTATGCCAGTGTAACTCCTCTGAAAATCCTTGGCTTATCACTGCCCTCTTCCACCCCATGAGAAGAAGCACAAGAAGTAACACAACTGTCTTCCACTAGTAACAGTGTAGGGTTTTTTGTTTGGGCCCAGAGATAGATGTTCATCTCTGAAACTAGGAAAGGATTTTTTTTTTACTGTACCCTTATATTTGCTCCAAGTTTCTCCACTCTCAGAGACAACCAAAAAGCTTTGTTTATTGTGGCCTGTTCCAGTGCCAGACTCTGCATGGCCAGCACAGTGATAATCACCAAAGCCCTCAGTGCAGAACAGTGCCAGAAGCAATGTGGTCCTCTCTAGATAAAAGTCAGATACAGAGATTCAAGAGAAGCCCCAAAGTAGTAGGTCTAGAAGATTAAATAAAGGAAGAACACCTCAGTTTCTTCATTAGTACAGCAATCCATTCTAAGCCTTCGACCACAATGCTCCTTTCTCTTTCAAGACATTAGTCACAGGAGAGGCCTTTATAGGCTCAAGGAGGCACTCCCTAGTACTCCTTCCAGAGAAGCTGAATCCATGCAGAAACATATCAAAGCAGCCCACCAATAAAAGCTGCAGGAATTCCTTTTCTAAGAAAAAAATCATTGGGTGCTTTATTCTGAAAGTCATTAGCACTAAACAGCAACCTGAATGAGCAGTACACTCCAAACAAGCCTAATGCTAAAATCATCTGTATAATCGATCAGACACATCTAAACCAACAGTAATTCCTGAATTCAAATAGGACAGAACCAAAAAGCAGCTGCACCCATATTTTCCTTATTCTTTTAGCACCCCAGGCCAAGTACAGCAGCTCCTGATGACAGAGTTGTACAGCACGTCCAAACTCTCATACAAGACCACTGAGAACAGAATCCAAAAAGCATCACAACATCCTTTTCCCTTGCTACAATCTCTTTTTTTGCCCTGCAGTTTTCAGAGCTCAACCATTCATGACAACTCTTCTGACAATGTCACTCTCTATTCCTGAAGAAAGTCCACTTTGTAAGCTTTATATTTGAGTCATGAATATAACTACAGCATAATTTACACATATCTCAAAATCAATTCTTAAAAAAAAAAAACCAAAAAAGCCCTGACACTTGGTTTAGAAAAAAAACCATCTGCAAATCCAATTTTAAAAGGAAAATGGTTCACATACATGGCTATTATAAACAGCCACATATCCCAAATAATCAAGGTATTTGAAATATTAATACGCAAATAAACATGAATGAGCTCAGCAGTTGCATTCAACAAGAAAAATAATCCACTCAGTCTACTGTTTCAGTGTACAGAATTTCTAGGGTCTTGGCATCAGGAAGCCAAGTAATAATGAACCAAAATGGAATACGAATGTGTGCTTTTTTCTTTTATAGTTAATGTGTGAAATGATAGAACTATCTGGTTATCTGACATGCTATGTTTGCTTTAGGAAAACAGTTAAACAAGAAGCTTAATTTGATGAGAAAGTCTTCCAAAATTAACACTAAAACCACAGAAGCTCCATTTCAAATGTGCATGCAGAAATTAAGAAAAAACACAATGGGTCATATTGCACTACGACTTTTGTGTTGGTGTGATTAGGAACTTATAACAGAAACTTGGCAGTATAGTTTAGTCTTCATCTGCAAGGTGCTAAACAGTAATTACATGTTTTAAAGAGCAACCAGAAAACCCTTATTAGTGTTCCTACAACTAAGTGGAATGGTTTCACTGTCTGATAGAAATATCCACTTCCAAAATAATGCTAAGTCACAACACCAAAGACTTACTCTCTGGGTTTAAAAAAAAAATTTCTCAAAATTTATCTAGCAAACAGCACAATTATAGAAGCATCTTTCCTGAAGACTTGAAGTGTCATATTATTCAGGGAACAGGCACCCTGGCTATCTTCCTGACAAGTGCTGCAGCCACCTCATAGGAAACAGGCTACACATTCCCACTTCTTTTATTACCTGTCTGCACGAGGGTCAGAATCGCACTGTAATGAAGAGAGCTTAAATTATCTGTACAGACCACAACACAAGTATCTTTGCTTCTCTGACTCAGTAAGACAGATTTTATCCACTTTTTAAGATTGGACATTTGTCTTTGCAAAGCAGGTTAGCGTTTTCTCTTTAGCTACTGTAATAGAAAAGGCTTCTGATCACTATTGTGCAGACACGTCAATCAGATGTTAAGAGTTTTAGTTGATAAAGTAATGCATGAAGAAAGACACAGATAGTTCAGTTGCCCACCAAGTATTAACATGGCAGTAGTTAGCTAGCAATGAATAGTCAGGGGAATAAAGAGCACCTCTGGTTCTGTGTTGGGTTTTTTTCCCCACTGTTTCTTTCCAATCTGTTTATTAAAATTTGGTTATGTATGCATGTGTTAACTGCATCATCATTCCCAAATTTATGCTAGATAAATTCCCAGCTCTCATACAAAAAGCAAACCTTTGGAAAGGGATGAAGTATTCCTGCTGCTGCTGGAACGTCAGCAACTAAATTCCCAGACCCTCTGGAAGGAAATGCTCACTGGGTGGAGTAGGTAATGCAGAAGAAATCCAAAGCTGGAGAGTAACAGAAAAGCAACATCCTCTCCCAGCAGGAAGACAGCCTAATGACATGAGCAGCAGGGACTGGCTTCCCACAGCCCCATTCCTTAAGGTTACCCATTACAGCAGCTGACACTTTAGCCATCTTCTCTACAAGGCAAGAGCTCCAAACTGACAGTATGCAGAATTCACATTATTTATCCCCCGCAAGGAGTCCCAAGGTTAAGTACTACTTCCCAGAAATCATCTTTTAATGAAAACTCCAGTTTAGTTTTTCAATTTCCATACGAAAATTATTTCAATGAAATGCTTAAAAATGTTCTAAACACTTTTAAGGGGACATCTATAGCCAAAGGGTTTTTTTAGTCCTTGAGACACATGGCTATGCATACAACTAATGATGCCAGAGCACAGAGAATATTCTCTCTAGATTAAGATCATTGGCAGCATATAAAATAGTCTAAGGTAGCACTACAAAGAATCACAGTTTTCAACATGAAGTAAGAATTCACTTTGTTACACCTGAACACAAGTATCGATACCAAGGAAAGCACAAGCCAGTGACAACTTTTCTTAAACAGAAGGACAAGGATCAAAGATAATCACAAGAGAAGACGAGTGCAAGCATGGAAGGAAAGAAAACTTGTCTTCTTCTAGCACTGTGCACCTCTGTGGACTCCTGAGACTGCCAGAGATGGAGAGGCCACATCCTGGTGCCTCACATACATTCCTGCATTCATCCTACCCCAAAGCAGCCACAAGATTTGTAGGCCGATATTGCATCTCTTAATAGACCAACATGTATAACGAACTGGCATTCTGGTCTAATACAAGATACTATCTCTGCATCCAACAAGGTACCACATCTGTATCCTGCACCTTGCGCAGCATGGACAGGATGATAACACCTGATGCTTCCAAAACTGTTATTATTGACTGATAAAAGTTATAAATGGGCTCTACTATATTAAGCAATAAATCTCAAGCTCTGATGTCCCAAGTTTTCATAAGAGTTAAAGAAAGTTTTGTTGAATTAATTTACAAATTGTTCTTTAGGGTGTGCCTAAGAATTAAAATTAATACTCAATTTACATGTTTTTCTCCATGAACAGCAAGCATGGTCATTTTGAAAGCAAATTGATTAACATAAATTATGGCATAGCAGAGAAAACCAACCACTACACTTGAGGGGTGGGGTGGAGATACTTTCAAAACAAAAACCAAAGTAAATTACCCACTACAGCGAAGTTTCCTTAGACAAGGTAGAAAGAGGAAAATAGACCCTTCATCATTCTCTATTTCAGCAGTAAAATAAGCATCTCGCATCAGTTTAAAAGGGATTAAAAAAAAATTCTTTAAGTATTTATTATACAGTCATCACATTGCATGTGTAACAGCATTATGGTTGCTGAACACCTCAACTATATTTACTTCCTATTCAAGCACATTTACAAATCTTGCACTTAAGTCTTTATCCACATTTCAAAACAAATTTGGGGTCTAGCTGTCAAAATGCATTACATACAGGTATGTAACAAAAGTATTCTTATAGGAGAAGCTGCAGTCACGCACTGCTAGAATTTATCACAACACATTTTGCACAGAAAATTATATTAACTGACAAAAGTTTAAACGGAAAAAAGCTTACAGGTTTACTGCTCTACACAAAACATAAAGGGTTCTCAACTTTTTTCAACTTCGAAAAGGCATTTTGTCTTTCAGAATGATTCTTACAGTAATTACCTATAAAAGGACTACAACGCAGAATTGCTTACATGCTATAAGCAGCTTTCTCCCCACTTCCCTTCAAAAATCATACTCAAAATAAACATTACTCATGTTTTCAGATGGACAAATGAAACTTTACATTATTTTCAATTTATCTAGCAACAGTTAAAGTACCAAATGTAATTCACTGATTAATTATATAGGGGACAAACTGCAGCAGCTCTCCTACCTGCTCTTCTTGGCAAAGAATGCCAAAATTATGTTGTTTGCAGAGCACTACTTCTCCAGTAGTTACTGAATATTTTAGAAGTCTGACCTTTTAGCTGGTGCCTACATCTAGGTTCAAGGTTAGTGGTGACCATGACAGCCAAGCTACTTATTATACCTGTCAGCTGGAGTCCAGGTTCCCAGTACCCACAGTACTCCAGGTTGCCCATACCACACTAAGCTACCCCTTGTGTAGAGAAGCCAAAAAAAGGGCAACATGAAGAATGAACCATGTCTGCATCCCAGTTAATTCTGCATACCAGAATTAAGGTATACTTCTGTGATTATTTATATCACTCTTGTTAAATTTGTTTCACTGACAAGACAAAGAGTTGAAAATTATTACTTGACATGCAAATAGATCTCTAAAACACACTCTCTTCCTTTACAGCATTCTATAAAAGTACTGGATAGCTTACAAGCACTTATCTCTCAAGTTCATCTTACAAGCACAAGTTCATCAGTCCCTAATTAGTTTTAGTCTGCAAGTGTCACTAAACCATCACAACTCTTGGTGTGTAAGGGTCAAGAGTGAGAATTATTGCCCAGTGTTTTGTTTTTAAGGGAAACACAAGTACTAAAGCACTAAAAAATTACATGTCCTTCACCTTTCATCTAATAGTGGTATCAGCATAACAAATGGTTAGTATAACACTTTTCTAGTTACTTTCCCAAAAAATTCGAAATGAAAGAACACATGCAATATTAAGACTAAGTGGTGTCAATTACTCTATCCAGAGGCATACTGCAAAGATGAAGTTCATTTTGGGTGCTAGGATCAGATTTACTTCATTGTCTACTTTATTCCAAGAGATATTGCAGACACTATGAACCAGCATACCAATGTTCAACATTAATTTTATTTTTCATTTGGGACTCCGTTGATAAATCTGATCACTAGGAAACCAAGATCTTTAAGTTCTGCCACAAGACAAATTACAGCATACTTGCAGTGACAAGTTACAGAAATTATTCTCCATTCCTTACTAGGAAATTGTGCTGTTTAGCCAACAGAAACAAAGCCCACTTTTTCTGCTTTTCCCAGAGACATAACTACAGAAAGGAACATTTAGCTACATACACTGCCACTATTCATGTGACTTTGAACACAAAGTATCCAGCCTGAAGAAACAACAAACAAAAAATCTTACAGGAGAGAGAGGGAGAAAAATACCTACACAAAACACACCACACACAGAACCTACCCCAGCTTCAGTACTAAATCACTCATTTTCCAACATCTTCTCAGCATGAGGACTGCTGTGGCAGGGGTGTCTGCACCTGCAGTACCATGGACAGGGTATGAGAAGGTTCTTCCACCTCTGAGAAGGTCACCACTGAATTCCTAAGTAAGCAGCTCAAACTAAGAAAACAAACATCATCCTTTGACTGTGCAAAAGATTCTGCAGTCTTCTGCATTGCCAACCTAATTTTAAAAACATTCTGGAGTTGCCACTGAAGCCACACTATCTACATACAGTAAGGCTTTGAATACAGGCCCTTAGTGATACCTAATTTCAAGCTCTAACATGGACAACTTTGTTAATGAAGNATGCTTCACTTTTTCTGGTGGTGACCAAACATACAACAACAGCAACAAGGAATCAGAAGTAAGTCTCAAGAAAGACTTACTTCTCAAAAAAACGAAACAAAAACCCCAAAACAAATCACAGCCCAGAGCCTCAACTCCAAGAACTAATTCAGTGCTTCCTGAAACTTTGCATTTACAGGGAAATCCTCTGGAGAAGTATCACAGAATTTCCTCAACAAGGGAAGTCTGTTTAGAGAAACATTGTTTTAACATAAAGAGGCTGCAGTTAGCCCCATCAGCCAAATGTCACCTTGCACCAGTGAGGCTGTTTCCTTGCCTTCCCATAGTGCAATGGTAAAATAGTAACATTAAATCTTGGGACTCAGGCTGCTTGCACAGTTTGAGTCTTCACTACTCTTCACCCTAAGCTGTAGACTGCTTGCACAGTTTGTTCTACAGAAGAATCCTCACTTCCAAACAGGGTCCATTGTGCTCAATCACTGCATCAGGCATAAAGGAGACACGAGGTCTACAGGCCCTGTCTAGCAGAAGGGGAATTCAGAGGGCTAACAAAGCTGAGCTAACTAACTCTCCACAAGAAAACACAATGGGTTTTCCCTGAGATAGCATTGCACAAGATTCCAGGAGCAAAGGAGGAAAAATATTTGTTTCTAACAACATATTCTCTATGGTGATTGAATGACTGGGCTGCTACTGAAGCAAAATTTGAAACTATAAAAGAAATCTCATACCAATGTCTCTTGCCCATCGGTTTTCCATTCCTGGAAAACGTGTAACTCATTATTTAATTGCATTAGAGACTGATGCAAATATACTTAGGGAGGGTGAATGTTCTCAGTAAAATATGAATGCACTTGTAAAATACTTCTTGCTTTTCTACAAATTAAGCTGAATGAGTCTGCCCTAGAAGCTGAGATCCTCACCTTTGCAGAAGGTAATTTACTGCATTAAGATTTCACACTATCCAAGCTAGTATGATTAAAAACTGTGGAAGTATCAAAAAAAAAAAAAAAAGTAAGAAAAAAAAACAAAGAACCAGCACATCCACCCTCAAAAAATTAAAAAACTAGTATGCCAGTGTAACTCCTCTGAAAATCCTTGGCTTGATTATCACTGCCCTCTTCCACCCCATGAGAAGGAGCACAAGAAGTAACACAACTGTCTTCCACTAGTAACAGTGCAGGGTTTTTTGTTTGGGCCCAGAGATAGATGTTCATGTCTGAAACTAGGAAAGAACTTTTTTTTACTGTACCCTTACATTTGCTCCAAGTTTCTCCACTCTCAGAGACAACCAAAAAGCTTTGTTTATTGTGGCCTGTTCCAGTGCCAGACTCTGCATGGCCAGCACAGTGATAATCACCAAAGCCCTCAGTGCAGAACAGTGCCAGAAGCAATGTGGTCCTCTCTAGATAAAAGTCAGATACAGAGATTCAAGAGAAGCCCCAAAGTAGTAGGTCTAGAAGATTAAATGAAGGAAGAACACCTCAGTTTCTTCATTAGTACAGCAATCCATTCTAAGCCTTTGACCACAATGCTCCTTTCTCTTTCAAGACATTAGTCACAGGAGAGGCCTTTATAGGCTCAAGGAGGCACTCCCTAGTACTCCTTCCAGAGGAGCTGAATCCATGCAGAAACATATCAAAGCAGGCCACCAATAAAAGCTGCAGGAATTCCTTTTCTAAGAAAAAAATCATTGGGTGCTTTATTCTGAAAGTCATTAGCACTAAACAGCAACCTGAATGAGCAGTACACTCCAAACAAGCCTAATGCTAAAATCATCTGTATAATCGATCAGACACATCTAAACCAACAGTAATTCCTGAATTCAAATAGGACAGAACCAAAAAGCAGCTGCACCCATATTTTCCTTATTCTTTTAGCACCCCAGGCCAAGTACAGCAGCTCCTGATGACAGAGTTGTACAGCACGTCCAAACTCTCATACAAGACCACTGAGAACAGAATCCAAAAAGCATCACAACATCCTTTTCCCTTGCTACAATCTCTTTTTTTGCCCTGCAGTTTTCAGAGCTCAACCATTCATGACAACTCTTCTGACAATGTCACTCTCTATTCATGAAGAAAGTCCACTTTGTAAGCTTTATGTTTGAGTCATGAATATAACTACAGCATAATTTACACATATCTCAAAATCAATTCTTAAAAAAAAAACAAAAAAACCTTGACACTTGGTTTAGAAAAAAAATCATCTGCAAATCCAATTTTAAAAGGAAAATGGTTCACATACATGGCTATTATAAACAGCCACATATCCCAAATAATCAAGGTATTTGAAATATTAATACGCAAATAAACATGAATGAGCCCAGCAGTTGCATTCAACAAGAAAAATAATCCACTCAGTCTCCTGTTTCAGTGTACAGAATTTCTAGGGTCTTGGCACCAGGAAGCCAAGTAATAATGAACCAAAATGAAATACAAATGTGTGCTTTTTTCTTTTATAGTTAATGTGTGAATTGATAGAACTATCTGGTTATCTGACATGCTATGTTTGCTTTAGGAAAACAGTTAAACAAGAAGCTTAATTTGATGAGAAAGTCTTCCAAAATTAACACTAAAAACACAGAAGCTCCATTTCAAATGTGCATGCAGAAATTAAGAAAAAACACAATGGGTCATATTGCACTATGACTTTTGTGTTGGTGTGATTAGGAACTTATAACAGAAACTTGGCAGTATAGTTTAGTCTTCATCTGCAAGGTGCTAAACAGTAATTATGTTTTAAAGAGCAACCAGAAAACCCTTATTAGTGTTCCTATAACTAAGTGGAATGGTTTCACTGTCTAATAGAAATGTCCACTTCCAAAACAATGCTAAGTCACAACACCAAAGATTTACTCTCTGGGTTTAAAAAAAATATTTCTCAAAATTTATCTAGCAAACAGCACAATTATAGAAGCATCTTTCATGAAGACTTGAAGTGTCATATTATTCAGGGAACAGGCACCCTGGCTATCTTCCTGACAAGTGCTGCAGCCACCTCACAGGAAACAGGCTACACATTCCCACTTCTTTTATTACCTGTCTGCACGAGGGTCAGAATCGCACTGTAATGAAGAGAGCTTAAATTATCTGTACAGACCACAACACAAGTATCTTTGCTTCTCTGACTCAGTAAGACAGATTTTATCCACTTTTTAAGATTGGACATTTGTCTTTGCAAAGCAGGTTAGCGTTTTCTCTTTAGCTACTGTAATAGAAAAGGCTTCTGATCACTATTGTGCAGACACGTCAATCAGATGTTAGAGTTTTAGTTGATAAAGTAATGCATGAAGAAAGACACAGATAGTTCAGTTGCCCACCAAGTATTAACATGGCAGTAGTTAGCTAGCAATGAATAGTCAGGGGAATAAAGAGCACCTCTGGTTCTGTGTTGGGTTTTTTTCCCCACTGTTTCTTTCCAATCTGTTTATTAAAATTTGGTTATGTATGCATGTGTTAACTGCATCATCATTCCCAAATTTATGCTAGAACATCAGTTAGATAAATTCCCAGCTCTCATACAAAAAGCAAACCTTTGGAAAGGGATGAAGTATTCCTGCTGCTGCTGGAACGTCAGCAACTAAATTCCCAGACCCTCTGGAAGGAAATGCTCACTGGGTGGAGTAGGTAATGCAGAAGAAATCCAAAGCTGGAGAGTAACAGAAAAGCAACATCCTCTCCCAGCAGGAAGACAGCCTAATGACATGAGCAGCAGGGACTGGCTTCCCACAGCCCCATTCCTTAAGGTTACCCATTACAGCAGCTGACACTTTAGCCATCTTCTCTACAAGGCAAGAGCTCCAAACTGACAGTATGCAGAATTCACATTATTTATCCCCCGCAAGGAGTCCCAAGGTTAAGTACTACTTCCCAGAAATCATCTTTTAATGAAAACTCCAGTTTAGTTTTTCAATTTCCATACGAAAATTATTTCAATGAAATGCTTAAAAATGTTCTAAACACTTTTAAGGGGACATCTAGAGCCAAAGGGTTTTTTTAGTCCTTGAGACACATGGCTATGCATACAACTAATGATGCCAGAGCACAGAGAATATTCTCTCTAGATTAAGATCATTGGCAGCATATAAAATAGTCTAAGGTAGCACTACAAAGAATTACAGTTTTCAACATGAAGTAAGAATTCACTTTGTTACACCTGAACACAAGTATCGATACCAAGGAAAGCACAAGCCAGTGACAACTTTTCTTAAACAGAAGGACAAGGATCAAAGATAATCACAAGAGAAGACGAGTGCAAGCATGGAAGGAAATGCTCACTGGGTGGAGTAGGTAATGCAGAAGAAATCCAAAGCTGGAGAGTAACAGAAAAGCAACATCCTCTCCCAGCAGGAAGACAGCCTAATGACATGAGCAGCAGGGACTGGCTTCCCACAGCCCCATTCCTTAAGGTTACCCATTACAGCAGCTGACACTTTAGCCATCTTCTCTACAAGGCNTCTGCAAGTGTCACTAAACCATCACAACTCTTGGTGTGTAAGGGTCAAGAGTGAGAATTATTGCCCAGTGTTTTGTTTTTAAGGGAAACACAAGTACTAAAGCACTAAAAAATTACATGTCCTTCACCTTTCATCTAATAGTGGTATCAGCATAACAAATGGTTAGTATAACACTTTTCTAGTTACTTTCCCAAAAATTTCAAAATGAAAGAACACATGCAATATTAAGACTAAGTGGTGTCAATTACTCTATCCAGAGGCATACTGCAAAGATGAAGTTCATTTTGGGTGCTAGGATCAGATTTACTTCATTGTCTACTTTATTCCAAGAGATATTGCAGACACTATGAACCAGCATACCAATGTTCAACATTAATTTTATTTTTCATTTGGGACTCCGTTGATAAATCTGATCACTAGGAAACCAAGATCTTTAAGTTCTGCCACAAGACAAATTACAGCATACTTGCAGTGACAAGTTACAGAAATTATTCTCCATTCCTTACTAGGAAATTGTGCTGTTTAGCCAACAGAAACAAAGCCCACTTTTTCTGCTTTTCCCAGAGACATAACTACAGAAAGGAACATTTAGCTACATACACTGCCACTATTCATGTGACTTTGAACACAAAGTATCCAGCCTGAAGAAACAACAAACAAAAAATCTTACAGGAGAGAGAGGGAGAAAAATACCTACACAAAACACACCACACACAGAACCTACCCCAGCTTCAGTACTAAATCACTCATTTTCCAACATCTTCTCAGCATGAGGACTGCTGTGGCAGGGGTGTCTGCACCTGCAGTACCATGGACAGGGTATGAGAAGGTTCTTCCACCTCTGAGAAGGTCACCACTGAATTCCTAAGTAAGCAGCTCAAACTAAGAAAACAAACATCATCCTTTGACTGTGCAAAAGATTCTGCAGTCTTCTGCATTGCCAACCTAATTTTAAAAACATTCTGGAGTTGCCACTGAAGCCACACTATCTACATACAGTAAGGCTTTGAATACAGGCCCTTAGTGATACCTAATTTCAAGCTCTAACATGGACAACTTTGTTAATGAAGCTGAGGATTTCTACATTTTTTTTGGTACAGAATCATATAGATTAATTCTAGTTGGAAAAGATCTCTAGGGTTCTCTCGTCAACCTCCTGCTCAAAGCCAGGTCAGGAAGATCAGTCGAGATTATTCAAGGCTTTATCCAGTTGAGCATCAAAATACCCAAGGGTGGATCCTGCAGAACCTCTTCCATCTGTCCCAGTGATCATCCCATTCCCTAGTGAAACGTGTTCTTAAATGCACTTACTTTAATGCATACCTGCTGTCTCTTGCCTTCCTTACACACACTGTTTTAAAGAACCTGGCTCAGTATTCTCAATAGCTTGCCCATAGGTATCAGAAGGTTACTCACCATTAGTTCCCCCTGCTTCCCAAAGCCTTCTCTTCTGCAGGCTGAAAAGCCATTTCCCTGACAAACTGTGGAATTTTAGCAAACCCTTACTTCTCCTATGCATCTTCTACACTTGAAGTCATCCATTACAATGTGAATGTTTTGATTCAGAGTGGCTTTTCATCTTCATCCCTGCACCTCCTCAGATCCAACTGCAAGAGCTAAGACCTCATACTAAAAGCTTTTCTAGTATAAGCTGAAATGAGTTCCATGCCGCCCTTTCTAGGCTCACTATAATCCCTCCCTAAGACATTCCTCAGCTATGAAGTGAGAATGTCTCCTGTTCAGCCCATAGCTCTACTTCTAGACTAGAATTAGTTATGGAAGAACATCTAAAAAAACCCCACAGAATTAAATGACAGTTTTTCTGAACAGAGCAGAAGTTTTACAGGCTTATACATACATATACACAGACACACAGACACACACACACACACTTGGATACAAAGGAAAATGTAAACCTTTCCTTGCAGTTAAGATTTACAGCAGTCATCACCTTTGTCCACTCCTTACATAATCAGTTCATGGTGACAAAAATAAACTGATTTCATTTATATATTTTATGAAATNGGGGGGGGGGGGAAGGAAACCAAAATATCTCCAAATATGAGTATCAGAAATACATCAGGGAAGAAAATAGGAGCACATTACTAGAGCTGCTGAAAAAAGAAGTGAAAGACATTAACAAAGAAGCCACAATCACTTCTATGTCTGAAGTTTCTGGTAAGGTGTAATGCCCTACAGGCAATTACAAGCAAAAGTTCCTGTATCAGTTTTCCCAACCTCCATCCTGTCCTACCAAGTTACTTATAAGGTTTATGGCAAGATAGTTCAGGACAGTATCAGCTCTTCAGACACAGCCACTCACCCTATGGTGAAGAAGTAAATAACATCAGATATTGTTCACTACTGGAAAATACATGTCATGACTAGTCAGTCAATGAAAGTCAACTTTAGCCAATGGAATAAATCTAACTACAAAGGAACTACACAATGTGCTTGAACTAGAGAACTGGAGACTGCATTTGCAGTATTAGGTACCAAAATTTTAGTTAAAACAATTATGTAGCACAAAGACTACTGTTGTACAATGTAACAGTCCTAGTGTATAAATCCATATAGTACAGTGAAACTATAAAGTTAGAAGTTTAATACATATGAGCCCATTTCTACTTCAAAGGGGCATAGCATCTATACTGAGTTACTTACACATCACAAAGTCTGTTTCCATCAGGCTTAGCAGACACTAGCCACAGGGGCTAGTGCTTTAGTTGCTTGTGCACTTTTGAAAAACTGTAAGTGTATCTGGAAGTTAAAATTGATAGCAAATATAGCACACATCCTGTGTCCAAATTTGAGGCACTATCAGGAAGTAGGTGGAAATTAGGCCTCTGGCTTATTTGTTATTTTATGATAGAAAGGAAAAGGGAGATGCTTTTCTGAAATGTGGAATTCTCTAACACATAATTCAAGACAAAAAGTCCTGAACTCTAGCAGTTTAGAAAACAGATAAATAAAACACAAGGTACGTCTTATTAAATGCAGTATCAAAAAAACCAGTGATCTAAGAGTTATATTGGCTGAAGAAAAATATTGACTCAGGTCAATGTTTTAAACTAAGTTAAGTACAGAAAACAACAGTGTGCTTGGGACACACAAGGACAGGATGATGCTTCAGAAAGATTCACAGACACCTGAGTCAACAGAAAATAGTATAAATGTCTACAAGATCAGAGTCATACTCAATCACACTTTGGGGATTGTTGTTGGCTACTAAAGGGAACACTTAGAAATGTACTTTGTGGGGAAGAGAATGAAACAAACCAATGAAACAAAAAACCAAACCCCACCGTACAAACACAAAACAAAGAAAGAACCTAAACCTCCCCCCTAGTACTCACTTTTTTCTTGGTTCTACTTCAGAACTTTACCCTAAAGACACTGCTGGGACAACGAAAAATACTAGGAATTTCAGGGTGAAATTCACTTCAGATGTAGCGACTCCATTCCCTGTCTTTCTACTACTTCAGCATATGTTCTACTTTTCTATAAAACATATCAGTCAGAAGGTGGAAGATTACACTTAATTCAGCATTCCTTAGCTAACAAGATTGACATCGTAACAAAAATCATTACGAAGCAGAGGTCAGATCAACAAGCCTAAGTATTTTAGGAAACAACTCTCAGAAATTACTGATTAGGGTTAATTTCTATTAGACAGAAATAAGGGTAAGAAATTTTAAAATCTATGCAAAAAGGTGGAAACTTAAATCACAAGACTACCCAAGGGTAAAAACTACATTACAAGGAACCATTCCTTTGGTGCAGAATTTAGGGGTAACCTTCAATTATTCAGAAGATATTATTTTTTATACTTAAACACAGGAATTTAAAGGACTCCAGATAAGAATCTTGCATCACTGCCTTCAAGTGAAGATTGAAGGCCCAATGAGATAAACACTATCAAGTCTTAAGGATTCAGAAATCAACAAGGTATAACCACTTTGAAATACTCAAGTCTAAAACTGGCATCACTGGCAACTAGTGATGTTGCAGCATCACTATAGACATGTTTTGTGTTACTAAAAAATTGCATTTTATTTCGAAAACCTATCACAGTTCAAATATTTAACCTAGAAGCAAAGGAAAACTTCAGAGGATGGAAGAATCTATCACTTATTCCACATCCCTGTTGGAAATACAGAAAGGTAGCTCTGTGCAATATTCTTTCACATCATAAAGCCCTATTCCCATATATGTGGTACACAAGTTACCACCTTCTGCTTCTAGTTTTCAGGGAAATACATATTTGTTGCTAAACAACAAAGTTGAAAAAGACCAGGACCTGCACTCAGGGCAGTATCTTTATCTCAGTGGGGAATAGAACATATAACTGCCTGAAGATAACCTGTATGCTGTAGTAAACAAATTCTACAGACAATCACATATAAAGACTTGTTCTAAAGGAAAAAATAAAAAAGGGACATCATCAAAGAGTAGTGTAGGGAAACAGTTTGAGGTAATTTTTTAAAGGCTGGGTAGAAAAGGAAAACTAATTTAGTGTTCTAAAAAGAAATACACCAGTAAAACACTCAAAAGTAGAACATCATCTTCCACAAACTTAAGTAAGATGTGTAGTACTGATTTTAGGTAAATTCCTTCTACTGCAACCTCAACTATATGGAGCTGCACTAACTCAGGCAGGTGAAGTTAAGGAGTCATTTGACAAGTAGAAAGCACTGCATTAAATCCCAAACAATCTGTCAGACTGACAAATGTATGCTATGAAAAGCACAGAAGTTCAAGTTAACTGAAAATGCACTTGTCCTGCATATCCTTTAAATTGTGCCTTTTTAATACTAACAGAGTCAGTTCTGAGCTTTTACTGACTATGAGCAGCTAAATGCAGTTCCTTCAGAGAACCCTAAGCCCACGAGACAAACTAACCAGAACTCATGAGAAACTCAAACAACTGCCTTAAGGTAAAGAAGAACTGGCTATCACATTTAAGTTTAAAGAAGAATATTAAGGAGGCCTCAGAAACATTTATACTAAACTCAGCTCTGTGTGAAGGGATGATTTCTAATATCTGGCTTTATAATTAGAAAAGACAAAAAACCCCACCCAAACCCCATGACACAGCACAGAGTCCGTCACCTTTCTTGTACTTCCATACACTGGGATCTTTCAAGTCCATTTTAAGTCCCTCCCCCAAAAAAAACCCAAAACCAAAAAAACCCACAAGCAAATGGTATAGTCAAAAGATGCTGCACTGCACCTGTATTGAAGTTACCTTCACTACATATTCAGAGTCAGTACACATCAAATACAGCAGAAAGCAGCAGGTTGCTCCTCTTTACCAGTAAGTGGCTCATTTATTAACCATGGATAACTACAGCACTGCAAATGCCAAAAGGAACCTGCCTCTCACACCTCCTCCTACCAAATACATTTGTTTGTTGCTTCACCTCTACTCAATAGTTTAATGTATATGCATATACGGATGTGCAAAGAATCTTAAGACACTCATGGTAACTAGTATTAATAAGCAGTAGAGGGAAAAAAAAAGGCATTTTACTTCTAAGCGCTTGTTTCCTGATTATTCACTTTAGTTATACTCTATGCACTAAGCTCAAAAAATAAAAGCCATGGCACTGCAGGCTTCCTTATAAAGATGGCTATATGGTGGTCTCTTTTTGATCACAGATCTTGAAAGCAGTTTGCTGGTTTCCCAGAAAAAGACACTCTTGTCTACACAGCCAATTCCAAGCAGTTTCTGCCTGAGGTACAGTGTTTTCTTATGACTGTCAGAGTCATATGGTCACACAACACAGCTGGTTCTTACCAAGTTTCACCGTGCTATGTATTTATATAGTAGTAACCAGAGCAATGGTTCTCATACAAGGTATGACACTGTCCCACCCCCAGGCAATTATGAGCCTTAAGGTTATATCTGAATGAGACCAAGAGCAAAAGAATTAAGACATCAATGGCTCTAAGTGGGCTCAGTTGGAGAAGAAAGACACTACACTGTTGAAAAGATGAGAACAGTCTTACCACAAAGCATGCTTACAATTGTAACAAATACTAAAGATAAAAATTAATTCAGCCCTTTGACACTACCCATGTGCAAAAGACAGCTTCATGAGTGTAAGAGTTGGTATTTCCTTAAACTCCCCAGCTGTTCTTCCATATATTCAACATAGGCTAACAGTTATGTAAGCAAGTGATCAGCCTCTAGTTTCAGATTAACCACCTGATGTTCTAGCACCAGTCTGCCACTAACTGTGAAACCACAACATTAATGTGTTAAATGCATGCTTTACTAAATGAAAGGATCTGCAAAAAAGCTTTCAAAGATGGGAAGAAGCTGTAATTTCTTAAACGTGGTTCCTAAATTAAAACTTCCTTGACCTTTAGCCTAGGATGAAGTTTCCTAAAAGGAAAGCTTACCTTCTTAGGAAAAGGGATTCAACTTGCTAAGAAACCAACAGAAGCACAGGCAAGCAGGCTCCTTCAGAGAAGCAACAGTTATATGATAAATGGCAGCAACATCAGGCCACTAGACAAACTGGATTAATGTGACTCTCAGAGCAGTGCTTTTAACACAACTCCAACAGTTTGGGGGTCCCCACAGTTCACAATGACTGGGGGAAATGCATTCAAACTATTTGGCAAGTTGACCTATAAACACTAATTCTGACCTAATAATTTTTGGTCTTCTACTTTATACTAGTTTAGGAGGTGTCATAGGATATTTTTTATGAATGAGATGCTGAAGACTAATTCTAGATTTCATTCAATGAAAAAGGAAGAAGTCACATGTAATGAAGCTGTAGCTATTCAAGGAGAGGAAATAGTTTCTATTTTTGCAAGTCCAAGGTAACTTCTACAGATCATATAAAAGCTTAAGGTCTTTAACTGAGAGGCACAGCTGCAGCTACAGATACCCATCTCCATTCATTGTATGTGGAAAGAAGGTATAGAAAGAAAAAAAAAGGTAGCTGAACAATTTCTCCACATATCTAGTGATTACTGTTACATACTTCTTTATCCCCACCCCATTTTTTAAGTTTCTAGGCTGTAGTTCAAAACATCCTTGCCTATCTGGGACATTACCTTCATCAAAACTTATTGCTTAAACTCCCTCAGGTAAGCAGTTCCAAGGCACCTACAAAGATAATTGAATCACTTCCTCCCATTCTCCCACCCAAATTCTGTTTTGTTTGTTGGGGGCTTTTGGTGGTTTTTGTTTGGTTGGTTTTTTAGATGGTAAGTTATTTTAATGTGTAACAGGAGACAGGTTTAGAAGTAATAAAATTACTCCAACTGCAAGTACAGTATTTCACACTCTAGTTGTCTCAGCCCATGGATCTTGCAATTTAAAATTAATATACACTATTCAAACTGGATCTACACTAAATCTACACTACTAATAGAAACTTTAAACCAAAACACAACATGTAGTCTGTTTTGAAGTAATTCTCATCTTCTGAATTCAGTTCCTGAAACAAATTGCCCAGTTTCTGATTATTCCATTGCATTAATCTGGGAAACTGGTAACAAGTCTTCTTATGCAGTGTTATTTTGTCCTACAATAAGCAATGAACAATTGTTACCTCTTTAGTTACTACTTTTCTGTATCAAACCTTACATGGAAGAAATCATTTAAGAACACCCACGCTGGGAAAAGTGAATGTCCTTTCTGTTAAGCAAGGTAGATATGAGTAGTCAAAAATACAAGATTTGGTTGCAGGCCAGCACAAATACATGTCAATGACAGAAATGTGTCAGTGTAAAACCAGGGATGAACCACTACTTGAAAACTGCACAACCCTCTCACTTACTCCTATCATATTTTTTTGGCCATTACTGCAAAGCTCCTGTGATTCTGTTCAGAATTTGAATATTTCATTAGAAGTAGTTTAACATCAGGACAAGGCATGCACTGTAATTTTTACAGATTCTCTCTCTTAATCTCTTTTTAAACACTTAATCTCTTTTTTCTTCATTTTCAAATAACAAAACATCACCTCAAATTATTTTTTAAGGCCAAGATGGATGAGACTGAGCAATCTGATCTACTGGGAGGTGTCCCTGCACATGGCAGGGGGTTTGGATCTAGATAATCTTTAAGGTCCCTTCCAACCCTAACAATTCTATGATTCTATCAACTCCTAGTGCTAATAATTGATACTTACAATCAAGGAAAAGATATTGCTATGTTACCTTTTGGCAAACAAGGACTGCTAATCTGTGATGAGTGAAAAGACTGTCAGAAGAGGACAGTCCGAAGATCTGCAACACAAGAGAACTTCATCTGACAACCAAGACAAGCAGAAGCACAGAGCACAGTTACTTTAAGCAGTTACTGCAGTCGGTTAGAAGCCATTACACATCAGGCATCTATTATTCTCCAGACAGAATCAAGGTAGAACAACCTGATGCTGAGATCACAGTATAGTATGTTAGAAAGCCTCTCACAGAGACCTGAAGTTTTCCAGTTTTCCCTTTTTTTCCAATGGAATTACACCTGATCCAAAGCAGGCAGCACTGCTCAGGGTGCAAGCCTCAATTAACAGCTAGGCTCCCTTTCCACCTAGTTCAGTAGCATATTTGCTTGAATTTTACATCCACCTTTATTTCTGGTTCTGAGTAAAAGGTAAAAATTCCTCTTATGCTGACTCTAACCCACATTTCCCCAGTTTGAAAACCAGCAACCAGTTAAGTAGCTAATAAAAATACATGATTATTGATTAATCATTATGAAATCAACACTAACCTATTCTGCTACATCATAAAAACACAGTACATAGCTTTCAGTATACATTATCTTGACTTGTACTCTACGGATGGTTTTGGATGCAAGATTTCTAATAGTCAAAGCATATTTGTAAAATAGTTTATGAACGCATTGTTTTGTACATGTATTTAGTAAAAACCTGTAAGCTCCATTTAAATTATAGGCTCTTATAAGAAATATCTTGAAGCTGTCATGTTCCCAATCTTGAAGCTGTTATGTTCCCAGAACAGCCAAGGGAAATGAAAGAAAAACAAAAGGAAGAAAAACCACAACAAACAACAAATCACAAAACCTACTTGATCTTAGTATTGTGGACATCACTAGCTTAAACACTAATTCTTTCCTTTGAGCTACAGCAGACAGTCTAGTAATACCTAGCCAGAGTCAAGAACATGTATCCTTAGCGTTCAATAAATTAGTAGAATCTTTGATATAATTCTGAAGTCAGAAAACAACGAGGATTCACTCTTCAAGCTTGCACAAGAAAAATGCCATCTGAAAAAAACAAGAATATCATTGAAGTTTCTGTCACGACGTAACAAAACCAGTTTGAAAAAATATGCACCTAACTGATCCAAACACTGTAATGCAAAAACACAGACATGTTTTTACTTACAGAGGTAATATTCATATTTTCTGCTAGATACTTATACTGCCCTCCCAATTTGCTTACAGGAAGAACCAGAAGGTCTGAGCAGCATCTTCAGCCATGCCAAACCATTTGCTGCTATACTTTATTTTCTAAGTCTGGTATGTTAACATGTTAACAAATGTTAACCAATCTCCTGAGAGGAATATATTCTTTAACTGTTCTCTAAGAACCAGAAGACAGGGGCACAGAAAGATGGAGGCTCTTTCTATTCACAGAGCTCTGACTCCTCATGATCTTTCCATCCAATAAAAGCAAAAGGACAAAGCAGGTAGGAAGATACACAGGGGAAAGCAAAGAGCATCAACATGCAGCACAAAAGGTGGTTTGTACATCCTAAGACACCACTCACCATGTGAGAGTTTAAAAGAACCTTGATCCTAGCAGTCTTGAGGAATAAGTAATTTCCTTCCAACATGTGGTTAGGTCTATAGATCAGCCTCACCTTAACAGAACAACGGATTTAATCGTCCAATGCCCGAGATGCAATCTATGATCAGCCACTTAGCAGTTACCTGTGCTTACAAAACACAATTTGAAACAGCCTCTACAAGAGATAGGCAAAATTTAGAGAAATAGCTGCCACAGTTAAGCCTTCAGGTCCCATACTTGAGATCATGGTTACAGTAATTTCAAAACATTTCCTTCGCAAAGAATATCCTAACTTTCCTCAACAGCAGCCATGAATGACAACTGTTTATAATGAGTATTTTTAATTAAACAAAAAAGCCACAGACTTGTGTATATTGTCTCAACCCACTTCTTTAACCCAAGCCTTTTATTTAGTGGGCACTGTATAGCTCTTCTTAAACTTTCTAAAGAAAAGTTACCAAGAAATTAATACAGTACTATTCCTGACATGCACTCACCACCTTTTTTCTGTATAAAGAAAAGCTTCTAGGATCCTTTGAGATCATCAGCTAATAAAAAGGCACCTGAAGAAACACACAAGTTAAAAGCTGAGATTATTTTATCACTGTAATTCCCCCTTTCCAAAATAATCCTTTCTCACAGAATGCACTTTGTTTGCAACTCAGCTAAGTTCAACCACCAAGCATTTCTAAACACTTGCATGTGTTCATCTTGTTTATGAAATGGAAACTCTACCACAGAAACCCAAAAGCCTAAGGTATAACATATCTGAATCCTAGACGATGTGTTAGTTCACTACATTATTGAAGAGATGCTAAGAAACTACAAGAATATTTGAGTACTTGTAGGCCATCTGAAACTAATTCACCCTCTCAAGTATAACAGCTATTTAATTATCAGCTCTTCAGAAGCCTATATCTTTTTTTGTTTTTGTTTTAAAAGCAGGGATAGAAAAGGCATAGAAAGAATTTCCTTCTTCTACATATTAATCTTTTAGTATGAGTTTCTCTTCTGTTAGTGCCAGTCATTACGTTTAAAAGAATATGAAGTCAACATACAGGGATGACCACATGGAGACATTTTAAAACTAAAACCAAAAACAGACAGTTAAAGCACATCAAGTTAGAAATCTGTAGAGGCTCAGTAAACATGTGACTAGCCAACATTAACTTCTACAACTTTGGGGCCAGAGTAAGCTAACATCTTAAGGCCCCATTTCCCCAGCTCTAACTAGCTGGTGAGTTTTGCTTCCATTAACACATATGCTAGAGAAAATTGTGAACTACATACTTGATATCACCATACTGCACATACTGCCACGGACAATTAAATCCTTCCAGGTACAGTAACGGAGCATTTCTAGATAGTTATCTAGACTATTTCCCCTCCCCCTTTACTGTACAGGGCAGCTTGCTTTCAGACTGGCAGGTAGAGCTGTAAGACCGTCGCTGGAAGTAGGATGAGAGCCCATACGCAGCCTTGTCATTTGCTTCTGCTAACGCAGAAAATGGAAAGAGCCCCTAGTATTTTACAAGTAGGAGACGGAAAGTTATACACCGGTTATATTACTAGCAGACAAACCTCGAGAGGTCACCCGGACCGTCCAAAATAACACCAAAAATAAGAGGCTGCCATTTACCATCTGTTTGTCTCTCTAAGGAAAAAAAAAAAAAAAAAAAAAAGATCACAGGAACAAATGGAGCCTGGCTCCAGGGAGGAGGAAGAAGGGAAGAGAGGAAATTTCCACGCAAATCTAAATCAAGTGAATCACGCCGCAATCCCCGCGCCCGGCCGTGCCAGCCTCCCCAGCCAAGGCGAACGGCGCCGGGGGCACCGTCCCTCCACGGCCCCGGTCGGCGG
>JAAWXA010000003.1:10564848-10582956 GCA_038090715.1 Florisuga fusca
GGGGGGCTGCTCCGACGACCTTTACGCGAGAGACGGGTAATCTCCGAGCTCGGGGCGCTCCGCTGCCAGCCCGGCCACCATCTTACATTAGGGAGACTTCCCCAGGACGCCGCCTCCCCTGCGCTTGCGCCGCCGACAGTGGGCGGAGAGCAACGGCAGGAGGGAGGGGGGAGGACGGGGAATGACGCCCGCAGTACGCGACGGCGCTGGGCGTGATGGGATTTGTAGGCAGCAGCGCCGGCTCGCCGGGCCGGGAGGAGGCGGGTGCTGTGCGGTCCCGACCCGGAGGGCGGGGGGGAGCGGGTTCGGTCGCCTTCTGACACCGCTGCCCCCCGCGTAAGTGCCGGCATCCTCCGCCCCTCTCCCCAAGCACGGCCGCCTCACCGCCCCTCTCTGAGGAGATAGCCAGAGGCGATTTCAGGCGCTTCTTGCTGGCGGTTAAACCTCCGCAGGTTTAAAATACCGGGTTAGTTTATTTATTATTTATTCATTCATTCATTTCATTTATGCCTCTCTCTCTCTGACCCTCCTCTGAGTTTATTTGTTACTTTGTTTTTGCTGTGGGTTGTTATGTTTAGTTTGTTCCCCTCGCCAGGTCTCAGCCATCCCGCCTACCCCCCTCGCCTCAGACTTTGCCGGCTGGAACTCCCGGGGAGGCACGGATGGGGTCTCCATGGCTAGAAATGTACACNTTTTTTTTTTTTTTTTTTTTTTTTTAATATTCTCCATCCTCACAGGCTTGCCACGGGGCCTCATTGATGAGGACATCCTTTGCTAAAAGCTGCAAAATTTGGAGACCCCATCCGTGCCTCCCCGGGCGTCTCGACCTTGGTGCTGCTGTCCCACTAGGGCCAGTTTTGGGTGGCTGAAGCCTCCAGCACCCACCCAGCACCTCTCTGTTCCCCGGGAACGGCTCTTCTGTCGCAGTAATTTTGACAGAAGCAACTGCCTCTCAGTTCTCAAGGACACTTACTTCTCTTCCCTGGATTTGTGGTTTCTCCATGGCTAGAAATGTACACATGCCACACGACTTCTGTCTCTTCTCTCCATCGCAGAGTCCCTGACCCAGGACTATTAAAACTGAACCTTAACTCTCCCCTCCCTTTTCCTGTAATCCCCATGCCACACAAAGGACCTCATCACCTCAACTAAGAGACAAAAACCAGCACCTGTACTCACTACCTTTATAGCTCTCCAGAGGCTCTCCACACTGCCATCCTTTGCTCTCTCCAAACAGGCAGCCTCATCCCGGATGTTTAATTATCAGTAACCTCCAGTGCACAAGCTATTTTTCTGCCATGACAAATTTTACTTTTGACATTACAAAACCTGCCTGAGATTTTTATATATTTCAGCAACTGATATGAAAGAGGTGTTCATTGCAAAATGCACTGGCATAACTGTTCTGTTTAGTGGCATGAGGTTTTGCTTCTCTAGTGTTTTAGATTAAAGTGTTATACTAGTACAGTCTTGTATCATATGCGCATTCCACTAACAGTAAAGTGCCTTGTGTTGTCATAGCTTATCCTTTTTCCTGAACCACGCTGACATTACCTTCTGCCTATTAAATTTTATATTGATATACACATATCCACAATGGGAAAGCTCTATGAATTAACTTTACCACTTCTGGCTGCAGGGAAGACCCAGGTGTGCACAAAAATAAATGCTGTTTATGGTAGTAGTCTTGACAGATGCAATGTTATTTTTGAAAACAAAATATACAGTGGAATATAAACACCTATATGTGTGAGATATTGCATGTTTCTCTGCATATATTTTCAACTGTAATGTATACTTTATATATATAGTTACATGTTAATCTATTTCAGGTGCAAATATGCAAAAAACTAATGTATTTCTCAAAAAGTTTATAGTTTTCACATTTTTCATATCAACTTAAATATAAACCATTATGTTAGTAAACTGTAAGTAATTTAATTGTTGACACACCTAATACCTGGCAATGTTTCCTGTTGAATGAAAGCAAGTACTCTGACTTGGGAAGGAGTATTAAAAAGACTGTATCTAAACCCCACAATTTTTGGTCAGAGTTGACACTGTATATTAAGCAAACTCTATTATTTCTTTTAATCCAGTATTGAGGAGTCTTTCCCATAGAAGAAGTCTGTTCATGTCCCTTTGATGAGTCCTCCAGGAGCAAAAATTTCATCATCATCCAATAATAACATATAAAAAAATCTATATGTCTGAAGATTACTTCGGCTGATGTTACTGAAGCTTACCTATAGCTCTGCTTACAATCTCTGCTTTAATCTGGCAAGAATAATTCAGTAGGCCATCATGTGGCCATTGTAAGATTGAAGATGTCCTTAAATTAATGATTTTCTTTTATTTTCTTTAATTAATTGTATTTGTTTTCATTAGATTAGTCTTTCATAATCAGATTTTGACGCCTTATTTGCTTTTGGAAACATCTGGTTTTCATTTGTTTTTAATAGGGCTGATCACTGAGCAGGACTGTTTCTAAGCAGTCATTTCCATGTCTACAAAGAAAAGCTTTCAGATTACATTTTCTGGGAAATAACCAATATGTACCAGCTAGACTACAAACGTGTTTCCATGTGAGTTATCTATTGCTGTTCAGCCCCTGTATCCTGGTGATTTGCTGCGTATGCACTGCTGTGCACTGATTCACATGCTGGGAAGGTGTCCTCCCAGGCAATACTTCACAGTCACTGTTTTGTGTAACTAATACAGCAACCTACTGGAATTCTGCAGCTTGGGGGAAAACCAAGCTATTTTCAGGACTCCTCTGGTGGTAAGTCACCACCATTCCTGGCCTGTATCAGGAACAGCGTGGCCAGCAGGTCCAGGGAGATGATTCTGCCCCTGTACTCAGCACTGGTGAGGCCACACCTTGAGTACTGTGTGCAGTTCTGGGCCCCTCAGTTCAGGAAGGATGTTGAGGTCCTAGAGCAGGTCCAAAGGAGGGCAACCAGGCTGGTGAAGGGACTCAAGCACAGGTCCTATGAGGAGAGGCTGAGGGAGCTCAGGGTGTTCAGCCTGGAGAAGAGGAGGCTCAGGGGAGACCTCATCACTCTCTACAACTACATGAAAGGAGGGTGTAGTGAGGTGGGAGTTGGTCTCTTTTCCCAGACTTTCAACAAGACAAGAGGACACAGTCTTAAGTTGTGCCAGGGGAGGCGTAGGTTAGATATTAGAAAGAATTTCTTTACGGAGAAGGTGATCAGGCATTGGAATGGACTGCCCGGTGAGGTGGTGGATTCTCTGTCCCTGGAGACATTTAAAAAGAGACTGGATGTGGCACTCAGTGCCATGGTCTGGTAACCGCACCGGTGGGTCAAGGGTTGGACTTGATGATCTCTGAGGTCCCTTCCAACCCGGCTAATTCTATGACTCTATGATTTCAAGTGGCTACCAAACTGTATGGAGAAATACGGCAGAGACTGACACTGAGAAGGGGTGAGAAGAAGACATGGTGGTGGTGTACCAACATTGGCAGAAAAGGAGAAGGTAGAGGTTGGATAATTCCTACGCCTTGGGATGAAGAGAAATTATGCTGGGACTTTAGGATGGTAAAATTTGTAAACCATCTTTACAGACTGCAGTCTGAATAATCATGAACAAAAAAACCCCCAATATAGCAGCACCTCTGCATGTGGACACGTGTAGTAACCATTAGTGCCTCAGTGCTTGCCAGCAGCCCACTTGGCTCTCTACTCATTGGATTGATGCTGATGTACCAATGTGTGCTGGAGATACCTATTATGTGTGTGTTTCAGTGAGTGGGTACTGAAAAAATACTTCAAGATTTGGAAAGTTCACAATCCTGAGTTGTGTTGGAGGTAGTGACTGGGCATGTATGCCTGTATTTCAGCCTGAAAGTCAGGTCTCATAAATATATAGTTTGCTTTTACACTTCTGCAAAGCCTCATGGATAATTGTGGAAAGCTCACAAACATTAGTGCAGAATGATATACAATAGTTAGTTGATTACAGGTTTTTTAGAAATTCGGCCTTACTTACTGCAACAAAACTAAGAATTGCTCCCTAGACTGCAGTGGGTGTTAATGATGTGTCCATTCTTCTTGTCATTCTGGGAGATCCAGACATCTTTCTGCTTCTCTGGCTAATTACTGAGTAAATGTGTTGGAGAAAGGAACTGTATTACTGTTCTGAGTAACTGTGGAATAATAATGAAGGGCTCTGTTAGGAAATTGAAGGGCAGGTGGAGGAGCCTTACAAACACTCAAATCAATATTTGCTGCAAGGGGCAGATGTTCACCATGTCTTGTTCAAGATCCATGAGAGAAGCAGGAGGTGTCCGTGCTGCTCAGGGAAACTCAATGAGGGATTTGTCCTGGTCTTTCTTAAATGAGAGAATACAGTGGTGAAAAATGAATGTATTATAGCCAAAGATACAAGACAGATGTATCTATGTTAACATTTTTGTGTTATTAGAGGAAAACGAGAATCCCAAGAACTTCAGTCTCAGCCAATTTTTTCATGATAATCTTTACTTACTCAGCATATCTCTGGCACAGTGCACCTGATCTGCTAAGTGCACCTATCTTTGCAAATGAAAGCAGAAATTACTCCTGTTTTTTGAAAAGGCTGTGGTGAGGACCTCTTGGAAGCTACTGCTGCTCTCACTCATCCCAGTGCGCTTGTGGTAGTGATATAATATCCTAATAGTCTTCAGAGATTTTTTCCTTCTGCACAATTTACAGAAAATCTTCCTGTATGTTGATTTTCTTGTCCCAGACTCCTCTGAATCTAGTCACTCATGTGAAAGTTAACACAAGTTGTCACAAGCATCTATCCAGCTCTTTCTTTCCCTTCTGAATTCTGCACTGATATCCATTCACAGAACTCTTGGAATTCTTCCTGTCCTCCTTTTCTGTTCTGAAATATTTTTTGTGCATCAAGCATCTTGCAAGGCTCATGTTCCTCATCATTTGCAGCTCCTCAGCAAATATTTGTCATTTCTACACTGAACTCAGTGCCAATAATACTAGTTGGGGGGTTTTTGTTTGTTTTTGGGTTTTGTGTTTGTTTTGTTTTTTTCCTCAAGTTTAGAATGTCATTCCCATCTGTTTTTCCAGTCTGGGCTTCCTGAGGAAATGGATGTTCCCAGGGAACCCAGTAGTGTATAATAAAATAAGATGCCTTCCACTCTACCTCTCTTTTCAGTAGAAATGCTGTGCTGGTGTTGAAATGGGAAGGAGGGAAGAAGATGCTGAGTAATGAGAGGGGAATACTAACAAGATTTGAGTTTTCAATTCTGTGTAAACATCTGTAGTAATGTTACCTTAAAATGTGTTTCGAGAGATGAAAAAAAGTCTTACAAAAAAGGCAATGGATAAATCAGAAAGATATGCAGAATTGCACAGAAAGGTAATGAAATATGTTCATCTGCAGAAGTGAGAAATGCCATGGAGCTAAGCAACCAAGGAGGCTGTGCTGCTTTGCTCTGTGCACGGTAAAACTGAATTCAGTCTTTTACTCAAGATCTCCTGTAACACACACAGGTCAGCACCACATGCACCAGAAGGGAACTGACTTAAAAGCAATTGGTCTGAATCAAATAGATTTTTTTTTTTTACTGCTAAAGATTTGACTACAAGTGTCTTATAATCTCAGCATTTTGAAATGTTTAATTTTAGTAATTGGTTTCTTAAAATGTGAAGAATGTGTTCAGCTGAAGAGAGCTGAACAAACTATGAGCCAAAGTATATTTGCTATTGCTTTTTTTTTTCCTGCATCCGCTGTTGCAATAAATACGCCTGTCCTGCAGTCTGTATTCCCTTTAACTCATGCAGTGCTGCCTTGTTGAGTGGCAGAAGGAGTAGCAGTGAGCCCAGACGTATTCAAGCAGCATGAGGTGGGGAGAGACGACTGAGTTCTTGTTTGTGGAGTACCACAATGACCACACTGGGAAAGGCAGAGCCAAAAGGACAGAAAGACACTTATGGTGCATACAGCTTATTTCTACCACCAGAGGTGGCGTTCAGATATCATCAGGTTTAGAGGTGCAGAGCTACAATACAACACAGGACATGACAGTAGTATTTCTCTCTGCAGCATTATCAAGCTGACTGTCTATCTGGATTTCAAACAGCATTTTTGTAACCTCAGTCTTTGCATTGCAGTTTAGTGGTTTGAAAAAACACACTAGCTCTACAACTCCCTATTTGAAGTGACATCATTTGATGACTGTGGTAAAATCACCTGGATATGTTACAATACTGGGGTTCAGCTGTGACTTCACATGGATAAACCTTTCCCAGCTCATCCTCTTCTGGACAGTTAGAAGTCCTGGAGGTACTGTTCACATCTCCTTTGCTCATGTAGACCAGCCAGCGTTACTTTGCTTTATAGTTGCACTGGTCCATTTCTCAGGAATGTATCTTTTCCATTCAGAATGGCCAACACTCATGAACTCTAATATTTGAGGCAGTGTCATAGGGTTGGGGCTGGATGTGCTACACACAGGAGATAATATGAGATAATATCAGGGAAGGAGAAGAGGTACTGCTTTAAAAAGATGTGTTAATGTGGGGAGACTCACAAACTGGAATTGCAAAGGAAGCCATCACCATTCAGGGAGAGTGATAATATACCTAATCCAGATGATGTTATAACAGAAGAGGGCACTCAGGGGCCAGACAGCAAATAAGCCTTATCACATTATACAACAAGGGAAAATAACTAAAAAATGGACAGAATCCTTTCATGAATTTGATGCAACACTTAGCTGAAGGCCATCGGCTGGTGAGGCTGGGCTTCATTCATGCAAAAAGAAAGCCCAGCCACTTTGAAACAAATGCACTCAAGCATTGCAAATGCACTCAAGCCAACTCATCTAAAATATTTGAAGTAACATCCTTCAGTAGACAGGACTTCATTATGTTACTCGTTATTGTTTTCACAGAATCATCACCTGTGCTTCGAAGTGCAACATGCATTATAAGAGAAAATGATTGCTCATTATTTTTGTATTCCTTAATTGCCTTCTATATTAGTGTGTTCAAAGCAATGTATTTTTTTTCTCTTTTGCCTTTCTCTGCCTGCATCTGACAGCACTCAGCATTTTCCACAGAGCTCAAAACTGCTCACAATCTTATAAAAAGGCCTCAGCCATATGGGATTTGCTGAGGCAAAATAAAAAGTGCACAACTTGAGAAAACGCAATACTTGATCTTGAGTATTGATTCCAGGGTGGCTGTACAAACAGGAACTGTTAGTTACAGGAATTTCCACTGACTGTTGGTGTTAGAGCTTGTGTTCTGCATAGGCCAGGTGTGATGGGTCCTCACCTGTCAACTATGACGTTGCCTTAAAGGGCTGGACTGAACTTTGATGCTTATCAACATATTGCACCAGCCAAGTTCCAGCTGCAACCTTGCAGTATTCCAGACAGATCTACTTCCTTTTGCAAAAGGAATGTGAGCTACCACAGCTAATTTTATGTTATATAAATAATATTGATTGAGAGACAAGCTTGAAATTAGATAGGCTAGATAGGCAAAATAATAGATTAAATAGGAAAGCCAAAGCATTTGTTAATCAGAAATATGAGTATGTTCCTTAAGGAGCTGCAGGAACTCGACTGTAATGATGAAAAATGGGAGATCCCAGAATAATAAGATCAGTCTTGCATATAGGCAGCACCGTAACTGAGGCTCTGTATGACACAGATGCGCTTGTTGTACAGAGAAATTGGGCTCTTATATTCTGACAGAGAACATTTCCTCTTCTTAACAGCCTCTGCTTGACATGCTGACAGAGTGAAGGTTGTGCTGTATGCCTTGGGCTGCTCTGCTCTCTTTCCCCTTCTGCTCCATCTTCTTTCCAGTGTCCTAAAGCCTAAAGGGGCCAGACTGAGAGCCATCAAGGGCAGGGAACATATCCAGGGAGAGCACTGACCAGGCTGTTATCTTGACCGTATTGTATAGGTTAACAACACCTAAAGGATGGTAGTTATTTTCTATTTTAATGTATTTTTTTCTTTCATATGCGTATTAAAATTTTACTGTTTTCCCCTGCAACATTTTAAAATCATTGGCACATCACTGTGTGAAGAGGAGAAATTCCTGCTAACAGACCAGATGTAGAATTAAAGCCCTGAATACCCCTAGTCTCTTTCACTCCTAGTAAACTAGCACTTGTTTTTTTTCTAAGGAACGATATATTGCCTCTGATTCTGGAATAGGTTATTTTAAACCATAGCCAGCCAGCCTCTTGATAAGAGTTATATTTTGCTAAAACATCTGAATCCTGTGCTGATTTTTATTTTAACTTACTTTCATTTAGTTTCCTTCTCCTTACTCTTTTTGTATTGGTACTGCACCTAGGAAATCAAAATGACATTTTGTGTGGAAAGCCTTGGCATAAGTGTGCTACCAGCACTTCCGCCGAATACTTTGCCGTGCTTGCCTGAAGTGCTTATAATTTGTTTTATGCAAACTCACTGTGTGCTGGGCCTTAAAATGTACTGTGAAGTTGTTGGACTGACATGGGGAGAAGGAAGAATATGCTTAATTTTTTGTGTTGTTTCAGTCCTTGCATATCCATGTATCTCCTAATTAATAAATAAAACAGCTTACTGGTTAAAATCTAAAATTTTCAAAACTTTGAGGTGTTCATATTTTTGTAAGATCCCATGATAATATCCTGATTTCCAAAATAGGTGAATATTTGTAACTTCTGAGGTCAATGGAAACTCAACTCTGAAAGACAGTTCCATTCTGCCCATTTATCATTATGATACAAAAAAACTCCCCACAAAAACAAACAAACTAACAAAAAAAAAACCAAACCAAAAAAAGGTTGTCAGCCACAAGATTCTAGCAAATGTATCTGGAATCTTCCATGTTTAGTCTCTTGGGTGTCTTGGAACTGGAATAAATTTTGAAAAGACTTCTGGGCAAAGTTATGACTAAGCCCAATAGTAGGTAACAAAGAAACTTCTGAGAGAAAAGAGTTGGGAATGTACCACGGAGCAAGATGCACAGGGTGATGCCTAACAAAAGGTTCTGCCATAAGCACATGGACAGAGTCCTGTCCTTCAGAGGCAACCCCATTCATTCAACTGAGGCCATCACTTTCTTCACACTACAGATCAGAAGCAGCAGTGTAAGATTTGGTGGGCAGCCAGCTACTTCCCACTTGGGTAAAAAGACTGTGAAAATCAGGGATGAGAGGGAAGTGAATTGCTGGTTGTTGAAGAATTACACTGATGAGAAGTAACTGGAGGAGAACGAAGGGAAATTGTCCTGACAAAAAGTAACTGATTGTGGTCAGGGACCCTCACATAGAGGAGAACAGAAGCAATAAGAAAGGGCAGAGGTATCATCATGGAAGATAATTGGATGAGCAGCAACATGCCCATTGACTGAACAAGCATGTGGTCAAATTTTGAGCCCTTAAAAGGCTCAGGTAAAATACAGGCAAGGTCCTTCTTTGGAGGTACCCAACTTAAGCTGCAATAAACTGTGACAGAACAAAGGGTCCAAACTCTTCAGTTGCAGTCTAAGACTGGATCCATCCACACCTAAAATCCTCTCTGAGGAGTCTGAAAAGCAAGGGGGTCCAGCCTGAACCTCATGACTCAGTAGGGAGGGTCTTCACAGACTCTTCTTTAACATTGGTTGCTTGCTTCTTCAGTCCTCTTTGCAGACAGGAATATAGACACTGGACTGCCTTCTGAGTAATACATACCTTTCCTCATTCTGAGCAGTATGTGTCTTGACTCACTGCAGGCCTACTTCAAAGGCACAGAAGCCAGAGGGAACACTCTCAGACTTTTCTCACTAGAGTGAAGTCATACATTCTCACCTCATGACAGGTAAACAGTAGGTAGTCTCAGCTGAGATCTTAGTAAAGACAAGGGAGTTATCTTTTAATCTAAAAGATCTAGTTAAAATACAGGCTTCTTATTCAAGCTTATATCAGTTCAGGAATGTAAGTGAATATACCCCTGTGGATTTTATTTTAAAATAGTTAAATAAGTACACTGTCTACTTATTGAGTTGCATCTATTTCCATGGCAAGTAAAAAGAGCAGAAACAAAGAATGCAGGTAACAAAACATGTCATAAAATTGCTGAAAGAATGACAGTGGTTCTGTTATACCCTTAGACAAAGGAGACTGTGATGGCCTAATTGAGTTTTATTAGTCATTGCTTTCTTATTGTTCATGTGACTGAACAAACAAAACTGTATAAGACACTTGTGTAATATTCTGAGTAGTGTAATTCCTTAAGAAAACTTGGCTATGACACAGCATTCACCTTTAATCAATACCTTTCTTCTCTGATAAATAAGGAATTAAGAAGCTAAATAGAGCCATCTTAGGTTTTCATGGCTCATCTGCATCTAGTATAGACCTTTACAGTTTAATAGCATGTTATGTTCTCCTTACATTCAGATAAAACAGCTCTGCATGTCATGAAGCAACAGGTTTATGAGACACCTCCAAGAAATGCAACACACAGAACTTCAGAAGAATAATGGCTCTAAGCCCCTCTTCTGTGCTGCAGTGCTCAAGCTTTTTGCACCTGTGAAATTTAAGAAGTTGTTTTAAATAGAAGCTCTACAGGTGAACCCTAATAGCCCAGTCTGCAGAGGGCTGACAACTGCCATGGAGTAGACTGACACCATGATCACCTGTGAGGTGTGCCCCACTGGGAAAAGGCTGAGCTGGGGCAGATTCTTCATGTCACAGCATGTGACAAAAGGTTACCAGAAGGGTAATTACTCCTGTCCTACCACAGCAATCCTTATATCAATTTGTTCCAGCAGTTGTAGCCAGGCTTCCCACTGAAGAACTTCTTATCAAGTTGTAGTTCATTCCAGCCACAATCTGGATGACAGAAGGACGTGAGCAGAGAAGCATCCCACCAGTCAGAACATACACTGCCCTGGGTGACATTATCTGTGTGTGTATTTACTGCCCCCTAATTTTTCCCCCTTAATTTTAAATATCAGTAATTATTACTATACCCTTAATTTTCTCTAAGCCTGTGTTTGCAGAGTTTCAAGAGGAGGAGAGTTATGAATGAGGAGTCTTAGCAATGAGGAAGGCTGTCAGCTCTGTAGGGAGACTAACCCCTCAAGAAGTCCTTTTTCTTACTTTCTTAAAAAAAAATATTAAGAAAGTGACTGAGATAGGAAAAAAATCACCCTTACAATATGGATTGCCTTGGCTTGGAGCAGTTGTAAGGAAAAAAACAGTTATGACTGGTCAGGTTGAAAAGCTGGTGGTAGAAGTGGTGTCCCCTTTCACATAATCTTCAGGCTTTCAATAACTCTTCTAAATAGTAGGCACTTAGGTTCCATTTCTTCATGATTTAGGCAGAAAGTGAATTAGTATTTGAGTCTCACATTACTTAAGCAAAAGCTCTAGGCAGCTGATAGCCTTTGACTGTGCTTCCCTCAGGTACCTCAGCTGATGCTGATGCTTTTGTCCAGAAGATTTAATCAATGAGACAAATTGCAGGGGAAATATTCTTTACCTGGTTGTCAGATTAGCCCTTTGAACAATGGGATTATTTGTCTTTTGCTTCCTTGCAGGTTCCAGTGCTGTATTGTGTGAAAGGTTAATTATTTTTGCAAAACGAAGTGGCACTAATGTGATATTGAGAGTATACAATGCCAAAATCCTCTCCAACTTTTGTGGGAGGTATGAGATGTATGTGAGGCAGCAGGGGGGGGGAGGGAAGGGGGTATGGATGTGTGTGAGCAGTGAGGCGTTTTCCTATATTTCCTATAATGCTGTTTGGATTTCCCTTCAAAATAGACATTAGAAAATCACACCTTTAAAACATGCTTACCATCTGCCGGTATAAAACAAGGTCAAACCAAGCCACCCAAAAGGCACAATTAAATCTTTATTAAAAATAAGGCCACCTCATCTTTAGGGTTTCTCCTAGCTTAGTGTCCTTGTGTAGTTACAGCCTAAATACACCTGGAAGCAAACCTTTCCCTCAGTGCCTCAGAATGAGTCAGTACCTCAAGCTTCTCCTGGGCTGGACCTCACCACAACTTCTTGTTTCTGCAGACAGACTGTGCATTAAATAAGACTGAGTGTGATGCATAAGGAAAACAAAATCATATTATGAATAGGCAGATGCTTAGGAATGCAGCTGAGTGACACATACTGAATGTTGTTTCCAAGAAAATATTGATTGTCATTTGTAAAGAGATAGCATAATATGTAAAGCTATCCTGAGATCATAATTTACTGCTGTCTACTTAAAGAGTAGGGGCATGACCCTTTATGCAGGTATCAACCCTAATGATGAATGTGGGTCACTACTTTTTTCTGCATGTTTTTGACCTTCAAATTTCTGTTCTTCAAATCACTATTGCTTTTATGCATGCTTTCAACAGGTTAATAACTTTGGATTGATCTACTCTCTTGAGTATGCTTCATTATAATTCCACTAATGTTAATCTGCAATACTATTTTAGTCTTGGCTTGCAAAAGGACCTAAAGGATTACCATTCCACCACGCTGGACATTTACAGACACACACAATTAACCCTCAGAATTTTTTCTTCTCTGTTACTTAAGTCTCATTTTACCTGAGAGTTCAGATTAGCTGACCAGGTGTTTTCTAGCAGTACATTTCAAAGACAGAGATATAGCTTTGCCTGATTTAGAACTGGAAATTAATCTTGACCATTTGACAGCACCTAGACAAAAGGTATGAGAGTTATATGTGCCGAGCAGGTCAGAAACCTGTGCATAAGATAAAGGGTTTCCACTATTTTCCTCTTAAGCACTCAAGCAATTGAATGAGCATAAGCCATAAACTCCAGCCTTGATCATTCAAGCACATAATGCAGTTTAGTGCTCCAATGTCTAAGGTGTCACCTTGGTAGAAGTTACTGAGCATGTGGTCTCAACAATTGCCCCATTAGCTGTGAACAGCTGATATTACTTATCATTATCCTTCTGTAGTATAGTCATAACCAAACAAAGCAGGAGGACACTTTAACAGACGTCTGACTTCCAGTGCAGTACTTTGACACCAGAACCAATTAACACAGTTGCCTAGTCCAGAAATTGGATTTGTTCGGTTCATTTCCTCCAGATTCTTGCTTCTGAGGATGATTCTTCCTGATCCTCAGGAAACCTCAACAAAACAAAAATGGACTGGAGGAAGCAAATCCTTTTTTATGCTACCTATCTGTACAGAGCTTTCCTTCAAATAAGCTATCTCAGAGCATCAAACTAGGGAAAATATTTCAGTAATTGAATGTCAGAAGTATGCAAGACAAATTGTGCACAAATCTTTGGTGTACAGGAGCTTCTTATCTTGTACCCAGAGAATTACTAAGAAGAACTGGGAAAATAATTACCAAAATGTTAGCATAATTTGTGAAGCAATTTCACATTGATTTAGAAATGGCATTGTGAGATGCTATTTTTCCTGAGTCTCACTGATTTCTAAATCAAACCACGCAGTTTATAAGTAAAAATCTTTTCGACAATTTAGCTCAGATTATTACTGTTGAGATACTTCCTTTCCTGTTTCCTGGATTCTCTCTTCTTACAGAAACCCTGTGCTTTACATTCTTAGCACAGATACTTCTGTGCAACATTACACACCTTTGGTTTTGCCCAACTGACCTCATCCCCCTTCTGTAGCTTCACACCTATCCCAGCACAGCCACTCTGATGAGAACCTAAAAGGAAGCAGTCAGTGTATAACCCAGCCTGTGGAATACATACAACATGCTTTGTAAAGATCTGTGTGAATTTCAAGATGAAGTCTCAAATGGTTTGACTGGCAGATAGTAAAAGCATCAACTATCTATAAATCTGATATGGAAATCGCTAAACAGAATTATATCAATAAAGCAGTTGATGTGCCAACACCTCTACTTAGTATTTCAAATATCTCCACTTCTCTTGTACTTTGTCTTTCCATCATTTACCTCATTCCTGGTCTAGAAATTGCCTCTGTCCCTTCAGAAGCTGAATAGAGAAATTATAAAAAAAAAAAAGAAAAAAGAAGAGGAAAAAAAGAAGTTATTCTTAATTCCGGGATAGAGAAAAAAGAATAACAACACAGACAGCCCTAAGTGCCCCAAGCATGAATTAGGAATTAGGAAATAAATGAACTGACAGTACATCACATGGCTAAGAACAGTATATTCATTTTACCTCTGAAACCTGAACAAGCACCATGAAGACCAAATTGTCTAATGGGAAGATTACTGATAGTGTTTACCAAGGCATTCATTTCTGTTCAGATGCCTATAATCAATAACTGGCCTCACCTAGACAGGAAGGGCAGCACTCACTGTTGTTCAACTCTTCTTTGCCTGCTCCCAGACCCTGAGGAGGATATTCATAAAACTTTGAGAAACATTTAGCTTTTTGTTGCCTAGGCCCAGATAAACCACTTTCCCAAGCTAGCAACAAACTCATGCAGTTTCTCTGATGAGCTTAGATACCATGGTGATAGCAGCAATTTCTAGGATAGAAGACAGAGAAATTAGCAAGTTATTTTATTGAGAATAGCTTCAAGGAAAGGTTCTAGACTTTCTTCTAAGATTTGGCATTGAGCTAAGTATGTCAATGTATAAAACACACTTTTTGCAACAAAGACAGGATTATAGCCAGCTAAGATGTCTTCAGGAAAATTAGCTGGCGTATTAAGAGAATTCAGGAGCTTTTACTCTTCCAACTGAATGTAACCCCCAAAACCATTCTTTTTCTCTATAGATGGGGCCAGGCTAAAGATCCAGTCGATCGGCATTCCAGGCCTGCTGTGAAACGTTATACCCATTTTTACAGACCAGTAAGCTGAGATGCACAGACAGCATTAGTGTCAGTCAAAATAAGAGCTCAAGGAAGTTTTATGTCTAATCAGTAGCAAGAAATGGTTTTGACTTTTTGGGTAAAGAGGCATATTTCACAATGTAAAGACTGGTCTATTTACATAGATGCACTTCCACAAAGCATCTTTTTCAGCTGCAATGCAGAAAAGTCTTTTAACTTCCATTTTACTCTGTCATGCAGTATGTGATCACAATGACACTCAAGATTAAAGGTAAGAAATTAAGCATGGCATCTTGAGCATTTGAGTAATACTTTTTTATTGCTAATAACTAATTCTTCCTGATCACAACAAAATGTAAAGAAAATAAATTATGACATCATCATAGTTATCTTTGTATCTTGATGAGTGATGTGGCTGTAAACCACAGTGACTAAATTTAATATTATTAAAATTAAGAACGTTACATCTGTAGTACATCACAAACCACCTAGAAGAAATACAGGTTTCATTGTGCATCTCATTTTAATTACTACTAGTATTCATTTCTGCCTACAGAAAAAAACATCTCTTACATGAAGTTCTCCAACTGCACAAACAGAATTCACTGCTCCTGAGGCAATCTGGGACCTCCTTTACCTGGAATCCAGAGGAATTAATATCCATCCCAGGTATTTAGTGTCACCTTACCTTTGACACTTCAGAGATTTCTGTCTAGTAATTAAAGATGAAAGAAGCTGGTGTCCCTCAATGAACCCAGCTGTATTGGAGATCTTGCTGAGAGCTATTGTTAGGAAGAGGAATGAAGTATTCTTTCCCTTATAGTGACTTGGCAAAAATAGTCTACCAAACCAGCCAGTGATCCTGGGTAAACAATAAGATCCAAAATTAAAGGACTGCAAATAGAGTGAGAATAAGCAAAGAATTACTATTCATGGACTTGCCTACTCATCAAAGTGTGGATGGATGCAGTTATGCCAATATAAATATCTGCAGAATGTATGGTATGGTATATCTAGATATCTCTTCTACTTCATCCATACTAGGAGCTGTACTGTCACAACTGTTTTGGCTTAAAAGATCACATTGCTGACAGAGTAAGGGTATAATAAATGCTGTGCAGCTGGAGCTAAACGTGGTATTTTTCTCCTGAAGTTCAGCTGCCCAGTGACCTACTCCATGCCATCCCCTCTTTTCAGGGTGCTTTCTTTGTTGTTATGTGACTATAGGCCAATTGGCAAGGAGATGAAAGAATTATCCTGAAATTTAAAACATCAAATCTACAGTGGTTAGAAAGGATCTTTTCCTCCAGCAGAGATTAAAAAAAAGTGTGTGCAATATGGCTGTATCTGAATGCCAAAAGAAATATGACAGTTTTCAATGCCTGGGAAAGGCTTTTAAAAAAAACAACTTTCTTTATTTCTCTCTTTCCCTCTCTCTCTCTCTCTCTCTCTCTTTTTTTTTTTGTTCAGGAAATCGCATTCTGCCTGCCAAACTTTTTCAGTAACTTTTGAACTTGTTGCAATTCCTGAACCAATTCCAGCCTAATCTGATCAAGGACTAAAGAGCTCAAAAACTAACATTCTGACAAATTTTGAGAAAATGAAATACATGTAAAGGAAAATGATCAAAATTAGGATTTTGTGGTTGTGAAGAATGAAGCAAAACCTCAAGTTATCTGTTACATTTGCCATGGTCAGGCAATCAGCACATGTGTATCCAAATCTATCATCCTACTTGTCTTCCATAGTCATGGGTTTTGGGGTGGCACACGAGCAGCGTAGGAGCAGAGCTGTGGCATTGCAGCAATAGTTATGCTGAAGAAGACACATGAATGTCATACCCAGGCATTGAGACTACTTTAGGTCTGCTGCTTGTGGAACAACTTCATTTATTTTCTACTTTCACCTCTTGCCTGGCACTCTTCCTTTCCTAGAATAAAAATAAATAATTCACTATCATTCTCACTGCAGTGTGACTGTTCTGTTAATGGCTAAGACTAGGAAAAGGGAAATATGAGCCTTTTGACTTAATGAACAAATTAGGCCAAATTCATGAGAACAAATTCATCCATTGAACTCTGAGAGGAGGTGTTCTTGACAGAATAGACTTTTTCCCCTCCTCTTTTTAAATTTCCTTTTCTCTCCCCATTTTCACTTCTGACTAATCTTTTTAAAACTGTTTCTCTGGTTTCTGTCTCTTCTTCTTACAGCTGCCTGGCCAATTCACTTTCATCCCGGGATGACTGCTCTCTCTGTATTACTCCTTCTGTCATCTCATTATATGATGGGATAAGAAAGATCTAGAGAAGAAAATATATTTATTTTGCTAATTTCCCATGGATCAATTTCACTGGACATGGTTTTGTAACTGTGAAACATTGTTTTAATAAAGTTCAAGAAAAGAAACTATTGACACTAGAAATTAATACAATCTTTTGGTGTAATCTTTTATCTTAAAGGTGTCCTGGTCTGGGCAGGTAATACAGGAGCTTATTTTTGAAGACTTGATTAGTATTGGTACAGAGGGTGGTAAACTGTGTTCAGATACAGGATACTTGTAAGGTACAAATATTAGTTCCACAGCTCTAGGCACAAACACGTACAAATATCCTTTTTGCTTTTTTTTCTTATGCTGGGTACTTTTTTCTTGCACATACTTTGAGCTTAAATGAAGTTTTCTTCCAGGATACCCCCTATGAGAGCTGTTGCTTATTTTTCCTATAGAAGACCATATAGTCTGTTTCCTCAACCAAAGCTCAAGAAACACGAGTTTTAAAAGCCACACAGTGGCTAACAAAGTTGAACAAAATACTTAGTTTACTGGTTTTAAGTGAATAGTGCTCTTTTAATTATCTGTTTTAAATGTGGATCACCCATCACTTGAAACATTTATACACTACTTTTTTTTTTTTTTTTTTTTGAGGGCTTCAATCTGAAACCATAGAAACCGGAGCTATTCTGGTTTTGAAAATAAATAAATACGATTAAAAGAATTTTTTTAAAAATTGAATATGTCTTCAACAAATTTTGCCTTATTCAATGAATTCGGCTTTTAGGGGAGGGCTCGAAAGGGCAGACTCCCATCAGCGTGATAGGGCAGAAGGAAGGAGGAAAGGGACCCTGGCAGGGAAGGGATCTGGTATTTACCAAAGTGGCGACACCGTGGGAACGCAGCCCCCCAGGTGCCCCCCCTTTTCCGCCGCCACCTGGGAGCAGTGTGAACACGAACCCGGCTGACACGCCCCACTATCAGCCTGCACCTTACACTCCAGCAGAAGCCGAGCAGACCGACCCACCCGCGGCCGCGACCACCACAGCGGCCGC
>JAAWXA010000003.1:10582976-10703697 GCA_038090715.1 Florisuga fusca
GGAGGCGCGGCCGCGGGCAGCCGGCGGGCCTTCCTCGGGCTGTGGCGCTGCCATCGCTCCTCCTTCTCTCCAAGATGGCGGCGCCGTTGGCGGTAAATTCGGGTAAGAGGAACCCGGGCTCGGGGCCGCGGCTCCCCCTGACCCTCCGAGGTGGGGCTGCTCGCAGTCTTCCCCGCCACTGGGCAGCCGGGGGAAGCGGCCCCCGCGCTATCGCCTTTCCTCAGAGCCCGCGGAGCCCGGGGGCGGCCCTGGGAAGTCCGGGCGTGGAGGAGGAGGAGGCGGCGGCGCGGCCTGAGAGGGCGGCGGGTGGGGCTGCGGAGTGTGGGGGCCGCGGCGGTGCTGGCAAAGCGGGGAGAGGGGGTGCGGAGGTACCCGGGGAGCTCCGGCCGCGGCAAAATGCCTGGGGAGGTGATGGAGCTCAGCCGTGCCCGGCTGATCCTGGCGAGGGGGGCATGCAGGGGGCGACGTGGGACAAGCATTGAATAGAATGGGGGAAAAATAAAAAACAAACAAACAACAACAACAACCCCCCCACCACCACCCAAACAAACAAACTAAACAAAAAAACCCTGAAGTTTGTTCTGTGTTACACAAAAAGTCTGGAAGCGTTGAGCTGGTTTCTTTTGCGTTGAGTGTTGCCAAGCACTGGGAGCAGCAGCATCACTCATGGTCATTTCAGAGCCTGTCACAAAGAGCAGGTTTTGGGTTACTGAGGCAGTGCTTCAGGCAAATAAGTATAATACAAAAAGAAGAGACTGAATAAATGGAAATAACATGGGAGGTAATCTGGCCCAAACTTCTTCATTCCTCATCTCCCCTTAAAGCTGGACCAGTGCAGTCAGGTGGCTCAGGGCCTTATCCAAACTAGTTTTAAATATTTGCAAGTACAAAGATCATCCCAGAGGCCTTTCTGTTCCAAGGTGTGACCACCATGGGAGTAAATATTTTTTCCTGGTGGCTGACATTGTCCGTACTGCAGCTTGGGTCATTTGCTGCATGCATTCTCCTGGGGTACCTCTATTTTCTGTGTACAGTGCCATCCAGAAGTTGAAGACAACAAAGCTTTCATCTTTCTTTAGTCTTCTTAAGACTGAAGAGGGTCAGTTCTTTCAGGCTCTCATTCATCCTGTTCTCCATCTCATTTTAGCATCTTTCTCCAAGGACCCCAAAACTAGACACAGTACTGGAATGAATGACTCTCAGAGATGCCAAAATAACCATTTGCCTACACCTGCTGGCTGCAACTCTGTGTGTAGCAACAGCCTGGTGTGCAGAGGCTGCCATTGCTCCCAGGGTGTGTCCCTGAGTAGTGTTCAGCTTCCCATCTACTAGAACACTTGGGCATTTTCCTTTGTAAAGCTGCTTCCTAGCTACTTGGTCCCCACCTTGTGCTGTTGTGAGGAGTTACTCTGTGTCAGGCAGAGGACGCTGCAGTTACTGTTGTTCAGGTTGGTCAGGTTAATGCAGGGAGAATAGATGCACTGAAAAGCGGTTTTGACTGGAATATGGAGATGGTCAAGAGGTCTGTAACTAAGGTGGTGTATGTCAGAGTGACCAGTTAATAAAATGAAAAAGCTCTACTTCTGTTTCAAGCAAGGAGTAGATTTTACAGAGAAGATATTTTGATCTAACTGAATCAATTACACCTCTGTCCCTCACTGAACATCAGTAATTAAGCAAAGACCTTTCATTGGCAGTGGAGGGTGATTATTCCTATCATTTACAGCACCTTAAATGTAACTTCATTAAAGTGAAAGTTGGAGGAGTTCAAAGGAGACTATGCTTTGTTGTATAAATTACATGGCAAGAGATTTTATAGCTTTATTATTTTAAAAAAATGGAGAAAGGAGTTTTGTACCTGAAAGATGAGATAAAAATTAAAGCAGATGTGGCACTAGGACTGATGATGATTTTGCCTTAATTTGTATTACATTGTTTTTGGGAAAATACATGGCATATTTAAGTCTAGAGCTTGGCAAAAAGGGTCAGGTAGGTATAAGTGTCAATTGCTCTTGCTGCCAAAAGAAGCAGCCCACCCTTTCCTTCTGTCCTGTCTCTTGATGGGATGGTCAGTCTTTATAAAACTGTGATAATAATAGAAACAGCATATGTGGGGAAAAAGTCAGCATAGTTGCTAAAGTCCAACTTCTTATCCATCCCAGTTGCTTATTCTCTCTGCAGTACTCCATCTTTGTGCTAGCACAGCTTGTGCCATCACAGAGCAAACTGGATTGTAGATGCAGTCCTGCTGAAGACAAACACTTTTTTTGGGTTAATTTTCAGTTGGAAGAGTTACATCCTTGATTTGTTATAATGCCTTAGAGTACATGTGTTTTGGTTGGTGCAATACAATTATGTTGTAGGGAGAAGAGCAGACAAATGGGCCAGAGAAATAGTTGAACAGCTTCTGGAAGGCACTGTAGATTGCAACTTGTGTTTATGGGAGTTGGTAATTCAGTAAGAGTGAAAAGACTTTAAAGCAAATCTTTGAATTTCTGAATCTGGAAGTAAATCTTTGAACTCTGAAGTAATGTGGGAGAGCCAGTTCAAGTCTGGAGTGTGAAATTATTTGTCTAATATTAGCTATTTTTATTTGTCTGGGCAGGAGAAGCATAATATGATCAAAACAGTAGTGTTTGTAAAGGATAGAGCATTTGTCTGTCCTTTTTACAGGCTGTCTTCAGATACAGCTCTCACTGCTAATTGTGTTGTAAATGAGAGCATGTGAGATGGTAACTTTTGTTTGTGCTGACTTCGGGGTGAGAGAGTTTCTTTTGGATTTATTCTTGTTTTATGTGATTTCTTCCATTGCAGCGCAGTAAAACTGAAAATTTTGCTTTGTTGCTGCTTCCAAGAGAATTTAGGTAGTGGTAAAGTTGACTGAAACCAGGGGTCTGGCTCTCTTAGACTTGCTCTTGTCTCCATGCTCACTTTCTGCACTTGGACCTGACTTAGGCTGCCTCATTATTCAGGGCATCTCTGTAGCATTTTGCGTTACTCTGAGATGGAGTCTTGATGGCTTGAGAGAGACAGGCATCTTCACATCAGAGCAGCTAGCTTTTCCTTCCTGTCTGAATGTAAGCAGCCTGGTAAAGATGATTTGTGGATATGTGTGATGCACCTAGTCAGGGTTGGGGACAGATCTTGAGGGACAAGATCTGGCTACAGCAAGCTACATGAAGATAAAATGTTGCCTCTGTACCTGTTTTTATACTACAATATTAGCTTGTAGATTAATAAGAAAAGGAGGGGGAAGTTAAGCCAGTTTTAGGTGAAATGCTAGTATTTTTTAATATAGGCTAACCTGGAAGGCATAGTTTTATTCTATAATTTCTTCAGAAACAAAGCCAGTTTCAGAGGTTTCTGCCTTTTACTACCCACTTGTTTCCCTCTCTGCTTCAGAGTGTTCTCTTTCAATGATTTAATGGTTAGCAGAACTACTTTGTAATCTGTATTAATTAAATAATCTGATTTATTAAAACAAGATTGAAAAAAGTCTGGAAATACTGCTCTTTTTTTTTTCTTTCCCCTTTATTCTGTATCGTTTTACTACTATGACTTAGAGTACAGTCCATCAAAGTTGCAAGGACATAATTAATGAAGCAGGTTTGTGCACCCTTGGGAACCAGTGGCTCTGGATGAAGGGAAGCAGAACCTCTTGAAGTAGCTTTTCCACTAGCAAAATTGTAGCATGAAAAATCATTAGTAACTCATAATATCTTTGGGTCAGAGACATTCCAGTAGATGCTCAGAAACTTAAACTACTACCTACAGTCAGGCAGTGGTTGTTATGTGTGATTGCAGGCAAACTGAAGACAACTGGTAAAGAATTTATCAATGACTTTAGCAATGACTTTTGGTGTGTAGAATCTGAAGCTCTTACAAATAAGAACTAATGAAATATTTTGGTAATTCTGTTTAATGAATGTGAGCCTTGAAATTTAGATTAAATTTTTTTTTTAATTTTTTTTAAAAACAGGATGTTAATACTAGGTGGTAAAAGTAATTTTCCATCTGTAAGGTTTTCAGTATAGAAAACAATTCCAGCAGAAGTCTGAAGGATAGTTTGACATAATTTCTTAAAGAGACCTGATGCAAATAAGAAAACTAGTAGTTCAGTCTTCAGGCTACAGACTTTGGCTTCTGAATAATACAGCTTGTAGTGAGGACAAGATCATTTCAACTGTAGTACTGAATTCAAATTTAAAGTATCCAGAGGAAGCTTTTTCTTTAAGTGTTCTTCCTAGTGTTAAGGAGGAAGAGAGATGGTATTTCTAGAGTAGGGTCAAACTTAAATAAGAATACATCTATGTTTGCTAGCTTCCAGAAGTAATCTGGTCTCTCCTTAGTTAGTTATATTGATGTCTCTTTACTATAAAAGGACATTCTCTTCTTTATAAAGCTCTTGTGCAGACAAGTGTCTCAGGGATCATAAGGACTTGGTTGTTTGTTTTTAAATTAAAATGAGATGAGTAAATGTCAAAGTATCTTATGATTTTTGTTTCTTCCATAATATTGCCTTTAAAGTTTTGATTTCTAATATATTAGAAATATAAGATAGATATTAGAAATATAATATGTCTTAAATATATGTGAATAAATATGTCATCATATAAGGTGACTTCTTGCCCCAGAATTTAGTGGCACACATCATCTTTTCTGCTTCACTAGCTCCCTAAATTCAGTTAGGTTTTATATCAGACCATTGTTGTTATTTTTTAATATGTTATGCCTTAAGAAGGGAAAATATGCTTTGCTTGATGGGCATAACAGTCTGTAATACTCTGAAGCTGAAATTAACAGTAAGTGTAAAAAGTCTGCTTATTGAAAGTATTGTGTAAATACTTTGATTTTTTTGTTTGTTTATTTCTCCGTTTCAAATAATATTTTTGTTTGTTTGTTTTATTTCTTCTCCTAGCTGCCAGCTTGTGGGGGCCATATAAGGACATATGGCAGACTGTAATGAATGCTATTTGGAAAAGGCAACCTGAAGCTATTCATCGCCTCGACCAGGTTTTAAAGAAACACAAGTCTGACTTCATTTCTCTCTTCAGAAATCCGGTACTGGATTGATGATTTCTTGTGGAATGAGTTGAAGAGCCAATGATTTACTCTGTCTCATACTGTTGGATTACATACCATTTAGGACCTGACCATTCTTTTTGTTCTCCTTTTTTACAGCACTTAACAGAAATGTGTTATAGCAATCTGGTTTTGCTGTAAGAATACAATTAGCTTGAATAATAGATGTTATTTTGCATAACATACAGGATAATTTTACCTATAATGTTTTTTGTTCCTCTTTATTTGAATGGTATTTTTAAGGAAATAGTAGAAGTATGTAATGTTCCAGCGGCCAAGTACTAGCTTTTTTTGCTACTCTTGTGCATCTGAAATGAAGCACAAAAGTGTTGTATCTGCTTTTGTTCTATGCTTATGCTTCAGTCAGGTTAATGAACACAAAGGTCAAGTGAACACATTAATTTACAAAATATAGAATGTATCTTGTTGGGAATGTGAGATGATGTAGGTGAGATGTGAGATGATGAGGTGATGAGACTCACTGTTTTTTGGCTGATTAATCACAAAGTGTCAACTAGAAATACATCATCTTTCAATAGTGTGACTTCTCAAATAGTATGTGGCTTTTTAAACTGGTAGGTCAGAAAATTTACCAGTCATAGAGTTTTATCAGTATATATTAGCTTCCAAGTTTAACAGAAAAAAACAATGATGTAGAAGATGGTGCTTTGGAGTAAGGCAACATTTCTGATTGACACCCCAGATGTCTTTCATGGATGTGATACAAATTCCTATTAAAAACTATATCAAAATTTACTTTCAGTCTCCCCTTATTCTAAGCTAAATGTCAACATCGATCATGTAAGATCATTAGAGTATTTTTTGTACACTCCCACAAAGATGCCATTACTGTGCAAGCGTGAAGCATTTTTAAGATGCCTTCACTATCTGTGTTTAAAAAACACTGCCTTTGTTTTGATGATGGCAACCTAGCCAGTCAGAACTGTATTTGTGAGGAAGGATTATTGTGTAAAGCTTTATTCAGTGTTTGATCTTGACATTTTGAATAACTTCCAATTCTTGGTTTTCTTGCAGCCAAAGAATGTTCAGCAGCATGAGAAAATTCAGAAAGCAAGTACGGAAGGAGTTGCTGTTCAGGGTCAGCAGGGAACTAGGCTTTTGCCAGAGCAACTCATCAGAGAAGCCTTTATCCTCAGTGACCTCTTTGATATTGGAGAGTTGGCAGCTGTTGAGCTCCTTCTAGCTGGTGAGAAAGGAAAATATTTGAGAGCTGAAGAAATACAACTTAAATAGGGCCTTCTTATTTAAGTGTATGCTCAACATAAATGCATGATTCAGTCAAGGCCTAGCTTCCTAACACAGAATGTTCTTAAGAAGAGATCTATTGTTGGTGTAATGCAGTATGATAGCAGTGTTCTGAACCTTAATGTTCATATTTTGAGACTATTACAAAAGTTTGAGGTCTTTACGTATGTTTTACTTTGTCTGCCACTGGCTTTAAAAATAGTTTAGAAGTAATTGAGAGTTTTTCATAAAGCAGTGTAATAGATACTTGTTCTTCAAACTGTGTTAGTTATACATTGGCATGTCCTAGATTTAAATCATACTCTTAATAACTGATTAGTAAGATAAGTCTGGAAAGTGACACATGGTTTACATGTAGAAAATTGATTCCAGTGTTACTAAATTATAATTGCTAGTTATCATTACTAGCAACTGTTCATTATTAAATTTCAAATTCATTAAAGAAGTACCTTGCTAATTTGTCGTCTTTGGAAAGCCCCCTTGAAATCAATCTCAATTTCCATTTTGAACTTGAATTTTCAGTGTAAATTAAGACAGACAGTTTAATTTTCAACAAGGGAAAGATATTTCCTGATAATTAGCTTTAATTGTTACTAAGACATGTTGATATCACTTGTAAATACACATTGGGACTAGGTTACTTCGAGACTTGAACTTCTGTTTCTTTTAAATTTGCAGGTGTTTTGATAGTTTAATAAAAATTTTAATAATTTCACCCAACATTTATGTGATGTGTTGAAAGTGCCTGAAAGAAATCAAAGTGACAGGGAATAGCAATGATTGTTTTGGCTGCCACATTTATATTTCATTTAGAAAGATGTGAAACTGTCATCAAAGTGTGTGCGTGTTCAACTTTCTGTGACAATTCTGTGCATTTTTATTCATTAGGAGAACACCAGCAACCTCATTTTCCTGGCCTTACAAGAGGTCTTGTGGCTGTTCTGCTGTACTGGGATGGAAAAAGGTGCATTGCCAATTCGCTGCGAACCCTCATCCAGTCTCGCCAAGGGAAGACGTGGACATTGGAACTCAGGTTTGTATTAGGGTGATGAATTGATCAAAGTTCTTTGCTTTGAGTGATTTTAGGACTGATTAAACTCAGGAATATGAATATTCTCTAATTTGTTTGTTTCTCATAACACAATGCAACTGCTTTCATGTTTAAAAAACAAACATATTATTCTTTTCTTACACGTGTTTTCATTGGATTATAGGGATATCCATTTTACTTTCATTTCCTTCATGCTACTTCAACTTTTGGCAGTGTTTTGTTTCAGACACCCTCCTAGTCAGTGTTGCTCTAACTAGTGCTGATTACTCAGTATTTCAGAGACTGACTTTCTGCCTTTGCTGCATTCTGACTTCCCATGTCCTGCCAAACCAGAATTATGCTCCTGCCTTTACTTAAAATGGATGCACTATCTACTGGCCAATGTAATATGCTGAATTTTTTTTTAGTTGAAAAATAAAACAATGCACAGTGATTGCTTGACTACAGAAAGGTTAAAACATGCGTTCTAGTTTCAGTGTAAATTCTGAAACATAAAATAGATTATTACTTTGGAAATTGTTCCACACTTAAGGGTGTATATATATATGGACAATTGCATAAGAGAGAAGCTGAGGGTTTTTCAATTATGTGTATCTTACATGTAACACTTTTTCCTTTTGATAGAAATCTTAGCTAGCTGATACGTGTTCCCTGTTCTTGAACCTGCAGCTGCCCAAAGACTTTGTGTCTATTCCACATCATGTTTTGAGAGGGCACTGCTTACTGATCAGTGTTGCACATATAGTTGCTTTATGTATGTAATGTAGTCCATTTTATGTCAGCAAGTACATTTGAATTCCTTAATTTAGACTTCCATGTGACTGGGAATAGTATGGTTAATTGTTAAATTTATGTTCTTCCCATTATAGTCAAGAGTTAATGTCCATGACAACACGCTTTACTGATGACCTAATGGAGCAGGGTTTGACTCAGAAGATCCTCACTCTTGTGTCTCAAATTGATTTGAACAATGAATTTGATAAACTCCAACGAGAGCGAGGATTGGGCAGTGAGAAACATCGCAAAGAGGTAAAGAAAGGACTGGGAGGACTGGGTGTGAATATTCTTCTGAATTACTGCACAGATTAGAATATAGTTGGAGGGCCAAGAGATATGGAGTGATTTTTTTTTTTTTTTACTTTCTGGTTTCTATTCTCTACCTTTGCAAACTCTGTTACTGCCTGAGGCATATTAACTACTCCACAGCTTCTGCTGTGTCAGTGTGGAATTCAAATCACTTCCTAATTTCCTGCATTTTTGCTGATACTCCCTGATGCTAGGGCATACCTTATCTTTAGTGAAGAAATGTGATCAAGGACAGAAAGAAAGTAAACTTCATATTGGCACTGCGTGTAAATTGTATTCTAAGGAATGTATGTTAAATCATCTACTCAGCTCTACTATTATTAACACCATTGGAATAAAAATACCAAAATAAAATTCACAAATTTTTTAAACAGATTGAAATCAAGTCTAATCAGGCCAATAATGCTCTTTTTAATAATCCTATTGTATTAATATGAACAGAAGCATTTCTAATAGTGAAGAGTGAGAACTGATGGAAAGTGACTTGTCAGTTTTGTAATTCTTGAACCTAACTGAGACTGTGAGTAACTGCAGAGTATGTTTCTAGTACAAAGATTTTAAACATTATTGTTTTAGTTTCTGGACTTCCTAATCTGTCTAAAGAATTATTCAAGTCAAATTGTTTTCCACCAAATGAAGAACATGTTTTACATTTTTTATATTAATTTAGAAACTAGGCAAATAATAAACGTCTGATTTACGTTAAGTCACCTTAGCCTACTTCGGTTTTACCTTAAAATTCATTTAGTGCCCAATTTTAGGAGGTTTTTTTCTTTCTTTTAGGTGGACTACAATATTTCCTTCTGTATTAATTAAAACTAATGTTCTGCTGTGCAAATCTCTTGTTGTGACAGAAGTTTGAGTTTTCAAGAGCCAGTGTACTCAACTATATCATAGCATGCAATATTTTGCCAAATAAAAAGAATAATAGTTTTAGTGTGAAAATGCTTATTAGCCTTCATGTTGGGCATGATCATAGAATCATAGAATATGAGGGGTTGTAAGGGGCCTCTAAGGATCAAGTACAATCCCCCAGGCAAAGCACAATCTGGGGCAGAGCACACAGGAACGCATCCAGGCAGGTTTTGAAAGTCTTCAGAGAAGGACACTCCATCTGATATTTTTTCCATACGTAATAGGGGATGATATATTTAATTTATGTTTCTATTCTAAAGTTCAGCATTTTATTCCCCCAAACAAAAATATATATATGATATTAAATGTCTTTCATATTTCCTGGTGCCTTAAAAGTTAGGTGTTTGTACAGCCAGTTGAGGGCATCCCTTTTGGGCAAGAGGAAGACCTTATCTGGATGTAACATATGTAACCTTATCTAGATATAACTGCCATTGCAATTGTGTATTAGAAACAGGAAATGTGACTGTTGTATATTAAGTTCACAGTTACAAAGTTGTATGTAGATTCATGTCCTGACCTGGGCAGAGATGCTGGTTTGCATATAGTCATATTCCAGGATATACCTACTGACATCTCACAGGAAATACCTGGCAATATGAATGCTTTTAACAAGCAGAAAAGTGCCTTTTCTTGTCTAGCAATTAAAAAATCCTGACATTTACTGTAGCTGCTGTCTTTAGAATAATTTTTAACTTAACCTAGTCATACTGATTGACTGACAAATAGAACATGTCACCAGAATATTTTTATTCACTGTTTTTGTTTGATTTTCCTTTTATAGGTTTCTGACCTCATTAAAGAATGTCGACAGTCCTTGGCTGAAAGTCTCTTTGTCTGGACTTGTCAGTCATCTCTGAGTAAAGATGATACTCTAATCCTCATAAGTTATCTGGAGAAAGTAACAGTGGAAGCTGATGGTTCATTGGATGGTGTGAACTTGTCTCTTCTCATGGCTCTTCTGTACTGCTTTGATGTCAGCTTTCTGGAACAAGGCACGGAGGACCGTGAAGGTAATGCTGCCCGGTTTCCCAAGGAGGTTATCTTGTGCAGATGGATAAATTGTACTTTAACCAATTATGTTATTGATCAGTAACAAATTGGTAGCATTTTGCCTGTTTGCATCCACATTCATTCATTGGATGTTGGTGTGGTTTTTTTGTTTTGTTTTTTTTTTTGCTGTTCTTCAAGACCTGATGCAGCGGCTCCCTCTGCTAACAGAAAGGCAGTACATAGCAACCATACACACTCGGCTTCAGGATTCTCAGCCTTGGAAATTACCAGGCCTGCAAGCTACTGTGAGATTAGCCTGGGCACTGACCTTGCGGGGAATATCTCAACTATCTGATGTGACAGGTAAGTTACCCTAAAGTGACTTTCCTGCACATTGGTATTCAATACTTCCAAGTGGTGTAAGTCAAAGTGTATTTTAACTTTTTGAAGTGTTAGTATTTATCTTTGTTATAAAAGTATGTATTATAAAAGTATTTATTATAGAAGTATTTATCTTTATTATAAAATTACTATTGACACTCCTTTAAAGCTTTCTTGAAAGTGGGTAAGTGGGTTCAAGAGTTGTTCTGAAATGTACACAGATTTAGTAATAGGTATTAGGCAGTAATATTGCGTAGCATCTCATTGAAATTCAAGAGTTTTTAGTGTAAATAAAAAAGTGAAAGATAGTATTTTAGCACCTCCAGTATCATTTGAATGCATAAATTAAGAACAGCTTCACGGTTATGACTTTTTACATCTGTAAAACTTAAATCTCAGTAGTTTGAAAGGGTGGATCTATTTTTAACTTTTTTTCTCTCTGTACTTCACAAGCCTTCTAGGTTCCTACTAGGTCAGAATCGAGTTTATGCAAAAATATCTGTTGAATAAAATGTAAACTCAATTATTAATATTTAATTAAGGTTGGTTCATTGTTCTTAGTTCACAGACTTAAATTTGGTTGAGTAAATGGATTATGAACTTTAATGCTTAATAAAGAAGAGAGTTGAGACTATCACCCAACAGTAACTTGTCTTTTCCAGTGTAGTGTTTTCCTGTGTGGTGGAAAATACATCATTGATTGAAGCATGTCAATTTATATGTCAGTCAGGTATTCTGAAGTATGTTTTGTTTGTTAGCTGATAGCTGTAATTTATTTTTTCCCCTCTTGTGCTTTTTGTTGCCCAGCTCTTGCAGAATTCACTGAGGCTGATGAAGCAATGGCAGAGCTTGCAGTTGCTGATAATGTCTTCCTGTTCCTGACTGAATCTGTGGTGGGGTCTGAAAATTTCTACCAGGAGGAGTTTTACATTCGCAGAATTCACAACCTTGTCACAGACTTCCTTGCACTCATGCCAATGAAAGTAAGTTTTTTCTGTGAATAGCAGTTCTTGAGAAACGTGAGCATCTCTTCTGTATTTCTGACACTAGAACAGGTAGCATAGTGGGTCAGACATGATTAGCAGCTTGAGGTGCTGCAGTTCAGAAAACGTTGACGTTGTGGAACCTCTGTGGTCTGGGGTTTGTTTTCCACATGGAAGCAGAATGTGATTGTTAAAACACTTCAGTGTGGTGAGATTTCTAAAGCTAGCTTTTGTGGTGGTAGTGGTTTTGTTTTGTTTTACATGATTAAAATTTAAATGAAATCTGGAATTGTTGGTAATGTACATGGATATTGATTTTTTGTTGTTGTGGTTGTTTTTCCTTTTGATAGAGACAGTAGTGTAACCTAAATTAACTTAGTGGTTTTGTCTCTCAATTTTAATTTATTCTTTTACCTAATTATCTTTTCCATATTTAAGGAGAGGGATTCTTCTTTTTCATTCAGTAGTATCAATTGCTGGAAAAATGAACAGCTGTTTTCACAAAAACAGCAGAAATGCTTTTTAATGTTTTTTGAAAAGTTTGAGGCAATTACAACAGTTTCATTTTACAAGACCTTGTATCTAGGCATAGAAAATTAAAATTCAATGAAAACCATTGTATTTAATTGATGGTGGCTTTACTTTGTGACCTTCATTGTGTTGAGCTGCATTGGAGTTGCCAAATAATTGCTCTTTTCAATGTGCAAAAAGAGAGATTTAAAAAACCATTTTGTTCATTGTAACTTCTCGGAATGAGAACAATATTGGCCAGAAAAACAATGTTTGAGCCTTAAGAATATTTGAGGGCAAGTGTGAATATGTTGTTATACAGCTTTTTAGTTTTAATTTATTTATCATCTGTTGGTATTGCATGTTTTTTCTCAGGTTGTCCATATCCATAGAACAATTATAATGTCAGTTCAAACAGTTTCATGTTGATAACTTTACAGTGGTGTTTCTGCTGTAGTGGCTGCCTGCATATACCACTTACCATGTTATAGCAGGCTTTGGACATCCTTTGAAGGCTGCAATGTTATTTTCTGTAACACAGACACAAGAACTCTTAGGAATCTTTTGAATGTATGAGGAATGTGTGAGGTGTGTTTTATGGAAGGTCCTTAATCAAGTGCGAACACATTTGGACCTGGGAACGTTTTTTTGTGAGACAGTTCTTCATTAGGTGGTGTTGCTTTCCAAAAGATGAAATGTTTTCCTGTAATGATACCACTTTTTATGAAAGAGATACAAGGTAGATTTTTGAAGGAAGGTAGGAGAGCTGGAGGTTGCTGCCTATGAGATTTAGAGCATATGCAACCCTGTTTCCTGTATCCACTGAAATGCTTGCAAGTCCCAAAAATGTAGGTTGGTTTGTTGTTTTTTTTTTTTTTGCTTTGGTTCAGTTCTGCAGTTAATTGTAGCTGATGCCTAAATATGAAGAGAAATATTTTTCATTATAAGTATTAAAAAAATATTTTGTAATATAGGATCTAAGCAAAAATCTGACCATATCTCTGTTTGAGGCCAGTTCTAGCTGTTTCACAGGAAAGACTCTGTTAGCAGGCACTTGGGATATAGTCCTACAAAGGATTTTTTTTAATCTTAACTGATACTAGTTAGTGGTTGGCTTACATACTCTGGTATTTCTACTGAATCTGAGCTTTAAGGTAAAGAAAAGCACCATCTTTGCAGGATCTTTCTGGTTTTTGGAGGGTTTTGGGTTTTTTTGTCCATATATATTGTATGTTCAGTCTTAAACAGAATCTTGGCTTACAGATTTACATAACTCTTCTCTGTAGTTTTAACATTTATGCTACTTGCCAGTGATGATTTGGGTTAATCTTTTGGTTGACTGCATCACATTCAGAACTTGATAATTAGCTTTAGTAGTTCAGGTAGTTAATTATTTAAGTTATCAACACTCAATTTTGTCTGAGTATTTATTTTTTTAGTGTACTAATTTGGCTATTTTTAAACTATTTTTTTCTTGATGAAACACAATTATTTTACTGCTCAGTTGGTTTTTCAAAAGTTCTATTATAGACCAAATACGTCTCCATTGACTATCACCATGTTTTAATTTTTGACATGTTGAAATGGTTCTTTATTTCTGTTTCTTTTTCTTCAATGCCTGCTTAATATTTGATAAAAATTAACTTTTCATCTCACAGCTGGTTGCTTTCTATAAGCCTCTGGTGGGGTGTTTGTCAAAGACTTTTTGACATGAAAATTAAATGTCTTATGTAGCTTTGAATGACTAAGGAAAGTGCAATCCACAGGCCTACATGCAGAGAACATTATTTTACAGTGTTTTCTGTTTCTTTTCACTCCTTGTGGATAATGGCTTAACTTTCTTTGTTTGCAGCTAACCTATCTAGCTTTTGAAGTAAAAAGAGGAGAAGGATCCACGTTTTGCAGCCAAGCCAGAGGAGTTGGTGAAGTCAGTTGGGAAAAACTCCCATGTTAAGTTCAGGGCTTTTGCTATGAACTGAGGGCCTTGGTAGTAAGAAAGTGATTGAATATATCTTTTAATGTAAACTCTTAGGGGGGAGGGGAGGAAAAAATAACAAATTGACTAGTCTTGTCATGTACGTGCAAGCTCATTTGCTTTCTAAGTTTTTAATAGGCTGTTTAGACAGTTCTGTTATTTCTTTTCTGCTTCACCCTTAGCTAAATACAGACCAATGTTTTTTTGCACTTGATAAATTGTATAGGTGAAACAGCTGAGAAACCGTGCTGATGAAGATGCTCGCATGATCCACATGAGTATTCAGATGGGTAATGATCCACCTATTTCCCTTCGGAGAGATCTGGAGCACTTAATGCTTTTAGTAAGCCCTATTTTCTTTTAAATTACTCTGTCAAAAAGTGATTGTGACTTCCCTTCATTAGAAAACACATAGCTGACTGACAACATAAACATGGGATCTTTGCCTTTGTTGATTAGAGGGATTTTTGTCTTAAATATAGACATTTTCTGTAACTTTTCTTGTAAAGGAATGAATTCACTGCTTCGGTTTCTGATGATAATGAAGTGTCATTTAGTCCTTGTTTAGTCAGTAAATACTGTACCGATGTTTATATTTGAAGAATTTTTGAGTTGAAGCTATTTGACAAGATATTTAAATATCTAAAAATTTGAATTATAATAAGATTATCCTAATACCTCTATTATCTTAAGCTGTTTTATTTTAACATAACTTTAGAAATAGGAACTTTGAGACTACAGGCTACTGCTAGAATTGCCTATTTAACTGGTGTATTCTATATTTTGTCTTCATTAATATCTTAAATAGATGGACATTTTCATATACAAGTATGCAATTTTCAATACAGCATTCTTTAATATAGGGATTACTTGTCTTTTGCAAAAATAATCTTTTAGTTTATAGAACATGAACAGGAAAAATAGTGAAATGCTTTCTTAAGTAGGTCTGAGATACAGAGTAAATTTAAATGAAGAGCTGGAAATGAGAATTGAGAAATTTGTATGTTCAGATAATGGGTCAGATTTCCAATCCTGGTGCTGTCTAACTTTTTAAAGTTAATATATTATGGTATGCAAATGGTTATTTAAAGAGAAACAGCACTATTCTCTTAGCAGTGTTTTGGTTTATAACAGTTATATTGACTGTACAGTTTTAAGTAATAAGGAAAGTTTCATTTGTGTGTGCGTTTTGAATTTCTCTGGTTTTCATTTGTTCTGGTATTGCTATTTAAAATCTCATTTCAGAGTTGTAAGGAATAGAATGCCACCCATGGGATGCTTTGCCTCGCAAATATGTTTAGCTTATCTAGAAGCAGTGTTTGTTGTTGAAGTAATTGTCTTTTCTTTATATAGTTGATATTTTTCTAAAATCTTCCTTTCTTTGATAGATTGCTGAATTGTATAAAAAAGACCCCTTTAATTTGGAACTTGCCCTTGAATACTGGTGCCCATCAGAGCCTTTGCAGACATCTACCATCATGGGGTCCTACGTTGGAGTAGCTCATCAGCGACCACCTCAGCGCCAGGTTATCTAGATTTTCTTGAGTAATTACTAGTTACTTCAAACTAAAGTACTAAAAACACAGGAAACAAAGTTCTGGTGTCCTTATTACAGCTGGATTTTAAAAAGTCACTTTCTCAGTGGCTTGTGTGCATGTGTTCTGCTTTGCTTGAGACAGTAATTGTTGCTTGCTCTAAAATGAGCTCCTGCCAGTCAGTCATGGTTGACAAGAATCTGAACAAGAAAGAGTTCTACAAACCCTCTTTGAAAATTTTATTTAGGTCTGATTTTGTTGCAGTTGCTAAATGAGTTCTGATAACTGTTGCTCTTGTGTTTTCTGTAGGAAAATCTCTACATACCTTTTTGGTGTTACTGAGATGCTAAATTCCTTAACTATAAAACCCATTATTACTGTAATTGATAGTATTCTAGGGGGTTAAAACCAACAAGAATATTGTAAGTATTTAAAGCCCAAAGCTTATAGCTGTGAGAGACAGAACTCAAAATCAGAATGAAGAAGGCATCTAAACAAATGAAGAAGTTTATCTGTAAACAACTTTGGATACTTTAGCTGCTTCTTGAAGGACTGTGCAGTGTGAGGCAAAACCAAGTACGAGGCATACCACAGACATCCTGAGACCCACCTGGAATACAGGCAACCTAAGTCAGAGCCTGTGCAATCTGATGTAATCTACAAACACCCAGGTTCCTCCACCTGGGAGGAACCACAGTGTGTGTGAGTTACTGTGCAGGGATATGACGAGCATAGAGAATTCTTTCCCCATATCACTTAACTTGCACTGTGGGAAGTGTTAATAATACTGCTGTGTAGAAATACAGAATTGGAGAGTTAGTATATTTTGCAATAGCATGAATGATTTTGATTTGTTTCTTTTCTCTTTGAAATGTGATTTTCACCTCAGGGAAACTGGGCAGACCAGTCCACAAAGGATATTTTTGAGTTTTTTTGAATTACGATTCCACCCCTTCGCGCACACCTCTCCTGCCTACCCCCTTCAGTTACATTAGGATCTATTTTCTGACTTTGGCTTCCTATTGTTTTCCTAAAATACTTGTATTTAATTTTTTTTTTAAACACTGATCTTTCTTTGTTCTAGGTTGTCTTGTCAAAGTTTGTTAGGCAAATGGGAGATCTGCTTCCTTCCACCATTTACATCCCATACTTGAAAATGCTGCGGGGACTGGCTAGTGGGCCTCAGTGTGCTCATTACTGCTTCAGTCTGCTAAAAGTTAATGGCAGTAGTCATGGTAAGAAAAGTACAAATACTTGTTTGAGATGAATTGTGGCTTCATACTTGAAACATTTAATTATCAGTACAAAGATTAAATTGAAAGGCTTCACTTGTAATACAGAAAACAAAAAGACTCATTAGGTAATTCAATGTCTGAACACCTTAGCAAGTAAGTCACGTAATGAAGTAGTGCATTTAAAAAAAAAAGCTGTCTTAACACCATAAGATGTAGAATATCAATATTTCTTTTTGTAAAACAAAATCAGTAATGTCTTAACTTTAAGTTTTATATTTTGTGATTATAGTTTTCTTTCATGAGCTGGTTTTCTTCAGAAGTACTTTGTTCTGCTAGAATTTCTTGATACATATAGTAGTTTCTCAAAATAATGTATGCTGGTCTGTTCTGTGTTTTGCATTAGTTTTCCATTTCCACCTTCCTTTAAAGATATAAATAATGTTGCAAACTTTCTGATTCAGAAAACTTATTTGTACTGGCTTTTTGTATTGGCACCTTTCTGTCTCTATTAAAAAAAAAAAACAAAACAAATAAAAAGCCAACAAAAACCGAACTAGAAACATGAATTTCAGAAAAAATAACTTTTTTTTTTCTGCTCTAGATAGGAGAGTTTTCCTTTTAAATCTAACTGCCCTGCTTATCACCCTTTGAAAGAGTAGAAAGAAAATCTCACTGGTTTGTGGTTTTATCTAGTGGAGAACATCCAAGGAGCGGGTGGCAGCCCTGTCTCCTGGGAGCATTTCTTCCACTCTTTGATGCTTTACCATGAGCACTTAAGGAAGGACTTGCCAAGTGCAGACAGTGTCCAGTATCGTCACCTGCCTCTCCGAGGAATCACACAGAAAGAACAGGATGGATTAATTGCCTTTTTACAACTGACCACTGTTATAGTGAATTGGGTAAGTTACCTTTTATTTGATTTTCTTTGTTAATACTGTTCTTGCAAAACATCATCATTCTGCTGTGAAGAATACCAAAAAAAGTATGTAGGGCAAATCTACCTAGCAGTTGTCTCTTGACAATTTATGGGAAGCATCAGGACAAAGTCTGAGTGAAGCAGGAAGAGATGACACATTCTGCTATGTTGCTGGTGTTACTGATTTACTTGCTTTCCAGGCACTTTGGAGATGTCTTTCATAAGTGAGGTATATTCAGAAGAAATTACTACGGAATAGAAAAGTTCTTTGCATTTAATTGAGAGTTTGAAAAGACAAAAATAATTGATTAATTCAAAAGGAAAATGTAGAAGTTTAGCAAGGAAATAGATCAATTGTGAAACTTGCCTCCAAACTTAGATATAAAATGTCCCCATACCAAGAGTGTAAAATGTGCCATGGATTGACTGGAAGAGGATTCCAAGAGAATAAAACAGCAATGCAGAAGTTGTACTGTGGATTGCCTGGGTAATTCTGGATAGTGTGGAATTAAGCTCTTCAGTACCCACCAGATTCTGTGGCCTAAAAATTCTGTGATGTAGTGAGATTCCCTTGGTTTTGCTGACACAAACACAACACCGATCAATAAAACTAATTAGGCTTTTTAAAAAGCATCCTTGGTAGTAGTGATAATGAGTTGTTCCTATGTGAGCTGTTATGACAGCATTGGATAAGCATGGAAAAAGAAACTTAAAACTAGTATTTCCTGGCATCATCAAACAATAATTTGGGGGGAAATAAATAAATCTGTTTTAAGGATGCGGAGAATTGTTGTTTGATGAGGCGAGAGGCTTGTTCCTGTCCGATGGCTCATCTGAGAGTTTCAAATGAACTTACACCAGTGATGAACCCTGCTCATAGACTTAAACAAATTCCTAGTAAATATCCAAATGCTGTTTAAGTTAATAACAGACATATTGATAAACAGCCTCTAGCACTGTTTGAAAAAGCTGTCTAAAAGTGAGTGACTTAGAATATTTAAGGTTAATTGCATGAGTGTATTTCTACTAAAAAAAAAACAAACTAGGAATTTTGAAAATCCTTATAAGAAGCTTATACTGTGCTCATAATATTTCTGTATGGATAGGCACAATTTTAATAGTCATGAGCCATTAAATTGGGTTTTTTGTTTAATGACAACTGTTTGCCTTGGAACAGTCTACCATTCTTCTGATGTTTTATGTAGCTACAAGTACAAAGCAGAGTCATTGATATTGATTGTGATGTAGAGATTACAAGATAGGAATAATCCTCAAAGTTATAATCTGCAATTTTGTTTTCTGTTGAATGCCATAGAGTGAGAATGCTCGCTTGGCTCTTTGTGAGCACCCTCAGTGGACACCAGTAGTCGTCATTCTGGGACTTCTGCAGTGCAGCATTCCTCCTATTTTGAAAGCAGAGCTATTAGAAACCCTTACTGCTTTTGGAAAATCTCCTGAAATAGCTGCTTCACTCTGGCAATCCCTGGAATATACACAGGTAATTTAGGATTTTCAGTGCTTAGAACTATAGCTTCCCAATCTGTTGAAGCTCTCAGTGTATTTGATGTAGTATTGCTTTTCGTCCTAAATTTTCTTTTTGCCATTGTTGAATGTAATTTTTTTCACCGAGTTAATACAGTTCCTACGTTAAAACAATTTTGAAACTGTCAGTATGATTTTATGCCTTGGAAATCTCATTGGCTGTGCTTATTTTACATACATACAGCTCTTCCAACAGACTGTCTTGTGTGTTCAGTACGTTTTTTCCTAAGTGTATGTGTTCAGTAAGAAATGTTCTGCTGCATATTTTTCTGCTAGAGGTTGGCTTTGTTAATTGTGGTGGTTGTTGTGTAATACTCTTCCAGTTAATTGTAGTTCATGGGATGTTGTTACTTAGTTTCACGTTTAGATGGCAAACATAAGATACATGTTCAAGCCCTACCTTTTTAAAAAGTGGCTTTTTCCTTCTGTCTTGATTTCAGCAAAAAAATGTAAATATGAATTCTAGGGAAGCTCAATATAAAATGAAAATGCTCTTTTGTTTGCTCTTTTGAAAAAATCATAATGCAATGGGATTATTTTACAATGTGTGTTATGGTTCAGACTTACTGCTGTGTTAATTGAAAGAGCTTGCAGAATAAAGTGCAATTGCTGGTTTATTGTTAATCACTAATAATATTAGTATTTAGGTATTACTACTACTACTAAATAGACCCTGACAATAATTACATCTTAGTAGTATTTCAATGTTCACCACCTTTGCTTCCTTGAAATACACTGTTATAAGAAATGACAAGGCAAACATCTTTCAGGCCAATTACGTTAGAGGCCAATGTAAGATAAAAATCATTAATGTAAAAGTATTTCTGTTCTTAGTTTCATGTAATAATAAACATGATGTAGATCTTTGAGGATGTCAACCTCCAAATATAGAAGTGTATTTATATATAGTATATATATATAATACAGCCTTTCAGGGCAGAAAAATACTATCTTTTTACATTTTAAAAGGACTTGCAGTTAAAAAATTATGAGTAGCTTTTAGTCCTGAGATAAATGGTGAAAATGCATGTTGAGCATGTGAAATGTATTTGCCTACTTTCATTTCTTTCTGTTTTGAAGATATTACAAACTGTGAGAAGTCCAGGCCAGAGACAAGCGGTCGGTATTGAGGTAAGAGTTTTTCTGTACCCAAGCAGCCTCACTCACTGTTTCCATGTGAGTCTGGGAAACACTTGCAGAGTCTGCAACTGCTACTGTGACCACTCAAAACCCTTCTTACTTTACTCTCAGGCTTGCTCATAATTTCTTGAAATTTTATCAATTTATTAATCTAGTGCAATTTCATGCTAGTAACAGAGAAACATCTAAACCCTCCGATTTCTCACGAGCACTTCTTACTAAGGTTTTCCTGTTTTCCTCAATTGGCCTCAGTTTTGTTACATCTTAGTACAACTCACTTCACCTCGTAAATAAAACCAAAGTATATAAATGCTGAGGCTTATCTTTGAGTATTCAGTAGACCTGAAGAAGAGTGTCTTGTTGAACTGCAGTGGCTGTTGCAATGGCAGTGGCTGTTGCTTCACTGCTTTTGCTTTGTAGAGTTGAGTATAAAGTTAGTTCACAGGTGATGCCTTGATATTATTTGTTCTTGCATGTTTTTTCCTCTCTCAAAAAACTTGATTTTTCTTCTGGTTTTGCCATCCTCTTGGGAAGGTTGAACTGAATGAGATTGAGTCCCGATGTGAGGAATACCCTTTAACCCGCGCCTTCTGCCGACTCATCAGCACACTAGTGGAGAGTTCATTCCCCTCTAACTTGGGAGCAGGTCTCCGCCCACCAGGCTTCGATCCCTATCTCCAGTTCCTCAGGGATGCTGTGTTTCTCCGATTCCGCACCAGAGCGTACCGGAGAGCTGCTGAAAAAGTAATTTTTGTTTGAAATTTTTTCTTCTTTTTACGATGTACTTACAATGATGTGGCACTGCACATGTGGCCTAGATCTGTTTGAGAAGCAAGTTTGATGCAGCAGAGGTAACCTGGAGCAGTTCATAGTGTTTTGATTCTGACTAGTGATTTTTGGGTCATCAAGGTCTATGAGCTACTTCTAAGGAACTTGTATAAAGTGCCTTTTAAAAACAAACAAACAAACAAACAAAAAAAAACCCCCCACAAACCAGAAGAATTTTATATTATTGCTAAATTTCAATTTGCTCTACAGGATTCTCCAACTCTACCACATGTCTAATGACTTCTAAACAACACGTGACCAAACCTACAAGTCAGATTTGTCCTTGTTACTTCAGAGAAAATTTCTGACTTGCTGAATCAAGGAATTTCAGTTTCCTTTATGATCCTTCTGGGTGGAAATGCATGCTAGACTTTATCCTGGGAAGCTGTTAATGGTCTGTTGCCAGCTGTATAGCTGCTAAACTCTTTATTGCTTGTACTTTCACTATACTGGGATGTATATTATATAATAGAGCCTGAAGTAGGCAAGACACCTATTTTAGTGTTCCATGTTACTTTAGAAGAAAGCTTGGCCTTTCAGATTATTTGACATCATAAATTATAGATGGTATTGGAGAGTATTTCAGAATTGGATAGTTGTGCCATACTTCTGATCCATCACTGCATTGCCTTTTGTATTCTTTGTTAATCTGGTCTTGTTGCTGCAGTCTTACTCTGCGTACAACTTTGTCTTCATTTTCTGATTATCTACAGTGGGAAGTAGCTGAGGTAGTTCTGGAAGTGTTTTACAAGTTGCTGCACGACTATGAACCTCAGCTTGAAGACTTTGTGGACCAATATGTGGAGTTACAAGGTTATCTTGTTCATTTGTTCACTGACAAACAGAATTGTAACTTGCTTCTTGTCTTTTGCCTCTATCCTGTGATCTTGTTTAATGTTGCAAGTAAACTGGTAGGAAAAAAAAAAAACAGGTGTTCAAAAAGAATCCACCTGCTATGGGGAGCCATGTTGCTGGCTCCAGTAGGGGTACATCCTACTTCCCTAGCTCTACTAGGATGATGACTTCTGTTTCTCTGGCATTGAGGATTTGGTTAAGGAGCAGCATTGGACAGTTAAAAAAAATACCTTGATTTTGGGCTTGTTTCCCTGGATTTCTTTGGTCTGTATTTAAGTCAATGGTATTCATAAGGTTAATTTAAAGGTGTCTGTGTTTTTGATATATCCTGATATTCATAGAATCCTAGGGTTGGAAGGGACCTCGAAAGATCATCTAGTCCAACCCCAAATGTTAATATTATTGGCATGTCAGTTATTCAGAACAGACAGTATCAGTAGAATTATGATCTAAAGTAAATTCTGGACAATATTCTTTAAAAGGCCAAAGTAAATAGCAGTTGTTTCAATGTAGGAAATTTATGGCATACTTGTGCTGCGGATTATTATTTTTTTTTTAATACAAAGTTTCTTCTTAAATTTGAATGCCAGCCTGCTGCCTGTGGGTTTGATTGTAGCTGTAGAGATAAAAGAACCACTTCTTAAGTTAACAACAACTGCAGGATGTACCTCTCCAGTGAGCTTGCCTTGCTCTGGGAGTTGTCTGTGCCCTGTACTTTGACAAACAGTTCTGGTCAGCTTAACTGGCTTGAGCAATTTCTATTAGCAATTTCTTTTCTGTCCTCAGCTAGTCCTTCAGCTTGTCTGATTATTTGTGAGATTTATCATACATGATATATTGGAGCAGTGGGTTAAAACCCATCATTTTTACTAGATCCCTGGCTTGAACTGATCCAGGGTTTAGCTCCTCAGTGTCATGACACATCTATTGGCATGTGAGGATGTCAACAGGCATGGAGTGAATGGAAGGAGAAGGGGACTGTTTATTTCTTTTGATGCCAAAAGAGACTGGACCATCATTCACACTTGCATATTAAAAAAGATTCTTACTGCTGTCCTGCTTTTATCCACCATAGTTTACTAGGAAACTGGATAAACCAGAAACATTAGGTTTTACTTTTATTTTCTTTATCAGATCTTTGAGGGTTATGGTAGAAGTTTCATTTTTGCATACATGGTTGCAACTGACATGCAAGTATTTGTATATTATGAGCATCAGGGGTTAAGTGGACCTTCTCAGCTTTGATTTCTGGATATGTTTTTTCCCTCCTCCAGGATCTCCATGCAGGTTTGGGAGGATTTAAACTTTTTTCAGTTACTTGTCAGTCTTGCAAAACCATTTAATTTAGCTCAAATGTGGTATGAGGTCCTAGCATTGATTTGAATCCAAGGTCAGATCTACTTAGGGAATGTCTAACTGGTTAAAGTTGAAAAAGTGCTATTAGATATTGAAAAGTAATGGTAATTGCTGTTACTATTCTTCCCAAGCTTTTGAAATTACCTTAAAGGCTCCCACATAAATAAAACCTCTGAAGACTTTATGCAGTATGTTTCATCTATTCACATGTTGCTTGCAACATCATGGACTCTAACATTTTTTAGCTTAGGCTAGCTGCAGTCTTTTCTATTAGGTGTTAATTATTTTTTTTTCTCCCTTCCTCTCTTCAGGAGAAGAAATAATAGCATATAAACCACCTGGATTCAATTTGATGTATCATCTTTTGAATGAGTCCCCAATGCTGGAACTGTCCCTTAGTTTGCTAGAAGAAGGGGTTAAACAGCTTGATACTTATGCTCCATTTCCTGGTACGTGCCTAGAATTTACTTTTCATGTGAAGTTAAAATGCAGACTAAGTAGGATTTAAAGCTGACATTACATATCTTCATCTTGATGTTGTTTATCTGGTATATAAAAATTGTGTTTTGGGGGGAATTTTCCGAGTAAACAACTGACAAGTTCTTTGTGCAAGGCTTGATGAATGAGGTTTATGACTGCAGTCTATTTAACTGCTCCTTTATTTTTGTATGGTTCTTTGTTGCTTGTGCACTGCAGGGAAGAAGCATTTAGAGAAAGCAGTACAATATTGCCTCGCACTTCTGAACTTAACCCTACAGAAAGAGAATCTTTTTATGGATCTGTTGCGGGAGAGCCACCTTTCCTTTATTGTCACACCACTGGAGCAGCTGCTTCAAGGAATCAATCCTCGCACAAAAAAGGCAGATCATGTGGTGAATATTGCTAGGTATGTGCAAAGTACTGAGAAAGGTTGAGTTATGGAGGTACAGAAGTGTTTGGATCCTATCCTTTCATTAGTTTTACTAGCCAATGCTTCTCTTTACAAAGCATCTCTGAAATAATTTTTTTTTTTTTGATGTGCAGAAGTGTTTTCACAGGTAGTGTGATCTGTCTATTGTCTAGGGTAAGACTAGGGTCTGCACTTTTGGTTTTTCTTTCTGAATTTTTTTTCCCCTCATGGTTTCTTTCTGATTGCCTTAAGTGTAGTGTTTCCCTTGCATGTAATTTTCAGCCCTGGACTTTGGTTGTCATAGAGTAGGAGAGTAGAATTTCAGTCAGTTGATATTAACTGCCTAAATGTTTTACAGTATTGTCAATTAGTTACTATATTAAAAGTATCAGACTAGTAGTCTGAAACTGTTTCAAATATGAAGCTTCAGGATTTGCACTTCTCACTGATGCCTTCTGTTACTGTTGATTTTGTAATAGCTTTACAGACAAACCAACATAGATGAGTAGTAGAACTGAGTGCGTAAAAAAAGTGATATTCTGACATGGAATGCACTAAAAAAATGAACTCTTTCCATACATGTCTTGTTGGCTTTCATTTATACTTCTTTTTTTTTTACATAACATTAGTTGACAAATAGTTTAAAAAATGTGCATTTTAAGATGTGTTGTTTTTTTGTGTGTGGTTTTTTTTGTTTGTTTGTTTTTTTTTAGCCTATATTGGGTACATGCCGTAGTTGATTTAACCTAGTTTTGGTCTTTAGTGACACTAATTTTCTGATGATCTGAAGTTATTTTCTCCATGTTTCTTATGTGAGCCTGTGACGAGTTGTTTTTAGCTTAATCTGCAGTGTTTAAAGTAGATTTTGAGTAAAAACAATGGTAAAAATTCCACAAGGGATTTCATAATCCCTACTTGGACTGTTGCCTCCATTTTGATAGACGAGTGTTAAGTGCTTCGTGTAGAGTGAAAATTTTGTTTGTAGCTTTAACTTTTTCTCATGTAGTTAAATTTGTAGATGTTTTAGTTCTCAATATTGTTTGGGTTCTCACCTGTGCATTAGCATTGTAAAACAGCAAAATTCACAACAATTTCATTACACTAATCTGGTGCTTTTGAAGGTATCTTTATCACGGAAACAGCAATCCTGAACTGGCTTTTGAAAGTGCCAAGATTTTGTGCTGTATTTCTTGTAATTCCAACATCCAGATGAAGCTAGTTGGTGATTTCACACATGATCAGGTAAGTGCCTGTGTTTTTGGATCTGGAAAGAGAAACTGGTGGAGAAAAGCCTGGTGTTCCATAATGTTACTTTAAAGTGCAGGTTTCTAGATTAGGAATGTTTAAAACTATTTTGTTGTATATCTGCCTTTCTCTAACAAGTCTTTTACTGTGGCATTGTGAAAAGCAATTACATCACTTACTGAAAAATCAAAAATCATGGATGTTTGGAAGAAGGAAACATACAATATTCTTTGCAATACAGAGGCTTTTATCGACTTTATAGTCTTTAGCCTTGTAGGATAATTTTATGTTAGGCTAGTTGCTATCCTCCTTAGAACAGCTATGACTCTTTAAGTTCTGCTTACTAACTAGATTGTTATTAACTAGATGTTATTTTTGTCTAGAACTTCTGTCAGCTTATGCAGAAGGAATTCTGAAAGGTTTTTTTTTTTTTTTTCAGTAATCTTAAAATCATATTCATTTCTATCCTTCCATTGTTGTGTACAGAGTATTAGCCAGAAGCTGATGGCTGGGTTTGTGGAATGTTTGGACAATGAAGATGCAGAAGAATTAATTAATCCAGATGAGGGTATGTAAAAAGCTTCTTAAAAATGGCTTACACTGTTGTATTTTGCATAGAATAAAATTAATGAAAGAGGTGAAGAAAGTGCTTTTAATTCAGAAAACCTTTTTCTAGTGTTGCTTTCTGTAGAATTGGACTTTAAACAGAATGAAAAGCACCAATGTCTTGTTAAGATATGGTCATAGTATAAGACAGCTGCAACTTAAGGCTGTTTTCAAAAAGCAGTTATTTAATGTTGCTCTCAATGTATCATTTGGAGCTGTGTTAATAGTATTTTGTAATTTTGGTCTCGTATCCCTCTGTACTAATATAAGTTGATGCCCTACCCTTCTTGTGTGCAACTTGAAGGCTCTGCAGATTATTACGTTAAATGGATTTCTTCCTTACTCACTTTTTTTTTTTCTTTTTTCCTCCCCCCCCCCCAAAAAAAAAATATAATCAAGAGCTGGAGCCTGAAAAGAGGCGAGCACGAATCCATCATGAAACAAGGATTCATATTCTGAATCTCCTTATCACTTCACTTGAGTGCAGTCCTCCCAGCCTTGCTTTGTATCTCTTGGGATATGAACTAAAGAAACCTGTCAGTACCACAAATCTGCAAGATCCAGGTATGAAGAGGAAAAGCTAAACTGGCACGTAGACAATTCTGTTCCCAACACTGAGGATACTTATTGCAAAATCCACAGAGAGAAGCAATTTCTCTTAATGTTATGAATAAGACATGTTCTTTTTCTAGAAAGCTAAATTAAAAGATATGTTGATGCCCAAGTGCAGCATTTAAATGGCTTCAGGACTTGATCCTTTAGCTTGGATTTTGGAACAGACTTTAGCTTTGGGTTGTGGCGGAAAAGGTAATTTACAAGTGAAACATTGACTTATTTGCTATTTCATACAGCATAGCTGTGTCCACAGAACAACAAAATTGATTTCATGATCCAAGAAATAACTGTGAATGACAGTATGGGAATTTTCAAAGCAGATTGTCACTTTAAAATAGTTATACTACTTAAGTACTCCTCAAACTCCTGTTTAATTATATGGAAGAGAAACAAATGTGTTGTTTAACATTATAGAAGAAAACCTTTTAGTATATGTGGGGTTTCATTCTGCTGCTAGATATATTAGTGTATTTAGAGAGTGGATTGAGAACTCTGAAGAAAAGGACTTGGGGATGCTGGATGATAAGAAGGTCAACTTGAGCTGGCAATGTGTGTTTGCAGCCCCAAAAGTCAATCATATCCTGGGCTGTGTCAAAGGAAGTGTAGCCAGCCAGTTGAGGGAGATTTTCCCCCTCCTGTGTTGTGGGACCCCACCTGGAGTACTGTGTCCAGTTCTAGGACCTCTAGCACAGGAAGGATATGGAGCTGTTTGAGTGAGTCCAGAGTGGGGCCACAAAAATGGTTAGAGGGCTGGAGCACCTCTGCTATGAAGACAGGTCAAGAGAATTGTGGTTGTACAGCCTGGATAAGAGGGAGATCTTACTGTAGCCTTCCAGTACCTGAAGGAGGCAAGTAGTGTTAGGACAAAGGGTAATGGCTTTAAACTAGAAGAGGGTAGATTTAGGTTAGACAGGAAGAAATTCTTCACTAGAAATTGAGACACTGGCACAGGCTACCCAGGAAATTTGTGGTTGTCCCCTCCCTGGAGGTATTCAAGGCCAGGTTGTCCATGGCAAGGGGTTTGGAACTAGATGATCTTGAAGGTCCCTTCCAACCCAAACCATTCTATGATTCTGTTATTCTTTAGATACATTTGTATATTCATATGTATGAATTTTGGCTGCAGTGTTAAAATCTCCTTCCCCTTTCCCTTGATTGCAGTGTCAGTTGCCTGTAGGAGCATTAGTCACAAAATGGAGATAACTGTAAAATAAAGACAGGCATTTAAAGATCTTCTTTTAAACAGTCAAGTCAATATTCAGTTAAGGAGCAAGAATTCTAATTTTCTTTAGTTACTGTGAAATATTAAGGAATCAGTTGATTTTTTTTAAATAGAACTGAAATGAAAGTTGTTACGTATGTTTGGGTGGCATAATTTATCCTCTTTCACCAGCATCTTAAAAGGCTATAGACTAACTGTAAATGTTTATATTAGATTTTTGCTGAAACACAGTTCCTTCTTTTATTTTAAATAACAGAGAAAACAAATTGTTGGATATTTTTGCTGCAGCTCTGTGGAACAGTATAGTGCAGCACAAAATATTTGAACAACGTAGTTTCTGTAATTTTTTTGTATTAGCTTATACTTTCTATGAAGGAAAGTAAAATCAAGAATACTAAGAAATTATTTTTATATTTTAAGGTGTCTTGGGTTGCCCACGGACTTGCCTTCATGCTATTTTGAACATACTGGAGAAGGGCACCGAAACAAGGAGTGGGCCTACAGCAGTTCAGGAATCTCCTCATCTTGCAGAACTCTGTTACCAGGTATTCAGCATATTTTCTGTTGACCTATATTTAAGTAGACTCAAAGTGTAATTTTCTACTTCTTAGTGAACATAGATGGTTGATGATTTCTATAGTTGTTTCCTTTTTAGAAGGCATGTTTCAGGCTTTCATATACATTGAGCTCTTTCTAACTTCTTTGTGAAGAAGCATTACCTTCTAACACAGAAAACAGGATCATGTTAGAACTCATTGTTAGAACTTGGAATTGGAATACACTTTTAAAACTAATGTTCTAAATATTTTTGGTGAGCCTTTTAATCTGTTGTCACCAATTGCCTTTCTATTTAATTTTGAAACTGCACTTTGCCAGTAAGATAACAAGTAACCACAAATAAGCCAATGAAATTATCTTCTTAATTCTGTAGCACTGACAGAATGTATGTACGTCTGAAAGGGTGAGATGGGGAAGACAGCTGAATCAGATGTATGTGCAAGGTAGCTGACACTTGGACTTAAATTATATAATCATGATTACACACCTGTGTCATGTTGAAAATCTGTGGAATCTAGAAAGGATTTTAGACATCACTGAAAGTGAAAGAGGCCATACTGTAGAAGAAGGAAAAAAAGTACATTTCATGTCTTTGTGAGCCTGGAGACTGAAAAAGACACTTTTAAGTGAGCTAAACAAACAGGCTTATATGATGTCATGTAGTGGGCAGATAGCCCCATAGAAGACTTACTGTAAATATAATAATATTGTTTGAGCAGTAAAACTGTAGTATGCATCTTCTGATTTGGTGGTTGGTCTGTTTTTAAAATAAATTCTATAAATGGGTATTTACTGTTTTTGATTGTCAGGTGATCTATCAGCTGTGTGCATGCTCTGACACATCAGGTCCAACTATGAGATACCTGAGGACCAGTCAGGATTTCTTATTCACTCAGCTGCAGTATTTGCCATTTTCTATTAAAGGTAATTTTTATGCTAAGATAAGAATGTGCATGCTTAAAATTCAGTTCATCTTTTGACTCCCTAGGAATCAAAGAAGAAACATAGGTACCAGTATTAAACTGAATTAATTACTGCCTCTGCTAACCTTTTAATTTGCAAAGATTGACCTCTGCCTATTTAGGAATATTACTAGCACTGAACTTTAAAAAAAAAATGTTAGTTTTGAAATGCACCAAGTCTCCAGAAGCAAATCTTAGTCTATATTTAGATAATCATTGTAGTTTTGTTAGATTATGCTACAGAAAAAAAAAAAAAAAAAAAGTTCTAATTCTACAAAGAAGTGAGAGGATAGAAAGCTGGTGGTTGTAATTGCATATATCTTCCCTTCCTTTAAATGAGGAAGCTTTTATTTGGTAATAACATTAATTATTAATTTACTAGATATGTATTTAGTGTTTCAGACCAACATTTCTCAGGTGTCTTAAAATGCATAAAAGTACTTCTTCTCTTTATCAGATTTTTGTCCATTAGTTAAATGATAGTAAACTTAGCATTGGGATCTGTTTATCCAGCATGGGTAAAGCATTTTAGATTATTCTTAGTTATAAAATGATCTAAATTAGATTAATATAAAATATGAAGGTTCTTGGAGACCCATATTCAGTCCTTATCAACCCTGATTACAAAGCTATAGTTGAGTAAATGTCTGATTATTTTCACTGAAATTATAACCATATTTGCTCATGAAGCACTGCATTCTTCACAATGACTCCAGAAGTCAGAGGTGATATCCAGATTTTTTATGTGTCTATGTATGCTCTTAGTTGCATGTATGCATTTGATTTGTTTTCACAATAATCACATGTTCATTTAGTAGCTTTTGTCAGGTCTGAGTCCTTTTGTCTTGTATGCAAACGGGGAACAGATAGTAAGTCATGACATCCTATAAAAGCTTTCTCAAATGAAAAATGCTTTCCTTGGAGTAAGTAATATTATTTGTTCAGTTTTATAGTTGTTTCCTTATCCCCCCCCAGAACATGAGATTTCAACACTGAACCAAATGTCTTGGCTGATGAAGACTGCAGCGATAGAAATGCGAGTGACATCGCTGAACCGGCAGCGCTCCCACACGCAGCGGCTGCTGCATCTGCTGCTGGATGACATGCCCGTGAAGCCATACTTGGGTAAGAGGAATTAACTGAGGATAAATAAGCTTGAATAAAAGGAAGTATGAGAAATTTCATTGGAATTCTCTTCTCTATTAGCGTGTGACAGTCCGTTTGCAATATTAGCTCTGGAATTGCCACAGGAGGGATGGGAAGAAAGACGGTGGTTGCGGATTCCAAAGTGAAAGAAGTTGGGGCATCTTTTTGTTCATTGCTGCTTTGTCTGTGTTTCATTTGTGAAACTTCTAAATGTATACACTGATCTGAAACCTAAACCTTGTTTATGGAATAGGAAAGTGGAATATAAAAAAAAAATTAAAAATAGTTAAAATTTTAATACATTTCGGATGCTACCCAGAGTTGTTACTGAGTAGAGAACATGGAGGGTCTTTGGTAACAGTTTTAGATCAAGTTTTCTCAGTCTTAACTTCTGTCCATCTGTCCCATATTTTCAATCCTCTCTCACAGAAAATAGTAGCTACAGCTCAGTTTGGCTATTGACATTATAACATCACAAAAATGTGCCTTGGAATGCACATTTTTTATGTTAAATAAAAAAGCAAGATTTCAGAGTTTCAGAACGGAGTAGAAGTGAATCAAGAGAAAGAGAAACAGGTGGCAATAGAACTTCTTACATGAAGAAAATAAACAGAGTAACTGGAAGATATAACAGGCTGCAGCATTATGATGTATGTATCAGTTTTATGGGTTTAAAAACTGTCCTCTTCATCCTTGTGGAGATCTGAGTACAAGAAACTGTGTTTAAATATCCTACTCATTTTACAGTGTTTGTCCAACTGCATTATTCATGTGGAGAGTGGGGTGTCTTTTTAGGCAATTCTAGTACTGTCTGATCTGTATTTGATAGCTTCTGTGAGGTAAGTAGTGTTTTGGTAACAGTCAAGGCTGTATTGGTATTAGAAGACTTTCATGTCAAAGGTTTGTCAGTGCAGTGCTCTCTTCATCTTTCTCTTTCAGTATTAATAAAGTAGGTGTCATTTTTCTCTTAGATTTAAAAAAAAAAAATTATTTATTATGTTTCATTACCTTCAGCTGATGGTGAAGGAGGGATGGAAGATGAAAGTCGATCAGTCAGTGGGTTTCTCCACTTTGAAACTGCTTCCAAGGGTAAGAATTATGGCTCCTGATTATTTCTCAGTAAAGTTTTTTCTGATTATGAATGGGGCTGTGTCTAGGAAATACACTTTGAAAAAGAAAGTCATGGACTTCTGAAACAGCAGCAGTACATGGAACAATTCTATTTAGTGTGGGCAAAAAGAGTTCTAGAACCTTGACATAGATGGTTGAAGTGAGTGAAAGGAAGTCAAAAGAATCTATGTTTAAATAAGTATCTATGGAAAGGCAGAACTGGAGTGTGGCAGTCTATAAATTTAGTGCTAGCAGTAAAAACACTGAGACTGTTGCTAAGGCTGAACATATTTGTATTTTCATGGCAAAGAATATAAAAAACTAATATGTAACTTCAGAATCCACAGTATTTCTAAGTTTAAACAAAAGACTGCGTGGTTCTCGTGCAACCAACCTGTAGGAGAAAAAATTAAGATTCGTATTTGTAAATGTTGGATTATGTACAAACATACCTAACAGGATAACATTGGAGTATAACACAAAAATTTAAGGCTCTCAAAAATGTTTTTAAGCCCCTTGTACAGATTGATAGCACTTTGTGAAGATTTAATGTTTTCTTTTGAAACTTTTTGCATTACAATTTGGATTTACAAAGGTAACTTAGACTCCTATTGTCAAGTTTTTTTTTGTTTTCCCTGTGATATTTCTGAATACAGTTTGAATTGACTTATATTTCCAGTACGCAGGAAGATCTTAAGTGTCCTGGATTCAATTGACTTCAGTCAGGACATTCCAGAGCCTTTACAACTGGATTTTTTTGACCGAGTTCAGATTGAACAAGTCATTGCTAACTGTGAGCACAAGAATGCGCGTGGACAAGTGGTCTGCAACGTCAAAGTGCGTAGTGGTCTCTGAGCTCAAATTGAATGGACCATTTTGTATCTTGATGGTGATAAAAATTATGGCTGTCTTAATAGTACTGTGAGACCTTCTTTCACATAAAAGGCCTAGGTGTTTCAAATATGTGCATAATTGATGCAAACTATCTGGATTTGGTTATCTCTTCATCTGTGTTTTACATGCTCATTTCTCCTTGTCAGTAGACAGATGCATCAGTTTAAAACACTTTGAGGAAGTATTTTCTATCTTAATGTTTTTGCTGTCCTGGAACAACCAAGTGATATTGCAGACAGGACATCTATCTTACATGTTTGATTGGTCTCCAGTACCCAAATGTGTAGCACTATGTATGTGTACACGATTATGTACACAACTTAGTTGTGTACTGTTGTAGTTCTTGAAGGCTTTAGTTAGGGTAACATCACATTGTTATTAGTACTTGACAAGTGTATGATGAAGAGCTCATTAAAGCACAGAACAACTTACAACTGTAAGTTGTAAAATGAATGAGTGCAAAAATGAGAAGTGCAGGGAGAGAGTCTAGACAGCTAAAGACACTGCAGTATTCTAATGAAGTATGGGAGAAACCTAAAAAAAAAAAAAAACAACCAGCTTATTTAAATTTCAGTCCTTCAGTTGCATCTGTCATTACGAATCCATCTCCTAAATACTGTTAGGAGGGATAAATACATTTTCTTTGTTACTAAAGTTCTTTCTCAACTTCTTAATTTCAGTACCTTCACAGAGTTCTGGTTGCAGAAGTCAATGCCCTTCAAGGAATGGCAGCAATAGGCCAGAGACCTTTACTTATGGAGGTAACTCTAGATAAAGTAAACTACTGTTTGTTGTTGTTTGAGACATTCATAATGAAAGGCCTTGTGAAAAGCAGCTCAGAAATGGGTTGGCCTGTCTTGTTAAAATGTTTAATAGCAACTTTTCTTTCCCTAAGGATTAATAAATAAAACTGTCATATTGGAATCTGTCTTTACCATAAAATTCTTTTAACATAACTTAATTTCTTTATTTTGTGTTTTCAGGAGATCAACACTATCCTGCAGTATGTAGTGGAGCGGAACAAGCTGCTGCAATGTCTCCATGCAAAGAGGCATGCTTTGGAGTCCTGGAGACAGCTGGTGGAAATTATACTCACTGCCTGTCCCCAGGATCTCATACAGGCTGAGGACAGACAACTGATTATCCGTGATCTATTGCAGGATGTACACGACAAGGTAATCCTATAGTAAAAATCAACCCCCTCCTTGAACTTTGTTGGCATATCTTACTGTGTGAAGAAGAAACTGCTCTTCAAGTAGAATTTGTGATTGTAATCTGAAAAAAAGTTTGCTTGCCTTTAGTATTCTTTTCAGTTTTCTAATTGCTACTAGGCTGAAGTTGAATGCACTGTGGACAGAGGGGATACTCTGTGTTTCTTTGTAGCTACTGTTGATCTATGAATCCTATATTGACAAATTTCAAAGACATTTTGGTATAATCCAATATGATGGTAGTCTGGAAAGGGTGTATGAAAAGGAAACAACACACTTTGAGGAAAACAGAAGAACTCCCTGAAGGAACGAAGGCAAACAGTACTGCAATTGCTAATTGATTATCATAGACTCAAGAATACCAGGTTTGGAGGGACCTCAGGGATCATCTGGTCCAACATTTCTCAGCAAAAACATGGTCTAGACAAGATGACTCAGCACCATGTCCAGGTGAACCTTGAAAGTGTCTGGTGTTGGGGAATCCACCAGTTCCCTGGGGAGGTTTTTCCAAAGGCTGATTGTTCTCATTGTGAAAAAATATTTCCTCTTGTGTCCAATTTGAATCTCCCCAGATGTAACTTGTACCCATTACCCCATGTCTTTTCCATGTTACTCCTTGTAAAAAGGGAGTCTCCATCTTCTTTGTAGCTGTCCTTCAAGAACTGGAACATGGTGATGAGGTCAGCCCCAAGCTTTCTTTTCTCAAGGCTGAACAAACCCACTTCTCTCAGTCTTTGCTCAGATGGCAGGCTTCCCAGTCCTTGGATCATATTTGTAGCCCTTCTCTGGACCCTCTCCAGCCTGTCTGCATCCTTTTTGTAGAGTGAGGACCAAAACTGGATGCAATACTCCAGGTGTGGTCTGAAAAGCACTGAGTAGAGCAGGATGGTGATGCCTTTGTGTCTGCTTGTGATGCCCTTGTTGATTTTTAAAAATGTGGTGTATTTTTTGAGCCAAAAGTAACCTTTGGAGGTTTTCTTGTTACTGCCATTATTTTTTTCTGTAGGACTTACCTAGAAACTATTTCTAGTGGAGTGCTCGGGTTTTTTTTATGTGAACAAAACTTTTAATATGGGAAGCAAGGGGGGCCTTTGCTAGTCAAAGAAATTTCTTTCCTAACATCTTTACAGAGCAGAAATTTCAGACTATTTTTTTGTAATACTTCATGAATTTTTTGTTAAATTGAGAAATATTTTCTTTTTAAATAATTGAACTACTGTACTAAATGGCTGCATTGCTTAGAAGGAAAGCTGATAGGGTGTCAGTGATAAAGATACCAAGTTTACCTTTTAAATGATGAAGTGAACTAAAAACAGTAGTACTAACTTCTTCATAATTCTTGTCATTGTCTTAAATTCATGATGATCTTTGATGCTTACCCCTATGAGTTTTTTTAATTATTTTTTCACATTTTTCATGGAAATAGTTTTCTTAAACAGCTTGTAAAGCCAAGAGGGCGTCAGTTTTTCTTTCTTTAACTTAGGTTTAAATATTTTACTAATAAAGCAATTTGAATGTTAGCACATTTCTTCCGTTTCCCTATCCTGCTTGTGACTTGTGTAAAGAAAACCCAGAAGGCTAATGGTCTTCTAAATGTAGTTGTGTTCAACTCATCTTTCTGAACAAGTCTGGCACTACTGGTTTTGATTTGTTTGTAATCGTGCCATGTTAGTGAAATCTTTATTTGTACATAAAAGAAATAGCGGAGAGGCTGAATTAATTGCTTTACTGTCTCATTAAATCAGACACCTTTCTCCTTTTTTTTTTCTTTTTTTCCTTTCTTCCTTCTTCTGTATTAAGATCCTTGATGATGATGCAGCTCAGGAGTTGATGCCAGTGGTGGCAGGGGCTGTGTTCACCCTTACTGCTCACCTGAGCCAGTCCGTGAAAACCGAGCAGAAGCAGCCACTCACACTCCCTATGGCAGAACAGTCCCAATACATCTTGATGCTGGATGGTTCTTTTGCCTCATCGCCTGGCTCTGAGAGCATATCCATGGGTTTTGCTTCCATTGGTGACTCCTCCCTCCACATCATCTTAAAAAAGCTCCTGGATTTCATTTTGAAGACAGGTGTGTGGGCCATTGCAGTGGGTGTGTGTGTGTGTGTGGGAATTCCAACCACCAAGAGTAAAACAAAGGGCTGAGCTGCTTCCTATTAATGCAGTGGAAATTTTTATTAGGTGGATCTCACAGGATTAGTAGAGATCCAAGTAATGTTACTAACAAGAAAAAAAGATGAAGACACATTATTTTTTAATCTGAGTAACAAGCAGAAGAGAGTTGTAACTGTAAAGGGAATTTGATAAATCTGCTTCTTTGGAATAGCATAAATTTGCTGAATTAAAACACTTTATGTGGAAAGTAGAACTCTGGCTTCAAAAATCTAGTTGCTTTATTAATTTCTGCCAGCAACAGTGTAGAAAAGTTAAATTAAGTGTCAGTGGAAGATGATGTTATGGAATTTACATCTATTTGGTTTTAATTGTGAATGCTTCTTGATAACAGGTGGAGGCTTCCAGAGAGTGAGAACGCACCTTTATGGATCACTGCTTTATTATTTGCAGATTGCCCAGAGACCAGATGAACCAGACACATTGGAAGCAGGTATGGTCCAACAGTATTGTAAACAAGAGAGAAAAGGTATTTTCATTAAACCTTGAACCATATGGTTTCTGCATGCTGAGTTGCCTTCTGGAAATAGACAGTGTAGATAGACACCATCTTACTCCAAAAGTGTCTGAAATCGGTTGCATATGCTAAATGGTGCATATTTTCCTCTGTGCTGACCTGTCTGGCTACATAATAATTCACAATGTATTGTTCTGGATGAGGATATTAGATTTCTGACCTCCAGCACTTAATAATATATTTCATTTCTGTCCATTTAAAGCTATGTATCATAGATACAAAATTGTCAAAGGTCCCGAGATTACTTGTAACTAACTGTTCCTAAGTTGGTCCAGCTGTAGAAATGTATTCCCTATATATGTACACTTATACCACAATGATCCTATTTATAAAAACCAAACCAAAACAAACCCAAAACAAACAACAAACAACCCCCTCAAATAATATAAAATAAAATGAAAAAACACACAAAAAAACCCCCCCCAACCAAACCAAACCAAACCAAACCAAAAAACACCAAAGATTGTTATACTCTTTCTGTTCCTTTAGCTGAAGACCCATAGGGTGGAAAGAAGCAAACAAAAAAGCATCACACCCATTCCCCCAAAATAAGCAAAAAACCAACCTAACTACAGTTGCTTATTAACCAAAAAAGCTTATGTAAATGTATGTTCTCTATATTAATGGCTTTGGATTCAGCCATTTCCCCCTTGAATCACCTTGTTTATTTCCCCCTGTTTTGTTCCCCTTGTTTCCAGTGAAAGTTCTTAGGCCTAGCAGACATTCTACATTACACAGACTGAACCCTAGAATTATTTTAAGCATACTGTTTATAAGGGTGGTGTATGTATACACACACACATTTTTTGTTCTGGCTGGCCTGTGTATGATGGAAGGGATGGAAATGTAGGAAAACATTTGCACTTCAGTTAAAAACCCCTGCCCATTGTTTGGGGAATTTCTGTTGCAAGCTAGAGAGAATGCCTGAAGGATGTAGTCTTAGCTGTGTTGTAGATAAGCACATGCTGTTTCCCATCTTTGCATTTTTCATCTTTTGTTTTATTTCCTTTTTACAGCTAAAAAAACGATGTGGGAACGTCTGACAGCTCCTGAGGATGTGTTTAGTAAATTGCAACGGGAAAACATGGCAATTATTGAGAGTTATGGGGCAGCCCTCATGGAAGTGGTCTGTCGTGATGCTTGTGATGGTCATGAGATAGGCCGGGTGAATAAATCTATACCTTTTGAATCAACTTTGTTTTAAATAACATTTTACTACTGTCCAGAGGGGAAACTTCATGAGATAGAACTAGAACATTTTTGTAGACAGTTAATCTCTTCCATGTTTCTGTCTTCCCACTCAGCCTTCAAGCTGTTGGAAGTAGAGGCATACATGCATATTGTTGGTTTTTTTTTTCCTCAAGAAAGCTATGTGTCCTGTAATTTAAAAATAAGTGTAGCAAGTGCTGCTGCAAAAGATGGTAGGAATGAACTGCTGTGGCATTTATTTGATGGTATTTTAAAATAATGGACTTAGCCATTTGTTTTCTCAATTCAGGAAGATTTTGTGACTTCGGGAAGTGATGATCTCTGATAATAAGTTCAGTAGAGAGGAACCTAGTCAGAATGCAAACTAGTTTTAAATAGTAGTGCTTGTAGTGATACTTCATTAAAATATTTTGGCATAGTTATTAGTCAACAGTACCCAATATTCTATTAAAGAATAATAGAGGAAAGGTAGTTGACTGATACTATTCTATAACGATGATTTTTTAAAATATATTTTACATAAATGATTACAATTCTAGCACAGAAATGTATTCTGCTTTTAAGAAGCTGTTAAAAGCAACTGCATCTTATTTCTACAGATTTTTAAAAATCTCTTTGATCTCTTAGATTTATTTCTGCTCTGATTTTTGTTGTGTTTTGTCTTTTCTTCCCCCATCCTAGATGCTGGCATTGGCTTTGCTTGATTGTATTGTTTCAGTGGACAAGCAGCAGCAGTGGCTGTTGTATCTCTCAAATAGTGGCTACCTGAAGGTGCTCGTGGATAGCCTAGCAGATGATGATCTGACTCTTCAGAGCTTGCTCACACCACAGCCACCTTTACTTAAAGCACTGTTCACCTATGAATCCAAAATGGTAATAGTACTTCACACATGACTGTGATGGATGGATGGTGTTTTGTTTTGTTTTGTTTTTGAACAAAATCTGTTTGTCTTCACTTCACATTAATTGTACTCAGAGATATTTTGCTAAATTAGTAGTATTTGAAATGATGCTTAAATCAAGAGAGAAAATAGGTGTCATGGGTCTCACTGTGCATCTCCAATACTTACCCTTTCCTACAATACTCCAGGCATTTCTCACAAGAATAGCCAAAAGTCAGCAAGGGGCATTGGAACTGCTGCGGTCTGGAGTGATTGTGAGGCTGGCACAGTGTCAGGTGTATGACATGCGACCTGAAACAGACCATCAGGGGTAAGTGTTGGTTCCCTATGCAATTCTGAAACTGTAATATAGTCTTGGAGACCTATGATGTCTTTTGGTAGCCTCAAGTCTTCTGAGTAATTATTTGTGTGTTTATACTTTTTTTTCTGTGTGTGTGTTTCTTTAACCCATGGGTTCAGTTTAAAACTGAGAGAAAAGTTCCAAATAAGTGGTACTTGGATTCCATTTCTTAGAGAATGTAAAAACTTACTTCTTTGATACCTTAGATAGGAACTGCCTGTGTTAGTATTATTATTGTTATAAAATAATTTAGACTGTAATGTTTGAAAAACCGCCTGCACTACAAACTTATTTTGGGGGCTCTGCAGTTGATGAACAAGAAGTGCAGAGTTTGTCCTTCCCCATAAAACATTAATGAGAGAGCAGTGAAGCAAATGTTACTTCTGAAATACTTCATGATGTGGCTTAAATTTTTTTTTTCCAAAATTTCAGTTACATATTGCCTTACATGTTTCTTGATGTGTTGCCATGTTGTTAGTCATTGTGAGATGAGAAGATATCAGAGATGGAAATGGGGTATCTAGGGGAAATTACTGATTTCAAACCTCCATTCCTGCTTTAAATTTACAGTTCCTACTGACACACTGGGGGTTCAAACATTTGGAAAAACTGAAGACTTAGACAAATACTGTTTAAAAGTGCCAGTGAGATGTGTAAGATTGTATGAAACCTACAGGGCATTTACAGACGACTATTTATCAGTTGCTTTAGAATTAAGCATACCTCTTCCCAAAATATTTAAGACTATTTGGTTTTATATATAAAGAAAGCAGATGTGTTTCTACAACAAGGTAATCTGGTTTAATGTAGTACAGAGAAGAGAAGTAATTTCCTCTGCTTAGAGAAACAGCAGCTTTCTAGGTAAATGGCAGCATCTGTGTATTGTTGCTTTTTCCAATATGAACTCACTTCACATACAGGCATAAATTGAAATACAAGTTTGTAGGTTCTTGAGAGGGATTGTAGGCTTAGGCTCTGCCTTGCTAGTGGGCTTCACTTCTTTTTCACTGTTAATCTTTTAACTTTTTTATTTTTTCTTTCTTTCTTTCTTCCTCTGAAGGATGTATGGAATGAGAGATCCCCCAGTCTTCATTCCTGCTCCAGTGGAACGTTATCGCCAGATTCTTCTTCCAGCTCTTCAGCTGTGTCAAGTGATCCTCACATCAAGCATGGCTCAACATCTGCAAGCAGCAGGACAGGTAAGTTCAAAAAGATGCTAGAATGTCACTGCTACTTCTCACTCAAATAAATTGGATGCCCTTCTGCTTTGAAAGTAAGCTTTTTTAAAAATCCCATCCTCACTGGTATAAGAGATCCCTTTGAAATTCCCTAACAGTAAAAACATTGCTTCCTCCCTGCTCGCTGCTAAATTTTGAGTCATTAATGTTTTCCTTTTTCTTCTTGTGGCACAGGTTTTGCAGTTTCTGATTTCCCATTCAGATACTATCCAAGCAATCCTGAGGTGTCAAGATGTTAGTGTTGGATCTCTCCAGGAGCTGGCCTCCCTGACAGGAATAATCAGCAAGGCAGCTTTGCCTGGTAGGAACTGCACTGATAAAGTCTGTTAGCCCTATCTGCATGAATCTCAGGCTTTTCTTTCTAGAAAGAAATAAGATGACAAATAGTGGATATTTAATACGATACAGGATTTTATTGACATGAAGAGCTCTGGGGAAAATAAAGAAATGTTAATAGCAGTTCTTGAGCTAAGTATGATGGGTTTGCAGTGATCATAGAGCCCTTACCAAAATGTGTTTTACTTCCATTTTCTTGTCATTATACTACCTGACAGTAAGTACTTCTTGTCTTTGAGATGACTTGCAAACTGTGTAGTGTTCAAAATGCATGTGGTTTCTTCAAAAAGAATTTTCATTCAGCAAAATCTGTGACAAAGGAATTGAAGACATACATATATCTTTGAAAAAGTCTTTGGTTTTTTGGAGGGTTTTTTGTTTGTTTGGGGTTTTGTTGTTGTTTAAACAAGAGGTTCCAGTGAGAGGCACTGTGGATTACCATACTCCATGTTTCTCTTGGGTGACTTTATCTTCATGGAGGACTAATAATATTGGGATAGGTACAGTGATTTATTCTGCATGCTGGAAGCCTTGCTTACCATTTCAGTTCTTTATTTTAATATGCTGACTTTTTTTGTTTAGGAGAGCTGTCTGACTACAATAGAAAGGGGTGCAGAGCTGTAGGTCAAGCTCAAATGTTTCTTTGCTTACAGTATCGCGAGCTTTGCACAACTTCATTTTTTTGTGCTAAATGCCCTTCCTTCCACCCCCACCTTTTAATTACTTAGCAGAACAGGAAGCTACATGCTGTCACACATCTAGTAACTGCATTAATGTCTGAAGGTTTTCATCAATCAAATGTGCAAAATATTTGTCTGAAATACTTGTGTTTAAATGTATACACTACATAAATGTGTTTTCTTTTGGGAAAAAAATGGTGTTGATGTAATGGCTCTATCTTTTTTCAGGAGTGCTCAGTGAGCTGGACATTGATGTTAATGAGGGGACACAGATGGAGCTACAAGGACATATAGGCCGATTTCAGGTAATGAAGTTGTATATGTAACACTTTTCCTCTTAGAATTGTGTATGTAGATGAGTTTCTCCCTGGTTACATGCTCTTACCACTAGCAGCTATGTATTTTCCACCATGAAGAAGAATGTGTGGTGGTTTGGGGTTTGTTTTGTTTTGTTTTAGGGGGTGGTGGTTTGTGTGGTTTTGGTGGTTCCTTCCTTTTTTTTTGGGCTGCGAGTTTTTTGTTGTGTGTTGATTTTGCCCCAAACCAAGTAGAAAAGATAACATTTGGCAACAAGAGAGTTGCATCAGGGACTTGGTTTCCTTCCCTGGTTTAGGAGTCATCCAGTGTGGAGAAGAATGAGAATTTGTGGTCAACACCAAAGCACATGAAGTAATGCAGAAATACTCTGTTACCACTTTTGCCACGAGCGAGTCTCCAGCTCCACAATTTGGAGCAGCAAACATGGCAGTTTTGGGTTGTTGGGGTTGTTTTTTTTGTTTGTTTGTTTCTTTGCTCCTCTTTTGAAGATAATCTGAAGTCAGAATGAAAGCCAAGATAGAGTATGTCTTACTCAAAAGCTATCATTGCAGACCTCATTATAGCTCAGCATTCATCATCCAGCAATGTTTTTTAAGCTTTGTGGTTCATGTGAGCAAGGCCTTTCATAAAAAAATATTGTATTGACAACTATCTGTGGAAGGGGCTGCCCTGTCAAATACTTCTGGCTGAAGGATGTGTTCTCTGGGCACTTTTATAGTAACTATTAGGCTGACAAGCTGAAGCAAAGTAGCAAGCTGTACTGCTGGGGTACTCAGTATTCTGCTGCATCATGTCAGCAAGAAATTCTCATGGGAAAGCAGAAAGATATATTTATTTTTTATATATACTGAATTTGAATTAGTTGAAAACATAGATGTTCTGAGCAAAGCTGTGTGAATTAAGTCATCTTTTATTGTAACTTTTTGCTCTAGTTTGTCCTTTTATTATCATCAAGTAATAAAAGCATTTAAGTGTTTTACTCTCCCCCAAAAGTAATTCTCAAAGATCTCTTGAATTGTTGTTATTTTGGCTACATGGATAAAGGTTTGCTTAAGAGGGAATGAGGAAAAGTAAACTGTCATTGATGGTAGTCAACATAATAGTCTGGAGGACATGTAGGACAAAGTTGTACGCTTTTGAATCACATTCATTTATTGAGGAACTGTTTTAGGGTGCCCTTAACTTTTAAATTAAAGGGGAGTTAAAACATTGTGTTTAAAAAAAAAAAAAGTAGATTTCATTAAAAAGTGCTAAATTTTATCTGCCTTGCTTTCTCACGGTTGTGAGGGATATGTATCATCTAAGTGAAAAGAATCATGCAGTTCATTTCTTGATACTGATTAAAATGTTAATTTCTTATGGCAGCGCCAGTGCTTAGGACTTTTAAGTCGGTTTGGGGGTTCAGACAGACTACGTCAGTTTAAACTGCAAGATGATAACACAGAAGGAGACAGAGTGAACAGGAGGGATGAAATTGAGTTGGCCATGCAGCAGGTAAGGATACAAAAAGCTGTTAGAGCCTTCAGTCTCAAGTCGTGACGTTTTACCTGCTGTGCTGACTTGTTTACTTGTCATACTTTAATACAGTACTGATGTTTTTAGTTTGGTATAAGGTCCTACATTTTAGTTGTGTTTAGAGTAAAATGTGAAAAACTGGTTACTTAAATTTGCATTAGGAGCCATTATAGTTTTGGGTACAAACTCTGTGAACTTCAGAGACTTAAACTGATCAGAATTTTTCAAAACAAAGGCTGGGTAATGGCTAATAGTAAGAGCCAAAGGGGACTTAAAATTGAGCAGAAATTTTAACTAGCAGATTTGTGAAAGAGGCAAGGTTGCAAGTCCTAGATTTGGAATAGAAGAGAAGCTGTAACTGATCAGAAAAATAATCATCACGTTTTGCTGAGGTGACAGGAAGTAAACCATCTTCTTTATGGACATTTAACTATTTAAAATACAGTGCTCCAGAGCTTGTAGATATTGTGACTGACATGCTGTCATGTTTTGGTTTGGTTTGGCTTTTTGTCATGGCTTTTGTTTGCTTTTGTTTGTTTGTTTGTTTTGTCTTTGTTTGTTGTTTTTCAGATCTGTGCAAATGTGATGGAGTACTGTGAGTCACTTATGTTGCAAAGCGCCCCCGGTTTTCAGCACACTGTTTGTCTGTTTACTCCTAGCCTGTCAGAATCAACCAGCCGGGATGGGCCTCGTCAGGGTGAGAGTTTTGGGTTGCTGTTTCATGAGACCGAATGCTGTCACATTTGGGCTAGTAGAAAATAAGGAACCAGAGGCTGTACTTTCATGTATGCTTTAAGTCACTTCAGGCCAGTACTGCAGCTGCCCATGTACTAATTCTGGAACAAAATGCTTGAAATAAGCCGAATCAGCAAACTAACTGAAAACAAATGTGACCAAAAGCTCCTTTTTAATATGCTTCCCATGGCAGCTCAGAAACGTGTCAGTAAAAAAAAATGTAAATCAATGAATGTAAATAAATAGCACAGGGCAGGGGAAGGTGAGGGTTTCTTTTTTTCAGCATCTCTGCTGGATAATTTTTATCTGAAACTAGGACCTCATTTATGTGAAGCTGACTGGAAGTCTTTATTATGCCACATGGCAAGAGTTTATAATGTGCTGTTACACAGCTGAGTGGTTAAAATATTTAAATAGTAAGTCTTCTGGTCTAGTTCCACTTCACATGTTGCACTCAGTACTGTACTATGCTGGCTGCCTTCTAGTACTGCAGCCACAGACCTTTTTGCCTAGACTTTCATTGGTATTACTTTTCACACAAAAGTATAAAACCTAAACTTGTCAGTGCTTTCATGTCTTTCACAACTTTATTGACAGAGAACATGCCTGATTGATTTCTTGTTCTTAATTTATTGTAACTTCTGTATCATCTTTTCTAGATACACAAGTACCAGTTGTCCCATACTGGCACTTGCCTGGCTTGGGCATTATTGTCTACCTGCTGAAACAGAGCACAAGTGACTTCTTCAGTTACTATGATAGCCATCGTCAGAGTGTTAACAAACTGCAAAATGTGGAGCAGCTCCCACCAGATGAAATAAAAGAGGTAGTAGTTCTTCTGATTCTGTAGTTTGTAACTTAGACATGGTAGTAACAGTGGCTCCAAAGCATCTTAGATAGGTAAATAGTTCCAGAGCTTGTGCATATTTTTTTCTACTTTTGATGAAGGCATCCCTAGAACAAGTGACCTAAAACTTTGGGGAAACCATTGGGCTTTACTTTGTAAAATTGTGGGTTTCCATTATGATTTCTTGGGGATACATTGAATGTCTCCATTGTTTGTCAGCAAGGTTATGCAAATTCAAAACAGAGAGCACAGTTTTGAAGAAAGAGTAGCTGACAAGAAAGTTCCAGATATTGATAAGTAAATTTATTTTCTTATTTCATTTGATGCTCTGTGATTTACTACAGTCTTCTTGTTTTTACTCTTCTTATGACAGCTGTGTCAGTCAGTTATGCCAGCTGGAGTTGACAAAATCTCCACTTCCCAAAAATATGTTTTGGCAAGGCGACGCCTGGTGAAGCTAATAAACAACCGAGCCAAGCTGCTCTCTCTGTGTTCCTGTATCCTTCTAAAATGGAAATGACCCTTGAGGTGACACAGAAAAACAGGACAGGATCTTTTTACCTAGATTTCTGATTGCTTTGAACACCACATTCCATCAGTTAAGAGGGCATTGTTCTGCTTTTTGGAGAGTGTAAATATTTTCAAGTTAATAATTCCCATTATGGAGAACCTACTAGGACTTCCTCCAGTGTTATAATGGAGGGGTTATTATAGCCCAGTTCTTCAGTATCCAGACCCATGAAAGATTCACATATGAACAAGTGTGGTGGAAAAAATATTTTGAAAAATGTTGCCCATGAGAGCAATTGGAATTTCCAGTCTTATGGCCAACCCTAATAAACCCAATAAACCTAATCTTACCAACACCAGTAATTGTAGGGAAATAATTTGTCACACACATAATTGCCTGCAGCAGATCAGACTTTACCCCTGAAACCTGCTCTGGGAAAGATGTGATCTTCCAGACTCACCTGTTGTAACTTAAAATGTTAGTGCCATCTCCAGGCTTTATAAGCTCAGTTTTAATTTGCTGTCTCTGCAGCTGAGCTATCATAGAAGCACTCATACTTAGTTCTGGTCTGGTTTAAAGCCTCTTCAGGGTGGTCATGGAAGCCATCTAGCCAGCACAGCACTGAAGCAGGCAAGGAGAGTGCAAGCAATCCATTGCCAGGCCATAGCAGTGGGGCTGAGAAGCTTCTTTTGCCCAGAAGAGGTGACAGATGGTTGAGCTAATGTCTTCAGCTGCTTCAAAGTGTGAGAATTAGCTCACAGAGTAAGTCTGCAATCTCAAGACAACGAAATTGGACTCCTTCACTGAGATGTGATTGCAGATATTATAGAAACATGTCTCTTCATTCTTTGGCGTCATCTGGAACACTACCTACTGCACTGCACACCCTCTGACTCCCAAGATCCACTGCTGTCTTCCAGGATGTCATTTAAGAAAGGAAGGCTGCAAGGTAAAATTTCTCAAACATCAGAGTGTCTTTGGATACCTTCTGGTGGTTAACTTTGATACTGATTTGCAACTATGAATATTTTGCTGTTTGTATTTAATAAAAGATTTTTTTTGGTTCTGGCATACCTTTAGATTTTCTTCTGGAGAATTGGAAATAGAAATTTTGTTGAGTCATAGGCTTTTCGTTTTTGTCTATTACAGGTAACATCCACAAGAAAGTAAAATTAACTTTTAAAAAAAATTTCTGTTAGTCAAACCAAGTGAAGCTCAAATAATAGATCAGGGATTCAAATCACCCTAGGAAAATATTTCAATAGCCTAAGATGAAATTAAGAACTAAAATTAATATGGGTGGTTTTAACAGTACTCTTGGTATTGTAGCCACTGTTGCTTCACCAGAAGATTTTAGGTTTGTTGAATGTTCGTTGCTTAAAATAATGTGAATTAGTCAGAAAGGGAAAAGTGATCTGGGGAGGAGCTATTTTCCTACAGTGCCATGTTGTGTGATCATAATAGTTTATGGCTCTTACTTAATGCATTTTCCCTAAGTTACTTAAGTACAAAAATTAGTACCACCTCTAAAGTTCAAGTTTACTGACTAATTTGAAATACTGCATTTTAAACTCATAAGTTCATGTGGAGAAGGTAGTGTGGAGCAGTCAACAAAATTTTCATGTCTCATTTTGTATCACTTAGATTCCTTTGGTTCAGAGCCTAGCTTGGATTTCAGTAGTGGACTGAATCGAGTGAGCCAGCACGACATAGAACAGGTGAGATACAACAGTGCTGAAAAGTACAGAATGAACTTGGGTACCTACCACACAGCTCCTGAGGGCAATCTGACTGTGGTTTTCCCATCTGTGAACAACCTGTGGTAACACCAACAGGATATCACTTCATGTGGGGTTAATGTCATGTTACAGAAATTGTTTGGAAACTATTACTGAGCAGGTAGCAGTTGTGCTGCTGCACAGATGTGTTCAAGTCTTACTATGAGAAGTTAAAAAATAAGCTAGACTTACCAAAAAAATTGATCATTCTTTTTCTCTTGTAAACTAGTGAAATGGTAGTATTTTTTAATAATGGCTTTCTGAAAACATCAGTTATCCTTGAAAGACTCATAATACAAGGTCAAGATTCCCAATTTGTGGTCATCCTGTAGCTGTTCAGTACAGGCTGGCTGTAGAAAAATGAGATCAAAAAAGGGTAGTTGAAACTGAGGAGACCATAGAATGGGAATGCTAGAAAAGAAGTGATTTCTGGTTACACAGTAATTTAATAGTTTATGGAAATTCAATGCAGAGGTGGCAGAAAATACATTATTTTTATTAATAAATCCTACTGATGTTTTAACTTACGTGCAGGAAAAAAACTGTAAAAAAACCTGCGCAGTCTCAAGTACCTTTATAAAATTTAGAATTACAAGAACACTTGTGCATATTTTTTAATGAGGCATCTGTCTTTGTTTACAATGTACAGTGACATCTTGCTTAAATACTTAGAATGTAATTATTTCTTTCAGGGATTGTTTACCTATGTATTAATCAAAAAATACTGTCTATGCACATGGATTCTAACTCCTGCATAGTCCTTAAAGGACTTGGAAAATTTCAGTAAGAAGAAGTGTTTGTATGACTGTAACTAAAGAAGCTGAATTATTTAGCACTCTTTTAATTCCTTAAAGTTGGAGAGGTTGTAAGGTAGTAATCTGCAAATGCTCGAGTCATGCCAAAACCTCTAGAGAAAGGCTATCCATTTTCTAATTTAGATGGAAAAACAAGGGAAAAATGCTAGTAGCACTTATTAGGAGAGTCAGAAAAAATGTACTTTTTATTGTGATTTTTCTCTAAAGCACTTCAAAGGGTTGACAAGTAGTTGACAATGACATTCCAGAAAAAGAAGGTTCTGTATTTTTAACTGCAACAAATCTCTTGTTTCTCAGCTTCAGATTGAAGCCACGAACAGCTTTGGTGAATCTCTGCAGAAGAAGCTTCTGGATATTGAAGGGTTATATTCTAAGGTCCGGTCACGATACACCTTTATTCAGGCTCTTGTTAGACGCATCCGTGGACTCTTAAGAGTATCAAGGACCTAAAAGACTTTGATACATCTTGCTTGGCCCTTGAAACAATGTACTAGGACAAGCCTTCTGGATCATTAGGTTTTATAGACCATAACATTTTCTAAATAATGTCAAAAATATTTTGTTACTTTTTTTTTCTTATCACTGTGGATCATTTTTGTGTATTCTTTCCTACTGCTCCCAACTTGGCAGAAAAATAAAGGATTGTTTTTAACTGCGTTCTGATTCATGTAAAATTTCAAGCAGGAAAGAATTCTAATGGAGTACAAAAAGGAAAAAAGACGTTCTGCAGCTGTGATGCTACATTTAAGGATGCTTTTGAGGAAATCTCTAATATTTCTGTCTGTTAATGCTAAATGAAAACATGGGGTTCAGGTCCCAGCGCTTGGCAGACAGAGTAATCACTCCTTGATGTGGATTTGATGTGAAAGGTGATAATTTTGCACTGCAGGATGCTTGTTTCTGCTTCCCCTTGCCCTGCCTGTTTTCAGCAGAGAGTTGTCCAAGCTGCTTCTCTTTGGAAGTGTAGATAAGAAAAAAAAATAAAAATCGGGAAAATCATGGAAGGTGACTGCCCTAGGTTCAGTTCTCAAAGCTTAGGGGAGTAAATTTTTCTGTTTTGTTCTTGTTGGAACAGGAGTATAAAGAGAATAAAATGCACGAGGAGTGCTAGATTAGTTCAGCAGCTACAGATTGCTTTGGTAACATATTTTCATACTTCCTTGACCCTTATTAAAAAAAAAAATTTAAAAGTAACCACTGGTATTTGGTATGAGGCCTGTTGGATTTCTTTTTTATTACACCTGATTTTGAAGCCCTTGTGAATTCTGTCTCCTCTTAGTTTTCATTACTTAGTGTTTCACACTTTTATGACTGTGTACTTACCTGCATAACTACATGAATGACATCATCTTCATGCAGGAACTTGGTATCAGATGATGTTTGTTTGATGTCACATAAGACCAGCTAGATAATTAATGGTTTACATAGTTGGGCTTTGGCTGTTGCTTTTCAACAAGGTTTTCTTAATTTTTTTTTTTCTTGTTTCTTCACCATATCTATGGAAACCAGGAACCAATACCCAGGGCTTCTCATTAAATAACAGAAGGAAACTTTAGAATTCTGCTTGCTCAGGAGAATTCACTTCATTGCAGAAACCACCCCTACGCTAACCAGCTGCTTCGTGTGTGGAATTTGGGTAACGTTTTTGCCAGGGCTTTAATCCCCTGCTGCTCTGCATCCTTCCAGCTGCTCTGGGGGATGCAGTAACCGGGGTTGTTCTCTCGCTTGGAAGCGCAACGCAGCTGCTGGGGCTCCCTCTGGGTCCTGCGGCCCCCACCCCCCGCGGGCACTGCCCCCACCTTTCTTTCCCCCTTCCTCATCTCCATCACCCTCTGCAGCACCTCTCTCACCGCGGGCTGACTCTGCCGCACCCCCCTGGGAGCACCAAGGGCTTTATTTAACCATTTTTTGAAGCAGGGAGGGGGTCTGCCCGGCGGCCCCTCCCCACGCCGGCGGTGGAGGCAGGGCCGCCCCTCCCCGCAGCTCTGCGCTCCCGCCGCCGCAGATTCGTCACTTTTTAAAATCTCCCTCTTTTTTAAAAAAACAAAACTCTTCCCTCCGTTTCGATTTCCCACCTGGGTTTAGCCGTAGATGGAAAAGCAAGGGAATCCCAGAGCGTTCAGCCTTTTTCTTTCCTCTCCGAGGACCAACGGGAGCCGTCCCGCCTCCATGTCGAAACGGCGAAGCCGCGTAGGCAGCGGGGGAGGGGAGCGCCCCGTTTACTCTCCGCGCCGTTCGACGTGGNGGGGAAAGGGGCGGGGGGCTGTGGAGGCTGCTGAGGTGGGGCAGCCCGGGGGGTCGGTGTCGGAGGAGGTGGGATGAGGGATGGGGGCTCCTCCGGGATGGGGCTGATCCGGCAGCGCTTGCTGCCCACCTGCCCTCAGCCTGCGCCCGAAAGGCGGCCCGGTCTGGCCCGGTTCCGGCCCGGTTCCTGCCGCTGTCGCTGGTGATGCGGCCTTCCTGCTGCGGTGCTGGTGCTGAGGTGGTTCCAGCAGGCAGCGGTTCCGTGGGTTGGTGACAGCCCCTGCACTGGGGAGTGGTGTGAGCAGGAGTGTGCCCTGGGTGCTTTTGTCCTACGTTAAATTCTGGATTCAGGTGCTTGGTGGGTTGCTGATGAGGAAGTAATTACGAGAAGAGGTTGTGTATAATAGGAAATAAAGCGGAGGGAACAGTAAGCGGGCCAGAATCCAGGGGCTAAACCATTAACATAAACCTGTCCTGTTACTGGTGGTGCTTGAACGGAGTGTTGGTGCGGGAAAAGCACACCAGGATACAAAGAGGGAATGAGAGGGGTCCGGCAGTCAGCACAGCTACTGACCCCTAGGGAGGAAAGAATTATCAGCTCTTAGGCCTCCATGGGTGGGAGTGCTGATCTGCCTGAGGGTAGGAACACTCTGCAGAGGGATCTGGATTGGCTGAGATCAGCTGTGTCAGATCCATCAAGGCCAGGGGCCGGGTCCTGCATTTCGGGTCACAGCAACCCCAGGCAGCCCTGCAAACCAGGGGAAAAGTGGCTAGAAAGCTGCCCAGAGGAAAAGGAGCCGGGGGTGCTGGTTGACACCCAGCTGAATGTGAGCCAGCAGTGTGCCCGGGTGGCCAAGAAGGCAAACAACATCCTGGCTTGTATCAGGAATAGTGTGGCCAGCAGGAGGGGGGAAGAGATTGTGGCCCTGTATTCGTGATAGGTGAGATCACACTTAGAGTACTATGTTCAGTTTTGAGCCCCTCACAGGAAGGACACTGAGGTCCTGAAACAGGTCCAGAGAAGGGCAAGCAAGCTGGTGAAGGGTCTGGAGAACAAGTCCTATGAGGAGAGGCTGAGGGAACTGGGATTGTTTAGTTTGGAGAAGAGGAGGCTGAGGGGAGACCTTACTCCTCTCTCCAACTGCCTGAAAGGAGGTTGTGGTGAAGTGGGTGTTGGCCTCTTCTCTAAAGTAAATAATGATAGGACTAGAGGCAGTGGCCTGAAGTTGCACCAGGAGAGGTTTAGACTAGATATTGGGAAGAATTTCTTTACTGACAGAGGTAGTCAGGCTCTGAAACAGGCTGCCTAGGGGGGTGGTGTAGTCACCATCCCTGGAGGTATTCAGAAAACATGTGGACGTGGCACTTCAGGACATGCTCTACTGGGCATAATGTTTGTTTGGGTTTTTTTTTTCTGGCTTGATGTTGGACTTGGTGATCTTAGAGGTTTTTCCAACCATGATGGTTCTGTGATACAGTAGCCTTCTACTTGAAGTGTTTCTATTTAATACCTTTTGCTGCTTGGCTCTGTTCAGGTTGTTTGCCTGTCTCACAGTAAACAGTGCCTTGAGCAGCACTGTGCAGACTGGCACCTGATGGTCTCTTACACCTTTTCTTTGTTTTCCATGTCTGTAGTGTGCATTGTTTCTGTGATGGGATGGGCTTGGGAGAAGTAAAGCAACCTATTATCACTTTGAATTCCTTGTGCAGAAGCATGCAGCTCATTGCTCTATCCTTTCCCTGGGAAGGTATCAGAGATGCCTTGGAAAGGCAAACATGGGGAAAATTTTTAATCAGAACCTCTTTCAATAAGATTTTGGTTGCAAGTTACTCTTTTCTATATGTTTATCAAATGTGATACTAGCTTGTTTAGTGTTTCATTACCTTTTGCAGGGTTTAAGTGGAATCAGGAAAATATTGTTTAGTATTACATATGTTTCTTATAAAAAATAGTTGGAAAAAATGTCATTGTTACTGGCTAAGAACATTAGTAGGCACAAATCAGGTATCAGTCTGGCCACAAGTACTCTTACATCCATTTAAATTATCAATGTGATGCTGTGGCAAGCCACTTTTGGAAAAAAAAAGAAGTAAAAAGTGGGGGAGCCTTTAAAATCAGTTCTTAGAATTCTCTGTTGCATTAATGTCTTTAATTCAGTGCAGCTTTGTAATTTTTAATGGACTGTGATTTAGCATGTACCTACTGATTTATACTTCATTTTAAGAAAAAAAAAAAAGGAGGGGATGGTCCCATGGGAGACTGTAAGCATTAGAAAGAATTCTTTCAAGCTCCAGCATATCCTTGTGTAGCCTCTTGACAAATAAGAAAGAAATCTGTTCAGATTTGTGTCAAATGAAAAGAAAAAAAAAAGAGAAAAAAGTCCTAACCACAGTGAGGAAGCTTGATGCTGCTGCAGCATGGTTTTTGCTGGATTGAGCCAGCACAAAATAATAGCATAGCACACAGATATTTGTTCGGGTGATGATCTGAACCTGTCTGTTTTCACTGGAGAACAGAAACCTGTTGCTGCTCAGTAAAAATGAGGTTGGTTGGTCAGTCAGCCTTTCCACAGCCTCTGTGTTTCCCACTGACACTGAAACCTCCTGCTCTTTGTAGGGGGCTTTTTCTCCACCATCTTTTCCAGCTTGTTTGGGACTCGAGAGATGAGGATACTCATCTTGGGGCTGGATGGAGCAGGAAAAACAACAATTCTCTACAGGTTACAAGTTGGAGAAGTTGTTACCACCATTCCCAGTAAGTGACTTAGTCCTGTAGTGAAAACAAGTTGTTTGCCTGTAGCTCTAACACGTAATCCTTGTCAGCTGAACTGGCTACACTGTCATAAACAAGGCAGGATTCTCCTTATAGGTAATAGGTAAATGTTCAGTAAATTGTAACTGTTGGCTATGTAAGTCCTCTTTTTTCTTTTTCTGTTTTTTTTATTTTTTTTTCCAAATATACCTATGACCCAAATTCTAGAGATCATTATTGCTGGGCAGAAAAATTTTACATCAGCTGGTGTCAGTGAATCACACCTACTTATTATTACCTAGTTATTATTTCTTCTTTTTTTGGGGGTAAGGGTTTTCAGTTTGTATGAACACTCCCATTTGACACAGAGAATAAATGCAGGTGATTTATCTTTGCATTAAGTCAAAAGTGTCACAAACCAGTCTGAGATCTCCAGCAAGGAGAAGCTGCTTGCTTAAAAAACAATGTTCCTGCAGCAACATAAAGTCACCTGTTACAAACACCCATACGTGTGTTCTGAAGGGGTCTTACCTGTGTCATGTGGAGGACAAAGAACACTTGGCTTTTGAATCCCTGTCATGTCTCTTGGGTTCCTCATTAATGGCCATGATAAATTGACTTTGGTAAAGATTTTTTTGCCTTTTAGGAGCCAGCAGTTTACTGTGCCATAAACCTTTTGCTCTGGGGCTTTTGCTTTTTTTCAGCCTTTATAAATTTTACTCAGTCTGTGTCTGTCGTTCACTTCCCTGTGTTGTGTTTCTCTGTGCTGGCAGGAAAGGAATGGACATACATGATGTGCTGTAACCTTATTGCTAACTTCCAGGTGGCATCTTCCAGTCTTCTAAAGAGAAAATGGTTCTGCTCAGGTCTTACCAGACCTGGTGTTGACATGAAGGACACATTCCATAGTGTTTTATTGCTGTCAGTAGTATTTGCTTATCAAAACAGGCCATTCCTTTAACCCTTGCTCTGTTTATTTTGAAGATTTCAGGCACACTTCTCCGTTTTTAACAACCTTAGCATTTGCTATGGATTTCTACAATATGTTTACAGTGTGTTTGTATTTTTCAAAAAAAACCCCCACCTCCATTATTTTGAACCAAAAATGTTTGTTGGGGTAACTTGGCGAAGGGCAGAAATTTCATTATGTAGCTCTTGAGAATTTTCAGGCCTGAAAATTTAAAACTAAATAAGTGCTGTAATATTACTTAAAAAAATGAAGAAAAATCACTAACAGAGGAACTGTTTAACTGTGTTTCAGCCATTGGCTTCAATGTTGAGACAGTGACATACAAGAATCTGAAATTTCAAGTTTGGGACTTGGGTGGACAGACAAGCATAAGGTAAGAAACCTCTTAAAAAACAAAATATGTAATTAAATTTCTCCAAAAAGTGCTGAGTTCTCATAGCTGAGACTTCTGAAAATAGGTTTGGGGTTCTTTATGTTTTAAAAATGGCCAGTCATCCTGAGACCATTTCCATCTGACAGAATTTGGTTTGGACTACAGAAAGGAAAGAAACAATCGTGTGTTTTCACTTGTATACAGTTTTGCTTTGCAAAACAAGTTGTGTAGTAGGCAATTGTGCAGCATTCTGAGAAAGGGGAAGTGAATGATACAAACCCTCAAAATTATTTAAATATTCATATTTTTAGAAGCTAGGAAATTGAATTTAGGTATAGATGGTACTTTTTTTGGGTTTTTTTTAGAGAGCTTTAAACTTTGAGCCATTATATGTTTCATTGTAGGAACCTTTTCTGTACCCTTGTATGATCTTCACCTGATTCCTTCTTCAGTGCTGGGTAGTAAGGTGCAGTGTAGTTGTTTGTAGTTACAAAGGTACAGGTTCCTTCTTTTTCAGTTCCACTAAGATAACTCTGAAAAAGGTGCTTGTTGCAATTCTTGTTAATTACTTGCCCTATATGAATTTGTCATTTAATATCTGTTGTTTTATCTTTCTTTGGGGACCATGATGATTATCTATTGCAGAAATTTTGTTTGTTTAAATGATCTGTGCTGCCCTGCCCCTCAGTTACAGAGCTGATGTCCTGCAGGCTGGTTCCCCAATAAATGTCTCCCCAGCACTTCTTTCTGTCTGTTTTCAAGCTGATTTTTTTTTTCTTGGTTTTTTTTTTTTTTTTTTTTTTTTTCTTTCTGCTATTGAGACTATCTATACTGTTCTTTTTTGCAGCCCTTAAAGATATCTTCTACTTGCTTTCTGGGGCCTTTCTCCCCAGAGACATTTTTTTACTTCCTCTGGGTAATCTGGTTGGTTGTCATTATCTGGCTAAAAAGCACTGCTAAAATGCAAATTGTATGACTGGAACTTGCCTTCCTTCTGCAGGCCATACTGGAGGTGTTACTACTCCAACACTGATGCAGTCATTTATGTAGTGGACAGCTGTGATCGAGACAGAATTGGCACTTCAAAATCAGAGCTTGTTGCTATGCTAGAGGTAAGAAAATGGGGCTCAAAATCCTTGGAAAGGACACTGAGAAATTTCAACTTTATTTTGCAATGAATGTGAAATCAAGCAAAGCCTAGCTTCACTTGAGAAACTTCAGCCCTCCAAATAGGCCCATGCAATATGTGGAGCAAAAAGCACTGAAATAGCTGTGGGTATTTTTGAGTTTTGGGCAGCAATTTAGTCACATGTAGCCTTTTAGGGATGTGAATATTCATGGGCCTGCAAGGACAGCTGCTCAGTACTGCAGTGGCTGGAAAATCAGGCCTGGGTTTTGAAGCTGAAGAACATATGTAGAGAAGGGTAATGTGAATAAAATGATGAGCAAAACTTCATGGGTTTTTTTTGTTTGTTTTTTCTCCAAAATTCCTGCAAGCTTTTTGATACACCTTGCTAAATCCAATTCCCAGCTTGTTTCATAAAACAACAGGCATAACTGACCACGTTTTGAAGTTGGTCCTGTGTGGTATCAAGTTGCCATTGGAAGCAAATACTGTTCTTTCACTGGAGAATTTCCTAAAGAACACATATCAATCAGCTAACTGAAAATTATTACGAGAGCTGCTTAAGTTTTTAATTCTGTGGGTTTTCTTTGCTTATATAAATTCAGCAAAAGCTGCTGCGACAACTTGCACAATACACCTTCTTTTTAGGAAGAAGAATTGAAGAAAGCTATTTTGGTGGTGTTTGCAAATAAGCAGGACATGGAACAGGCCATGACTCCCACAGAAATGGCAAATGCGCTTGGCTTACCGGCTCTGAAGGACCGAAAATGGCAGATATTCAAAACCTCTGCAACTAAAGGCACTGGGCTTGATGAAGCAATGGAATGGTGAGTAGCAGTCTGATTATGCTGGCTTCATTGTAAAAATATTTTACCCTTTTTATTTGAAAACTGGATCTGTGGAAGGTCTGTCTGATACAAAAGACAGAGTCCACATCAGAAGAAAAAAGCAGCTTTCTCCTGAAAGTATTTAGGCAGACTGGAATGACTTTTCAGTAAATTGACTTAACCTTTTCCCTAGGCTGGTGGAGGCCTTGAAGAGCAGGCAGTGATACAAAACTGACCACTGTGAAGAAGTTCCTGCTATACCCAACCCACCCCTCTTTCTGCAGTCAAGTATTTTTGGTCCACAAACACTTGTAAATAGGACAGGTTTGAGTTTGACTCCTGTAATGTGGATGCCGCTCTTGAGTAATTGTAAAACTGAACCAAATGAATGCCTGTGTACATCATGATAATCCACTTCTGTCTTTCTGTTTAAGGGATGTACTGATGTTAATTTGTATGAAAGTCTTACTGGCTGGGAAAGTGGTTTTTTGCTTCCCCCCCTTCTTCCCACCTTGGGTGCTTTTTAAGTTTGAGTGGCTACGTTATTTGTGTAATTAAAACACTAATAAAATCTGCAACTGTTGAATATGTTCATAGATGTGTTGCCCATTAGAGGCTGCCTGCCTCCAGAACCAAGGGCAACTGCTGCCAGTGCAGCTGAACTGAATTTAAATAGGTTTCCTTAAGCTGGTGTTGTTCTATGTCAGCATCCTGCAGTGGAGATACACTGGAGGTACAGCCACAGAGTTAAACTGCACGCCTCTAGCTGTTAACAAAACATTGGTTTTTTGGGAAGAAAATAAATTTCTATAGCCACCTCCTGCTAACATCAACCTTCATGAGTTGTTATTTCTATATTCTCAGCTTTGCCAGAACTGACAGTTAAACTGCTCGGTATAGTTGCAAAAACTGAAACACAGAGCAAAGTGGGGAGACAGACTGTTTCCTCCCCAGGAGCTAGGAATGTTCACAGCCACTAACACAGTCATCACATAACCCATCTTTAAAAAAATGAAGTAAAATTTAATATTAGAAAATCATGATGGTTGTCCATTCATCACCTGTACATGCTCTGGTAAATACACAGATTTAAGATCACAGCTGAAAAAGGAAAAAATATGAAAAAACACTAATAAATACCCCCTTTTTTTTAAACAGTAATTAGCTCTTTAGCTTAAAATTACTTTTTACAAATGAATTGTTTAGGCCTTTTCATTCCACCATTGCTAAGTCTTTCAGTGCATGACTTCGAGGTCTCTTGGCCTTGTAGGTAGGGCGCAGAGATTCTATTTTTCTCTTTCTGGTTTCTGCTTTATTCTTATGTCTCTTCAGCTTCCTCCTTGCAGCAATGTCAGGGTTTGCGACAGTCTGGTGAAAAACAATAATTTTGTTTGTTTAGTTACAACTGTCCCAGTAAGCATCAGGTACTTCCTAAGAAACTGGTGACAGGTAAGACAAGGCACGGGTTCCCTCAGGCTCCTCAAAACTGAGGGTACCCTGGCTGCTCTGACCAGTGCTCTGCAGGGCAGTGGGGAAGCAGAGTGTCACTGTCAGCCACAACCTGCTCAAGAGGCTGATCTTAAAATGGTTTCTTGCAAAGGTTCACAATTTAGACTGTCCCAATTCAGCGTTAAGTTGTTCAAAGTCACCTTCCCAGTGACCTCTGAAGCCTTTAGAGAAACCCTGTTTCTTCCTCCCAGAAGAGAAAGCAGAACCTTACCTGCAAAGCCCTCTGCTTTTTCCTCATTGCTCTTTTCTGATTGGCGAGTTTCTGCACAGAAGAAAAGGCAAGTGAAAAAGCCTCCAATCCAACTAGCTTCTTGAGCAGTTCTATGATTTCTTGGGAAAGGTTCTTCAATGTTGGATCTAAGAAAACAAAATTAACTTGTTTAAGCTTTTGAGTGGTGTATGGAATGAAAGCCAAGAACCCTGTAAGGGTTCCTCTTTCTTTACTAAGGATGACTGATTCATCTTGCCCAATATACTGTGAGTCCAGATCAAAGGTGCTTGGGAAATCATCTGGTTCTTCACCAGAGGACCACAAAGTGGTGCTTCACACAGGCAGACAAACAAAAACTGTTGCTGAGAAGCAAAAGTTTTCAGAAGGAAAGTGGCATCCCAGAGGTTTTTAAACGTGTGCTCTATATATAGCCACCAGGGCTCTTTCAGAAGGGGCTTGGTTGGAAATGAGATGATTCCAGCCTTGTCAGTCAGCATCTCTGTCCAGGACACACAATAAGGCTTATTTAGTGGTTAGGATTGTGTTACAATTCATTAACTACAATTACTTAAAATAAATAAATAAATAAAAAATATATATTTGGGAGGAAAAAAGGCTTCAAAGATAGGCTAAGGTAAAACTGAGAGCAGGGAAAATGCTTCCATGTTTCCCTCCATCTTCTCACAGATCCCTGTTACAAGTGCCTGTGCAGCCTCCAGAGAAGCCTGTGTAAGCTGCTTGTCTCCCCAGTGTCCTTGAGTGACAAGTTCCCTGTATTGAAATTCCACCTTGCCCCCTTGCACCCTTTCCATCATGTGGAAAGACATCTCTGAAGTTATTCTGAAAAAAATCTTTTGAAGGCCCTTAAGTCTCGTGTTGGCAGAGAAAGCAAAATGTTGATCTTTATCTACTCATGATACTGTAAATCTCTACCAGATAGATCTTTCCCAGGTCTTGTATTTGCTTAGCTAAAAAAAAAACCAACATAGCCAAGGCTGCTGTTCCTTACCAAGAGCACTGTTACTGCCCAAGTCCTTTCAGTTCTTTATCCCATCTGAGATGTGGCGACTCAGTGCTGCACACACTGTTTTCATGGCATATAAGGACCACAGATTTTGAGTAATGTTACTCTTTTTTGGTCTTTTATTAGTTTGCTGTGTTCCTTGCCTGACAATGGATTTTGCTGGACTTGAAAATTTTTATCTACACACCAGTGTCTTGCTCTTAAGCCAAGAGTCTGTCATGTTAAACGGGAATTGGGCTTGTCTTGCCTCCAGCAGGTGTGACTTCAGATTTTTTAAAACAAACACAGTTCTCCAGGGAGAAACCAGTGTTGTTGCTCAGGTAGTATCCCAGCAGATCCAGTATCCAGAGTGACCTGGACTCATTCAGGAAGAAGGGAGCTGTCCTGGGCACAGCTCAATATGCATACACCTGCCTGCACCCACAGCGTGCTGCATTCCCACAGCAGACACCTCCCATCCCCTCTTCCTCCACAGGTGACTTTCTGTAAGTCACTGGGCACACAGGGTACATGCTCAAGGTCCTTTTCTCCGTTTCAAACAATCAGGCAACCACCAAACTGGATATTCCAACTTGAACAGTCCCTTGCTCTACAGTAACACAAGCTGCCACAAGACACACCCTGTTTTAGGTTACAACTGAAACAGGCTTTTAAGCACAGGGCATGGATCATCACGCCCCGAAGCCTCAGAGCAGATCAAACATGGCAAGTAAAAAAAGAACAACACTCTCTTCAGTGAGGACTCAGTCTTGTCACCCTGAATCTGCTTTTTCCACTACATCATACACTCATGCTTTACCCACTTACGGGCAGGAGCCTGCCCAACTATTCCAGTCTTTGTCAACATGGATGTTTCCTTCCAGCTGTCATACACACTCCTCCCTTCCTGATATGTTGGTTAGACTGCAGGTAGGTGAAATTCGCAGATTATGGCATCTCTGCCACATCAGACAAAAGGAGTGACAGGAGGTCTGTCTCTGTGCTGAGGCTCAGCCCTGGAATCCTTTCCTCTTCATCAGTCCCTGGGAGGGAAAGCACTTACCTTGCTCTGCATAGTTGCTGTTCAGCTCCCTGTAGAGAGGGGTGAGGATCGTTGGTAGGTACGGCCTGATCCGGTCTTTCCCCAGATCCACTGAGACTGCTCCCAGGAACTTAAAGATGCAGCTCCTCTGAAAAATGAGTGTGAGGGACGCGATGAAAGGAAGGTTGGAAGAAAAGTGCCTAACTGACCTGCTACAGGAGTGCTGTGTGTCACTGTTTTACGTACAGTTACACAGTCTTGCTGCAGCCAAGCGCAGCTTTTAGATGAGGCACAACCCCTGTGGGATCTGCAAACGTGTGCCTGAGCTGTGACTCCACTGGGCTGGCAGCTGTGAGCACTTGGGACAGGACTGTTCTCCCTGTCCTGTCCTGAGGCAGCTGAAGACATGAAAACTCAAGCTCTCACACTCTGCACCACAGGGAACAGCACACTAATCTGCATCTGGTGTCCTGGTCCAAGAGCCAGAGCAGCAGTTTCCTGTGGAAATGCCTACCACGAAAGCAGTTGGTCTAACCCTGTTCTTACCTTTAAAGGGACCTTAGGGGAATATGCTGCTTCTCGTTTTGCCATGAGAGAGAGCTTCTTCATCAACCATAACAATGTGGCTGGCTGGCCTTTGTCTTCTGTGTTCTCTCTTTCTCCCTCTCCTTGAGCAGAAATGTCTTTATCTTCCTCATCTTCCGAGGCCTTCTGCTCCTCCACTTCACAGCCAACTTCTCCTTTGCCCTCTTTACCTTCTTCTAAGGCAGGGGCCAGCAAGTAAACAACTTTGGCCACAAAAAGCAAATTCTTTATAACCTGAAGTGTAAAGACAAAATAGTTGGTCACTGTAGCTTTGCCCAGTGTCAGCACCAGCACTACTCAGGGTATGTAAGAGCCAAGGCTCCATCTCAAAGAGGAACTGGCCAACCCAGGAAGCTGGAATGGTTGCCACCTCCTGCATGTTGCTCCCAATAGAGGGCCACAAATACCCTCCTGCAGTTTGGGAGAATCTCTCCCCACAAGCTCTCACACCTTTCAGGCTCCAGCACCTCCCAAGGCAGGTCTGCTCTTTTGTCTTCTCCACACCTAGCAGCCCATGACTCTCCACAAGGAAATCTCTGACCAGGTTCACAGTTGAGTCAGACCTTCAAGCGACAGCATAAAGCTGGACTAAATGCTCCCAGCAAACAGCCAGGGCTCCAACGCAGCTGCAGGGAGCCCATGACAGAGATCTGGATCCCTGCTCCAGATTGTGGCTGACCAATATGCTCCTGCCTGGGCTGCAGAGCCAGACTCTCCCTGATGGAGACATGGACAGAAGTCCTGCCCTGCCTGATGTCTCCCCTTTCCGTCCCCGTCACCCCTCAGGCCTTCCATCAGCCTGAAAACACAAAGGGGACTTCCCCGGGCTCCTCTGAGATGTCCCACAGCTCAGATGCCCACAGCAAAAGCAGATGTCCCTTATCCTGTGTATTTCCCCTGAGCCCCCCAGAGCCAGCAGCACTGCTGTCCTGACTTGAATCTAACATTCCCTGGCTGGCCAGGGAGGGCCTACTCCTCTCTTACCTGCTCTCCCAGAGACAAGTCCAGGAACTTGGACTGCAGCTGATGGCAGAATGCAAACACAAGCTCCTTCATCTGGGGAGAAGAAAAAAGAGAATTATTCCATGAGAGGTAATCAGTACCAGAAACCCAAAGCAGCGTTTGCAGTCACCAAAGGTGGTCCCCAGTGAAGGCCAAGGGATCAGCTCAGCACAACTTCAGCCAGCATCTTGCAGCCCAGATAGCCTCAAATGCTTTAAGTGATGGTGATAAGGCAGCAGGCAAGTAAATAAAAGAGAAATGCACATGCCAAACTATAACACTATTTTTATGTCCCAGCCAGGGAATGGACATGGGCAGGGGGAGAAGGAGTAGCACAGATATCATTACCTTTTTGTCCAGTTCAGCAGTCAAGAAGACTGTGGCTGCAGACAGCTCTGCTGATGTCTTTTTCCTCTTCCCTGCCTTTCTGTCCTTCCATTTGCTGACAAGATCTTCTGGCTTGTAAGAAGCAAACAGCAAGCCAAATATCTCAGTAGCTGTCAGCCAGACCCAGCTGTGTGGATACCACAGGTGAGACTGGACATGACCTGGGGAAAAGAAAACCTTTTTCAGCAGAGAAGCCAGGCCAGTGAGAGCAAAAAAAGATGCAGGTTCCTCCAAGAGCTAGCACAGCACATGCTACAATGAAAAGGTGAAGGAAATGAACCATGTTCATCAGCTCAGGACATAATCAAAGACTTCCTAGCACGTCTACCCAGCCAAAGCAGATGGGGACAAAAAAGCTACAGGTGGCCATATGATCCCATGGTGACCAGACTCTCCTGAATGGAAACCACAGCACTTCCAAATGTCCAAAGATGGGGCCATTGACGAGCAGGAAAGGGTGGCATGGCACACAAAGGCACTTGCTCTGATCTTGGCTGCCAAGTCATGCTTCTGCAGCAACTATGGGCCCCTCAGGGTCCCAGTGCCACAACTCATCAGCCCATGGTGTCTGGGGACTGGCAGCTGTGAGACTCTGGTGAGCTGACCCTGCTGCACATCATCAGATCACAGCCCTGTATGGAAGCTGAGGATGCTTCAGAGAAGAGATGGGAGCTGTTCTCTTGTCTCATCTCTATCCAAGCTGTGCACTTCCAAGCAAGGTGGGATATACAAAGGTTATCTCCTGTCTCACTTAACACACCTGGCAGGCTGAACTCTTTCAAGACATTAAGCCAGCTAGACCCCGGCCTTCTGACAGCAGCAAATGAAGCAATTAAAAACAAGGAAACAAAATGCCAAGCAGCCAGCCTGACATTGTGCAATCTCACTCATTGCTTGAATCAAACCTCCAGGCCTTACCCTCCTAGCAGACACAGGGTATTTACTGTGCTGTTCCCATGTGTCATTGCTGGATGGCTGGTATGTATGACCTCATAGAGAAAAATCTCATATTCCCAGGAGAACTGAATGTTTTAATCCTATTGGATGTAATTATGGTAAAACATGCAATGGTTTGCAACTGTTGGCTCTTGGGATCACAGAAAATACTTCCCAGCAACTAAGACAGAGGGCATGTTGTTTTCATCAACCGTGTAACTTTTTCCATTAACATATTCTCTTTCACTGCCCAGAGACTGCCACGTATTGGCATTGTGTAGCATGCAAACCTTGTACAACAATGTTCAGTTGTATGTATTAGGGTGTGAAAAACCACATGGCACAACACAAAGAATCTTCCTTGTAGCACAGCCATAATAAATCTCGATACTTACCCCAGATATTGCTCAGAACATCCCTGTTCCTGGTTAAATGGATCAAGTTGCACTCTGTGATTAGCTTTGTTACCAGCACAAGAAAGCTGAACAGCAGCCTATCTGCAGCCTTCTCCTCTTCCTCTTCAGTTATCTAATAAAATTATCAAGTTAAGAAAGATGCTTATGAGAACCTGAAGACAATGGTTATTCAGCCTACTAGGTAAATTTCAGATCAACTCTGCAAAGAAACAGAAGTCTGACTTGCACCCAGTTCCTAAAATAAACAGAAGAGAAGCAGCTCCACTAAAGTATTTCCTCTGGAGACTGAACCTCTGCAGGAGATTATTAGTACAACTATACTTGCTGTTTATCTAGAACTTAATGTAACAAACTCTTTAGGTTTCTAAATGCAAGCAATTACACTCCCAATGTTTATAATTCATGCTGATACATCGATTCATTCCCATTTGATTTTTATTATTAGAGCTGAGCTCAAACCTGCTGTGTCACCTGAGAAGCCACACGTTGCTATGATGACACAATGTGCACGATGTTTGATTAAATTGCCCTCAGGTCCTCACTCTGGCTGCAATCACCAGCTGGCTTGATATAACTCGTCAGTGCTTTACCTACATGTCGCAGCACAGGGGGTGATTACACTGAATTTCTCCTTACTGCAGGTACTTTATTTTCAGCTCTTGACAATTTACAGACCCTGAGGCTCATCTCTTGTTCAGCATGTTGCCCTTGCACATAAAAAACGTATGTGGCCACTACCCAGGCACAGTGACTGGGATCCCTTAGGGAATTAACACATGGCCAAGCAGAATCTGAAGCTGCTTTGTTTTCCTGAGTTAAATCATGTGGTCTAAAAGGATTTTCCATTAAGCAAAACTATGGTCTGAAGAACAGGAAGGGGACTTGTTTGAAAGCTAAAGCTGTAGGTAACACTGAACATAGCAGACAGTCACAAGCAATGCACTCCTGACCTCCCACGCTTACACAACTCTCCACTGCTAGCAGACACATTTCCCAGTTAAATGGATGTTGTCAGTGTGATCATCAGGCTGTTTCCCAACTAAACAGACTCTGATCCATCCCAGTTCTTGCTGCCTGTGCACCCTGCCATTTTTTCTGATGGTGTTGTTATAGCTTCACTTAAAAAAACCCTGAAGTCTCTTCTCTCTTGCCACTGGAGGAGGATGATAATCAGGGTATGCTCTCAGGACACACATCCTGCTACTTGCTGTCAGCCCACCAAGTCATACAGGTAAAGATCAAAAACCTGAGACTCGAGGGCTGTCTCAAAAGCCCCTTCCACCCACAGAGATCTTGACAGAGGCTGAGGCAAGTGGCAATGTATCTGCTGGTTACACAGCATGGCTGCAGGCTCACGCCAGGTGGCCTTGCAAAGTTCCTTCGCCCCTTGTGCTGTGACTTGTGACATCAAATTTGAGCTTGCAGACAAAGATATGGTTCTAGGTTGGTTAAGTCCCCTTCAGAGCAAATGTGGGTTTGTGTCTTTCCTCAGCCACAAAGAGCAGGTCCACCAGCTAAATCTCTCCTATGTTTCTTCCCTTTTTCCATTTCCTTACTCCTCTTTCCTCAAGTCTCACACACGGGAAAAATTACTTACATCTTCAAAATTAACTGGGTTGATTTCTTTTTCAATCAAAGTGAGTACAGTTGCAAGCCTCTTCTCAAACATTACTCCCTCCACTTCAACAAACAAACCGCATGCCTGGGCAGCCAACCTTCTGTGTGAGCTCTGCCAAGAGAAAGAATAACATTCCTTGTTGCATCCTGACAATCAAATCCTGCAGCTCCCACTTGCAGGAGCTGGCAGCAACTCCCCCTTCTGCCTCTAACAATAGCATTTTAAGAGAAGCTGGTTTTCCAAAGTACTGGTGGAAAAGGAGATGCTGCCAGCTGGGGACAGAAAGCACCTGGCAGCAGAAATTATCCCTGGAAACACACACTAAAATTGACTATCAAAAGGCTTTTTCTACCCAATTTCCAGCTGCAGAGCTCTGGGGACTTTTTTATTCTTCAGAAGATAACTGGCAGCTACAAACCAGAACTGAACATAATGAAGACAGAAAGGATGAACTACTGAAGAACACTTACTCCTCTAGTACAGAGGGACTGAATCGGAGTCCTGTTTGAGAATAACTAAACACCCAGATGAAAATGGGAAGTCTGTAAGACTAGGTTTGCCACCCTCCAACTGCTGGCAACACAGTGAAGTAAATCTGACCTAATGACAGCATGAAAAGCCAATTACTGGGATCAGAAGAGCTTTAAGGAATTTGCTCAAACCTTTAAACAGGGCAAAGTCTACACTTGGTGAAATACTTGACCCAAAGGAGGGACTGTTAGAAAGCAAGGCAATGCAGCTAAGAAGTCTGGAGGCTGACCTACAGCAGCAGCAATTCCCTACATCTGTTCAGCTATATGAAGCTGTATCATTTCTTCCTCTTCTTACTAGCAAGAGCTATGGTGCTAAGCTGAATCTTGCTCATACTTCTTTCCTAAAACTACTAAGTCAGGGATAACTGAACCCACCAATCCACTAGATCTGATATGAGCAATCTCTCACTTGCCTTACTCTTACCCAACCCCCCCACGTCCCACCCATGTCACTGAAAAGACAAAAGAATACCTTCTTGCTATGAAACCATTCTGTAACCAGTGAAAACATCAGATCTTGGTTTTCTTTGTTTATTTTACTGAGCAGAGATTTACATGTCAAGGCTGCCATCTTCTTGCATTTGGCAGAGTCATCGTTTATCATCATCATGCAAAGAGAGAGAAAAAACAGCCCACAGTATTTGTGGAGGAGATCCTAAAAAGAAACAAGCGTTAGTCAGCTGCCATTCTCCAAGGAGCTTCCAGCATTTGAAAGGGAAAAGAGGGGCATTTGTTGCACAGTATATAGGAACAATGCCAGCCCTGAGTGGGGTCCATGTTAAGGCAGGTAAACTGAAAGGATGATCCAGGGAATATACAGCAGCCCCAGCCCTGTTCTGAGTCTGACCTGCTGTCCCTGGGACAGCAATGTGAGTATCAAACCTTCAAGGGCACTTTCACGCTCAGTTCTCACTGGAACAGGCTGAACTCCCTCAGCACTGCATCAGTCAGCCCAAAGGTCCTTCCCCGAGAGATAGCAGCTCTTTGTTACTTTACAGAGTTGCCAGGGACCAAGTTGAGACACTAAATCTAATCAGGCAGTGATGAAGCACAGCTTACTGAGCAGAATTTCTCTTCCTTCCTCCCAAATTCTTGCCTGATTCCACTTCTCTCAGTCTCCAGAATGCTCAGTCAAGCTCCAGCTGCAGAGCTCAAAGGCAGATGAGTATTTTGCATCTGTTATCTCACATAGTTATTTTTTAGCTTTCATTTTGATCCACCCCAGTAAGAAGCTGTTTCTCTCCAGGCGGGCCAACAAACCACATATGGTATATCACACACCAATTCAGTCAACAAAAACCCTCATGGATGTTGAAAAAAAAAAACCAAAATGAGAAAACTCTATACTTCACTTTCTGTTCACACACTATTTCTTAAACTGATTGTGTTTCTTCCTGGCATAAATCACCATCAGGTTTATCCAAACTCCAGCTTACACAGCTTTATATTACTTGCAGAGGGAGCACATTAGATAAAAAAGCTGTGCAGACTTTCCAGCATGTCATTTCTCTTTTGGAGCAAAGCCAGGTTCTTTGCAGATAAGTGAATGTTCTTTTCATGCTAAGAGATAACAGGAACTACCAATGCTCCCAAAATAAACTGCTCTGAAAACACTGTTACTGCACAGAAACTGCTGGGTGCTTGGAACACCAAGGGGTGCTTCTTACCTGTGGGAACATGTCAAGAAGGTAGGCAATCATCTCCAGTGCAGATTCCCTTCCAGTTTCATACTCATACCTGTGAGGAAATGATTAATGGTTAGGGCTGGGTTAATATTCTAGAAAGCTTCTAACAAATTGCAAGAATGGCCAATGCCAGAAACACACTGTCAGGGATCTTCCTACAACAGCTACCAGGTCTGGTCTGGTACCTGGGAGAAAAGAAACATGGAGCTCACTGGCTCCAGTTCCCAGAGAACGGGCACAGACAGACAAACAGGCAGGAAAGGGTGCCAGGCAACTCAAGGCAGCACAGCCACACTTGTGCTATGGTGCTGGGGAACATGGTAAAGTACTGACACCTTGAGCAAAGGAGGGCACATGCTCAGAAGGGTATTTCAGGCACACTGCTCCTGCTGAATCAGTGCAGTTCAGTTCAACTGTGCCTGCAACTGCAGCTAAGACCACTGGGACAGGACAACAGTCATATCAATGCATCTTCCCTCATTGTTACTGGATTTTCCAGTTCACCTGGTTCCCAACCAGTGGAGCTGGTTAACCACTGAGCAAACAACAAAACCTTTGCTCACAAAGAGATAAAGAACCAGCAGTGAAACACAGAGCTTTATCTAAAAGCCCATCTCTGAAAAAGGAAACTGTTTCAGAGGTAAGAAAATAAAAGACTCATGCCACACCCTCCCCTCCTCATGTACAGCCCTAGGTGGACACTAAAGTAATATTCAAGCAAGGAAGCTCTTTTCTGACAGAGGTGTCAAGAATATAAACTCACTCCAGTTGTGCAAGTATGAAATCCAAATTGGGTTTCAGCTTGTCACCAAGGGGGTAGTCCACAATATATTTTAAGTAGATCTGGAAAATAAAATTTAAAAAAAAGCAAAAACAACACAGAGAGGAGTTACAAGAAGCACTCATGAAAGCTTCCAAACAAGTTATGAAGAAAATGGTGTAGGTGACCCTGCTTTGGCAGGAGGATTGTACTAGATGATATTTCAAGGTCCCTTCCAACCCCTAACTTTCTGTGAATTCTGTGATGGAGCATCCTTTTCTCCTGTATCTTTAAGTTCCTATTACACAAGGGTCCAACAACTACTCTCAAGCTCCATGCCTGGAACACGATCTGCAGGCATTTGATGACTGCCAGATCAGTCTCTAGTGTATTACTCTGAATTCTGCAGGCTTCTGTTAACAGAGATTCTGGATCCTTCAAAATTCATCCTGTAACTGTGGAAATGCAAAATTTTGGTATGCATCCCTATCCCAGTGTTTGAAACAAAGCAGTCAATTCTGTCTTGTGGTTGCTTTTAGCTTGGAAATGAGGAGGAAGTCATGGGAAGGAATAATGGATTCGTGGCAAATTCTCTTCTGCTGAGATTCAGAAAAGGGCAAGGCTTTTAGTTACACAGGGGTTAGGGGCTCATCAGAGAGCTAAGGCACATGTCTGTGAGAGCTGGGATGGCCACATTAAGCCCTTTATCATGTTAGACTGATAGAACCTAAATAAGATGAGAGACTTTCCATTCTACTAACCTGCCTGCACTGGACTCGCACTGGCTCACTCTGACCCGTGATGGCCAGTTGGGCAACCTTCTGCAGCACATCATCAATTTCAGGGACAATCAGCTTCCTGGATAAAATAGCCTAAAAATGTGAAAGCACAGCTGAAGTCATGTCATTTTGCTTGTGTGGTCTGAAATGCAATGCCTGGCAATACACTGGGCTCAGGCAGTACATTAACACTGACTTTTTTACATCTTGAAACATATCCAGAATAACTTTGGGGTTTTTTAATAGAAAAAGGTGAAAAAAAGTGACTTACAAAGCCATATCTGTTTTCTTTTGGAGGACACAGAATACCTGGTCTAACGATTAAGGGTGTTGATACTTTAGCAAGAACACCCTCTGACTCAAATACATCCCCATATCCATGTGTATAAAACAGCCTCCCAAACAATTTTAAACAGAGACTACAAGTTGGACAGTAAAGCTTTGATGCTTACTCCTAACCCCCCCTCATGAACAAACAGCATTAGCAGCATCTGTGGCCTGTTCCCAACATAAGACCCTACAAGCCTTTTGGCAGAATCACTGTCATCCCCGTGGCTCACAAAACCCAGAAACCTGATGCACAGAAATACCTTGAGAAGGCCAAAGGCAGTGGCTTGGCGTGACGAATCATAAATGTCTTCTTCAGCAAAGCCAAGCAACACTTGGAGCTGTTTGGTTGTTATCTGACTCTTTGCATTCTTCACAAGTATCGTTACGCACTACAACATCAAATTCCACATTGTCAATACCTGTGTTGTGCCATAAAACATAAGCCCACACCAAAGCCTGCTTGTTGATACCACTTAGGTTTGAAAATACAAACTGCTGCTCTGAAACATGCAGCTAGTGCTGTACTCATCACATTTTGCTCTCATCTGGCAATTCTGAGACGAAAACTCAACACAAACAACTACACGCATTCAGACTAGGCCTTGAAATGAGTAGGGATGCCCACAGACATTTAATCAGGAGGTGACCACAGCCAGGAAGAGAGTAAAATTCTTCTGGAGCTGGTATTCAGCATGTTTTCATTCAAATTGTGGCTTTCCCTTATGATCATGAAGCTATAATTAATTCAGCAATGCAGTCAGATAACATCAACAGGAAGACACTGCAATTGTTTCCTTCTCTTGTTTCACTTCAGCTGCAAGGGTTTACTCCCATTAATCATGTTAAAAGCAAGCTATTCAAGTACAAAATTTATGCCTCTTGTAACATCAGGTGCTAACAAGATACTACTATATGGAAGAAAGAAGGAAAATATGCCTCTATAAAAACACTTCTTCAGATCATAGCCTCACATTTTTGGGGGGCACCCTTCTTTAAGGTTTCTCTTGAGAAAGAAACAGCAAGGCCACATTTCCCTTGCTACCTTGTGATCCCTGGACTGCCTCTCCAGGGGCAGCTGCAGGAGGGATCTGCCTTTTGAAGAGTCTCATTCTACAAAGTTAATCCTAAAGTAGGAAAGAGCAGAGCTGGGTTAGACTTACTTTGAAACAGCTCACAACCAGGTGGAAATTCTGTCCTTTGGCTATTCCTGTCTTGGCAAATTCTTTCAGCAAGAGAAAAAGTTGCTTGATCAGTGTCTCCATATTTGTACTAACAGAAGGCAACGGGAACTTTAAAATCCAGACCAAGGACTGTAGAGCACCAGTTATCACCTGTAAGAAAGAGCCAAAGGACAGCAGTGGGTACAATGCCACTGACAGAACAGTTCTCACTGGTACAGACATGGTCAGGCTATCTGCAGCTGTGGTAAAAGGGGATTAGCTAACAAAATCAACCTCTTTCAAACCATTCATATGTAATACAAAGGCTTTCTTAGTTCCAGAAACACTATCTCCCACTCCCTAATAACTCCCTTTTAATTTACTCAGTACAGACACAGTGCTGATTTCAGCAGATGACAGGAACTCGTGAAGCAGAGGTGCCTTCAAGGCATAGAAGTTGCTCTGCCAAAACCTCAGGTGACCTGAAAACCCTGCTCCAGGTATCTGATAACATATGAGATATGCCTTGCATTCCCAGAAAACTCAAGGTTTCACAGATACTAGGCCCACTCAACCCCAAAACTTCCCAGAAAGGAGGCTGTCTGTGGTTCCAGGACTAGAGCTGGATTAAAAGAAACCACAGTTGTGACAATGCTGATCTCAGCTGCCACAGGATCTCATTAACCTCCTCAAAGACAGTCTACAAAGTCTGTAAAGTCCTTGTATGAACATGCTCCAGGAAACCTGTCCATACCTGAACCTACAGAACCAAGAGCAAAGCATTCAGTCTTCCATGAGTCAAAATCACAGAATAATAGAATGTCAGGTTGGAAGAGACCTCAAGGATCATCTGGTCCAAATCCCTCCTTCTTGTGATACCATGACCTCAAACAACCTAATTTGCACACCTATGAAATCAGATTTGAAAACTGGATGACTGTATCTTCTCTTGCAGATCAACTGAGAGGTGACAATTATGGGCAGGACCCTTCTTTGTAGAACAGACAGAACACAGTCAGCAGCTCAGAACTGTACCTTGACATCCATGGACTTCAGGCAGTCTATAAGCAGTTGAACAAAAGGGTCTAACATTTCCAAAGCATGCTCCTCAGACGAATTTACTTTGGATCTCTTCAGGCTCATGTGTAGCAGCTGGCATAGAAAGCACAGGACATTCATCTCAAAGTCAAGCTGGGACTCAAATAAGCCAAATAATGTCCTTCACTGTTACAGCAGAACTTATGCCATATCTCATTCAAACACTTGCAAAAGGCTGAGTACTTTCTGTAGCTCTCTACAAGGCACCACTGGAGTTCCCACATTTAAAATCAAGTCAAGGCCAGTGGCTGTGTTGGTAACACAATACAACCAGAATACCTTTGTCTGGATACTCTTAAGAAAAATTTTGATTGCAAAGTTTTGTATCTGAGGAAATCCTTACCCGAAGTCCTGAATCAACCAAGATATAGGTGTTAGTCCTGCGGCTGACATGTGCTTTCTGCCCTCCTCTTGTGGGGGTGGGTTGGAGCAGTAGGCAGCTCTCTGGTTGCAGCCGAGGATCTGGAGGAGGCTCAACTTTTTTTCTGAAAAGCAGTGTATGGCAAAGGAAAACATTCACATTTCAACCCTCCTCACAACAAGCTTGCTGTCAGGAGCAATGAGAGCTGGGCTGTGCTTAGCTGCGATCCACACAGGAAGCAAAGGCAAGGCACAGCCAGAACACAATGAAATAAAATGCACTTGAGAGAAGCATGACAGGTGAGACCCTCAGATTTGAGAACAATGTCACTATTACAAAGAAAACAACACATGCTGATTTGCATAACATCCCTGTTTTTTTCTTCTCAGTGGAGAGATAAAATTATGGTAGTTCCTTCAAGTAAATATGCCTCCTACTACTGTCCATTGCACTTCACTTACTGATACTTGCTCCCATTTCCAATGGCTTATAACATGCTCCAAGAAGCCTGCAAACAGTGGTCAGACTCTGATGTAAGCCCACCTATGTAATGTAGGAAATGCAAGACATCCAGATCCATCTCTGAGCAGTTAAACCACAAGATGGAGAGAAAATCTGATGATTCTCCCTGATTTCTGCATGAGCACTAACTTAAGTGAGAATGTGACAGCCCACAGTTTCTCTTCTTCCTCACCCCATGAAAACGTCCAGGACCTCAAACACCTCTTATATGCCAGTTTGTAGCTCCCTCCTAAACACTGTCCCTCATCCCTTCACTGAAACACCCAAATATATATATACCAGTTTACTAGATGGTCAAAAAGTCTTCCTGAAGGCCCTAAGAGCTTGCAAGAGCAGACTCTCCTGAGTTCAAGAAGTGATTATTCCCATTCCCAAGGTTTGTTCTTTCCCTCTGCCCAAATAAGGCACTTCTACTGAAAACAAAAGGGAAACAAAAGCAAGGAAACCCTGATGCATTTGATCAGTTGAATCTGCGAGCTGCCATTTCTGCAAGCAAACCTCCCGACCAATAGAAGACCATCTTGGATAACATCCTGGAACTCACTTGGCTTTTTCAGTGAGCAGAGGCAAGTTTTCACTGATGAGACCATGACTGAGGAGAAGAAGGGATTCTGCAGTCATGTCTGAATTGAAGATCAGCCCTGCCATGATGTGACGCAGCGCCTCGTGCACTTTCCGGACAATCTTCAAGCTTGTGGTGCTCTCCAGAACCTGCAAAGGCACAACTGTGAGAGTCAGAGGGCATCAGGAGTGCAGTGATCTGCCTGCCATCTGCATTCAGAAATCACAAGAAAAAGAGCAATTCCATCTGCTGTCTGAAGTCCCCAGCTGTCTACATGATTAGCATCCCATTGCATCATCTCTGTTCCAACATCCCTCCCTTTCTCTCCAAGCTCTTCTCAGACTGTTAAAAACAGTCTCTACAGTACTCTACTAAAAAAAAAAAAGCATCTCTGAAAAGGCAATTATTGCACAGGGACAGAGCCTGAACACATTTTGGAGACATTTCCTTCATGAACAAAAGATGAAACCACAGAGCAGCCCCGTGGGACTTTGGAACTCCAGAGTAAATGGCATTAAAAAGAGTCAGCAGAGGGAGAAAGCATGGAGAACTCCAAATGGGATGTTTCCTCTACAGCAGGGGGAAATTTCCCAGAACACCATTTCCTGCCCTAGACATCAACAGCAACATCTTATCTTAGGAGTGGGGTGCATATTGCCTTGCAAAAGAAAAATGGGAAGTCAAAGCAGAATTTTGTAAGAAACGTCATAGTAACCACCTGGAAGCCCTAGAGCTTCTTCGAGCCAACAGAAAATTGAGAGTGCTCAGAGTTAAGAATGACTCTGGCTGACTTTGCTTACCTCTTTCAGTGGTAGAATAAGTTTTGTCACCTGGCCCTTTCCTATGAACTTTCCAAGAATTTCATAGGAATCATAACTCTTGTTCTTGCGTGCTTCCATGACCTTGGAGACAATTCCCTTCACTTCCTTCTCTTCAGCTATGTTACCAAACAGCTCTTGGTTGAAAATCTTTGAAAATCAGGCAAGAGAAGTGAATGAGAAGAGCAAAAAGCAGAGTGAGATTCCTCCAGTAGCAGCAGAACAACACTATGTTTCTCTGCTCAAAAAAATTCTGCAGGTTTCCCACATATTCTGTCATATCTTTCCTTTGTCAACATAAAACACCCCAGTTTGAGCACACAAGATGAGGAAGCAGTTCTCACACATCTCTGTAGTGGTGTGACAGAAGGAGTGGACCCGCAGTCAAGCCAAGACATCCAAATATACCCCATTTGGGTGGCCAGCTGGGCTCCCAGGCTTCATGGAGTGCATTGACCAGATGGCTGTTGACTTGTTCTGCACTTCAGTGTACAGGGAAGCAGTTTAGGTTTCCTAATCCTGAATCCACTCCTCAGGATACAGCCCCAGAGATATTTTACTACTACACTACAAGGGGTCTGCTGATGCCTCAGTAGTAAACAGTTTCCATCCTTTCCACTTCACAATCAGCCCCTTTTGCCATCAAGTCTGAGACAATCTACTCAAAAACTCCTCTACCCAGGCCCTGCCCCCAGGCACTACATGATGCTCTTTCCTTTAGTCTTGAGAAGCTTTTACCTCAATCAAGATATCTAAGCAGGGGTCCAAGTCACCAGCACTGAGCCTGGTAGCAAGGCCTTTCAGTAACAGGTTCACAGTGAAAGTCAGCACATGGAGCTAGAAAAAACAGAGAACAGATCATGTTTCCAACCCACTGCACAGGTAACTTTAATAAGCAGAGATGTCAGAACTGACACACACACTGCACTTGAGCTTTCATTGTAGGGGAAAAAAAAAAATTTTCAGCAATCACTGAAAGGATGAGAATCCATGTACCAGCGAGCAGAAAGACCCCCAGTCCCTTCACACACTGGCATGAGAGCAAGGATTTCCTCTCACCCCAGTGCTCTTACTGGTATTTTTAGGCTGTGCTAATCGGTGCTTTCACTGTTATAGCAGCCAGAAGCTCACACTATTCCACTGTGGCAATTCATATAGAAAAATATTCTTAAACCAAACCACTGTGGAAGGAGGAAAGACAAATTAACAGGCAGAGCCTTGGCTCCTCATCTAGGATGCAAGACTTCGATTAGCATCACCACATCCAGTTTGTGCAGTGTCTGTGGCAACTCACCTCAGGTGATGATTGGCTCTACTGAACTTACTGGAAAGATTCCCACTAATTTTGTTGGAACCAGAAATTCACCTATCACCTCCAAACCTCAACTCTTCACTAGAAAGATGGAGAACCTCTCTTCTTCCCTGCTTAGTCTAATTTTTTTGGGTAACAGACATTCCTTTGACACTTGGCATAACAAAGACTGATGCAGGCACCAGCCATAGCCTTGGGTTATTATTTATTACATTAAGCTATTCCACCGCTGCAAAACAACTCCAGTAGCAATTTGCCTTCAGATCCTCCCCCTAGCACATTGGAAAAACCTAGAGAGAGAAGAGGAAGAATTTCGGCATCACCTGGTACCCATGGACAAGAGTGGACTGCATCTCTTTTAAGATGTACAGAAAGTAGTGCACTCCCAACACTTCCATGATTTTAGTGAGAGTGTTACGGGCAATGTCCCGAATTTCCTGAAATCTGTTCCTCAGAAATGTGCAGACTTTCAGCAGGATGCTGGAAACAGAGACACAGATTAGTTCACCCCCAAACAGAGCAGAACTAATGACACTGCTAACTAAGGAGGCTCCTTTTACAGCCAGAGCTATACTCACAGCCAGCCTCAAACAAAGGCTTTATAGTCATACACACACAGGACAGTAGTCCTTCAAGGCATTGGCCGTGTCATCACTATCTTCTCTCCAGCTCTGCCACCCCCACCTCTGCAACTTGCTTCACAGTTCTGCTCCTACTTAAGGATCTGCCAAGTTCCTTTCAAAAGCAACTTTGAAAATTCAAATATTTGAAGGGCTTTACACAATGCAAATGCAGACAGAGGGGAATGTCATTGGGAAATTGAGTTTTCAACAGAAGTATTTAAGGACTGCCCCTCTTGGATTTAGTCTTGTACAGAACCATAGCTTGAGAAATCTATTTCATTCCCAGCACAATGAACAGCACTTAAGGAGCTCTGACAGCATTTACCTTGGAAGGTTGGCTTCCATCACTTCCCTGGGAAGACACTGCATCATCCTGACCATTGCAAAAGCTAATGGAATACGAACCACCTCTTCATCATTCACAACGTTGGATTTAACAAGCTTGTGCTCCTCATCTCTTTTAACCTTTTTAAAACAGAACAAGACACAATGCACTTCTAACACACACAATCAAATACAGTCTTTCTCAACAAACCAGAGAAGAAGCCAACAAGGCAAGCTGCTGTCCTCTGTTGACTACAGGAAAAACCCAGACAACTATAGCTAAAGCACAGGTGAGATGAACCCCTGCATTTTCAATAAAGAAGCTAAGTTGGGTGCTAGCAAGTGGCTGAGAATTTTTCAGCAGGCTGCACAAAATTAGTCATTTCATTTGTGTGGCTCAAGTCAGTTCTTAGCAGGGAAGTGAAGACACCCTGCACAATGACCAGAAGGTCTGTCAGTAATCTGCACAATACAACAAAGAGGATGAAGCCTCTCTTGTGCTTTCAGGTGGTCTCTATCCAGCTGTGCCTATTTTTTTTTTTGAATGTGCTGCATTTCCACTGGGCTCTTTGAAGTAGCACTCCAACCTTTACAGTAGCTGCAGAGGCTTGCAAAACACCTTTCCAGTGCCAACTCCTCACCTTTGCAATAATACACCTGTGTAATTTAGGTAAGATGTTGACTGTAACTGTATCTTGAATGTGTTTGATGAGACTCTCCAGCTCCTCTTTATTTCGGGGTAAGAAAGAAACAGGTTTGGTCTCTTGCTCAGCAACTTCAGATGTCTCAGCTGCTTGCTCAGATTCTGCTGGCTCCTCAGGTAGATTCTTCCCTTTGTTTTCTTCAGCCACCTCCTCTTCCCCTTCACTCTGTTCCAGCTCCATGGCTTCTTCACCCTCCACCACAGGGTCAAGGTCCATGGCAGTAGCTTCTGTCACATAATTGTCAAAAGCATAGGTAAGTATTAGGAAGCCACAAAAACTGAGCCCTTAAAAGACTCTTGTGATGGCTTTGGTCTGGACAAAGCTCCTACCTATCATCAACAACAGCAAACACTTACTAAGCATCAGAGTTCTGTTACTGGCTAGAGAGCATGCCAGACTCTGACAAGCACCCCTTAGGACTAGGCTTAGACTCGTTCTTTGGCCATCCAAAGGTAGCTTAGCAAAGCTCAATGTGCTTGACCCTTAGAGAAATGCCTTTCGCTTACATCTGAGAATTTCACAAGGCAAGAGGTACTGAAAAGCACATCTGTGAGACATCCTCCTCCTCCCTCAGAATAACACAAAGGCTGCAACATATGTAAGCACACCAGTGAAGAAGCCAAAGGTATTACTACTTCACATGAAGTAGTGAGGGAAGCAAAGACAAGGTGTATAGCATCTGGTTAGGCTGTGGATAACAATGAGAGAAGCCAACATCAAGAGTAAAATTCAGACCTGGCAATGGGTGGGTGGGTGGGTGTGGACCCTGGAGAACACTCCAGATTTGCATGAACCCTGGGTTGTTTTGGCTTACAGAGACCTGAGAAAGAGGTAAGGTGGAGATGGTTCCCCCCCACCTTGCCTCATTCTATCAGCCAACAGCAGGACAATCTGCATTGCTAGTCAGAACTAGCTTTCCAATGTACACATTTTAAAAAGCTATGAGTAGCTGACCTCAAGGGTAAAACGCAAAACTTTGATGAGCTGCACTTTGAGCAAATAAGAGACAGTGTTTCTGCATCTAAAACCTGAAGCAGAAAGCTCACCTTGGTTCTCAATGGTCACAAGCTGCTTTTCAAGTGTTTCGTGGTCAAAGTGAAAGGCTTCCAGAACTGTCTCTAACAAGCTGCAGAGGGAAAACACAAAGAGAGATCAGCTCTCCACCCAAACAGTTGTATACACCTACACAACAGAAAACTTTGAAAGAGCTTTTTAAAAATTTCAGACTCTGTGACAGTGCAGCTTAAGGAGGTTTATCCTGAAATAACCCAGGAAAGAAAAAATGGTTCTTTTTCAGCAAAGTACATTCAATGACCTAGCTCACTAATCAAACCTTACAGATAGTACTGTCTGTCCAGGAGCAGGGTCAGCCTGACAGAAGAAGCTGCTACTGCTTCTCAAGTGAGACACAGTGTGAGAAAGCAATGACCTGTTAATCCATCAGAGCTCAGACACATTGAGCTGCAAGGCCAGGACCACTGGCACAGCATCTCCAAGTCAGAAACCTCTTAGCCAAGGAAGATGCTAAAATCTGTATGATGCTCCTTAAGGCACTGAATTTAGCCTTAGCAGTCTTCAGAGATACCTAGAACAGCATCACTCACAGTACCTACCTGACTCCCAGCTTTGGACTGATCTGTCCTGTTTGCAGGACATGGATGAAATGCTTTAAGTGGTACAAGTAGGCTGACCATGAGAGATGCCGGCAGACGGCTCCAACAACTTCAACCGAGGCTGTTACCATGTTTTCATGCTGCTCAAAAGATAGAAATTTGGTTGCTGTTAGCATTCATGACAAGTATGTGTTTAAAGCATAGTTTTCTCAAAGCAGCAATGTCTGTCTAGTGGAGATGCTTGGTATTCAGTTTTTAGATCTCCTCTCAATCACCAGATAAAAAATAAAATCACAGCTCACCAAGTAGATCTCCAAATATTTCTGCACACATTCAAGTTTTCTCATGTATTAATATCTCTGGGCTTTAAGATACCTAACCAGACACATGGCAGGCTGCTGGGGTATGCTGATACAACTAGTAATGCACATCCTCAAGTACTGTGTTCAATTCTGAAGGCTCCAACACAGGAAGGACAAGGAGCAGTTGGAGTGAGTTCAGATGAGGGCCACAGAGATAGTCAGAGGACTGGAGCACCTCTGAGGACAGGGTGAGAAAGGTTGGCTTCTTCAGCCTGGAGAAGGCTCCAGAAGGAGAGCTGTTCAGTACCTGAACTACACCAAAACTGGGGAAGGACTTTTCATAATGGTGTGTAGTGATAGGACAAGGTGTAGTAGTTTTAAACTGGAAGAGAGAAGATTTATGTAAGAGATTAGAAAGAAATTCTTCAGTGTGAGGGTGGTGAGACACTGGCACAGGTTGCCCAGGGAGACTGTGGATGCCTCATCCCTGGAAGTGTTCTAGGTCAGGATGGATGGAGCTTTGAGCAACCAGGTCTAGTGGGGAGGGTGGAACTAGGTGATCTTTAAGGTGTCTTCCAACCCAAGCTATTCTATGATTCTATCATCATTTCTGATGTGAAATGTGTTTGCTTCTTCACCAAGGTTTCAATGAACACATTTTTTCTCCCATTGGTGTAAGAGTGACTGCAGCTGCCCTACTGAGGGGCACAGTCTGTATGGCTGCAGGTGTTGGGTCCTGTGCCTAAGGTCTAATTGTTTCAGCATCAGACAAATACTTTTGACAGGAAGCAAACAGAACATTTGCTTGGTCTGACACTAGCAGCTCTGCTGGTCTCCTGACAGCATGCAGAGAACTGTGCGGAAGAGTGGAACCTTGCTTTTCCAAGTTGCAAGAAGGAAGTCTATCCACATTGACATTACAAGTAATTTCACTGCATATGTTTTCAATGAAATATATGGAAAGTGACTAACAAAATGTCACCTTCAGACTTCAATTACTAAGCTACTAATGATTTCACAGGTTTTCAGCTGATTCCCGCAGTTCCCACGTAACTCCAGAGAAAACAGTATTTATTCCCACCTCAAATACTATGCACAGCCTGTTCTCCCCACCACACAAATTCTGGTGCCAAAGAGTGACTAATCTCACAACTGAACAGAAAGAGAGCAGTTTGGAGGCAGGATGGAAAAATAATAACCCGATTATAAAAAATGCAAACAAATATAACCCCAAGTAAAAAACAAAACAAAAACCCCCCAAACACAAAAAACTCAAGCCCCAAACAGTTAAGTGACCCATCTTTGAGAAACAGGACTGGTTTAGCAGTCATAGGATTGGGCCCAGACTGTATCTGCACCTCCAAATCCTTTCTGCCACCTAAAGAAGCAGAGCACTCTCATCTTTTAAAGATGAGCCTTTTAAAGCAGTTAGTGTTATAATGAAAATGGAAAAAAGAAAGGTGAAAATATTCAAATGGATGCATTCAGTTTATAAACCTACCTTAAGCATTTTTTCATTAAATATGGCAGTAGTAGCATAAGGCATGATGTAGTTCTGCAGGGATTTGGAAGACAGTATAAGCTTTTTTTCTGTGAGATGCTTAGCCAGTTTCCTCAGAGCTCGTGCCCTCCTGTGGATCTGAGCCAAACATAAAACAGACAATGAATGAGGTGGCCCCTGAGTCACAGAAAGCATGAAGGAGTACATACATTCAGCTGTTCTGAAAATGCCTCAGTTTTAAGTAATAACATAAGCATATTACTGTCATGTCCCAAGAACAGGCTGTGCCCTGTCCCTTCAATCTCTGGGCTTTCAGTAGACTTTTGCTGCAATAAATATTCTGACTCAATGGGATATTTCACAGTGAATTTACATAGAACCCAGCTATCTTCAGATATCAGGCAAGGGAGGCAACTGATACAAGGTAAGAAGGTCTGTTAAATTACATGGAAAAAACTCAGGGTTTACAAATATAGAGAAATTTACAGATATAGCAAAGGTTCTCTCCAATTGCATCTCTGAAAGCAGGAGAAACACTGTATTTTCATATTGCAAGGAAAACCAGGAGACCAGGCTTTGTGCAACATTTGTATCACAAAGGCCTGTGAAGGAATAGGGGTTGTTGAGCCTCCAGACAGAAAGTACCAGGGAACAGGCTATTAAAAACAGAAAGGCATATGCCCTGACCATGTCAGAGGGATCCTCAGGACACTGTTGCTGACTGTGGGATGGATCATGCACAGGTTCTAAGGTGGAGCTGCCTACTCAAGATCATGAACAATGATTTAAAATTAAGCCAATTCTTTTTAGCTAAATTGGGAAGAGGTAAAAAAACAGTACTGCTAAATCACAGAAGCAAGAATATGATCTAAAATCACCCATTTGATGATGTCTCCATCCTCTTTTTCAAAAAAAGAACCACATTTCCCCTCTGTAAAATGCTTTTACTTTGGCAGTGGGAGAGAGGCACTAGGGAAATGCCTGTTGCCTTTTACCTGCATGTGTTTCATGTTCTCAAAGAAGTCCATGTCAGGATCATGGCGGTTGGTCAACTGGACCAAATCCCGGAATTCAGGATTTGCAGGGAATGTTTGAATGAGGCAAGAAAGCAATGATGTGTAGTCCTGTTGGATGCTCTGAAAACAGCAAGCAGTAAAGGTTAAATACCCCTCAGAGAGGCTGCTACACACTCCTCAGAACAGCAGTGCAGTCATTTACAGAGTATTTCAGGCTTAATCCTATTCTTCGGTAATAGTAAATACACCCGTATTTTGGGCTGCACATATATTTAAGTTTCCCCTCCAATGAACAAGCTACAACTGAGAAAAGCTGAATAATGGTCAAGAAGCAGAAGGCAGTGGGGTGCTATAACTTAAGATTTTTTAAGATTTCAAATGAAGGGGAAGTTTGATTACAGTGGGTATCTGCCTTTCCTATCCTAGCTACAGACTCAAAGAACTCATCTATCAGAAATCTCATATGCCCTAACATCCTGAAGACAGCTGAAGATGTGTAAGTAGGTAGCAGTGCCTCACCTCAGTCTTACTCTTCAGCCCCCTTCTCACAGACTCCAGGAGAGTGTGCTGGATTAGCTCTTTGTAGTCATCTTCTGTGTGGTCGATTTCTGCCAGTCGGTGGATAAAACTGGTCAAGCAAAGGCTTGCGTTGTCACTAAGTGCCATATCCCCTACCTGAATGGAGCAAGAAATTGTACCATATTAGTCTGCATGTGACACCATTTTCCCCCCAGAAGACTGGACTGCACAGTACCATTGGACCCAACATAAAAAAAGCCTGTAGAGATCAAATAACTTGAGACCCTTCCTGTAGAAGTGCTAACCTTGAATTAATAGTCACCCTTCCAAAAAGGAAAACTGCTTTTAGATTTACCAGCAGGTAATTTACCAGCACAACCAGAACAAGTAGCAACAAAAAGCAGCAGCCTTTCAAGACTGTAACATGGCTTTTCTACAGCACAGATTGATCAGACAGTTCCAGGGCTCACTGATGAAAAGGTGCACTGTGCTTGGGGAAGCCATCTTGCTGCACTGTGTTTGCCCCTTTTGGTCACACAGATGAAAGGGCAAGTGGACAAAAAAAAATCAAAAACCAGTGTTTGTAAGAAGATTAAAATTCAGAAGACTAAATATTTTGCAGTGTCAAAAAAGCCCAAAACCAAAACAGCCAGTGGAAATAATTTGCAAGTTAGATTCACCATGGTGCACAAAGCCAGAGAAGGAACATTGAGCCAACCTGGATGGTATAGAAGCAGTTGTGCATAACGGGGATCAGGAAGTTGATATCCACTGCCTGCATCTCTTTGATGTAGGCTGTGATTGACTGGAAAGCTGACAGACGTACATCGAAGTCAATGTCATCGAGATGCCGCTGATCAAAGGCATTCAGCTGAGAAAGAGCAACAAGTTGTTCATGGAAAAGGCCAGAAACATCACAATACAGTGCTGGGGGGAAAGTGAGCAAAGAAACTCTGCATACCTTAACAACATCAGTAATATACTTCAATTCACTGTCCAAATCAGATAAAGTCTAAAACAGAACATAAAAAATAGCTTTAAGTCTTACAGTTGTTAAAAATTTGGAGAACTCCAGACTTCACCACTTTGGACAAAATATAAGGAAAGCAACAGAATCAATTTTTCTCTTGTTAGAAGCTTAACAGGAGACATTTTGCTATAATGTTCCATTAATTGGAAGATGTGTGTTGTAAGTTCCTAAGCTTCAAAATATCTTAAACTGAGTGTTTCCTTGGTTTGCCTGATGATAAAAAGGTTTATGCATGTCACTTCAAAGAAGTACAAACCAGCCTGACTGCTATAAATCTGTGAGGGAAGAATACAAATAAAAACAATCTTCAGGATGCTGAAAATAATTCTTATTTCATAAAGAAACAGGATTTACTACAGATGAAGGGTTCTGTATTTGGCTTCTCTGACACAAAAGAACCCTGGTGATGCCCATATCAACCAGGCTGTAAGCCAAAACCTTTACACGTCTTAGCTCATCAATTTCTATCATATGCAATTTTGTTACGTTCCCTTCACATGGATTTCAAAGGTTTTTAAGCTCATATACAGAGATGAATTAATTTTTTTTTTTCTGGATCTCTTAGAACAAGTAAAAACAGCACAAAAAGACATGTAAAAATGCAGTACCTGAAATACCAAGCACAATTTATGTCGAGACAGTTTGTTCTGGATGACAGAAAAAAGCTTTGCCAATGGTTTGAGAAAGCTTGTAGGGTCTGAGCAATGCCTCAGCAAGTTCTGCACAGTCTCCAGAATGTCAATCTCTGTACCCTGAAAAAAAGAGATAGCTGCCAATAAATACTGAAACCTTGTAAGATTATTTAATTTCCTTAGGAAATAGTTCAATACACAGAGTGAACGTAAGCATTTTGCTGTACTTTACTCAGATGACAGATACTGAATGAGAACAAAGAATTAGGAGAAGAGAGTAAATGCAATACTCAGATTTCTCAGAAGCACTTGCAACCTTCCAAGTAGACAAAAGCACAGTGTTAGAGAAGAATGCCATCAAGATGGAAACATTTTTTTTTCTTTCCTCAAAGGATTCAAGGGTGAGGAGAACTATGGAACTCTAAAAAGTAGTCTTTAAACTGTGAAACAAAAATTAACAGCACAGTATACTTGCACAGTCTTTCTGGACAGAAATCATATATGCCCTCTGTGAACAGTTAAATAACCACCTGCAAAGCAGAAGCTACAGGTTGCTGCCTAGCAGTTCTTTCTCCAAACCTAAAATCTGTCATTGAGCAACCACATATTTTTTAAGAAAAACAAGACCCAAACTTTGATTCAAGGATTCAAGCAATCAAGCTGAATAACCAATAGATTCATTCATTGTAGATGGGACTAAACTTCTGAAAACAAGGTTTTGCAGAGAGGAAAACCCTGACAAAATAGTGTACGAATATCCTTATTCATTCAGCTGCAGCACATATGCTTTGGATTGTGAGCAATTTCACATTTTAAGGAAATTTCAGTTCCAAGACAAACTTCTGTACTCATAAGTACACTTAAGACTGGAAGAAGAGAAGCACGAAATGTGGAACCCTGTTAATATCACTGTACAATGTTTGCCTTTCATTTTGCAACAGACCTTTGAAGTACTACCTGTTACACAGTATATACTATGCACTCAACCATATGTATTTATGCTGCTGTCCAGATGCTATGGCTTTGGATTTAGGGTGCAAAAAATCCACAGTGAAAAGCATTTATTTCAAACACTGCAAGGATTTAGATGGATTGACTACAGCAGAAAGGGAGGTAAAAACTGTGTAAAAACTTCTGCATATTTTCTCAATGAAAAGGGGGAAATAGCATCAGTCAAAGCATCTAGTGACATGTACACATCAGCACAGAATAGCACAGTGTGCTGCACAGACTACAAATATATGAAGCTTGATTTCAGGCTAGTAATGAGAAATGGCAGGTAATCAGTATGTTTTAACTGTGCCTTAAACAAACCTATTCTATTAAAAGGAAAACAAATGTTTAAAAGAGGGGGGTAAAGTAATTTCTACCTACCTGCTCCATGTTACTCTGATATAAGAAAGGCAGGAGAAGGCTCACAAGCACTGAATTCTGACTCTTCTCTTGTATAAATTTGCTGATTCTGCACAATGAGACAAGGTAATTTACTATTTTGTATCAATCTAATCACCAGTACAGAGCAGACAAAAAACTCAGTCAGCACTAGTGAAATAACACAAGGCTTTGTCAGCCCATTCATCTGTACCCAGGCTAATGGAGCGTACCCACCAAAATCATGGTATTGGCCCAAGTATTCGGTTCTGCATGACTGTAGGCATTTCTGTACCTTTCCCTGTTCTCAAGAGGAACTGGCTTTGTGTACCAGCAATAGAAACAGCTAGAAGCAGTTGCTGAAAACTTTTGCCCTCAGTCATTAGCAACTTGCAAGGTCAATACCAGAGACAGGTTATTTCCAACTGCTCTAAATTTGAACAGTTTAAGACAAAGTTTTTTATTTGCAAAATATTATCAAAAAGCCCCTTTCTTCCTCCCTCATTCCAACACTTTTCAACTTTTTTGAGCTCTAAGGAATCACTTACTTGGAAAGTATACTCAGCTCTTTGCTGACTTGAGCTCTATACTTCTTCTTTTTCACTTTCTCCACATTTAGCATTGTTTTGCTGAAGTACTGAAGTATGGCAGGAACATGAGGCATAACCAAGCGACAACCCAGGCTAAGGGTCTCTGTAAGGGATACAATAGTTAGCAATACCCAACTCTGTGCTGCAAACAACAGAAGAGAAATTCAGCACTATACAAAGGGGGAAATACAGACAATGGAGATTTCATCAGTGAAAGAAAAAAAATTGGTGGGAGTTATGAATGTGTGGGGCACCCAGCTGCTGGGGACATGCAGCAGCACTTGCTGAGATGACATCTAATGTGTCTGAACTGGGACCAAAGAAAGAACACACAAAGAATAAAAGCTCTCCTCACACATTTCAGCAACAGCCTCCCTAAATGTGGGCGTATCAAGGAGGCTCCCTCACAGGTAGTAACTGTCTCCTAAAATGGAGGGAGCATTTAGAGATACCATTTCCTTTGTTCTACCACTGACCTCTTGTGCTAATCAAAGTTGCCCTGACACAGACACAGCAACAACTGCTCTCCTTCCCAATGCCTTTGAGTGCTACAGGTGAAAGATGGTTTCATAGAATCAAACACAGCACGCCACCCTACCTATTACCACTCAAAGATAAAAGCAGTCAATGGCAGGTCTTCCTTGTCAAGAAGAGACTGAACACCAGTGATCCATGACCATGTGCATATGCAGAGTGGACTTCCACATAAAACTTGATGCTACGCTCAGAGTGAAGACAGCAATGCAGTTCTTGAAGTTACCCTACCATTTAAAGCCTCACTGCCAAAACAGGTTGAAAACACAAGCATTTTCCCTCTTCACAAGGAAAACACAAGCATTTTCCCCCTTCATAAGGAATTCCCCATGCTCAGGACCCCGACACTCAAAAGTGAATCTCACCAGTCATGAGGCAGGCAGAAATTTACAGTTCTCGAGCATGCCAAGACAAATTTGTACATTGACTTTTCCAACCCTACTGGGAAGTCTCCTTCCCCAATATTCTCAGACAACCTCAACATAATCTAACACATTCCATGCAAAGCACCCAGTGGGCCTCTCACAACAATCATGCAGTCATACCTTCTGTCACATCTCCAGTGGCCATGACAACACAGTCAGTCATGCTCAAACTGGAAACCTGCTCAGTGGGTTCAAAATCTGGGCTGTTGAGAAGGCTATCAGCTATGTCCATCACAAGACTGGATGTGGCTTCAGACAGATTCTTGGCCGATAGCACAGCGAAGACATTTGTCAGTATATCACACTCTGGGTGATCTGGATGCTGCTTGGCCAGCAAGGGGAAATACCTGATAGAAAGATTATGAAAAAAGTTTGATTGAAAATTTAAGTTTAGAACTTTAAAAATATTTTCTGCAAAAAGGCACACAAAAAGAAGATGACTGTCTTCTACTTCTGACAGGGAAAAAGTGCAAAAATCACAGAACTACAGTGTTATGAAAAACAGAGGGAATGAAGGCTGGAGGTTGAGAGGTCATAAAATGCCTTTTCTTGCTTCACAATGCATTATTTAAACCTAACCCTTGCTCCACAGATGTTTGTCCAAGTCTTCTGCTAGTCCACTCCTAACTTGATGATCCAACCCCATTTTTTACATGTAAGTTCTTCAAGCCTACAAACGACTTGTCTTAAAAAAGATACTCATTATTTAAGCAAAGGAAAAGCAGTGTGTCTGTGGTAGAGGCAAAAATCATTCAAGATAGCTGCACTGGAGAGTGTCTGCATCTAAGAAAGCTTTCTTACAGCTTTCTAGGTCAGAATCTCAGTCACAGACTCTGTGCTGAACCTGCTCTCATTTTTTTTATCAAACAGAAACAAATAAGAATTAAACAAACATGAATGACTGTAAAACTGACTTCCCATTTCCTTAGACTAAGAAGTCTTGATTAATGACACAGACACATGCTAAGAAGTCAGCCCTCCTCCTCATCCATCAACTAGGTTCAGGCAACTTATCTGTTTGGTTGCTCATATTTGGGAAAAGCAACCCACCAAAAAGAGAGTAATTGCATAAATTGGAAAGCTTCCCAGCTGCATCAGGACTGCTATCAAAAGAATAGCAGCCTACTGGAAAAAGAAAATAAGGATTTTGACACAGTTATTCATAAGCTGCTAGAGTAGTGTGCTCTTTTTTCCTTGAGTTTGGTGCACTCAGTAGTACTCATGCTTCTTTGCAAGGAGAACACTTACCTGGGATTCTTACTCCAGGTATGAATGAGTTTGAGCAGAAAGGTTGGAGCATACTGACTCTCTGAAGCCAACCTGCAGACCTAAAGGAGACAAAAATCAGACACCAATGCACACAAGCAAAAAGATCCCTCTACAAGCTATCGTTTAACTTTTGTAGAAAAGAATTTAATCATCATTCTTCCAGCTCCCTCAGTATTTGTGGAACCACTTGTTAAGATTATCTTCATCTTATTTATACATTATTCCAGCTACCATTTTTGTCCTCCTCTTGAAATGACTCCCCATGGAGCCTCACATTTGCTGCATATGTAGCAACCTCAACTGCACACATCTATGAGATATCAGGCACAACACTCAAGACCCACTTCTCCCACACTTCCTATGCCCTGGCTGCAGCACCTGCCATTCCAGCATCTGCTTTGCCTCCCCGGGGCTTAAGCTGCTATAAAACCACTGTCATTGCTCAAGCAATGGGAGAGGCTCAAGCACTGCACTGCACCAAGGGAATGGGATCTTCTAACAAGGTTCTGTGTCCAAAACAACCTCACTTAAGAGTTGCCCAGCCTAAGGCTCATACAGTAGTAGCTGCTGCTCCTTCTCATGACTGGACACAGGCAAGAGACCCAATGCACAGGACTGGTTCCCTGCCCTTTGCCACTCCACACCTGGGGAATTTCCACCCTGACCACACCAGACTGTCAGCAGGGCACTGTTAGTGAACACACTGGGCAGGGGAGGCTCCAGTGTATTCAGGGGCAACAGCCAGGGTGATGCATGTGGGGTTTGTGAATGTAATAGAAAATTAATAGAAAAGAAGGCAGCTCTGACCAGGACAGCCAAGGTCTTAGAAATCTTCTTCTCCTGCCCCCAAAGGCTGGTAATGTTATTGCTCTGCATAAAACAGAGCTTTTCTCAATAATGTACAATGAAGAATCCAGCCCTGCAGGAAATCTTGCTGTGTGAGCTAATGATATTGAACCTCTGCAGCAAATTCAGAGGTATGAAGAGCAACAAACTCCAGCTCCAAGTAAAACAGGTTTAAAACAATGTGCTCTCTCCACGAGTTTCTAAACACCTCAGTTCCATAGCCTTGAAAAAAAAAGGACACAAATCAAACGATACTTTTGCCAAAACCACACCTTCATGGAGCTCGCTCGGTGGACACTCCCTCTAGAGGGAGCTTCTGAACCGTACAACCATCGAAACTCCAAACGTCAGGAAGAGAGCTATGAGGACAACAGGGATTCTACCTACTTAACAACAATTTCACATCTTGTTTAGATTCACACAGCCCTTCCAGACACAATGCTCCCTGAAAGCATAAGCACTTTGCTGACTTAAAGCCCGAACCACATGCTCAAAGCTGCTCTGGGACTGCCATAAATGTTTGCTGTTTTGCCAGTGTGGCACCCTGGCCTTGGAAAATCTGCAGGGACAAACCAGGAACATGCAGCTCCATGCTGCTCAGCTCAGTGAAATACAGACCTCTATGCACTGTATAATTTATCTACCATTTTCCCACATATAAATACTACACATTATATATTGTCACTGGAAGAGCAGTGAAACAAGGTAGGAGTAAAAAATGTTTTGAGTAGCAGATCTAGGGTTTCACAGACCACAGCTGTTACTCCCAGTGCTCTCTGACAGTCTTTGCTGCTGTGAGGCAGCTGGACTTCTGTCTACTTCAAAAGTCACAGCAGAAGAGCTCTGCTGGAGTCAACCCATCTTGCTTTGTCACCCACCCTCTGGGTGAAGGCGACTGCCTTTGGAGCAGAGACAACCCAGCAGCTGGTACAGGCTCTCCCTGCTAACCTCAGATGCTGTCAGTGCACTGACAGCATGATTTAATTTTCAATACTGCGTGCTCTCCCTCCTTCTCACACCAGCACGTGTTCCCACATCAGAAGGGATCTGTACCCTGTGCCCTGCCACTGTGCCACGCAGGACTCCCAGCAGGCAGGCACAAGAGCACACAGCTCACCAACAGATGCTGCTGAATCCTTGCTTCCCTGCAGCAGCATTTGTGCCTGCAGTCCCCAACTACAGGCCCAATAAATGTAAGGCAGAAAAGTAGCAAAGTGCACCTGGAATTGACTAGTAGGATTATTTTTCTATCCTGAAGCACCTGTTTCTATGGTCAAAGAATAAAGAATTGGCATCCATTTTATTCAGATAAATTCATTTGTACTTCAGCCAGTGACTTGATTATCCCAGGACTGACCAGACATGAGCGAAGAAACTGGCCTTGCACAGACAGATCAGAATGTGAGAATCTGTCCTGATTCCACTACCAATCTTGTGACAGTCACAGCTGACATGATGGACTCTGGTGCAGCTGGGGTTCTCTGCGTGGTTCAAGTCACATGCAAGGTGGTTTGGAAGAACAAGAAATACTGACCTGAGGCCATACAACTGCATGGAAAACTGCATCAATCTCTTCCACACTGAAGCTGTAGGTGTCATAATCAGAAAAAAACTCTGCTACAAGCTTAAGGCCAAGACGTCTCAAATTCTTCAGTGGACTGATAAACCTAGGTTGGACCTGTAGAAAAAAAACAAAAACCAAAACCCCAATAAGACCTTTCTAAAACAACTATCAACTGTGTGCTCTGAAATAAAACACAGCAATTCATTGACCACAGATACAACCTTTGCTGAAACTATCACAATGCTGTTCTGTTTTCACATGTAACTTGTTCACAGCAGGAATCTACCTCTCACTACTGACCTGAATTTCTCTAAGATGTGCCTGTTCCAGCACTTAGATACACAGAATTTCTTCAGTTCATCAAAATCCATGCTGACAGGTTTGAAATCAGGATGGATGAAGTGCAGAAAGCTACAACATTTCCAGTCCTAACACTTAAATAATTCTGTATTACCCAGGAAAGGACCCAAATTAGCTCTTGAAAGCAAAACTGTACTTTGCACACTGAGATCTCCTGGGAAGAAAAGAAATAAACAGAAAAGGAGAAGCAAGAGGAATGGAGAAAGAATGTGAATCACCTCAACCAATAGTGTGTGGGGAAGTATAGCATTTGGTTACAGGAGGATGCTTCCTGTACTCATTTAGCACTTATATTCCATAGACTTTCATGAGGAAAACATTTCAGTGAAGAAATCAGCTCATCATGCAGTTACTCATACACTGCTGCATTCTGACTCTTCTCCTGGAAAACAGTATCAGCTTGAATAACCTAGATTCTTTCCATACTGTGTGAAGCAGCTCACCAGACAACCATGAGATAGCTTCACAAGTACTGAATGCCAGTCTCACAAAAAGCAGAGCCATGTCAGATCACATAAATGTGTCCCTCTGGGTTTCCAGTACGTATCATGATACACCACAAAAAATAAACACTTGAATCTCTTATCATGCAAAGCAGCTTTGGTGTCAAAGCCTCACTGAAAGACATCTGAATTTATTCATCTGAAAGACACTCAAATTATTTTCTTTGATGTACCTAGGGACTTTTGAAGATGCAACCCCTGACCATGCAATACACTGCTATACACTTTCCACCCAAAATGACAGGTGAAAAAACAGAGGACATGGTGGAAAGAAACCAAACATGCTCTTCCCCAGGAAGTCCCAAGCTATGCTGAATGTGTACTAATGGTGTGCGACCAGCTTCCAGGCAGCCAGTGAGCTGCTTCAATGGCCAGAGAAACCACTAACCAGGCTGCTATTGCTGGAAGGTGGAAGGAGGTGTTTTTACAAGGTGAGGCCTTTAAGAGGGGATAATGGGACATTAAACTTAAATGGAGGCAGTCTTGAGAAAGGAAGAGACACTGTAAGGATTGCTAAAATGGTCCCCTTTACATAGCTAATTATAATGTGAATACCTCACCCCTCAGACAGAGGCAATGTAGGGTCACAAGGAAAAGGGTTAACAGTGGCTCCAGATTTCACAACCTGGGTTGGAGAACAGGAGACAGCATCACATCTGCGTAAGTGCAGGGTGGTGGCAAAAGATAGGAGCCTCGAGATAAGGGAATAATAAATTTTTCTGTCTACATATATAAAGTTAGGAGTGATGTAAAGTATACTTTAAAGTATAAAGTGACGAATCGACAAATTCCTGCTGTAATTTTTTCTTTGTTACTACTTTGTGTATAAGACCTGGCTTCCTTCTCAAAAAGGGTGCTAGCTTTTGGATTTACCACCTAGCCACCTTTTCTCCACATAACTGGAACAAACCAAGTATCTCGACTCTGTGTGCAGGTCGGTTTACTGGTAAATGTCCTCTGCTTTGTGACAACACTTACTAATTGTGAGCCCCAAGCAAAATAATTTTGGGTCTTCCAATGTTCCCAGCTGCCACAAAAGCAGCCCTCTGAGATCATGGCTTTGAGAGATGAAGAAGCTCCCTACTGAACACAAACAGTAGGAAATGATAATTTAATAACTTGGCTTAAAATGGTCAAAGTTGATACTTAACTCTCTAGGCAGTATAAGTCTGCAATAAATTACTCTAAAACTCTAAGAATCATTCTCTTCTAATCATTAGCCAAGATAAACAGATTTTTCACACTCTTCCTTGAGCTTTTAACATCTCACAAGTTAATGAAGTGCTAAATTAAGTTCAGAGAAAACACAAAGCCTGTCAGCTGGCAAAAGGTGACTATCACAGCAATGAATGAAGTCGCTTTTAAAACTCCTTCCCCAGTATAAAACGAAGACACACATAACCTATTGTTTAAGTCAGACTGAGGGATGCTGCTGCCCTAAAATGTGCTCATCCTCTTCCTAGATGAAGACAGTTACAAGGTTCTGTGAAACCTGAAGGCAACGATGTGACTTTGGATGCTGCCTGCAAAGGTTTGTTTTGTTTGATGGATTGTTTTCATGATAAGTTCTAACTAACCTCGTATGCTCACAGATGGGTCTTGCCAAGAACACACACACTTATTGACAAAATGTTCATTACCTAAAACCACTTGCTCAGTCTATCATCTCATAACTCCCTTCAACACCACTGTGATGACGATGACTGTGCAGTTGCTTGTTTCACATCTAATATAGGACCAGATTGCACCGGACCAGACTCAAGCTCTCCTTTTGCTGTTTGGATTGAAGCCTGGCAAAGGCACAAGTTTCAGAAAGACAGAAAAGCCTGGGTCAATCTCATAGCTTCCACACAGCTGACAAAAGACTCCTGAGCTATCTGGGCTAGAGCACAGGGATCTCTCCACTGCTCTCCTGGGCACAGGGCATCAGGAAGTCCACATGCCCTATTTTTAGGTGCAGTCAATCTTTAACAGAATGTTACCCTCACCTGACCCCCTCTGCAGTACAGCCAGTGCACAGTAAGGGGAAAAAACATTTGTGGAGCTCTAAAGATTCGTGGCTCAGTCTCAAATTGTCTCAGAATTATCATGAGACTGGATTAGCATGACTACTCCTGATACAGAGATGGACATGTTTCCTTCTATGGTGCCTTCATGTCCCAAGGCAGGAGACAATCACTGCAGATAATCACTGTGACCATCCACAGGGATGAGCTACTCTGGGGCCAAGAGCCCCTACAAACCACCTCAAAGACAGTTCTGCTCTGAAGCCCTCAGGCAAGGAACTTTAAATCCTCTCCTTCCCCTGCTCATGCTTTTATCCTTGCAGCCAAAAAGCTACACCTTTAAGGCCGATTTCAACCTCCTGCCAACAAGATCCTGTTACATCCTTGCAACAAATCATTTACCTTTCCTTCCTGCCCATCTGTCCACAGATAGAGCAGGCAGCTATGCACAGAGATCACCTGCAATTCCCTCTTCAGTAATTCCAACTAAAATTCAGTCCAAGGCAGCTTTCTGAATATGTTAACTGCACTGCCGGAGCCCTGAATGCTTTCAGAAAAATATCACTGGCCTGTATTTTGAGAGATGGCTGGCTTTAAACTTATCTTGATCTGACCCAGTGAGGTTGTACACGTGCTGGCTGAGGGAAGAAGGAGGGGAAAGAAACTTAATTTACATGTATGTTTGGTTGTATGAATATCTGTACACATACACACATATTGTATCGTACCTTCTCTCTTTGCTGAAGGATGCAGGATACCACAGCTGTCATGCAGAGCAAAATCTGTAGAATTTCAGGCAGATACTGACGGATCAAATGTCCCATGTTTTTCAAAACAACTTCAAGACCATTGAAGAGACTATGCTGACGCCCAAGAGGCAGGACTTTAGCTAAATCCAGCTCTGACATACTGCGAAGCACTGCAGTCTGGCAAGGCCCTGCAACAGGAAAAAAGACAGCAATTTGACTGGAGAAGCACCATGAAGATACTCAGCACCAAAAATAATCTTCAATGAAAAACACTAAAATCTGAACCTAAATTACAGTTACTCAGATTCAGCTTTTGGAGAACAGCTTCAGATCTCCAGCTCTCTGTGACACTCAGATCCAGTGCTACAGTATCTGAGAACTTTGCAGCCTCTGTTTATTGCCATCACATGCGACAAGTTAGCTCACAATGCTTACTCCTGGCCTAAGCTACAGCTTACTTGTGCAGCTGTAACAAATCACACCATTTTTCTGGCCTTGTTGTACCTGTAGGACAGAGCAATCATGCTTTGCAAGGAAAAGCTCAGGGGAATCTCATTCCTTCTCCAAATTTCACTTTCATCCTTCAAGGCGCTGTTAAAGACAAACTGAAGCACATAACAGCACTAGGCAATATTTATCCTCCCACATTTCTACAGGTCAGGAATTATCATGCCCCCAGGTTCTACTGCCTGTACTTACCATTACTGAAGTGCTTCACAGCTTCAAAGAGCAGATCCAAGAACATCCGTATCTCTTCTGGCAGTGAGCCAGCAAGAAATCTCAGGACGATTGACATGCGAGTGCCTGCTGAAGACTTGCCCTGTGTTTTGCTCCCTGTTTTGTTTCTCATTCTGCCATAGAGAATTCTTCAAGAGCCAAAAAGAGACTGCATTAGCTTTCAGCATACCATCTGTTTCCTACTGTCTTACTCTTCAGAAGAAACTCCATTTCATTTAAAAACATTCCCTAGTGAGAACAATCAGAGTGGAAGTCCCTCCCTTTAGGGTCTCCACTGAATTACTACACAGTGCCTAAGAAGATCCCAGTGAGAGAGACTACAATGGAAGCTCTGCTGGAGACTTTGCTTATTAAATGAGAATACCTCCAGGCTAGCTTGAGGGCAGGTACTTCTGAAGAAGCAATCTGCATAACTTGCATCGATGTATCTTAATAAAAATAAGTGGTAATACTCAGTGAACTGAAATGATCTCACAGTTCCCTGTAAACCTTAGAAGAAAAAGTGTGTTTACTAAACTGCTGTTTTTTAAGAAATCGTAATTTGCGTAACACCTCACATAAACATGTTAATTAAATATACAGAACATCACAAAGTCACCACACTATACCATTAATTCAATGGTATATCTCAACTGTTTAAAGCAAGAAGCAGCAGTATTACAACTCTACTCATGGTACTTTGACATGAAATCATTAAACCTGCACTTCATGACATACCTCATAAGAACAGGAATGAGATCTGGTCGATGCTCCATTTTTACTACTGCAGTCTCCTCAGAAATACTGAAATGGACTATTTCTTCTTTAAAGCTCTTGTCCTCCAGTAGCCTTTGCAAGTTCTCCCTAACATTAATAACAATTACTAGAGGTTAGGCAGGGGCTGTAAAAATAGACAAGACACACACACATCTGTATCAACTTACCTACCTATCTAATCTATAGTGTGTTTAAAACAAAGAACTACGTTGTCACTCTTTTATCAAAAGATATTTTAAAAGTTAGCAAGTTCAGTTTTTCTAATTGCATAGGAAAGCACCTCCTGGACATATTTTTTGAAGAGATTATTCAGTGACAACCTACAGTTTTATGCTGTCACTTCCTCTAAGTGGTTATACAGCATGAGTACAAAAAACCTCTTTGAAAAGAATGCAACTGCTAACACACACTCTTCTGGGACAGAATCAGGACCTTACTTCCAGTTTTAGCTAGGAAATATACAACTGGCTAAAATTAAAATTTACCTCTGTCTTCACAGGCAAGGCTCTCTCTTTGAAGCAACTGCTCTCAAGCCAGTTCCTGGTATGACAGCAGGCTCATTCACTAAAATAATATAAAAGCTCTTACCTGTATGGCAGTAGATGAGGATGCTTATATGTCATAATACAGTCAAGAGCTATTCTCTGTACACTCTGGTCTTGATGGGTCAGTAACTGCAAACGACGAAGGAAAGAAAATGAGCCCCAGTCTAGAAGACAGAGAGCTTACTGAAAACACTGAAACAAGCCAAAGGCTCCAAGCTCAAGCAGATTTTGGACTAACTTATCCAAATAGAATCAGAATGTACCAGTATAAAGCCAAGACATGAATACATAAACTGCCACCACTAAAAAGCAAATACGGTTGCTAACAGTTCTTACATACTTTGCCCCTGCCACCTCCACAGGATAGCTGCAATGTCTGTTTTTTCATGACTGCCTTCTAGACAACTTGCACTTTCAACCTTCAAAACCAGTAACCAGCTGTGCACCTGGGCAGACTGGATCAAAAAGCAGACTACCCAAACTATTCCAAGACAGCTGCTTCTCTTCCCTGTGACAAGCACAAAATACTCATGAGACCTGGTTATGCAAAGTCTCATTGAGATCTGCCCTCTCTCAACAATGATTCGTCATGATCTAGGCACTAAGAAATACCAATCATCTACCCAAACAGCATCCTTATCAATTCTTCTGTTTCCCACCACACAGCACAAGCCAGAATTATCAAAGTTCACTTCGTTGTGATGTCCCTATGCCCAATGGACACACCAGCCATGAAAATGCATAATCTGAGACACAGAAATGGCAAGCAGTGGAGAAGTGATCTCTCTTAGGTTGCTCTCCACACACTGTTTTGACCTGTACACATCTGTTCAATATCTTGCTAAGAATATGGGCAAGAAAACACATGGACCAACTTCTTTCATAAGCCAGACTCTGAGGTTGACCTAAGCAGAGTGGATGCTCATTAGAGTTTCTCAAATTTGGGGCCTAATGAATGGACATGACAACTGCCACACTGTGTGCCAGGTAAAACAGGGAAACTAACAGGTTCATACTGTTTTACAGCCTCAGACAACATAAGCTCGGAACAATTAGACCAAACCCCAATGATCTGAACAAATCCACAAGCTGGGAACCAACAAAACACAATAAAATAAATAAAATACCCTACTAAGGAGTGTAGGATAAAGACTCAGAATCTCTCTTCAGTGTCTAATTTTTGACAATTAGCTTCCTAAAAAAAGGAATATTATAAAAATAAATATTCTTCAAGAAGAAATTCTGTTCTCTTCTTCTATGCCCTTCTTAAGACTGTGATTCCTCCCATCTCATTTCTTAGATGTTTTCCTGCGTCCCTTACTTAAAGTTAGAAGAAACTTTTGGTTAGACAGGCATTACCTAGGCTCTGCTCTTTAATCCATGTTCCCTGCTTATTCAGTTAATCTGTTTATCTTCAGTTTTGATTTTGTTGATAGTGATTTACACACTATGCACAGTCAGGGCATATGCCCGTGACAGGCACTCCTCCACCTTGCCAAGGACTTGTCTGCTTGCAGATCTGTTTGCACAAGCCACTCCTTGCAAGTTTAGCCAGACCTCAAGCAGGTCTTTGCTAAAGGCTCATTTCAAGTGAAGCCTGCTATGAAGCTCTCTCAAGGACAGCTCTTTTTCCAGCTATCATGGCTGGGTTCAGAGAACAACAGGTTTCTGCAGTCTCAGACATTGCACCCAAATAAGAATGATTTCATTTATTAGCATTAATACTACAAAGCCAACAAATAGCATTACCTGGGTATATAATGCATTCAACTTCTGCTCCAAATACAATGCACGAGGATTTGAGAATTTAGAGAAAACTTGTAAGTGGGCTATTAATTGCCTGTAAAACAAAATAAAACAAGTATTTTTATTAAAGTGACCAGAAGAGACAATCCCACATTATCATAAACCAATCAAAAACATTCATTAAAACTGATTATAACTGTTCAGAGACACAGCAAGAATTATCCTGTTCCCTCTGTTAAGCAGCTTCTTCCAGATGTCACTTCACTGCACTGAGGAATGATGTTTCTACAGTAGCACTAAACAGACTCAGCTTTTGGCAAGAAAAGAATACAGTCCAGATGCACCTTAGTTCTTTCTGCCAGGCCACCTGGAATACCAAACAGGTGAATTTACCTCTATTTATTTACTTGCCCTTAACTAGTGCCCATTTCACTCCCATCAACATGGAAGTTCTGTATTTAGCCACAGCCCATGCTGATTTATGCTGGGCTGCAAACAGAGAAGGGAGGCAGTACCCCTAGAAGAGGTTGTGTCACCCCACATCTGCCTTACCTCCACCTTGTGGGTGGGGAGAGAGGTGACTGGGATAAGGAAGGCACGAGATCTCATCCACCAAGTGTGCTGTGGGGCTGGCAGGGGCTGTCTTCATCCAGCTGCTCCCCACAGCATTTTTTACACTGAACTCTCTGGACACTTAGCTGGGCCACCCTCCTCCAAGGCTGTGTTCAGCCAAAGGTCAAGTACAATGCCTTGGAGCAGCCCCACACCAAGCTCAGGGCAGGTGTGGGTCCTCTTGCTGCCTCAGCCAGATCTCCCTGGCCACAGGGTACAGACCCAGAAGAGCTGTCCCGGGCAAAGGCAGAGGGAGGTCAGTCCAGAACTCATTAACACATCTCCAGTAAACTTTTATGCCTTTGTTACTCCCACCAGCAACTTATGTTTCCTCTTAAGCACATGGACATTTTGAGATGGAAGCCTAAAAAACCCCAACCAATCTACCAAAAAAAAATATCTTGGACTATGACTGTATTTTAGTTGCTGCTAATTTACAGATACAAGCCAGAATTTAGGAACAAAATGTAACACCTGTAAGACACCTGGGTTTAAACAACAGTACAGGTTACATATCAAATACTGATCCTGTTCCAACATCTAAGGATGGATTTTGAAGTTCTCTATTATTACAAGGAATATTCTTTGCAAAAAAAAGTGGAAAAATACAAGGTCTGGTGATGTATTTGTAACGGATCTTTGACAAGAGTTTGTTAGGGTAAAAAGACTGATCAGAGAAATTAGAGAATCCATATCAAGAATCACTTTCTCCATGGGTTCATCACTACAATGAAATTACAATAGCATCTAGCTTTAGTCTAAAACACTAGCAACTGAAAATCTTTGTCACAAAGAAGACTAGGGCTAAAATTTGTAACAGGCAGGCAATGGTAGAATCCCAATATGAAAATACCTAAATGAAGTCTCAGTTTTCAAAGTGTTTGTCAGTGCCCATGGCTTTAAAAGACAAAGAGATACACACAGAAAAGCCAGAGTACAATGGCCCTCAAAAATTACATAATGGCTTCACAAAACCACATAATTTTTCCTTAAAGTACCACAAACCACAGATTGTCAGCAGGTAATGTGATCATGATAAAGCCTGGGTGGGGTCTTTGAATGTTTAGTACTGTGCAGGCAGAGTTTCTGCCTCTAAAGTGCTTATAATCCACTGAAAAATTATTAAATGTGGACCAAAGAAGAAAAAGGGATATATATATCTCTATATACACACACACATAGCTTTTATCTCAACATGAGCTGCTGAATCTGCCTTTCCATGAAAGCACTAGCAAGGGAAAACTAAAAACACTCACTTAGCAGCAGCTCTTCTTGGTTTTTTTTTGGGTAGTCCTACAGTGATTGGTTCCCCTACTTCCTTTTCTTCTTCCTCCTCTTCCTCCTCCATAGCCACATCATTCACCTCTTCACCAGGTATTTCTTTTGCTGCTACTGTACCCCTCGTTTTCTTTCTCAGATCCTGAGACGGAGCAACTAATGAATCTGCTGGGTAATACTCATTTCTGTGGTTAAAAAAAAAGGAGTTATGTAGCATATCACATACAATTTTTCATGTTTCAGGGCAAGAACAATTTGAAATTACACAATCCACTATTCTCATTACTAATGGCATTGTCTCTTGGGACACTATATGTCTAAAAATTCCCAAAGTGTATTTCAGCGAAGTATATCCTTCTTTGCCTATGAGTTGAAGAGTTATAGGGCAGTGACCAAATAGACTACAAGAGACTGGAGGTGATGGGTAGAGAAGGAAAAAGAGACATGAATCACTGAATTACTGAAGGTCTGTAAAGAAGCTATGTGGAGGACATGGGGGGCACTGTGTTTGCTCAGGTGGGCAGGTGAACACTGAGTATGGCAATGTGAAAGTAAGTGAGGAAAGTAGTCTACTACACTATGGTTCAATTTTTCCAGGAAGGGAAGCAAAACATAGAAAAGGAATAACAAAACCCATCCCCTGCCATGAGATCACATCTACCCATGTGCACCACAGTATCTGCTATGTGCAGGCATGCAAGCACACCACTGCTCTCCTTCCAGGGGCAGGAAACTGAATTAGCCTCTAATAAAATCAGAATTTTCTCCATCTTGGGGTAAAATATTTTGGTTTTCCATGATTCCAAATTACAATGTATAGTCATTAAAAAAAACCAACAAAACAACAAAACCAAAGAAACCAGCACCCTTATTTCCACTGAAATCACTCCCTACTCTCAATACATGAGACACTGAGCAGCAGAAACATACTGCCAGTTTCATTTCAGCCAGCTTCTTGTGTCAGATTTCTAACAGAATCCACATTTCAATCAAAATACTATCTTAACTGGAAAGAAGACAACTCATCAGCCATGCATTCAGGAAATAAAGCCTACAATGGGACAGCCATATCCTTAATGCTTAGCAACACATGGAAAGCAATGTGTCTTCTCAATTGAAAAAAAAAAATGTTACTTACCGAATAAATCTCAAAAGAAGTGGGGAAAGTTCCCTCGACCTAGGTTCCACTCTGTCTGGAAACTTATCCAGTGCTTTCCACAGTAGAAAACGGAAGTTTGTGTGGTCCAGCCGCTCCCTGCAATCCGTTCTAGTCCTCAGCTGCTCCAGGAAGACAGTCCTCACCCCTCCTTCTGGCATCTTCTCACTTTCTGTTTCAGCAATACTTTCCTCCTGTTCATCTAGTTCATTCTGCAGGTCCATTTCTATAGAACAAAGAATATCTTGTTAGGTTACTTCATAATTGCCAGTAGCAAGGTATGAGTTCCCAATAAAAACAATACTTCTGGAGACATATACTTAACACTGATCTAAAACAACTATATTGCTTAGAAAGTATTCTAGGATGCCTTCCAGCCCTGATGCATCTCAATAAAGTTCAGTTCTCTTAAGTAACAGAGAAGCCCACAAATGGTTGTGTGCTCATGGCTCTGTCACGAAAGCATAGATTCCATACACCCACAGGTCAACCTGAAGAGAACACTCTAACAAAGACACTGTATAAATTCCACTGAACCTATGAAGCTGAAAGGTGGTCAGCCCCATACAGGTTTTGTTGTTGTTCCTTATCACTCTGGTCAGAGCCAGCCTTAAGCAGGGATGAAACAGCTGCATGGCTTTCCAAAATCTGCAACTTTCCTCCTGTAGTGCAGGGCTGTTTTCTATCTGCTTGTTAGTGTTTAGAACAGAAGAGGCATTGTTTTCTCCCAAGCCTCTCCATTCCTGCCCTGGACATGATGCTGGTAGTCAAGAGCCCTGGTCCTCAATTCCCCCATCACATGTAAATCTGGGGCACATGAAAACACAGTCATGTCATTCACAGTTAGCTGAGTACAACATTCAGGAGCCATGACTTACCAGCATATGTAGCAGCCCTCTCCAAATGTTCATATAGGACCTTCCAGAACTGTTTGTTCTCCATTTCTTTTGCATGAGATCTAACAAAACATAAGCCAGCAAGAAATCAAAATTAAAAGAAAAAAAAAAAAAAGAAAAAAGAGAAAAAAACCACCACAAAAAAACATGAGTCATAGGCACATTAACAACTAACACAAGTAGAAGCTCTGATCACTGCTTTAATGTGAGTGTCCAAGGAAAGGACATCTGCACGACAGAGCTGTAGCACATTCTTGCCTTCACTCATGGATCCCAAATGTCAAATGTTATTAAAATAATCTGGTTGTATCTCATGACTTCAAATGAACTCAAATTAAGTAAAAATGTTCTCCAGCTTTCCCACTGACTTCTGTACATCATCTAGAAACAAAGATTTAGCATGGACATATCTTTTGAAGAGCTGTTTTAATTTTTTTTAAATTAATTTGCTGGCTTGAAGGGGAAAATGTCATTCTTTTTAATCATACAACAGAGGGAAAAAAAAACCAAGTAGATAAAGTCATGCTGAAAGCAGACACTGTCTTGAATATTCAGCTCATCTGTCTTCCCTACTCCTCAGTAGGATTTAGAGGTTTTCCAATAAGGAGAGAAAAGTCAGAGACAGGAAAATTGAGAGGGACTTCTTGCTCCTTTAAGCATTTGTGAAGAAACACTAATCAAATCCTGCTACTTTTGACTCAAAACTCTGATGCTCTTTGACTATATTTGTTGCAAGTCACCTTTAATAGCAAGAAAAATCAGAAACTAAGTTAAGATTCTAGCAGATTGTGATTTATTTGAGAGATCAAATTGGTTTCAGAAGATTTCACATGAAGGTTCTCAGGCCCAGGTCTCTCCAAATGAGACCTTTTTACCTCAACTTTGTCCACAGAACAATGGAAGGAATTGTTCTGCAAGTCAACCACAAACTGCAGCATGCCAGGGCATATACTCACGTTATGAGTTCAATGACAGGATCCCAGAGAGGGCTGAAGTTAATATAAAGCATTCCTAGTAAATACCGAAGAGGCACCTAGAATGATATACAATACCACCTTGTTGAGATGTAACATATAACAACAGTTAAAGACCAACCAACCTCCTCTAACCTTTCTTCCTCTCAAATGGAACTTTGATCAAGAAGTTCTCAGAAGTACTATAAGTAATGAAACCAGTCACTCACGTACACATTCCTTGTCTCAGAGCTGCATGAGGAAAACTGGAGCTCATTTACTGTAACCTGCACTGAGATCTACTCACCACATCTACATACTATGGATGTGTAAAATCAGTTCAGCACACCAGATAAACTGGATTGCCTGTCTCCCTCTCAAACTTCAGAGCTGCCATAGCAGCACTGGAACCCCAGAAAGAGGAAAGTTTGCCCTGAGGAGTCTTCATTGTACTAGGCCTAGAAGCATGTCCTCTGGACTATCTCTTTGCTGACTTACATGTAGTAAGGCTGACCTACAAACCTTTCCTCACAGAAGCTTACAAGCCAGGGTAAAAAAAATTATACAGGCACAGTAAGAGCCACAGAAACAACAACACACCCCCTCCCACCAAGTCCATGATAATTTAACTAGTAAAATTGTGACCTTTCCAACAACTATCAAGTGAGGTCTCCTTTAGCTCAGCATCAGGGGAGATTCAACAGTCACAAGTATACAAGATTTTGACCCTGCAGCCATATTCAGAAGGTAGGTTCTCCAGTGGCCAATGGGAGTCCTACTAATGTTAAACCACGCTGAGGGTATGCCAAGTTCATGACTCACTTCTCTCTGGAATGATTTACTTTCCTTTCCACAATACTGAAACCTGATTAATCTTGCTTGTGGGCATTTTTCTGGATACCACTGTTGTTCTACAAAATATTCAAGAGAACACAATAGTTCCAAGGATAATGGGACCTGTGATCTACTGACAAGCAAGTTTTCTAAAACCTAATCCGGGAGACAATTTATTTTTTAAATGAACTCTTATTAAAAACTCTGCAATCTATGTGATGGAATAAGAATGTTCTCTGTGAATAAAAGAATGTGACAACTGCTTTAAGACAATAACTACTTACCTCCTGCAGAGGTCCATTTGGTATTCCAGACTGCACTATATCACATCTTAGTTTCCTCAAATGGAGAAGTTTCTCTCTGTAATCATTCACTGTTGCTGGCACAAGTTCTGCTTGAAGCAGTATGGCAAATACTGGCTGGAGCTCTCCTGTGCCATCGGCCTGAACAAACAAGTGACATGGATTTCAAGAGTATTCTTTTCTCATTGAAAGGTACTTCAGCTAATTACACAGAGTCCCAGTCATTTTGCATGACAGTGAGAAGACAATGAACTTGCTCTGGTTTCCACCACGTAGGCACCAAAACTCACACATTTGAAAACATTAGGAAGCAGGGAGACAATGGAAAACTTGAATGTGAAAGCACAAGAGCAGAAGACAGTCTCTGCCAGACACATGGTTTCTGCTATGTGGGAAACCATGGATACACAACATCAAACACAAATGGTTTTGAAATGTTAAATGAAAGGTTTTAGCCCTACCTCAACCTGTGTAGAAGATGGATTCTCAAAATGGTTTAGAATTCGAACAGTCAACAGTCGGACCTATTCAGGGAGGGGAAAAAGGGGAAACATTCATCAGAAGCATGCAGGAGAATTCAGGTTACATACACAGACACACCTACACACAGGTTAAGATTTTGCACAGGAGGCTGATTTTACTTGATTCCTCCTAGGGCTGAGGAGCAGATGAGCTCCTGCAGTCTAGCAGGCAACTGAAAATGAACATGTATGTTCTGCTCCTGCTTTGATTCACCTGTAAGGAGGAGGCAAGCTTCACAGGACTAAAAGTTAACACGTCTCATGGCAACTTCTTAAAAATGCACACAGTCCTAAACAGGTACTAGGAAAGTTACAGCTTGACCCAGTCTCCTGTTTTTCCTTACACTCTGTCATTTAACTCAGTTTACATATATTACATTGTTAAAATACGAATTATCTTGCATGTGCTCAAAGAAGTAGATTACCTTGGAAGCACCAGTGGAAATATTTGGATGCAACTTCTCAAACAAGTCCATGAGGTTCCCTTGGGAAAGGGGATCCTGGCAGCCACATAATGCCAACCTTGTGTAATAGAGATCAGCCAACAGCAACGCAGAGGGGTCTGAAGGAAAAGTACTAAAAAAACCAGTGCTTTATTAGCATATAGGGTAACAATACAGGTATTTGAACACAAGGTAGTAGTGACAATAATATTAAGAGAAAATTCCACATGACTTAAGGTTCTGCTGGCACCAGCAGGCCCATGAAGTTAAGTCTTCACTGACATGCTGACTTGCAGTCTCAAGGTCCAGTTACCTATGACAGCCCAAGAGACATAGGATTCCTCCTCTGTACTCATCAGGCCTGTCAAGCAGGGGCTGTCAGGCTGGACTCACACACACACACACACAGCTGCAGAAAACAAATCTGCACAGATCAGACAAGGGCTGCTTCTATTGCCCAGGTGTCCAGCCAGTGATCACCTTCAATAGAAAAGAAAATAATCCTGACTTATGTGAGACCCCAGGAATCCTGCCTGCCCTCAGGAAAACCTCCTTCTGCTACCTAACATCTCTTGCACCAAGCAAGTTGCACTTCCCAACCTAAAGCTGTCAGAAAAGAATTACACTGAAGCTCACTGCCAAGACTTCCTGCTTGATCTAGAAAAGCTGCTTCATCTCCCATCACATCTTAGACATGGAAACCATGATTTCTTAACTGAACAGGATGTTTTGAAACTTAAAGACTTGGAGATGCTCCAGCACAGCAGGACTGGGAAACAACAAGTCCAGGAGGATTCACTGGCAAGAGAGATCAACAGTCTCCCTCAATCCCCCAGTCACACAGTTACATCTGCTAATTATAAGTAGAAGAGAGTTAAAAAAACAAAACAGAGCATACATAACATCCTCCCACTGAGGAGCATGCAGACACATGGGTATGTAAGGACACAGTGGGAAATTCAACATCAACAGCAGATTGCAGAAGCTTTGACACAACTTGGAATGCACCCTTCTTGTCTCTTATCACTATAACGTAACAGATTACAAAGTGTAATGCTCCTAGGCAAAACTAGAACCAAGGGGTTTGACACACTACCCAGCAGCTGCCTAAGCAAGCTTTAGTTTCCAGAGAAAATGTCCCTGAATGGGCACTACCTCTACCTGGTTCTCCAAACAGACAGTGCCTACAACATTGCTACCTTACATAGCCGCAGTACTGAAGCAACACACTGACCCAATAGCAATACAACACACAAAAAGACATTTAACAAGCCCCTACATAAAGGCAAAGTCAACTCCTTGCCATACAATGGAGAATCACGAAGGATCACAGAACAGGCAGAGTGTACTTACACCACCAGTCTCTTGACACGCTCCACAGGTAACAAATGGAGTATTTCAGAAGACTCTGCCAAACTAAGAAGAGTACTTACAGCTTGGCAGGCCACAAATAGGCTTCCTGGAACAGAGAGAGAACAAGAACAGCCTGTATATTTACTCAGCTCTCAACGACTTGTGTCTGCATGGTGCTTGCCCATCCTAAAATGGCTGGAGTCACAGAAATATGGTTACATACGGATCCCAGAACTGGCATGTGTATTTTCTAACCATTATCATAACTCATGAGGAAATGCTTCCCTGGCTATCAAAATATGTGCCTGCTCCAGCAAGCCAGCATTGAAAGCTGTGAGCAGTTTCCAGTTTGCATCTGTTTCCATCACACCCCTGTACAAAGAGAAGAGAGATCTGGAGCTAAGCACTGTTGCAGAAACCCAAGAAAGCTCCGTGTTACAAACGACATTCAGATACTAAGAAATGTTCCTCAAATTGCTGTGTCTGCAGGAAAACTGAAGCAAAAATATATACTGATGCTACCACATGGGTGCCTATAAACTTTGTAACTTTGTCAACACACTGCTGAGTGAGATCTTCAAAGCTGTCCCATGTACAGGTTTCCCTGAAGCACAGGAAAGTCAAAGCCCTTCCAGGAAAGAAAGGGGAAAAACAATTCCTTTACCCTGCCACTCCTAAGTCAGCAAGTAGGCTGTTTAAAATAAAAAAATAAAAAAATTCCTCACTTGTCCATCTCTTCTCAACCAGAAGAATCAGTGTTCCTAAGCCAGGCAATCTGAACAACTTTTAAAGGATGTAATTTTCTTATGTGCTGCCATGGAAAAGGAAGGGGAAGTGAGCATTCATTTCTCATTTATTCCTCTGAAAACGCCCCTCTATGCCAAATTGCTTAATCCCCCAGATGTGTGCTGAATCCTGCTCACCATCAACCTCCATAAGGAGCTCCTCAGGAAGAGGAAGCTTTCTGCAAGTACAGTGCAAGGGCACAGGTTCCCAAACTGTAAGCTCCATACAATTTGGCAGTAGTATATCTGTGCTGGACAAAGACCTCACTGTGGACACACCTATAGGATAAACAGGGAAAACCCTTTCATGCAGTACAGCTGCCAGGAGTAACTTGCTGTTGCTCTGTCACTGTTCACAAGCCTGCTTCCATGCACTCCACAGCAATGGGAGAAAAAAAAAACCAGTTCTGGGACATGCACTTTTCCTCAGGCTAGAGAGGCCAAGCAGGTGAAACAGAACAGAGGGCTGGGGTGTGCCTTGCACAGGCAGTGAAAGAAAACTGAAGTCCTAGTAGAAAGTGATGGAATTGTGGAGATCACTGAGCTGCAAAGAATGCTGGAGGATGAAGAAAGTGACTGGGAATCCTAGTTTGGGAGGAAGGTGAGGAAAAAGAAGCAAAGTGTAGGATGGGGAAATCGGAGGGTCTGAGGTTGCATTTGTTTGATGGACAAAGGAAGAAAGAGCAACGTGCCCCTTGCACACACACACAGCTGGTGTACAGCTCCTGCTACCACCACTAAAGATGAGACCAAAGAAAAGACAGTTCAGGTATTCCTTTTTAAGAGGAAGCACATTGCCACTAAAATAATCACAGACATCACAGAAAGTTAGGGGTTGGAAGGGACCTCAAAAGACCATCTAGCCCAACCCCTCTGACAGAGCAGAGTCACCTAAAACAGGTAAATTGCAACAGCATGCAAGCCCTGAAAACAGGACAGAAGGAAGGGCTAAATCAAAAGACCATGTTTGACAAGGACTAGAGAATAAAAAAGCAGAAGTCAACTCTGGATACATTTAGCTATGTCAGTAAACGGATTACAAAGAGAAAAAGGCCAGACCCTAGAGAAGACCTTCCAAATCAAGGAACAGTGAACCTGGGGCATTCCTATACTTGCTTATACTTTGACACAAAGCCAAATACTTGCAGTCCCTCCCTTGAGAAATAACTGACCTGCCTAATGCAAGCTAAGTTAATTTTTTTTTTTTCCTGGACAGAGAAGGAAGACAACCAATGACCACCCAGGCCTGAGGGAAAGACACAGCATTTTAGAATAGGTGCTGTCACTTAGGTCAGAGATAGTAATGTGCCCAACTTTGCATTAGAAGTTTGGAATAAGCCATTTGGAGCTTGTGGTCACTAGTCTCTCCCTCACTTGGCTGTTTTAGTGTGGATCTGGTTCAGACTGATATCCATCCTCTTTTTAATCACTTTTCTCTTTTCCTTGCTGATTATCTCTGTCCTCCACTTTGCAGAACATCTGCAGCCCATTACTATTACCAACACCAAATGCAGAATCATTTCCTGGAAGGTGCTTTCTTCCAAGCTTTGCTTTTCTGGTTTTACTTGAGCTGGTCAATACATTTGGAATGTATTGAAATGCTACTGCTATTCATTTTCATGCTTTGTCTCATATTAAAAAAAAGAATCACATTTTTTCTGATATCAACAAAGAGTAAATAAAGAGGAAATAACCACAACAGACCTTTGCAGAGGCCTCCTTTTTCAATGGCTGTGAAGAGAGAGTCTGTAAAACTTGTTACACAGGGCAGAATATTTTCTTTGTCCATTGGCCTGTCCAAAATAAATGGGAAGACTTTTATTTCTATGTTACATTGACAGCTTCACACATATGAAAGCTTTCTTTCACATCTATCTTATATCAAATTATAGATAGCTCACCCCAAGTCTGAAACTAGCAGCAACACATTTTTGTTATTTCCGATTCACAATTTAAGTTGTAGCATTCCATGAACCTTCATTCCAACCATTCTTTCCATACAAGAATATCATAATTATTGAAAAAAACCCAACACTGGCTAGAAAGGACAGTCCTTAAAACACAAAAACTGAAATGTGTCAAGAATACCTTTGTGTACTAAGGTACTAAATTTAGGGAACAGGCAATCAAGAAACTGATATTCTATTCTTGACTCCAGTATAGACTCATGGTATTTTCACAAAGAACTTTTTCACCTTTAATCTTGTGTTCCCCAAACTAGAGTTGGTAACTATTGTCCTTCCCTTAGTAAAATAATTTCTGACAGATAGTGAACTGGAGAATATTACAGAAATACTTGGCAATAGAGTTTCTCTTACCTAATATGTGGCAGTACAACCAAGGCAACCCAAGGCTGTGAAAGGTCAGTGATGTTTTCCATCTCTGGTAAACGAATTAAAGACAGCACATGATCCAACACGGGTACTTCTGCCTTTCTTCCATGTCTTTTACTCATTTGTTGCCTTGTATTAGAGCTACAGATAAAACCAAACATTTTAGTAACCTAGATCTGCATATCAAAGATTGTTCCTTTTCTTCCCATGATATTAAAAATTGTATTTGCTGCTTCTTGCAAAATATACTTCAAACAACCCAAGGAATTTTTTTCTTTTTAATGTTCTCTACAGCAAAAAACATCATCTAGTCATGCTGAGTACCACAAAACATGGCCCACTAGAAATGTCAGGTCTTTATTTCAAGTTCAAATAATACTTCTAGAAGGAAAGACACTCATTCTGAGTTGTCCACCCTCACAGCTATGACATATACCCTCTAGAAGGACCTGAAATTCACTTCTGTGATTATTGTTAATAAACAATGATCACAGTGTCAAAGATAGACTAATGGATGACAGAAAGCAACTATTGTAGTTTGGGGACACAAAAAAGCCCCAGGTAGTTCTGATGTCCTCTGAGCTAGGTACTCCATATGACTGAAAACCCAGAGAGATCAGCAATGAAAACAAGGGAAGAACAAATTTCACTATTTTGACTCAACTGTCTGTTCCCTAAACCCTAATACCTCCAGTTTATTAAATGAAAATAGTGAAAAAAACCAGAGTGGATTGCTTTTAGGAAAGATAAAACCAGGCAACACAAGTCACCACTGGCAGATGAATCAATCCACCTGAGCTAGAGTGATTAGAACAATCATTATAATCAGATTAGAAACCCTCATTCTGTGCTTGACAGTAGTTATGTCTGATCTTTCCAAAGGGGCTCCAGGGGAAAAGCAACTACTTCATTGCAAGCAGCTAGCTTTGCAAGTAGAAGAAGTCAGGCTGTGCCAGCACAGTGCTGTTCCTGCATTAATTACATGCCCTTTGGTACCCAGCTGCACTCTGTGTAAGAGTACAGTCCTGCTGCCAAGCAAGCTCCTGGATGAGGTGTATGAATACAAGGAAGAAAAAATGGTGATGAGAACTTGGCCTGCAGCACCCACTATAAAGATTAACTGGCTAAAGATGCAGCATGCATCTTGGTGTAACAAATCCTTATCACACACCTCCCACAACACTCACTTGTCTTTTTCTATCAGCAATAACATCTCTAAAGTATCTATCTCTTCTCAAATCATCTCAGAAAGAGAAATGGGATCTGAGTATAGCACTTGGTTTGCAAATCTCCAAACAGCTCTGGCAAATACTGGAAAGGCAACTTTTACAGAGCTCTGCATGGCCTTCAGGCCTGGAGTTCTGCAGACACATCTTGTGTTTTCTAAGCATGCAAAGTCTCACCTGATGGATGATTCAGTGAAAACAAGAGGATATTTTTCAAATGCCATTGAACCAATGGTAGGAGGCTCTGCTTTCACCAGAATGAGTTTAGCCAGCATTGCTATTGCCTCATCCTTTGTGAGGGCATCTGTGCCAGAGAAGCAATGTTCTATGTACTCTAGAAAGCATGGAAGAAAATGCTAAACAGGAAAAAAAAAAAGGGGCTTGGTTAAGTCTCTTTAACCATGACCAAAGTCACAAATGAGCCAGCAAAGCACCAGACTTATCCGTCCTGGTGTCCCAAATCACCAGCACACAGACATCCTCTTACCCCAGCAGGGACAGTTACTGGATGTAAAAACTCACATTTTACAAATCTAGTCTCATCAGGACATTCAAGATTCCTGACTTTATTTTCACCTCCCTCTCAATTTAATCAATTTGATTCATCCCATTTCACCAGTACCCAGCATGACCTATCAGAAATCCCTTATTCTTCATTTCCACCTACCCTCTGGCAGAGCTCCTACTCCTCATCTCATCCACAACAAGCTGACCCCTTTAATTCCCAACAGACAAGCTTCTTTTTGCGAGCACAAATACCTGCCACCTTTTCTGACCCTGAGGTCACCATTACCAAGCTTTAACACAATGGCTTAGTTAACCTCTTTCATTTTTACCAGAAGTTTAAATAAACATGATTGTTGATACACAAAAATACTTCAGCATACAAGGCAGGTAAACATACTATGGATTTCCCAGTTGTCCCCTTTGTCAATAAAAATAAACAAAATGCACAAAAGCTTCCACTTACCCTCTCAAATTGCTTCATTGTGAACATTGCTTCAGAGAAGTCCAAAAGCAAATGCCGCTCAAATCCACTTGCAAATACCTGCAGGATGCAAATTAAAGGAACAGGAACACATTAACAGGAGACATTTCATTGTCACCTCTCCATTATCCATGCGACATTTCTTCTTGTTTATGAAACAAACATACTTTGAATTATGAGGCACTGAGTCTGGCTCTCTGCTCAGTGCTAGCAGGGCTTGTTAGTTCAGGCACACAGCAATACTGTTTCCAGCAACAGTTCAAGTAGAGAAAAGCAGGGCCCTTTTTAACAAACCCTGCTGAATCCAAGCTGGCTCTGTGCAAAGACAGCTTAGGTATCTCTTTGGTTTGATGTGAAAAATGTAAGATGAAAATTTCTAGGACTGCTGCATAGACACACCAACTGGTAAGAAAAAGCTTAGATCTTTCAACTCAGCATTTTTCCAGTGTAGCAGGTTGCAGAAAATTTACCACCTCATAGGAAGAGAGAACCTTTGTGATTTTGAAGTAACCAAGATGGGAACAGTCCTTTGAGATTTGCAGGATGAGTGCATCTCAACACTTGAGATGTGCAATGTAGGAAATACACATGCAGATCTTCCTTTTCCAGACCCTTCAGAAGACAAGGACAGCTTTAAGCCTCCTCCAGTCTAAAAGAAGCCTGCATAAATATCCTCAGTTGTTTAAAGGATCACATCTCCTGAGCAAAACTGGACTCATGCCCCAGGCAGAACCAATCTTATTTCAGGACAAGCCAACACTGAAGACCAGATGAAATTTGATTTCTTTTAAACAACTGCCACAGCCTTCTTTTCCCATTGTAATTCACATGACAGCTTTTCTTTCAAGTATTTTTTTACACATTCAGCACACTTGTGGTCCACACTGTGAAACATAGTATTATAATGTACTGCGATAGGAAAACTGAAGAATTATAGACTCCATAGTAGCTTCCCCTATTAATCTTTGCAAAACTGGATTTGATTCAAATGTATGCAGCTAATCCTGTCTGTACCTCAGGAGCAATAGTAGTATTGAACTATGCCTACCCCTGTATTTTCTGAATCAAACTGCCCTTGCCTGAAATTGTTCACAAGGCTAAGCCATGCTGACCAAATGTTTGGCAGCTTAGTGAAAAATGTACTTTTTTCAGTATGTTCAACTCACTGATCTGCTTTGCAATCTGAGGCAGAACATGATCCTTCTCTGTTCTCCATCCTTTCTCTACAGAGTTTGATCTGTTTGAATCAAAGCCTGGTTTTCATTGCAAAGATGTCCCCCATGATGGCATTGCTACACTGCCAGTCTGTGTGAGACTGCCAAGGATGGTCCCAAGACCACAGCAGACATTATTTAAAGCACTGGCAGCTTCTACCCTATCTGTGCAAAAGGCTAAAGGGAACCTTATCAGGTTTCCTAACCTGAAGTGGAATGTCATGAAACCAGCCTGTTTTAGAGAACATATTCAGTGATTTTTGCCATAAGCAGCAGTCTTTGTTACCTTCTCAACAGCTTCCTTAGTTAAAGAATCAGGCACGAAAACATTCTCAGCCAACAGGAATGAAGAAATGGTGTTCAGCAGAGTCTTACAGCAAGATGGAGAGAGATCTGGTGTTTGCAACATTTTTATTAAAATCTGAAATGAAAGAGAAAGAACTGAAGTTTGCTTGTGAAGCTAGTGATTACCTGGTCTGAATGATCTGGACAGTCTTTGGAGCAGGAAGGCCTCGTGTTCTAAGCTTCAGCCCACAGAAATGAATCCTAATAGTCCTGTCAAAGTTTGAAGGCACTAAACCTACTTTTGATTCCAGTGGGGTCAAATGTATATGAAACTGGTAAAACAGTTCTACCACTGATATGGGGGTCCAGGTCTCCTCACAGTGGCAGGAGCTACAGGTCAACGTGGTCTCTAGCAGCAGCTTCCTGGTTTTTGCCTTCACTCATTTAAAGGACTACACCAGCATTACAGTACAGAAGTAAAGTCTCGTGGGATCATAGAAGTTGCAACACTCACAATAAATGTCTCTCTTCACTCTACTCAAATCCCAAGCCCACTGATACATCAGAAATGTATAAGAGTGCTTCAACTGACCACACCTCTTCCATACATGATTTCTACTTTTCTCGCCCACAAGACAAAAGGATGGTTTGACCTACCTGACAGACATTTTCAGGCTGTGAGATTTTGGATCCATTTGCATGTTCTGTGAGGATCAGATACGCTTGCAGAACCCTTTCCATCTGCTCTGAAGCCATACAACAGTTGGCCTTAGTTATTTTCCTCTGCAAGTCTAGGAGTGACTCCTGTTTAAGTAAAAAAGGAAACCCAAATGTTTCAGAGAAATTATCAGACCCTCTCTTTTGCTTACCGCTATTTCAAAGGCATTAAAAGAATCCAGCTCTCATCTGCCAAAAAAACTACTGTTGACTCTCCCACTCATGTTCAACAAACTAAACTTTGCAGAAATATGATGTGATTCCCATTACATAAAAACACACATCTCCAATTCCTTGGACAGAAACACAAACATCTCCCTAGATGAGGGTGTCCCAAAAGGCCAACACATGACATACAACATGGGGAAGAGGAAGAGAAAGTAACACTTGACTCTAGGCCCACAATACTATGGAAGCATGCAGCATCCACTGGAACAATCAGAGCTTAAGTCCTCTAACACTTTATATATTATGCTAATGTGGATGCTGAGAGGTTACTCATATCATCTGCTTTATGAAGATAATGGAGCTGCTCCGGATCACTCCCATTACCGTTCCTTTTCTGTCCAGAAAATATGAACTCCCATCCTTGTTCCTGTAAACCAAACCCAATTTAGAGAGCTAACATAGGCTAAGTGCATAGTTCCCTCTGAGCAAGATTCCCCTGTGAACCTGCCAGTTCTCAGGGCACAAAACCCAAGCCTCATTAACAATAAAGGGAATTATATCATCAATTTTCAAGATTTCACCACAACTACAGATGCTGAGTGACTCAGCTCACAGGATACAAAACATCCAGTGGCAAACAATTCTGTCACTAATGATGGTTAGGCAGGAACTGTTATACCAGGTGAAGAAGGAGCAGGATGGGATTTTCTGGAAAACCACAGTCAGCCAGAGGGATGGATTTCCAAGAAGGAATAAATAGGATTATTTGCCCATGCTGGAAGGACTGTCCTAAAATTCATGTGTACCATTTCCTCTAGTTTCCCATTTCACCCCTCTGAGGAGTACAAGTGACAAAGACTGTGTTGTCAGTTACAAGAGGTTTCAATCTCCCTTACCAAATCCCAGACATCCCAGAAAACATCTAAATGCTGGTCAGGTAAACAAAAAACACTTTCCAGGCTCTTGGTCATTACTCTACATCATCCTGAGCCAACACAGCACAACCCATGGCACTCAGTCATGCTTTTTCAGACCTTAGAGTCTAACTCCCAAGAAGTGACACAGGAACAACCAAATTGAAAGCCTCCTGTGATTCTGAGTACTTAGTTCTGAGGCTTAAACTCAGCTCTCCAGGTTCAGCCCATGGCCTTGCTTTAAGGAGCGATGCAAAGCAAAAATCCTCCCCTTTATTGTCACAAAGTCGTTCTGGAACCATCAACACACCTACTTTAGCAATAATAAAACTAGCCCTAGCATTGACCCCCCACAGCAATGGGCCTGCAATGTCTGCCTCTCCAAAGGCAGATCCTATAAATCCTTCTTGCTCACCTATGAGACTGAACTCCAAGTCTCTCACACAACAGTTCCATTCTAAAAGTACAGCACAGCCACCTGGGTAACTCTGAACATGCAGAGGAACGGTGGGATTTTTCCCATGCACATGACACTGTATTTAATGTTTTCAAAATGAAACAAAAAACTCCCACAATTCTGGTCCAATAAGACACATATTTTTCTTGGCAAACACGCACAGTTCTTTTCGGTCTCTTACGAATTAAAAGAATTAAAAAGTAAGTGTACCTCCAGGCACTTGAAGACAATATCAAAATGCTCCTTATGGATGTAAACTACAGCTGATTTGATCATCTGCTCAAAGGCTTCTCCTACAGCTGTCCATGGTAGTTCAGTTTCTTCTTCAGTAATAGGCCCCAGCTTCAAGAGAATTAATTTCATAGCCTGCATATGAGGAAAAGAGCACATTATGTCCTTACACTTAGAAAATATGCCTAGCAATTCTAAAATTAGCCAGTGCAGTATGCTGCTAATACATTTCAATTACCTTGATTCTTTCTCAAATGATTACAGGAAAAAAAAAAAAAGGCTATACTTTAACATCTGAAATGAGCAAGCAGTACTATTTTAACATAGAGGAATACTGGATAGGAATTCCTAGAAACAACTTCCTATCTCAAAGAATACTCTTAGAAGAAAATTCAGATCTTATTAAGTTGTGAGCAACATGTTTATCACCAAGGACACAATGAAGTAAACACAGTAACACTAAATAGTTTCACTGGGCACTGCCTAATGCTCCATTCCAGCAACAGTTAAGCCAGAAATCTTTTCTTGTCTTTACCGTCTCTGCACAAGAGTGGAACATGTTTCGAACACCCTTGCACATCTCAAAAAGCAGCTGTCCCACACCTTCCGCCTTCTCCAGGTGCTCCCTCAGGTCACAAAGCATTAAATTGAAGATTGCATTTTTATCAGAAACCTACAAAACAAAAGGAAAAAGTAAAAGTTTTCTATTCAGAGCTGCCAGATGGACAGAGGCGATTAAATGGCTCCACAGACCCACGTTACTCTCCCAGCTCTGCCTTCCCACAGCAGTTCAAACTCATTACTTCTGCAGCCACCCAAGGAAACTGAAAGGAAAAAAATGATTCACTATTCAACTGCTACAGGTCTCCCCCAAGACATACACAGGTCTACTGAGGTCACTGCAGTTTACATATGTACTTTTGACTATTTTTATGATTTTAGAGTTATACATGCACATAAATCCACCATTAAGCTGGTCCCAACTGAAAAACAAAGGTCGTTGCATTAGGCTGGGAAGAGATGTGTATGAGATGTGAACACAGAATACAGTCATACAAAACTATAACTTCAGTTGGGAATACCACAAGCATAATCAGCCCAAGATTTTAAAATGCCTCATTTCTGATGACTCCAGTTGAAGTTCAGCAATCTCTGAAAACAACCAATCAGACAAATGTGCTTTATTAAGGTCTCTCAACTTAGTACAACAATAGGGATAACCAAATTTGCTAGCCAGTTTGTGTATCTGACTAAATAAAAAAACCACTCACTTTCGTTACTCCATGAAAGGCTGCTTTATGATCTTGCTTGAACATTATATACTTTGATTTTCAGGACTGCAAACACAGACATTTGGTTTATCTGCTCTTAAAACAGACAGTGCTAAGGCCCCTATTTGCTACTGTAGATATGAAGTACATGACATTCTCAAAAAAAAACTCAGGACATGCTGAATGCCAGCTCAGGCCTTGTTAACACTTCTTTGGAGAAAACCTAGTATTACCAGTATTGAATTGTAATAGATAGTGTCAAAGTACAAACTCCTCACTTACCTTTCTGATTAGAAAGACAAAACTTTCAGCAGCAAAGTTTCTGATGTGAAGTTTGTGGTGAGCCAGGAGGGTGCTGTACAGGCTACAAAGACAGAAAATAAACTGCTGTCTTAAAGGCAATGCCACCAACTGGTTTTAAAACTTACGTTTTCAGCTTATATTACCACCTTTTAGAAACACTAAGAATCTGTCCTCTTAGAGGGGAAATACCTTCCTTGATTCCTTTCCACTCTTCCCAGGTCAAGAACACAATTTAGCAAAGAAGGTCAAATGACAATACCAGATAAATTAAGCCACATTCAGAAACACCTCTACAATCTCTGGATGCACAAAGATTCAATTGCAGCATCAACATTTTCAACACATGTATTCAAAAGCAGTAACTGAGACCAAAGTTGGTTTGATAAGCCACATCTGTATTTCAGTCAAGATAGCAGGCTCTTCTATGCACTCAACACCAAGTTTCTAAAGCTGTAATTTACAGGGGTGATAAATACTTGCAGTTCTGGTATCAGTAACAGTTGCAGGTGGCTGAGCACATGTTCAGTGCAGAGTGAGTGGTGCCTCACATTCACAGCCAAGCAGATGGTTTTTTTCAATATGCCTGACCAGATTTTGCTGGGCTGGGGCGGGGGGGAAATCTGTAGCCTCTTTTTGGCTCCATCTGTTCTAAATTGAAATCAGAAGGAAGCAGCATGGACCCACTGGCTATGACAAGAAGATTTGTTCTGCTACCACAGCAATGTAAGACTGAACAAGAATTCATACTGGGTCAGGCCACAGGTCCATCCAGCCCAGTATTCAGCCTACAGCAGTAACCAGAAGCAGATGCCTGGGAAAGGTTTAAAAACAGGGCAAGCACATACAAAATCAGCCTCCAATCAGCAGCAGCTCAGGGAGTCCCCCAGCCAGAGGTGGCTCTGATGCATTTGGTAATTCCCTTCAACTTGGCCAGCTTCCCTTTGAACCTATGCCAAACTTCCACATCCACAGCATCCTGCAGCAAGGAGTTTCAAAGTGTACAAAACTGTGCATACCTCATCTACTTTATGAGTAAACAGACAGGAAAAATGGAAAAACACAGAGGGGAAAACGTTGGGAAAGGAGCAATTAAAGACTCTAAGGAATCCATTCAATGGTGCTAGTCTGGGCATCAGCAACTGGAAAAGACATAAATGATACAACTATGACTGAGGTACCTGACAGATACTCAAGAGATCTGTGCGGAATTTAGACTTGGTCACAGGTTTGCAAGACAGCTCTGACAATCCAATGCCTTTCTGAGCTTTATTTACTCAGCTGAGGTGGGTGCTTCCTCTCCTATCACCACAGGAGAAAAGAGGATCAAAGACTAAAACCTACAGACCAGCCTGTATTTCCTCCTCTAATACAGTGGTCCATGTAGTCAGTAGGATCATAAAGAAACTGCATATGACAACAAAGCTCAGAGTCTCTCAGAAAGCAGGGAAAGCATGCTAACAAGTATACTGATGGCATAAGCCATGTATTCATGTTGTAATTACATTTCTATAGCATCCAATAACTGCTGATCAAGACAAACATTAAACATGGCTTTTACCTGTATATATTGTGTATGTCCTTCACCATCAGTCTCCACAAGTATTTGTAGAGATAGGAAAGAGAGGTAAAAGCCCATTCCAGCAGCTCTGTGTCCTGTGTATCCAGTAACTTGGTGATGGCCCAGAAAAAGTCATGGAAGTGAGGATAGAAATCAGCCTGAAGATCTCGAGCCAGCTGCACCACCAGACTGCATTTCAGAAAATATACCAATGTTAATGCATTTCAAAAACAAACCAATAAAAACCTAGTCAAGCATTGCATAATCCAGCACAGTCTCTCAAACCAAAGAGAGAATCACCTTCTCACTTTTTTTTAAATTTCAGATTCTTGGCATCCACAGCTGCCTAATAGGTGATATTTAAATAAAAGTCAAGCAGATAACAGTAAACAAAAAGACATAAAACATTAACAAAAAGCAAAACATTTGTACTCTGTCTGACACTCAGTAAGCACTCAGGCTAATGTGCTTGCCTTATCATAGCTATTTTAAGACTGACAACCATAAAGCTCTATTAGGAATATATGACCACTTTGGGAATCTCATTGTTATATTTTCCTCAGGTACAACAACAAAAAAAGAACATTCACAACAGGACTCATGCTTACTACTACTTTTATCACCATACACTTACTCTAATAGGGGCTGATATGCAAGACTGCCTTCGACTTGCAAATGTGTCTTCAAACTCAGCACAATGGAACTCTGGTAATAGACCAGTTGGTTGAAGGACTGGCATTTGTTGACCACTTCACCATAGAATTGCACTGTTCAAAATACAAAAGAGAAACCCTAAAAATTAGTCCAGTTCCTGGCAAACATGAAGAATAAGAGCTCTCCAAAGCTCAATTCAAAAACCGGTCAATAAAAAAATCTCCCATTAGAAGAAATTTATTTTATGTGAAGAAGTGTAGAAGAAATGTATTTTAACAGTTTAAGGAAAGCAGGAAACATGATCATAAATGACATACCAAAATGCTGAGTGAGATTCAGTTCCCTCCACTTCCGTAGTCCTTCAAAAAAGTAGGTTTCAACCTCCTGTCAAAGCAAATATATAAAAAACAATCAACCCTAATGAATACAGCCTGTAAAGATGAGCAGTTCAAATGAAGAAAACTATCAAGTCCCTCAATTATTATAAGAATACTCCAAGAAATCTTTATTTCATAAGGTGCTAGGGAATTTCCCTGAAAATAAGACTTTTCTTTCTATAATCAAAACACATTCCAAAATATTTTCTGGTGACAGGACTTATTTGTGTGATTGCTTTTTCAACTTTTGTTGACTGGCCTTGATAATCTAAAATGCTGAGCCACATCCCAGACAGCAAAAATGCTCTGGGATTTCTTTTGGCATCCTTTTATTTTATATCCATCTAGTGGGTAGGAAGTTCAGAAGAACAATCCAGCAGGCCAGGAGGTCATGACCTGCAAAGCACTATATTCAGACTGATGATCTATAGGACACATATAGACGACCCTTCTTTATGAACTACAGACATTTGCAAATGCTTTGTATACATGCTGCAAGCATTTCAACAACTCAGCACTGGTCCAGACCTACGACTGCCAAATGCCACAGCAGCATCTTCATGCTCAGAAACACCCACAGGGTGATGAAGCATCAGGATGACAGTGCCAAGGAGTCTCTATGGCAATCCTGTGAAGCAAGTCCAAAAGGGGAACAAAGCACAAAATGAGTCTCCATTAAAGGCAACTCTCCCAGGAGCTTCTTTCCAGTTTCCTCCTGAATAAATTTCTTATATGAGACTCTCATCATGCTTATCTCCTTGTGACACAGTTACAGAAAATGACCCAAATTGCTGTTCTCACCTCAGCATAGCTTCCAGTTCTGTCAATCCGATGAATAATATCAATATTAACATTGCTTAAGCGTTCTGAAAAGGTCAGAAACTGTAAAAGAAAAGGACATGTGCTATTTATGCTCTGTTCTGAGAAAGGCCCTTCGGAGTCCCCCTCAGTAGCACACTCTGCAAGCACAAAACCCACTTCTGAAGATGGGCTGACAGATAGTATCTGTTGATCTATTAACAATAATACCAGAATTTTCAGGGGGAAAAAAAAAAAAAAGTGTAAAATGCAAGATCCAACCCACTCCTCCTTTGCTCTGCATGACCAGAGACAGTGCCCGACACGTCTCCATCACCAGGTAAAAAAGATGCATGGAAATCTACCCAGACATCAAGAAACTGCCCAGCTCTTGCCCTTCTCGAAACGACACTGAAGTTAATACTCCCTCTGGATATAATTTATCATTAAATTATGTCAGCTTTGAACACGAGGGCTGCGGTGTGCCGTGCTGCGTGACACAGACGGTAAACGGGGCTCACGGAGATGTCACCCAGTGCCAGGGAAAGGGGGAGAACCCACACTTCGGCACGGCTGTCTCGGCTCCCAGCGGCGCTGCCACCCCGCCCGCCCTCACCCCGCTCGGGGAACCGGGCACTTCCATTAAACCCACACCGCCGGCGGAAACCTCAACACCCAGACACCGCCGGCGGAGATGCGGCACGGCGGGCGCTCACCCGGTGCGTGTTCCCCGACTTGTGGGCTGAGGACTTGCTCTTCATGGCGGCGGAGGGGGACACTGCCCGGGCCCCAAGGCACAGCGCAGCCCCACACCGACACCCACACGTGCGGCCCTAGACGCTGCGGGCCGCCATGCCGGCTGCGGGATGCCGGGAGGAGGAGGCGGG
>JAAWXA010000003.1:10703705-10875160 GCA_038090715.1 Florisuga fusca
CGACGGCGGAAGGGGCGGGCGGCGGTTGCTCTCCGGGACGGGCGATCCCTGCTGAGGTGGTCGTAGCGTCGTGGTCTAGGGAAGGGTTGGGGTGTCTGTGCGGCCGCACTTGTTCCCGTCTTGTTTTGGCGGTGAGCGGCGTTTCCTTGAGGACTGATGGCTGCTGATGGGCCTGAGCCTTCACGTCCCACTGCCCTTCTGAGGCACCTGCACTGGTCTGCAGCGCAGCCGGAGAGGTCACAGAGCAAACTGTTGCCATTCGCGATAGTTCTCCCTCCAACCCTGATGGAGTAGCAGTATTAAACACCAGCCAGGCAGGCTGGCAGCAAACTCTTGTGGGATTTGTTATGTTTTTTTTTTTTTCGATTGGTTGGAAACAAAAGTGGTGAGGTACTCACAGGCTGACTCCTGTTCTTACCTCTGCTGTCACAGTGGTTCCCAAGAATGTTTATCAGTATGGTGATAGGCACTATGTAAATTATTATAAATAAATATAGACATAAACATAAATAAATAAATAAATATAAATATCTTTGGGGTTCAGAGCATCCCACCTCAAGCCACCTGTCTGCACCATGGTGCTGGCTCCAGAGGGCTGGGGCACCTCAGGAGCTGGGGGAACCAGGGAGGGAGTGTGATGTGGGAGAGTGCAGCATCAGTGGTTTGGCCTGAAGCAGCCACTCTGCCCAACATGCCAACAACTATGGCCCTGATTTTAATACAGCGTTTTGTCCAGAGCTAAAAAAAGAAAAAAATAAAAATAAAAGCCCATTCCAGACAAAGTATACGTAAATCAAAAGCTTGCAGATGAGCGTATTATTTGAGGGTTGCTCACCATTCACTGCTATGGTCATGACAGTACCGGGGCCTGTGGGAGCTCCTGCCTGTGACTGCAGTCCCATAGTGAACATGCACTGGGGAGATGGGAGGTGAATGGAAGCTGGATGACAAGCACTGCCCTGGGCAGCCTGTTCCAATGTCTGATAACCCTTTCAGTGAAGAAATTCTTCCTAACATCCAATCTAAGCCTCTCCTGGCACAACTTGAGGCCATCACCTCTTGTCCTATCACCTATAACTTCATTGAGTAGACCGATCTCCATCTCTTTACAACCTCCTTTAAGGCAGTAGTTGTGGAGAGCGATAAGGTCTCCCCTCCTCTTTTCTCTGGGCTGAACAACCCCAATTCCCTCAGCTGCTCCTTGTGAGACAGCTGCTCCTCCAAACCCTTCATCAGCTTGGTTGCCCTTCTTTGGACACCCTCTAGTAGCTCAATGTCCTTTCTGTAGTGAGGGGCCCAAAACTGAGCACAGTACTTGAGCCACAGCCTTACCAGTTCCAAGTTCAGGTGTAAGATCAGCTCCCTGGTCCTGCTGACCACACTATTCCAGGCCAGGATGCCATTGGCCCTCTTGGCCACCTGGGCACACTGCTGGTTCATGTTCTGTCAGCTGTCCATCAACACCCCCAGGTCCCTCTCTGCTGGGCAGCTCTCCAGCCACTTCTCCCCAAGCCTGTAGCACTGCTGAGAGTTGTGGCCAAAAGGGAGTACCCAACATTTGGCCTTATTGAAGCTCATGAAACTCTCTATGAAGCCTGTCTAGATCCCTCTGTATACATATAAGTGAACCTCAGGGTAGTAACTCAGATCTCGATACCAGTATGGTCATGAGAAAAAGCCTGGCAGTTCATCTGGGAAAGTTTAGTGACCCAGAAGGTCCCTTCCCCATTTCTGTAGGAGTTACAACTATGTTAACAACATCCTTTCTACATGTAGTCCTCTGTGACTGCAATGCCTTAAGCCTCAGGCCTTATTTTACTTTTCCAGGAAGTGATGCAGGTCTTCCATCTCTGGGCAGGCCCCAGCTGCAATACCCTGTGATTATCTGTTGGGCTCAGCTGTCACCAAGTTTCCTTCAAAAAAACATGCTAACAGCAAGCAGATGACCTTCTGAAGAGTGATGGCTTATTGGTAGTAATACTTGTAGAGGCACGTAGTAGAAACCATTGTAAAACAGCATGTGCATGTCTTACCAAAGTAGTCACCTATGCAGATCTGACTTGTTCAAACAGTTGCTGTGGGATACAACCACCAGTCCCTGACAGTAATCCACAAAAACTTCTGGGTCAGGTCTAATATTCCTATGTGTTCTTCATTCCTTGTTTTTTTAGTCCTGCTGCCCAAAATTTACTTGCTGGATTCAGCAAGCACCAGAGACCCTCTCTGTAGCAGCAAACAGGCTTGTCCTCTGGAAATGTGCCTTGGTTGAGTCAATTACACTTTCCAGTTGTTGTTTTCCCTGGTAGAGGGTTCTTTTTTGTTTGGTTGAGTTTTTGTTGCTGTTGTTGTGGGTTAATGATGAATTATTTTTTTTTAATGAACACTGTCAGTTTAGTCTAATAACACTAATTCGGATAAAATACCTCCACATTTAACCCAGGATGGTCTCACAGGGCAGAATTCATCTCACATACCCTGCAATGTTTAAAATGCACACACCTGCCTCTGAGCAGTCACTTTGGGCTCCTTTTATATACACTGCAGATCTAGGCACATTTTTTTACTTGACACATCAGTGTGAGAGAAAAAGAAATCATGCCTTAGAGCTGGTAATCTCATGGTATGACCACATGGTATGTGCATATCTGCAACTGACCTCATGAATGCCCCCCTATGGCACAGATCGATTCTACAGAAGCATGCATTATGGTGGAGTTGCCCATCTTCCATCATATTTTTAAGCATATTGATCACAAGCAAAAAAACATACTTGTGAAGCCTGTATGACACTGAGTTTCCAACCCCGAGGACTTGCTATCTGGTACAATCCAATGTGCATCCAGACTTTCAGGACAACCTGTTTTCAACCTCAGTACTGTACCTTGCATAAGTGCACAGGTGTAAGACCAAACTTTCATTTTTCTATTATATTCAAATGGGCGTGGTGGAAATGTGCCAGGAAAGGAGTTCACATAGGGTACTTCATTGTGAGATCTTGCTTTCCAAAGTGAAATATAATAGGCAAATAGATTAACAGAAATACCCTTGAATATGGCCAAACAGCTTTCAAGCTTGGACACCCCAAGGTGCATTCCTCTGTTAATAAAGACAGTAGATTAGTAACTGAAGTACTGAAATGATGAAGGTTACCTGCTTTGGTTGTGAACCCAGGAGGCCTTCTCTTTTGTGCACTCTTTCAACTGAAGCAAACAGATTTATTTATTTATTTATTTTTATTTTTAATTTCTCTGGAAATAAGAACCCTTTGAACAATGACGTATTTTCTGTGCCAGTTTCCTCCTCAGCTTCTGGTTGGCATTTTGCCTTGCTTTGCAGAAGAAAACTTCAGACGATTATGTAGGATGATGTGTTGAGAAGCACTTGCATTTTCAAAAACAAAGCAGACAAGATACTGGAATCCTGTTCTGCAAACCAGCAGAACAGTTTGGCCACATTTTTTCTAGTATGCCTGAAGCACAGAGATTCTGCAAATAATGCGACTCCAGGTCAATGCTAGATGAGTTCTGGGGAGATTTTCACCTGCCCTTAGGTTTGCAGGTCAGAGAGTTTTGGGCAAGGAGCTGGAACATAGATCTCAGATTTCTTTAACTATTTGGGTGGGGAGAGGGGTGAACGCTCGTGCCTGAAATATCCAGACCTTTGGGACTTCCCTCACAGAAAGGGGCACTGACAACCTACATCAGCCCCTTGAGACATCTAGGCCAAGTGGCTCCTCCATTGCAAGACAGGGTCCTGCTGCAGAGCTTTGGCAGGTGGGCTGTACTACCTCCATCTCCAGAAGTAAACTGAGTTGTGCCAGAGCACAGGGATCATCTACACCAATTAATAATTAACACAATCCCTGCCAAATTTTGGTTCATGCCAACAAGTGCTGTTCTGAGTTTTTTGACCAGTACGAAGCCACACCTGGAGTATTTTGAGGCGGGAAAGAAAGTTGTAGAGTTTAATGTGTGTTGGAAACAAAAAGGGTCTGGTTTCTGCACAGACAGCATTTATACAGGTGGCCCTGTGAAGGGACAGGAAAGGATTCCAGTGGTGACTGCTGCTGTTATTCATCACATTTCTTCACCACAACTGAAGCAGCAAAACTGGCTTGAGCCTTGCTGAAAGCAACAGCAACAGAGGTAGCAGGAGGCATGGAAAGGAAAATGGACAGGGAGGATGTAGCCTTGTCCCCTGAAAAGGGATGTGAATTCTCTCCTGCATTTTACCCTCACCACTAGAATGAGGGGCATCTGTATTTGATGGTGACCACCTAGACTTCACACTGTCTGTCAGCTGACTGGGACTACCAAATGTCCGACTCAAATTTCTGACAGCTGCCCCAACACCTGGATGTTTGACGTGTCCCTGAACAAGACATAAAACCTTTAGCAGTAAATCTTGAAGCTATGCTCCTAAATCTCTCCTTCCACCCCACTCCAAATCCCTCTTGTTTGTTTAGAAGATTGAAATGCCAGTGTAAGAAGATGAACTGGAGCTGAAGGATCACAACTGTAAGCTTTAAGGTAAAGTTATACCTTTCAAAAAAGGGAAGACGGAAAATGGTAAAAATCTCTTAGAAACAGGTACACACAACCAAATTTTTCCTAAAAATCATTGCCATCTCTCATATGTAATTTTTTTCTCTTTTTCTTCTCTCTTTTTCTCGGTCTTTACTGGTCCCTTTATCTGTAATAACTAAATATATACTAAGCCAATAACCCAAGAAAGCAATTTCACACTGTACTGTTGAGAAGCTAATTGTGAGTAGAAGACACAAAATCATAGAAAGATGAGGTCAAGAAAATTTCCTTTTGCAAATAGTTATGGTCTCCAAACTTGAAAAGCCAGTTGTGCATGACAGTTGCAGGCAAATAAGTCCATGTTCAATATTTTCTAATGAAAGGAATGAGATGTTCCTGCCAACAAATTAAAGGTAGCATACAAAGCAGCTGGTACTGCTCTTTATGTCTCTAGATCTGATTCATACAAGACAGATCCAAAATTTAGGATTTGGTGTTTTGTCTAATTAATTTTAAATTTTTTCCCCTAATTTGACACTTGAGCTGTCCTAATATTTGTGCAGCTCTAACTTTGCTCTCAGACTACAATAGGGACAGTGTCTCTGTCAACCATCCCTGGCCTCATAGATCCAAGAAGCTCTCAAAAAGATGTCTACTAATTCCAGCACTGCACAGCCCTTTAGGGAAAAAACCCCCAAACATTTAAACAGAAAAGCCTAATTTTAGTGTGTATTGCTTAATGAAATATTTGTGGGTAGCTTAGAAAAACTGAAGAACTTAAAGAACATTAAAAGACAAAGCAGCATTTGCCTCTTCCACTGTGTCATTGGCTGTTGATACTGGCTGCTAAATCATAGGTGCTCATGAGAAAATTCCAGCATTGGTCTATATAAACCAGAAAAAAAAACTAAAACAAAACAAAACACAACTTGACTACATTCTTTGGTTGGTTTCCAAAACTCTGTGTTACCTGAAGAAGGATTTGCCACCAGAACCAGTTCCGTATCCAGACAATGTCCCTAGTCATATTGCAGTATGACTTTCAGGGACACCTCAGCTGTGTATTCTTAACTCCTAGCACCCCAAGTTTCTGCCAGTAAGTGAGTCCCTGTCTGTGATAAAAACCTCATGAGGACATACAGCTGAACTTTGCTTTGGAAAACAATTCTCTCTGGGGGAAAGGATGCAAAATTTTATCAGTGGTCTGAATACAGAGATATTGGTAATACCAAGGAAAGAAATGGGGCTGTTCTTTCTTTCCACAAAATTTAAATAAGGTTTTGGACCCTGATGGTGCTTCTAATCCTGAATTGTAATCTAAATTATGGTCAGATCAAACAGGAAGTAAGGAAAGAAAAAAAAAAAAAGAAGATAGCAATGCAGGTAAAATCCTTGTTGCTTGTACTGGGTTGGCACTTACCACAAGGGTGCTGTTCACCCCTCTGGCTATAGCCACTTCTGGCACAGAGGGCTATGTTTGTCCTGGCCTTCATAGCCAGTGGAAGATGATGAGTACTTACAGGGTACTGCATAGATGAGTTAACAGGTGCTCCACCAGTGCCTGCTTTGAAGTGAGATCAAATGAGCCCCCCTAAAAAGGTGATCAGCTAATGCTACTTTACAGATACAGAGCATCTGCTGTGCTAAGAGATGGATTCCTTTAAAACCAGCTTCAGCCTGTGTTTCTCCTTGACTGCCATTTCTACCTCTGTGCTTCCTTGCACATCATGACATTTGCTGAGTTTGCAAATTGCTAAAAAAATCACCTGGCATTTCCATTATAGGTATTAATCTGACTATGCAGAAGTTGTGGGGGCTTTATGGTACTGGATCCGCACCATTCTTTTTTGCACGTTCAAAAATGCATGTTAAAGTTTTCATTTCTTCCCCATTACCTTATCCCACAGTCTATGCCTTCATCAAAGAATAGCCTATCTGAATGCAAGCTAACACTGGATATCAATACACTCCAATAACAGAGACATTCATTGTAAGAGTCCCAGTGTGCCTGGGTTGGTCAAGTGCTCCTCCCATGGAGTTTGGCCATGAATATCCACATAACACCTGCTCACAGTCCCCCACCCACCACAGATCACCCACCACTCCCCAGCATCCTGCAACAGCTCTAAGAGTGTAGTCCAAAAAGCCACAAAAACTATGGTGTGTCCCAGCAGCATGCTGGTAGAGACCAAGGTTTCTGGAAGTGTTTCTGTTCTCCAAAAAAAACTAGGAAATTGCTATTTGAAATGTCCAGATTGGACACAGATTGGAAATAGATGCAATGAGTCCCATGTTACAGAGGAAAATGGAAGAAACAAACCAAAGGCAGAAGCTGCAGTCAGTTGAACCTGAGGGAAAAGCTCCTTTCTTATATTTATCTGGTTGTGAATGTAGCTTTGGGGATGTCTGACAAGCAAACCAGTTAAACATATAATGCTGGCACAAGTATCTGTAACTGCCTCCAAACATTACCAAGCAATGTATCCATCTGTGTGACCTTCAGCTTGGAGACCCTTAGCAGAGAGCAGAAGAGGGACTGCAGAGGATCAAAAAAAGGGTTTAAAAGAGAGGCAAGGCTGTCAGGTCATAGCAACAGTCAAAAAATGGAAGATCAAACTGAGTAGCAAGCAGCAGTTTGGTAGAAAATTCCTTGTGGGACCGGGGTCCAAAAAAGAAGGGATTTGGACAGAAAAAATGTGGGAGGGAGGAGAAAATTTCTTAATGTAAGGAGTCAGGGGGATGACAGGAGTGAGGGAGCACAGAGATTTAGCACTAGGAATTACAAAAAAATATGGGAGGCAGACAACAAGGGAGATGTCAGGTGATGTGATAGGCACTCCAGAGCATAAATGGAAGGATAAACTGAAATAATAAAAAAGTAGAGCTATGTAGATAACTGGGGCAGTGGCAGGGAATATTTTTCAGAGTGTTTTTTTTTTAAGTGCCAAAATTAGCAGGCTCATTTCCAGAGGCTTCCTCTGGAAGAGGATAATGGAAGAAGAGAGGCTCCATCAGGGAGCATATCAACGCAGCAGAGTTCCTTTCAGAAGAGTCTGTCTCGCTCCTTTGGTTACAGAGGAAATTAGGGAGCCAAGATGCATAACCCAAGTACCTACACAGTGCTTTGAAAGCAAACACATCTCAAAATAACACCAACTAGAACATGTGAACAGCAACAGTTTGGATAGCAGGTAGTGGAAAAAGAGAAAACAACAGAAGTAAGATCAGGAAATTCAGAAAAAAACAACTCAGAAGAAAAATACATTTTTTGTTGATCATTCTGGTGAACATTTGACAGCCCTTTTCTCATACATTAACTGTAAGTAAGCAAACTAGTTGAATTGTAATTCTGTTGATGCAAAATTGAACACCTTAAATAAACAAAAGATCCTGAAGCCATGAGAATAAAGTTCAAGCATGTAACTTATTTATCCTTTTCAGTTAAAGAAGTGAAATCTGTACCACAACTTTATTTCCATACCAATTATTCTCTTGAGCAAATAATTATGCATTCCACATCTCACTGAGTGGACAGTCCTTAAATAAATTTTGAAATTTGTTTTTTAAATGGTAGAGGAAATTTAATCAGCAAATAAATTATAGACTCCAAATAATTCAGATTTAAAAGTTAATAATTCAAGGCTAACATAAGCACTTTGTTCAGTCCTGAGGCACTGACTATTGGTCTTAAAAGGTGTGTTGGTGTTAAGGAGTTACACAATCTGAAATTTCCTTCTCAAGACCATTATGTGCTCATGTTTAGATAATTTTGCTTGCAAATTGCATTAGTTCAAATTTCTATGGAATGGAAACATAGAAAAAACAACAAACCAAGAAGGTTTAACTCAGAATGCTAATAGAAACATGATTTGTTCCTGTGATTTTTATGTATATCTCTGGCTCTTCTCCCTGAATTGATCTTTTTCTCTGGAAGCAACTCCATCTCTCTTTGTGTCCCCAAACAAAGTATCAGAGGACAAGCACTTCAAGCAAACAGGTTGTTACCCTTAAGGACTTCCCACGATTAGGCTCTTAAACAAAGACATTCTGTGGACTTCAGCCCTTGCAAATTTAAGATTTGGATAGGATGAAGCTCAAAAATGCTACAGATGTAGAATTAGGGAATTAAGTTTCTTGAAATATTTAAGCTGTTGTTTTATGTTGGTATTTTAAGGCATAAGACACGAGCAAATAGCATCACATTTTTTCTGCTTCCCACCATACTTTTTTGCATCTTCAGAAATGCATACCTGCCTCTGCTTTGGGCACTGCAAATCCAACTAGCTAGAAAGAAGTTTTCTAAAAGTGTGCTTGGAAATATACTCTGGTGATGTTCTTGGAAATAAAGAGGTGACAATTACAGAACAACTCAGTGAAAGAAAATCCCACTGCTCAAAATAAAGGAGCCATGTGACTGAACCAAATTTCATCAGGAATATTGATGATGATACTACTCTTCTGAATACCCTCTCGGTGTCATTCTGTCATGTCCGAACACTATTGATAGAAGAACTGGCACACACATACACAAAAAAAGAAGAAAAAAAAAAGACAGCTAATAACCTCACTATATAACACTATGAAAGATTTGTCTAAGGTAGCATTAAATCAGAGGAAGAATAGTCAGTGCTAATGGTCGTCAGGTAACCAGCTATACCAAGCCCAGCAATTCAAACCAGCAGCGTGTGGACAAGCACAACAAGCAGAAGAGATTAGGGTGGGGCCACACATGAACTGATCTTCAGAAATATAAAACAACATCAACAATGAACTTCCATTACAGCAAAATCCAAGCAAGTTTTTCAGTTGTAAGTGAAGCTGTGCAGGAAGCAGTGGCGGTTTTAGTAATTTTGCTGAAATCAAAATCTTCCAGAAATAAAAGAAGTTAATTTTGACTTGAAGTATTTCATTGTGAGAAAAATAAAGCTGTCTAACTAGGATTCAATTATTAAGTTTGATATAGTATTCCTACTAATTATGACGAGCAAAAGGAAATTTAACAGATCACTCCTGGATGAGTAGCTCCTAAACAAAACCTGGATCCCTATAGTTCTGTGTCTTAGTGTTGGTTGGCTCATGTATATAAGAAGATGAGAAACTATGCCTGGAGCTGGGTGTTTTTAAGGTCATTCTTTCATATGGTTTCACTGTCACCTAACAGAGATTCAGTTCCTGCTGCATTTTCCCTTTCAACAAGAACACTTACGGGATCCCTCTTTTTTAGCCAACTACTTTCATGAAACAGGCAGTGCCTTAGTATCTCTGAGGCCTCCACCCCTCTGTGAATTTGGTCACAGTGTTTATTGGATCAAGGGCAAACACCTTCCACATGTATACATGTATGTATACACACAGAGCATGATCCCATGCCCCTGATTTCATAGGCAAATCATCCAAACGAAAAATACACAACAGTTATACAGAATAACAAATCATAAAACACTGTTCCCAGAAAAGGCCAAACTGGGTACAAAAAGGGAAGACCAAAAATCAGGTTTTGCAGATGTTGTTTTGAAATGTTTCTGTTTTTACCAATGACCATCATTGTCTGCCAAGGTTTCCAGACCTTTCCCTGTCTAGCCAGAAGAGAACACAACTCAGACTTCTGAGCCCAGCCCTGGCACTACACAGGCGTACCACTGGGCTTGAACTGCAGATCTGGATTGGCAGGGGCAGGTACAGCTGAACCCCACACAGCCTGAAACTGCACACCCAACCAAGGAACCACTGGAAATCTGAGAGCTCCCAGGCTGGCAGGGCAAATTGCAAAGGGCTTTGCAGCACTGCCAAGCAATGTTCTCTGGGCTTCCAGTGCTCTCCTACCTTAAGTCCAGTTTACCTATGCCCACATTTGCTTGCAAGAAGGAGAACCCCTGAAAGTGGATTTCTGCAACTTAGTTCAGAGAGATGAACAGCATGTCTCCAAGTGCAAGGTGTATTTGCTTCTCACCTATAGAGGGAAACACATCCCACCCATCTCCCAGTGTTCATCCACATGAAAAGGAGTGGGGAGGGACTGTCCTTGAAAGAAACAGACACTCACAGTAACACCTCACAGAAGTGCCCACTGGTGGAAATGAGCTCAATACCAGCACAAGGAAGGAGCCACTTGCACCCCACAGAGAGTCTGGGGTTTGATCAGGCAGATTCATGGCCTTTTTCATTTGGGGGTGCTGGAGAGATGTGAATCTTACACTAACTGCTATTAAACACCAAATCACACTGAAGCCAGTGGTTCTCACAAGAACATACAGAGCCAGGGAGATGAGGGACCACATAAGAGCCAACGGAGATGGGACAAAGTGCTACAAAAAAACAATGAAATATGCTCTCTGAGTTTGGAGGACACTTAAACATCTATTGTAGCAATGAGAAAAAGCAAACACCTGCAGTTCTGTCTTTGTTACACAGCACAAGCCCACTGTGCTCCATGGACCTAATTTGATTTTGTGAGTGAAAAATGAGCCTTGTGGTCCAGGTCCCCTTACTGCGATTTAGAACATGGGCATCATGAAGATTCGACACTGATTCCTAAGACAGAAACATCTGAATGGGAGGACCCAGACTTTCTTGCTGTAAAGGTCATGATGACATTTGAAAGACAATTTGCTTAACACTCCTGTAAAAAGAATCAAAGATGCCACCTGAAACCAATGTGACATGCATTTCCTCATAGCTGCTTTTGTTTCATTTAAGAAGCATGATTTGTTTTCCAATACATGTTATCACTTGCTGTGTTTACATTATGTCAAAAATGATAAAGAAGCAGAATCAAAACTGTATTAATCCCATGTAGTTAATGCTTTAAATGCATGTTATTGTTTGAAGGGTTTGAGCAACATAATACCTGAAAGAGTGCAAACAAATAACACTGAGCACAAAGCTCTGAACACCACCAGCTGCAGGTCTTGGCAGGAGGCTGTTTATGTCTTTACTGTGACAGTGGGTCATGTTTTTTACAACATATATTTTTTCCAGACAACAACAGTTCATTGCACTCTGTGGGAAAATGCTCATCTTGACTGAAGCTTTGCTGGGAGGGTTTCTCATCCCTCATGTGATCAAAAGATGATAGTAAATTAGGGCAAACACCTCAGATAATGGATAATTCAATAGCATCATTTCCTTGTTGTTTTTGGTAGGGGTACAGGTTTCTTTCTTGCTCTTCCTCAGCAGGATGTCTGAAAGCTGTTAATCATTGTATAAGTCATTAAAGAGAAATTGGGACAGACAGATAAACTCCCTAACCTGCTGTGGTGATATTAGGACACTCTGCTTGCACCACGGTGTCCAGATTTGGTAGGTACAGGAACATTTATACACCCAGATGTGCACTTTGGGGCCAGACTAACACAGGCATGATTTCACAGCTCAACCTAATAACCCTACCAAACTGGCCTTCTACCTGTATCCCCTCCTTCTAATACTCAGAAACACCTAGAAATGCTTGATAAATCCAGAACTCCCATGGTGATAAAAGTGCTCTGTGAGCTGGGTTTGGCTGTGGGGTGTTTGGCCAGTGAATTCTTTCTAAGATAGAGAAGGCTGAAAACTATCTCAAATAGGCCAGATGCAGGCAGGTCAGAGTGCCTTGTGCTGAACACAGAACACTTGCAGCAAAGACTGCTACTAGCAAATCCAGATGTGGGTAAGATTCAGTAGAGGCTGGGGAGGAGAGACATATCTAACTGCTACAAAGGAATATTTTCTATAAACTGGTGTTTATGTGCTAACCAAAAGCCTCTGTGGAACGCTACTGAGCCCTGCTGCCAGGTGTGCTGTGTGCAGTTGTGCTGCTGTCAGGCCCAATGTAGTCAGGTAACTCAATCCCCCTTCTGGGACTGCTAATATAAGGTAAAATGCCAAATGTAGAGTACGCTGTGTTAGTCCCAGATGAAACAGGCACTTGCCATCCCAGGCCTTGAAATCCCATAGCTGGTTTTGATGTGTTCCCCTCTGGGTAAAATATATGAAGCTCCATCTGTGATACTCTTGTTCACTTTGACTCTTGAACCTGCCATTAGCTGAAGACCATCAGCAAAACTTCAGCGAGCACAGCATAGGTAGTAGGGCTTGACTGTCATGTATCCAGAGAGTTCAGCAACTCACTTTGGGAAATGTGCATCTGAGTTTATAGAATCACACGATAATTTGTGTTGGAAGGGGCCTCTCTCTAAAGGTCATCTAATCCAACCCCCCTGCAGTAAGCAGGGACATCCTCAACTAGATCAGGTTGCTCAGAGCTTCGTCAAGCATCACCTTGAATATCTCCAGGGATGAGGCCTCAACTACCTCCCTGGGCAGCCTGATCCATTTTTCCACTACCCTCATGGTAAAGAATTTTTTTCTGAGACCCAGTCTAAATCTATTTTTTCTCTAATTTAAAAGCATTGTCCCTCATCCTATCACTACAAGCCCTTGCAAACAGTCCATCTCCAGCCTTCCTGTAGACCCCCTTCAGATACTGTAAGGTCACTAATAGGTCTCCCCAGAGCCTTCTCTTCTCCAGCCTGAAGAACCCCAGCTCCCTCAGCCTTTTTCATATGAAAGGTTTTCTACTCACCTGATCATTTTCATAGCCCTCCTCTGGACTCGTTCCATTTATTGAGATACCTTCCAGATTTCCCAATTCATAGAAATGTATCTATTAAAACATTTGGTAGGGGGGTTAGAACGAGATGCTGAACCATTCTGTGATGCTATTATATTCTCAAATTCTATTTTCTATTTTCACCTTCATTTGCAGTGAGTGACGGTAGCATATGCTAACGAGAAATACCATTCTGGGGAACTGTCGGGTGATTTGCCTTCCCTGCAAAACCCTCTCCCGTGACCCTGCTTTGTGGCGGTGGTAACCCCGATCAGGAAGGTCTCTGCAGCGCGGCCATCCCGCCAGCCTCGGCACCACAGGGTCCGTACTCACAGCGATGGAAAACCCCGTGTCCGCTCCGTCAGGTCAGGGTCACCGCCTCTTCCCTCTCCGCCTCAGGGCCGCGCACCGGCGCGGGGAGGAGCGGCACTGGGACCCTTATAAGTCCCGCCCGCCATTCCGGCTATTTCACTGGCACGGCCGCTGCCGGTGTAACCCTCATACGGCCTCCCGGGGCACGGGCGCCGACAGTTTGCAGAACGCTCCGACCCCTTCCTCGACGGTCCCGGCGCGGGACACCGCACGGCTCCAAGCGCCGAGCGGCTCCTCAGCTGCCCCCGCCGGGAGGCACCTCCCGCACCCCTCTGCAGCTGCCCCGGTGGGGAATTACGGTACTGCGGTACCCCCGCGGGTTCCCGTTCCTTTTCCGTCTCCACCGGCCGGCCCTGCAGGGGCAGCAGTGTCCCCTCTGGTTGTGGGGCTGATCCTGTGTCCCCGAGGGGCAGTCCCTCCGGTAGCATGGGGAGCTTCTCCGCCTGGGACTACGTGGTCTTCGCGGCCATGCTGGTGGTCTCGGCCACCATCGGCATCTACTACGCCTTGGCGAAGCGGGGGCAGCAGACCTCCAAGGAGTTCCTCATAGGGGGCCGCAGTATGACCGCTGTCCCTGTTGCCATCTCCCTCACCGCCAGCTTCATGTCAGCTGTCACCGTGCTGGGCACCCCTGCTGAGGTCTACCGCAACGGTGCCATGTTCTCCATCTTTGCCATCGCCTACACCATGGCGGTGCTGTGCAGTTCTGAGATCTTCCTGCCTGTCTTCTACAAGCTGGGCATTACCAGCACCTACGAGGTAAGGCGATGTGGGAGAAGCCTTTCCACAGCCTTCAGGGAGCTGAGGGGACGGGGCTCTCTCGCCTGCTTTACATGTCTCCCCTCAGGCTCTTTCTCCAAGTTCCTCTGCACTTTGTGCTGCCACACATCTCCAAGGCCCTGGCCAAAGGGTGCGACCTGCCTTGTCCCCAAGCCACCCAGGTTGCCCCCATAGAGATGCTCAAGCCTGCTGTTTTGGCTCAGGAGCTGTGCACCATGCCAAATCCATTTCTTCTCTGCAAATACTCAGTTCAGCAGGTAGATTAGTCCTTGTGCAGCTTGGTGATATGGTGATATGTAGATAATTATATGTAATTAATATTCCAAGAGCAGAATGCAAGAGCATCTTTCATAGGAACCAGAGTTTGCAAATCATGGTCCCTCCAGATAGGTTGCTAAATCTCAGGTGCTGCCAGCAAAGTCCCCTTCTGTCAGAATATATATTTGTGCTGTTACTAGAAATTTTTTGAAAATTTCCTTTCTGCCTGAGGCCATTCACACTGGTGGATGTCTTCTTCATCATGCTTATCCAGGGGCACCAGCAAGTGCTCTGTGTCTGAGAAAATTTGCAGAATTCCAGAAAAATCAGCTGAGCTGGTCTTCAGCTCAGCATGTAAGTTAAAGCTATAGCTATGAGCACACAGGCTATTTTGAGGTAAGGAAGCATCTGGTTGGGACTTTCTTTTGATTTTAGAAGGTCTGTACAGCCTCTTTATCTTCCTACATAGAGATAGTACCTAGCTGGAGCTTTGGAGGCAATTTCTCTTCATAGGGGACATTGAGGAAGGGACATTGGTGTAGGTGTAAGTCTTTGGGTAGTGGCTTTGGTCTTTTGCATTTTGTTGTGTTGAGCAGGGGTATTGCAGTACTGGAGGCTGAAAATAAGATTTCTGTTGGTGTATTTAGGTAAGAATTCAACAACAGAAATCTCTGGTCATTTCCAATGTGTTATAAACTACTAATCTTTGGACTATCAGTTATCATGTCTTTGGACAGCCAGTTATCCTGGCTTCATGAACAAAGATTTCAGAAGGTCTCTCTCTCCCCACGCTTGCTGCAAGCACGCTGATGGCCGATGAGGCCAATGTGGGACTGGCAGTGGGGCTGCAAAAGGCAGAGCAGAAAGTCTCCTGTGAGGGGACAGCCAAGGCACGGTGCTTTCTGAGCTGTCTTTTCTCCTCCAGACTGATTCTTCTGTGTTCTTAAAGCAGGCACCAGTGTTACGGATGCTGTGTCTCCATGTCTCCCAATTGTGAGACAATTGCTGGCAGTCAGTATGGCCAAAGCTGAGGGACTGTTTCAGGCAGTCCCTGTATCTCCTCTCTGGGGCTCCTCTGTTGCGGCACCCGGTGGCAAGTTCACCACAGAGCACAATCTTGGGGAGGTGGTGATCCTCCATCCTGGAGATGTGCCCTGCCCAGAGCAGCTGTGTCCTCAGTGTCGTGGCCTCAATATTGGTGACCTCTGCCTGTTCAAGGACAGTGACATTGGTCATGCAGTCAGTGCAGTGGGTGTTCAGGGTTGTACGGAGGCAGCACTGGTGGAAGCGTCCAAGAAGTGGCAGGTGGTGAGGGTAGATGACCCATGATTCAGACCCATATAAAAGAGTAGACAGTACAATGGCTCTGTAGACACTGATCTTTGTACTTTTCTTCATGTGTTTATTGCTCCAGACTCTTTTATGAAGTCTTCCGAATGCTCTGTATGCCTTTGCTAATCTGTTGTCTCTCTCTTTGTCTTGGCATCTGAGGAAATAATGCATCTCCGATAGCTGAACTGTTGGACTGACTTAAGGTCTGATTCACCTATGGTTATGTGAAGATGGCTCGTAATTACCTAAAGACATATTTACAGCTAGAAACCCAGTGATAATGTGGTTAAATCAAAGAAATGCACCTACAAAAGATACATCTTCTATTTGTGGACAGAATTAAGAGATTAAACAACTTCGTCTGTCTGTCTAGAGGTGCAGCATGAGAGTGCTGAGAGAACATGTTTTAAATGCTCAGTTCAAGAGTGAACACTCTGACATACTTCAGTGTTTGTCAGCTGAACAGACTGGCAGGCAAAGGTGATCCCTTTTGTACAACCAACCACACACCCTAGAGGGTTGTTAGGACAGATGGTGGGAAGAAATCTGACCTGCAGAAACTCATTCAGAGATTGTGCTGTCCTAGAGTAGACAGAAAAGTGAGGGTTCCTGTTTCACAACAGGCTAGATTTCCACTACCATTAGAAGATGGTGAGCTTCTTTGAGCAGTGCAAAAGGTAAGGTTTTTAGGAAAAAGCTGTTTACCACTGAAAACCTTGCATCAGTTCATATGGAGACATAGTGCTGGTTTTCAAATCAACTGAGACTTAGGAGTAGCCACAATATTTGTTTTTCACTATTTCACAATGCAAGTGTGTTCTGTTGTTTGATGGTACATGATTGTGAGCTTTTGGGTTGGCCTTTAAGGAGTCAAGAGTTAGACTTGATAGCCCTGTGGGGCCCTTCCAGCTCAGGATATTCACTGATTCTGTGGTGATATGTGCTGGCCTTTGCCAGGTAACAGTGCCCAGTTCCTTGTCTGAGTGCCTTGAGGGAACTGGATGGAACCAGTTTCCAGTCTGCAGATTCCATCGTATGCTGACTAGCTCACATCTACTTCAGTTGCTCCCACACCCTAACACAGTGTGAGGTCTCTAAAGAAATACCAAATCAAGTTGAAAGAGGTATCAGTCAAGGTGACCCTAGGAGTTTTGGCCATTCATTAAAGTATAAAAAAGACACCGTGCCTGTTCTGTGTTGCTTGTCCCTTCAATCTAGCCATATCAATATTGCCAAGTTTTGATAGAAACATCTGGGTTTTCTTCTCTTTTGCAGTACTTAGAGCTTCGCTTTAATAAAAACCTGCGCCTCTGTGGAACAGGCCTCTTCATTATACAAACGGCAAGTAAACCTCAAAGCTTTTTGTGTGGTCCTCCTAGCCAACAGGATTCCTCAGCTTAGTGTAACTGGATGTTGTCTCTGAATGATTGATAAGGTTATCACACAGTATGTGTGTGGCTGGGAATATGAGAAAGCTCTTTCTGGTCCAAAGCAAAAGAGGTGAGTAGCAGATTCTGGGGTACCTGCCCCTTTAGTTCTTCTGCATGCATTGCTGAGCACCCAGAGCAGTCACTTGGCCTCAGCAGCATGCCAAGAGGTAAGTGACCCTTCACTGCAGGGTAGCAGTGCAAAGAGCAGTCATTTGCTTACCTGATGGAGAAACCCACAATGAGTTCAAAATGTAAACACAGCCCAGTTATCTGCAATGGCAGTTTTCATTCTCTTGTCCATGGATTCTGGGAGCCTAGTTCTCAAGGGTTTATGAAGGGTGTCAGAACAAGCTGCCAGGAGCTGTTATTTGCTATACAAGGGTTTGTACCACCACCACTGGAAAAAAAAAATGTGTATCTGCAAACTGTGAATTATCAAATTACTGCTTTGGAAAGTATTAAACTAGATCAGTTCTGAAGTTATTGTTGAGTGCATTTTGGCTTATCCAGCCCATTTGATGAGCCAATATTGGAATTATTTCTCAATTGCTATGAATTTAGGAAATCTAGACTGCATAAATGCTTGAAGAGAAACCATCTCAGAAAGACATCACCCTTCCCAGGAATTTCCATTTCTTTTGATTTTACACCTTTTTTTCCCTTGTAGGTATTATATACTGGTATTGTCATTTATGCTCCAGCTTTAGCCCTAAATCAAGGTAAGATGGGTATACGGCAACTCTTCTTCTGTCTTACATTTTCTTACATTTTTTTCTGCAGATACTACTGGTTTGGGGGTTTTTGTTTGGTTTTTTTTTTTTTGGTAATGCACGCCTAAAGATACATCTCAAGGACTGACTGTGAAGTCTTCTAAGGTTTCTGTTGATCCTAATGGGAACTCTGACAGAAGACCTTCCAGTTGTCATCCTAGTCCATTAATCCCTACCTGTAAGGTATTTTACGAGAAGCTTAAGGGAAATATTAGCTCCCATTTACTTCTCATGCAATATTGATTCTTAGGTCATAGCTACATTCAGAAAAGTTAGGGACCCTTAAGTAAATTTTGAAGGCAACAGAAAGACTAACCACACATTTAATTCCCCTGATTAAGTACTCTTCTTCCAGAGGAGAGCTAGGCAAAAGTTCTGTAAATTGGGTTTAGGGCTGCCTGGGACTGTTTAATTCAGCCTATCATTTTGCCTGGGAAAACATATCAACAGCAAAGATATCTTGAAGTTAAGAGCTTTGTTGTGATATTTAGCAAATTAATTGTTTCAATTTTCTGCTTCAAAATGACTCTTTGCTTTGAAAATAAGACACATTTATGTTTAAAGGGGAAAAAAGCTTTTATGTGGAGCCAAAGAAAACTTAATCTGACAATTTGTTCACTTGGCAAGAAAAGAAAAGACAAAATGCAAACAAAAATGAATCATTTTGGCGAGAAGGATATTGGTTTTGGTTTTTTTGTTTTTTTTTCTTGTTGAACAAAATGAAAGAAAAAAACCCCAACACTGTCTGCACTCATCTCCTCCAGTGTATAAGTCCCACAGGTTTTATGTCCTTGTTGGTTTTATTATTTATATTTATGTTTCTATTTATTTGTCCTGAAAATATATACTAAACCAAGCTGTGATCTAGATGGCTCTCAACTAGAAACAATAATTTTCATTAGGTTTTTTGCCATTTCTCATTAGCCTGAGCTGTCTGTCAGGGAGCCCCCCAGTGCCTTGTCTGGCAGTACGTGGGTGTGCCAAACTGGGGCAGTAACAGCTTATCTGCCAACAACAGCACAGTGTTGTCTGGCATGGACGTACTCTCATGTTTGCCTAAAAGAAAGAAGAATAAAACAACAGGGTCAACATGGGTGGACAATATGCTGCAGCAGCAAAGAAAGCCAACAAGATGCTGAGTTGCATCAACAAAGGCATCACCAACAGAGACAAAGAAGTCATCATCCCACTCTGCTCTGTGCTTGTCAGACCACACCTGGAGTATTGCATCCAGTTTTGGTCCCCACTCTACAGAAAGGATGCAGACAGGCTGGAGAGGGTCCAGAGAAGGGCTGCAAGGATGATCAGAGGACTAAATCACCTGCCATATGAGAAGATGGTGAGAAAACTGTGTCTGTCCAGCCTTGAGAAGAGAAGGCTCAGGGGAGACCTTATTACCATGTTCCATTACTTAAAGGGCAGCTACAAAGAAGACAGAGACTCCCTGTTTACAGGGAATCACATGGAGAAGACACAGGGCAATGGGCAAAAGTTGCTCCTGGTGAGATTCTGTTTGATCAAAAGAGGAAAATTTTTCACGAGGTCAGTCAGACATTGGAATGGTCTTCCAGGGGAAGTGGTGGTTTCCCCCACTTTGGAAAGTTTTCAGTCTCAGCTTGACAAGGTGCTGAGACACATCATATAAAAAGTAATATTAGAAGGGTTGTACCAGATGGCCCTTCTAACCCAACATTCTATGATTCTATCAGAAGAAAGAGGCTTTTAGTCTAACACATTTCTTACAGGCCATACTTGAACCATCTTGCCTCTATGAAGCATCTCTGTGCTATTTACCTGCTTAAGGCCTTGCCTGAAGACTCCTTGGGACTACCCAGACACTTCAAAGGAAGGACCTGTATTTTAAAACCTTCCTGGGTGGGGTCTATTGGATGTATTGTTTGACAGAATTTACACTGAAGATAGAGAGCCTCCTAGATCCTGAAATATACCTAACTGTTGAGCACTTTCCAATGTCTGTAACAACTGTTTCATTTTTAAAACTTGTCAAGGTGAACCACCTGATTTAGACACAAATCTTCTGTTGCTATTTTTTTTATTATTGCATTCAACTTATTAATGTTATTCATCAGCAGCCAGATTGGGCAAAAAATTACCTAATTTTATTTGTGTCTAATGCTTTTTTCACACTGGTGCCATTTCCCTCTCTTTCAGTCACTGGCTTTGACTTGTGGGGTGCGGTGCTGACAACTGGCCTGGTCTGCACTTTCTACTGCACAGTGGTATGTGGGCCCCTAAGCTGAGAAAAATCTCTGTTCCTTTCACCATTCATACAAAACAAGGAAATTTATTAGAAATTAACCTGAAAACTGGGGTTATCCCAGGGCAGTACATTTCACAGTGTAGTTGTAGCCACAGGGCCATATTCACCCAAGGACTTCACTGGATGAAAATGTAGTTGTGATATGATGCAGACTTTTTCTGTTTTAATACATTCAAGCTTCTGTTTTTGCTGAAAGACTAGCAAAAAGATTTTCTTCGCTAAAAATGCTCCTGTGGTATTTCTTTTAATGGAGTAGGTTTTCACTGTGTGATTTTTTAAGCACCTGCTTACTGTAGCTATAGCAGTCCTGTCTGTTCTTGAATGCAGTAACTGGAAACAGCAAGTGCCACATGAACAGATTGGCCTTTAGGTTAATGTTAGTAAACCTAGTGTTTAGGTTAGTGTTAATTGACCAAGTGTCCAAAAATTATTAAACATAACATCACTGACACAAATTTGATCATTTATGTTTATTTTTATTCACATGAATGGTACGCTTTGTGGTACGCTATGTATGCAAGATCAGTAGTGTTCGCCCATTTATCTTTGAATCAAAGTTCTGAATTAGGTTCTTTGATGGTGGAAATACTGGATTAAACTACGTGTATGGCCAAAGTAAACTCTAGTGCACTTCAAAATAGGGCCAGCATGACCTGACTATGTTTCAGGATACAATTTCAAAACAGAAATTATTTCTATTAAGAAATGCAGAATTATTTCTATTAAGGAAAAAGGTGAAAGTAATCTATTACACATAATCCTCAGAGTAACATTTCCCTTATTTGAATGTGAGCACAAAGTAAGAATGCTGCTGCCCAGTCATACCTGATACATGCTGTTCCTCATGCAGGGTGGTCTGAAGGCAGTAGTGTGGACAGACGTTTTCCAGGTTGGAATAATGATTGCTGGATTTTCCTCTGTGATTATTCGAGCTGCGGTGGTTCAGGGAGGACTTGGACGCATTGTTAATGATTCCTACTATGGAGGAAGATTAAACTTCTGGGAGTGAGTTTGTACTTGCAGATGATGTGCCTCTGTATTGATACCAATAGAGCCCATGAGACTAACTGCTGAAGGAGGAGAAGGGGAGAGAGTTGTGACCCAATTTTTGCACATTTTTGAACAAACTTACCTGCTTTGAGGATGTTTTTTAAGTTTTACACCACTCCAAATCCTGTAAAGAGTAGAACCTTTTTACTTTGTGAAGAAGGTGTTCTACTGATACTTTTTGGACTCCACTGAAAGTCAGTGGTGGATAGGAGAGGACAATCATATTGATGCTTGCAAATTGCAAACACCTGATTTGGCATTTCAGCCACTGAAACAAAACAGCTAGGAAAATAATAGATTTGTTTAATATGAGAACTAAATGTTTTTCTTTTCTGAGAAAGAAAAATTAAAAGTAGTTTTAGTAGTATTTTCCTTTCCATTATTGTAAATAGTCATCACCTAAAAGTATCATCTTGCAAGGTCAAGAATATTAATTCTGTCAGTGTTGAATCAAAAACCACTTACAAATTAAAAAAAAAAAGAAAAAAGTTACTGCACTTTTGACGAGAAACTTCACTCAGTGCTATTAGTGAAAATTTAATGTGACAAGTATTACCTTTCATCTTTTTGTCTATCAGTTCACAACAACCTCATTAGGTTGTTCTATAGAATTCTGCACCAAGTTCTTCACTAAAGAATTGTGGATATTTTTTTTCTTCAAGTGAACAGTCTTTTTTTAATCTGTATGGCTGACTTGAAGCAGTTATACTGCATTGCTTCTTCCCCTCTCATAGAGTTCACAGGTGGGAAAAGAAATAGAATTAAGGCATGCAAAAAATGAAATAGATGAAAGAATAATTTATTGCTATACTGAAGTGTGATTTAAAAACACCACACCCTTATATTAGTGCCAGACTGATGTCCCTCTAGATAAGCAGGAATTTTGGACTTACTAGAGCATTATTTCATCACAACAGTCACAGGCATCATACAGCCTTACATAAGACTGTAGTTTATGGGGAAATAATTTACTTAAACTTCACAGTTGGACAGATCACAGTGTTTCACTGGATCAGTTTCAAAAGTTGTTTTTTGTGATTTAATGTAAATTTGGAGTATCTTCTGAATGTTCAAAATTTGGCCAAATAAATGGAGTTTGTATTAAAATAAGCATGGGGAATTTCTTTCTCCTAGGCACTAAGGTCTTCTCATAATGAGAATATTTTCATATTCTGAATTTGTTTTCTCTTCCTCTCATTGTAGCTTTAATCCCAGTCCTCTTCAAAGACACACCTTTTGGACAATTGTTATAGGTGGGTCCTTCACATGGCTTGGCATATATGGGGTTAACCAGTCTCAAATACAGAGATACATTTCATGCAAAACCAGGTTCCACGCAAAACTGTAAGTCTGCATACAGTAACTTTTAATGTCTGAATTTAGCAGTGACTGTTCTTTATAAGGGAGGTATTTTTTTAAGGGATTTTTTTTCTTGTTCTTTATAGGGGAGAATGTTTTTTGTCTAGATAGAACCCTTTTGTAAAGGGTAACAACTTTTGCTTTCTGTTCTGTGGACCAGGTAGGAGACAAATCAAAAAAATAAATACTGGTATTTGAATTGGATGTAATTTCTGTAATATTGAACTTTGTGCCAGAATGTGCCAGTATTATTGCATAGAAATAGCTGCATTAAGTTTGCATGCAACCTAAAGACCAAATAATATAGTACTTATGCTGAAGCCATATCAAGACAGCATCTTGAATTGCTGCTCTACTAAACCAAATCATTGTATACGAATTTTGCTTAAGTGAAGACCAGAAGATTTTTCCATACCAATGAGTATATGCATGAGAAAATGCAGAAATGTTTTATTCAGTGATAAAATTGCTGAGGTATCATGTATTTTGTTTTCATAAGAATACTGAATTTTTCTTCATTAATTCACCATGGAAACTGGCAGAGAGTTCTGTTTTCCTTGAGTTTAAATATTTTTTATTAGCCTTTAGTCTAGAATTGACTATATTTACTAACTCTCTTGTGTTAACTTTATCTTTGGGTATCATGCCAGTAGTTCATAACTCAGGATTTAAGAATGTTTAATGAGCTCATGAAGTCTATTTATAGGAGAAATATATATATAAATGTTATAACTATAGTCCTTATAAATTCTACAATACAGTGTTATACAAAGAAGGAGTTTTATGAAGGCTTTGACTTCATAAAGCTAGAAGAGTACCCACAAAATCACACACAGTTGAGAGCTGAAATATTTTGGTTGTGGCAATAACGAAAAATCTACTTTTTTGTCCTATATATTGCAGACAGGAGTGAGCTTATGCTCATCAGCAGCCACATCTCCACTACACCATGTGGTTTCTCCACAACCTCTGGCACATGGCTGGGTTCCAGGTTCTTGGCCCTGCAGAGTCAGGAGGTGCATCCTTCACCGTAATTTTGTCTGGCATGACTGCATACAGGATAACACCTGCATACATTGTGCCAGATTTGTGTGCCAGTGAGACTATTCTCCCTGAGCATCTGCTCCACTCAGGGCTGTGCACCTCTCTTGGAATATCTCTGTCCTCTTTCTAAGGAGGAGCACTGCCAGAGCAGCCCAGAAGCAGAGTGTAGCCAAAGGGAATCTGGCACCATGGCAGCTTCTGGGCAGATTTTCTGAGCAAGTGCAGCAGCTTTGACCAGAGCTTAAAGCTGTCTGCTTCTGGAGGGGTTTGAGTGGGCTTTATAGCTCATACTGTACTAGTGGTGACACAGCCTTATTAATCAGTGGAGTCCTCTCCTGCTAGTATGGGTCACTGGGCTCCATGGCATCTTCCTCGTGCAAGGAATGTACCCCTGCATGGAGAAATAATTTTGTATAATGGCTGCAGCTTGTCACATCTATAAACAGTGCTATCCTGTGGTGATTATCTAGTTCATTTGCAAATGTAATCAAACACATCTGGCAAGTCATATCAGTGGCCTGCACCTCTTATTGCCATTTAACCTGGGCTTTGTGCTCGTGTAGCATTTATTGTAAGAGACAGCCCAGCACAGAGAGGCTTAAAAGAGGCAGCACAATAATTAATCAGAGTTGAGAACATAATTCTTTCCCAGATCCCGATCTGAAGTTTTTGTGAAGGCCTTTAACAGTGTCACAAGAGCAGGAATTTTCTCAGGCTATGGAAAAGGATTTCACTGCATTCAAGAAGCACACCAGTAGGCAGGAGGAGCATGTGCTGTCATCCTCAGATAGTAACTAGGCAAGTTGGACATGATGCTCATATATGAGCAATTACAGGCGCTCAGAGCAGGAGAAATTTTCAGAAAAATATGGGCCACTAACACATTTTTCTCTACTGTTCTTTCAAGGTCATCACCTGGCATGTTTCAGTGGTAAAATCTTAGAGCTAGTCTGAAACAAACAAGGGAAAATAAACCTTGTACAGTCACAGTGCCTACTTCACCCAAGCTCTACCCTGTGTTACTCACCTAAAATTAATGGGAACACTTTCCTCCAATAGTGCTACAGTTATTGATCTCCAGTGCTTAGGCATATGTTGTACCACGAGCTGGGATGCAAATCAGAGGAAAAAAAAGAGCTTTATTTTCACTGTTGAACACTGATACAGTTTGAAAACAAGAATTGCTGGATTCAGAAAAACAATTTATTTTACTTCTATATTTTCTCCTGACTTTCTAATCTTTACTACAGGGTCTGTGCTAATACTGCTATTCCAAAAGAGTTGGATTGATTTAGGTCATTGATTAAATTTTGTGCTATATCAGCTTCAAGGCAGATTATGCCAATGCAGGAACAGCTTCAGCTAAGTGGATGCAAGACATCCAACCAAGTTGTAAGCATCTATAAGAAGAAGACTAGTTAATTTTTACAAATTAGAGAGAAATTTAAGATGCTGCTGGTTCTGTGTTTAGACCATCCCTAATTGCAAATGCAAAACATAAATGCAGAGTTTTCCTATTTTGTGTAAAGTGGCTTTTATTTATATAGTTTATATAGTTCCTTTCTAAGAGTTTACATCATGATTGCCAATAATTTTTCTGTGGCATAAGACTGATAGTTCAACCAGTTAATATACATCATGCCTATCTGAAAATGTCCATTTTGATGTCTTACAAGGCCTTTAAAGTTATGTTTGCTTCTTCATTAATCCTGATGGTCCTCTCGAACAGTCCAATGCCTCTTACATTCTTGGGAACAGAAAGCACTATAAGGCTTCCTGAGCCATTGCAGGCATGGATATATTTGCACAGATAGTGAAGGTCCTCCAAGTGGAGGGCTTAGTGGCTGGCACAGGTCCAAGATATATGATCTGAGCCATCAGGCAGTTAAGTTGCTATCAGTGGATGTTACACAGATGACCTGGAGGCAACTGCTGGAAAGGAATGCTGTTTTTCAAGGCTAAGCTCCCAATAGGTGTGTTTGTTTGAGAAGGACTTTGTGACCCAGCAGTCATCAAGAGCTGAGAAACATCTGAGAACATCAGCTAGTTAGATGGAAGGGAAGAGACCTCTCTAGGTGAGGAGATGGCCAAGGAGAACAACTTGTTTTTCATGGTCAAGAGAGGCTGCCTGCTGCGTGGGGCACAAGGAGCATTAAAACCTGGCCACCATGTCATGCTCGGTCTCAGCATTAGCTGTAGCTCCCATTAGGACATGGGGACACAGTGGGGTTACTGGACCATACCAGCCTTCCAGTTGTTTAGCTACAAAAGGGGAGGCCCTGGGGTTGGTGACAAACCCCTGCACTCTGGAGCTGACAGCTGTGGATGGCACCCAGGTCCTACATCCCAGGTCCCAGGTCGTTGCTGCTGTCTCCCAGGTAGACTCTCCTGGGAGGAAATGGGAGACTGGTTGCTCTACAAGGGCCACTCCTGCGTTGTGTAAGCAACTGCACTGCAACTCCAGAGGCAAAATAATGCTGGTGCTGATGAAAAGGCACCCCACACTTTGATCTGGGGCACCCCACCCCACAAATCAGGGTTGTCTTTAAGTGGTATGTGGGGGGAAGGAATGTCTTAGTGCCAGCTGCCTGCAATGGCACACATGTTGAAACTCAGGGATTGCTGTATCCCTCCTGTCATCTCCTGAGCAGACTTTGTCAGGAGATGGGTGTGCAGACCATAACATCAAAATAAACAGTGTAATCCCTATATTTAAAAATGAGATCTCACCTGGAGTGAAACGGTGGGTGCCATACTGGGACTCCCTTCCCAGCAGGCAGCCACTGACTGGGAGGTCTTCTCGATGCTGGCTCTTACTCACTTCTCCCTGGTGGGGTTTTGCTAGATGTTGAGCTCTGACAACGTGGTGTTTCCATCCCTGTTGGTGCAGGTCCCTCTACATCAACCTGTTAGGCCTCTGGGTGATACTGACCCTGGCGGTGCTCTGCGGCCTGGCCCTCTACTCCATCTACAGGGACTGCGACCCATGGACGGCAAAGAAGGTGTCAGCATTGGACCAGGTGGGACCCCACATCTCAGGGGAAGGTGGTGAGGTGGAATTCTGCCTCTGCATCCATAAAAATCAGACAGGGCAAGGGGCTCGAGAGCCAGGGGCTTGGGAGCCATGACATTCCTGAGCCCTTTATTGGACGAGTTTGTAACATTGAGGGATTAAGCTGAGACCGTGGCAGGAGGGAATACCAGAGGAAGCAGCAGACCTGTCCTTCGCTTCCCACTTTCCAGTCCCGGTGTCTCCTGGCTGTCCTGGAGCTGCAGGTCCCTCAGTGCCAGGTGAAGAGGGTGGCAGGGACAGCAGCGATGTGGAGGGTGGTCAGTCCACCCACCTCTGCAGGTATTTCAGGTTTTCACCCAAAACAGGACCAGGATTGTCAGCATTGCCTAAAACAGCACTTCAGAGAGGAGTGAAAGGAATAGTCTGTGGCCAGGGAGGGCTGAAGCAGCTGATGTGAGTGGCTGCAGAACACAGTGAGCTGCTTCGTGTTGTCTGACCTAAAACTGCCCTGTGGCGAGGGAGGCAAAAGTCTTTTCAGCTCTGAAACATAATTGTGCCCACAGTGCACACCTGTAATAAGGCTACCAACAGGCAGTTCTGCTCCAGAGATGGTGCATCCTTTCCTCCTTTGGGTGAGACCTGGGCAATCAAGCTGTACTGTATTGTGCTGCAGAGAAACCATCTTGTAACCAGCACTGCCCTCTCCCTAGATGGGCCCTGAGCATCAGATTTACATGAGGAACAAAAGCTCTGGGAGCCCATAGACTGACTGGATTCAGGGTCCAAGGAAGTCATACAAGTCTATTTTTTTGTTCATGTGTGGGGGTAATCATAGTCTCTGGATAACACCCCTGGAAATCCAGGAGAAGAGCACAGACAAGGGAGTACCTGAGGCAGGACCACCTGGTCTTTGTGGGTAGAAAAAAATGAGATACAGAAAGGAAATCCAAAGGAAATCAAGTTGTTCCTGTCAGTCAAATTCTTTTGGTGGAATCAAGATACTAAAAAGACCAACTTGTCTGTGAAAAATAATGGTTCACAGAAGGAAAGTCTTAATCCTATCTCCTCCCAGCACTCATATCATGGAAAGGTCAACAAATGGCACACTGTTTCCATTATGAGGAAATCATTGAACTGTATGAAAAAATTCTTTTGTGAAGTCAATACAAGACATAAGCATCTATAGTGGTGCCCAAGACTAACAGAGTGATGTACAATGCAGACTACCAGAACTATCTGCCTATCCCACTGTCACTGGAAAACAAGCCTGATGGCATGGCTGTATGCTTACCGCTGCTGGGTGCTCTAAACAAGACTGTTGTATCTCAAGTGGATCTTTTAGGATTGGTTTTCTCTGTAGAAAACCAATAAATAGTGCAAGGTGGAACATTCAAAATTAGGACAGGTGGACAGAATGCCAGTGAGAAAGTTCTAACAAAAATAATAGAGTGGCAGAAAGAAAAAATAGGCCACTATAGTAATATTTCTTACTCTCTGAATTTTTCAGCTAATGCCATACCTAGTGTTGGATATTCTCAGCGAATTTCCAGGAGTGCCAGGACTTTTTGTGGCTAGTGCCTACAGTGGGACATTAAGGTAATTTTGTAATTTGGAACCTGGTGTCTTGTTTTTTGCTATTTTTTTGTTAGAGCAAAACTATCATTTATACTAAAGCTTTTGCATTTCAGTTCTTTGTCTAGCTAAATTTTGTTCTTAAAAAAAAGCACTATAAGATGCAGCTTAAAAATTCAGTTCCCAGCAGTGGTGCTCTAAGGTCCTAGTACTCAAAGCTGTTTGGAATTACCTGCTGGTTCCTACATGAAGAAAAAGCTAGCCATATGCAATGCATTGCACTAGCAAATCCTCCTCTCAATTCTTTTAAAGCCCTCTGTGAGAGGAATTTTTAAGTGCTCTAAATGAGAGGTTACTCAAAATAGCCTATTTCGATTCTGCGTGACTGTAAAGCCATCTCCCTTTCCTCATCCCTGATTGTAGAGTCTTGTTCATAAGATTTCCTGGATTTCCAATTATCTTGAATGGGCCCCATTAAATCAAAAATCACCATATATTTTTACTAAAGGCAACAAATCAATTCTTTTCTATCCCATAGTAGGGAGTGTTTTGTTCAGCTTTCACAAGGAGCACCTTTTAGGAAATTCTCAATGAGGGCTCCGAACAATAGTGAGATGATGAGGAAACCTAAGAACGTGACACCAGAGTAATTTTTTTGTTCTGAGTACTTCTACCTACATAAATAGAGAGAACAGCCAGGGAGCAGGTGGTGGCTTTATGAGAACAAGGTACATGTAGACACAAGATCACCTTCCTGGCTTTGTCTTAGGACTGGCAATTTCTCTGACCCCAGAGAAATTGGGAGGGGAGGGGTCAGTTCTGTTTCAACTAGTTGACTAATTTTTAGATTAGTATAACTAGTATATATGAATCCTCCTCTGAGAGTGGATTTGAAGTAACCAGTGACCTGCATGTAGGAATGTTACCTACTCACATGTATACTCTGTAGATCATTTGTGGAAGCATCACATATACCAGTAGCATTTACTATATAGCCACATGTAATAATAGATAATATAAACTTTCACTGACTTTTCCAGGCCTATCTTTTCATCAATATTTGGCTTGTCTTCACCAAGAACAATTACTCTAAACAATTTTGTAAGCTAACAACTTCACCACCTGGAATAACAAGTTGTTTCAACCAATACAGCAGTTATGTTAGTTTTCTGACACTGTTCTTAGACTGTAGCAGTTTCTCTCTGCCAATAACCCATCTGTCATCTATGATTTCAGCTTCTAAGATTTAAAAAAATGGTATAAATCTTGCCTTCTGTAGTACAGTGTCCTCCAGCATCAATGCTCTGGCTGCTGTGACTGTTGAAGACCTCATTAAGCCGTACTTCCCATCCCTCTCTGAAAAGAAGTTGTCATGGATATCCAAGGGGATGAGTATGTCTGGAAGTATCTTCTCCTCTTTTGCTTTACAAAGTAAAGGTTTGATTTAGGTCTTGCTTATGGCAGTGGAAGTCAGTAGTAAGTGCATTCACACTGATAGAACTATACTGGGGCAGTGCTTGGGAGACAAGATCAGCTGTGCAGGTTTTACACAGAAGGGGGGGACAAGGTATTTCAAGTGAGCAACAGGGGGAAAAAAGCCATCTTGTTTGATCTTTAAGCAGGAAAGATGCACTATATCTGTATCCGATATTGATTTGCAATTCTACAAAACCAAATGTCACAGACTGAAACAGCTGTTATTTTTCTTTCATCTGTCAAAAGTGAGAAGCTATAGAAACAACTTTGTAACAAACTTTTAACTTGGTGATATGCAAGCAATAGCATTGTGTCCCAATAACATCAAAGAGAAGGAAAAACTTCATGTTTTCTCTGATATAATCTCAGCCCCTCAGTCTGTTTAGCTCCTCTGTTTAATATATAGCTTGAGGAAGAGGGTCAGAACTGGGTTGGGCAGATGGTTTAAATCTCTGGAGTCCAATTACTGTGTCTGCTAGTTGTATAGTTTGTGACCAGCTGCAGGTGTAGCCTAAGAAAGTGTTTGAATAAGCATGGAAAAACCAGTCCCAACATGGGATAATAGCCGATACCAGTAAGCACGGTAGACTGGTGGCAGGTGACAAGTATTACATATTTCCACCTGAGAGCAGTTTCTTACGTATTATTGAAAGCAATGTTTGTGCCAGAACTGTTGTGGGTCTGATAACGAGTTGCCTGACATTAAACAGTGAGATTAACATTTTGCTTGTTCAGTGAAACTCAACAGGGCCAGAGGGTGGAAAAATAAATAACCCAAAGTTATGGTTCCTGGGAAGAGAGACTGTGTCCTGGTGGCCCAGGATGTTCTTTGTCACAGCTCCAGCTCCCAGTAATTTGCCAGCATTTATCTTCTTGTTCCAAAGCAAAAATCATTCCCTCAAAATAAGGACTATGACACAGAATCTTAGCTAAAACATATGACCAATATGTGTTGTATTGCCACTGTGGCTAATTCCCAGTGGTGCCATTTAGTAACTCATCTTCAGCTGTATACAGGAAGAGGATTTTGTCATGTTTTTCATGAACTCCTCTTCATGTAAACAGAAACCTGACCTTTCAGTCAGTTCAGGCTGAAAAAAACCACCAGATGCTAGCAGATTTGGAGATGCCAGGGGCCATGCTGAGCTAAACAGAACATTTCCATTAGCCATTATCAAACTTTGGCAGATTAATGCATCATTCTGCCTTTCCCACACAGGCGTGTTTTATGGTTTAGTCTGCATTGGTATGGCTGCACTGTCATCTGTCCTGGGAGCCTTGTTGCAGGTAGGTATCAAACTGCTTTTTTTGTGCCCATGTTGAATGACCCAGAGTGAGTTATGTAAGAAAATAATTGCTGGATACCATTATGAGATCAGTTTTTACTCTTTGTTGGGTACTGGCCTCAAACTGCCCATGGCTCAGCCTCTACTTTAAGCACCCCTGTAACTATACTAAGTCCAGCCAGGCAAGTACTCTCAAGTTGGAAAAAAACCCTTGTAATTTCCTTCTCAACATCTTCTGTTCTTTCCATGTTAATGTCTTCAACTTTCTTGCCCAGCATCTGACAGCAGACTGTCTTCCTTCCTCAGGCAGCACTCAGCATTTTTGGCATTATTGGTGGCCCCCTTTTAGGAATGTTTTCCTTGGGAATCCTCTGTTCCTTTGCAAATGAAATTGTAAGTAAAAATTTAAAGCCCCGTTTGACTAAAATTAATTTTTGGGCGTCTCCTTAGTTCTCTCCACTCAATAATTCTATATTGGGCAGCTCCTTGATACTTTCCATGAGGACATGCTTCTTTTCCTCCTCATCCCAAGGTAGTGAACAGGGCTGTACAAGAACTTGAATTTCTATCCTATTAAGAGATTTACAGGGCCAGAGGGGGGGAAAAATCTGAATAAAAGAGAAACCCCAAGCCAAATTACTAGCTGTCAGCCAAAAAAAAGCCCCACCCAGAAGAGACTTTTGCAAAAACAGATCACATGATAAAAAGGAAAAAAAATTCCTTTTGTATTTGTTCAGGGATGGTGTGAAATATAGCAGTATTTTCCCATATACCATGCAGCCCAAAGCTATTCTTTAATTGTAAAGGCATAATGGCAAAATAAAAAGAGGAGCTGTGAGTAAGCACTCCATTTCCCAAGAACTCCATAAGCACTCAGTTTTCCCCAAATGTGTATTTCATTTTTACTGTGGAGCCTACAGTTTAGATTATCTTAACTGTTTCTTGTTTAAATGTTGTTTTGTTTTTCTTTTTTAATAGCCTTATGCTTATCATATAAATCCAACTTTTATTTTCTGTTTTGCAGGGTGCTTTTGTGGGTCTCCTCAGTGGCTTTTTAATTTCACTTTGGGTTGGAATTGGATCTCAGGTGTACCCTCCAGGACAAAACAGTGCCAGGCCTCTACATCTCTCAGTTGCAGGCTGTAACCTATCCTCAGTAAATTTGACATCAACAGCAATTCCATTAACAACAATCATCAACAAACCAACTGCAGCAAGGTATACAAGTTTGTCATGTTCAATCAGCAAAGCATGTATTTTTTTCAAGCAGCACAAACATATGTCTAACATTTGGGTTACCCTAACTACCTCTCCCTGCTTTACCTACCAGACTGTTTAACATGAAGTGGTTCTCTCTGATTATTTTTTCCTGTCAGAGTGGAGTTTGTCCAAGTTATCCCAGAACAGAAGTCAAAATGCGTTTCCCTGTTGATCTGAAAATCTTCAGCACAATATTTGAGTTTAAAGGCTTGGATACACCTTACTGGGAGCTATGGTGTTAAGAAAGCATAACATTTATAGTTATTGGATTAATCTGTCACGTGAATCAAAGCAGTAGGCAGTTAAAGGGCCATTTGCCAGTTTAACAACTCCACCTATAACATCTTGTGTGTGCAGACATATTTCTACTCAGGAAATTCATAAGAGGGCAGGGCCCATATGATGGGCAAAATGTAAGGGATCTTCTGCCTTCTGCAGTTGCATCTGTCTTACTCTGGACAATCACAATTAAGTGTTACAGCTGTGAATGATAATAGAGGGAACAGCAGGAACAGAAAGAAGCTGAACATACACATTTATAGGCATTCTCAATCCTTATACCTTAGAACATTATGCAATCAACAGGTACCCTGGTTTGCATGTGGGTACCCAAGATCCAGTTTCTTACTCTACGCCTCTCACACAAGGCCTCCTGCTTTGCTCATGGTTGTAGGAAAGCAACTATTGCAACAGAGGACCTTGTCAGGGAGAACAAACTAAGGTAACCTGAGGTGTTTTTTTTTTTTTTTTTTTTTTTTCTTCTGTGTCTTATCCTTTAAATAATATTGTCCCTTCATCTGGATAGCTGAAGTTATCAGATCTGTAATAGATTCCTAGCACAGACAGGACTGTCCCATTTTACCTTCTCCATCCCACACATAGCGTCCTCCCACATGAAGGAACTTGTCCTGCAATTTTGGAACCATTTTTCAGCATGTATATTATTAGAGGTAATTCAAGACTACAAGGTCACTTGGTTCAGAAGGAGCTCTTTATTTATATGCTGTCTGGAAACATTTTCAAATTGCTTGGAATAGGAAAGCAGAGATTAACACTTATTCTGCTCTTTTTCAGGCCTGCCCTGGCAGACAGCTGGTATTCCTTGTCTTACCTCTACTTCAGCACACTTGGGACGCTTACCACAGTGGCTGTGGGAATAATTATCAGCCTTCTAACAGGTACTGGTTGGAGAACTGTGATTTAATGTGTTAGGTCTCTTTCAAACTAGGATGACCAGAGAGCTGTGATTGCCACAGGAAGTGCTGGTGATCCTATTGCACTGTAAAGGTTACCATCTGAAATCTTTCCTCCCCTAAGCCCTTCTGCATCCCACTCTTGGTCTCTGCTCACAGTGAAAGTTACTTCAAATTTCTAAAGAGAAAGAAGTTTCAGCAGTTTTTTAACCTGAAAGGCAATAATAATAATAATAATAAAAATAATAATATAAGACACTTGTCTTTCCTGTTTTATCAGATACCAGCAGGGGCTGGAGGTTTAAGAGCTGTCCCTGTTCAGAACTCCAAGCCAGGAGATACACCTATGCTTCTAGAGGATAAAAGCAGTTTTACTTTGAGTGAGTTCAGAGCACTCAAGGGTTCTTGGCTGCACCTGTACAGTGCATGCTTTTCTCCACATTCCCCAAGCACATACATAAGAGCCAAAGAGCCTGTGCATGATAGCTACATTAGTGTCTTTCTCAGCTTCCCTTTATCATTTGTGCGAGGGGTAAAAAGCAGCACCTCACTGCTAAGAGCAGGGACTTCATTTCAAGCCCATGGCCTCAACTACTTTTGCAGCTAGGTGAGATGAGTGCATCTCTCATCCACCTAATGCATGGCAGCAATAGCACAACAGCAGCTATTCTTAGAGCTTTCCCCAGTATTCCCAGCAAGATTTCTATGACAGCCCTCACCTTTGAATCTGTTATATTTCAGACCTAATTGTTCAACCTGAAGCTTCTCCGGGACTGTGAAATTCCACACCCATCAGACAAACTCACTTCCTTTAACCTCCCCATGCCTTGCAACCAATAACTACAACTTACACTTCTACCATTTTCTTTTCCTTGCAAGTTTCTTGAGGATTTACTCTGCCCTTTCTTCCCACCCCCAGTGATGCTTGGAGACAAATTTTGCTTCTTACCCCATTGGGATCAGATAGCCCACAAGCCATGAAATGAAACATGAGAATCAAGCAGCATATTAAATCCAGATGAGAAATCCTCAGACCAGGAAACAGGAGCCCTAAAGAACTCAGTCACAATGTCATTATGCTTTTTGTGGAGCAAGGTCGCATTTAAGCCTCAGGTGGCAATCAGAGTTAATTGCCAGCCCCTGCATCTCCTTTCTTTTTCACACAAAAGCAATTAATGTCCCGTGGCTTAAAAATACCCAAACAATCCCACTAAGCCTCATCCCCCCACATGGGGGTTGCCCTTAAATAACTTGCTATAAAAATGGTTGGTTACTCAGTTGATAGGGGAGTGAGGACTGGGGTTCAGGCTACAGGGCAGCACTTGATACCCCGGCTCCTGGACTGACAGGGTGCTCCCAGGTGTCATCATGTGGGGTTTATCCATTTGTGATGATTGTCTTATTTTTTACACAATAAGAAATCTGAAGAGGATGTGGGAAACTCTGAGAAATTGCAAAGGCATTTCAAATAGGCCTTGAGGGATCATTTTATATTTTAAGAGGTGTGGGGTATGCATCATTGTAAAGAAACTATCCCTAAGTCCTATTATTACTGGCTGGCTTTTGCTGCATGACTGTCCTGTTCATCTGCCATGGTGTTCATTTTTGGTCTCTGACGTATCATTTACATGTGAAAACTTGGCTGATTGAAACCTGCCTATTTTGTAGGAGGACTAAAGCAGAACATAGATAGTAAATTCCTGCTGACCAAGGAAGATTTCATGTCCAACTTCACGTGGTTTTCATCTGAGACAGTAAGTATAATTACTCGTCTCTGATGAGTCTTTACCTCTGGGGAAAAATACAAACACAAACAGTCCAAGTCTTACTTTTTCCCACTGGGATGAATGGCACCAGATCCTGCCTGATATGACTGTCTGCTTAAAGGCAGCAGCAGAGCACAAGGTGGGTAGGAGTAAAGCAGCTGGCATAGGCAGGGAAGCTATGGTTGTCCACAGCTTGACTTCCTGAACAAGAGCAGCAGCTGAGAAAAGGGATAGTTGTTCTCCAGACTTCTGCCAAAATACTCCTTCACAATTCTCCTGGAAGCTGGCCCAAGGCATGCTTTGGACTCAGCAAAGCCCCTTTTGTTTGTAAACACATGTTCTCTACATTCTGGATTTTTTTTTCAACCTCAGCTACTGTTTGAGAGAAAACATTTCTAGTCAGTGAATCTGTTTCCTAGGTTCTTCCCTAAGATCTAAGAAAAGGGTAGACATTATTGGGTAATATCCCTTAGAAGGGAGAATGTAGGGCAAAATTTTTTTTTGTTTTTAAAAAAAACAAACACAAAACAACTATAGATTTCATTTCAAGCAGTATCATCAGGATGCTGAACATCCAAATAATTTTAAGTGTTCTTTGAAGGGTGTAGTACAGGCAAGGATCATAACTAAGATAATCCAGTCTGCAAAATATTTTTTTCCCCCTTGAGGACAACTCCTGGTACCATGTCATGTATTTCAGCTTCTGTATATGACCACCAGGGAGAGAAAAGTCTTTTTACAAAACTATTGTCATGAATGGAGACCGGCTGTTGTCATTCACTGTCTTTAATGGGCCAACGTCTGTTTTCACTAATCTGGGAAATTAATCCCCAAAGTCTTTTGAAAAAAAAACCCCACAACTACTCACAGGGAAGCTGATGTCCACAGCCATACTGTTTTCTAACTGGAGTCAGACTTTATGCTCTGTCAGCAATCAAGATGTGTTTTCCTGCAAGGCATCCTTGTATGTCAGGTTCAACTCTGCTTGCATGGAGGTCAAAGAGAGGAAGTCTGTTTTCCATTCCACAGCGTGGCTTTTGCCTTTTGTTTTTCAGACGGAGAAAGAGCGGGAACGGGCAGCTGATGGATCTGACAACCCTGCTTTCAGCCACATTGAAATGAATGTTGCAAGCAAATAAAAAAAAAATCAGGGGCATTCATCAAAGGTGTGGGGCCATGTCAGCCCACAAGGAGAGTTTTGTTCATGTAAAGCACTGTTGGCATTCCTCTGTGGGGTCAGTTACCAGTCCTGCTGGGGTCATTGGACAGGCATCTGCTGAGCTTTGTGGCACTTACTCCTGCGTGGCCTTGGCACTAGTAAAGAAAGGAATGAGATCTTTCTTGCACTTCCTCACTCTCTCACTCTGTTTCTTGGTGTCAGGGCTTAAGGCAATGTTTTCGTGTGAAATATTTACCTGATATTCTCAAGCCTTCTGCAAAATATCTGATCTCAATCTCAATTTACTATCACAAAGTAATTTTTTTTATTTGTCAAGAGCACTCTTCCCCCAGATGTGGCTGTTTTTCTGTTTGTTTGTGGTTTTTGTTTTTGGTTGGTTTTTGTTTTTTTTTTTTTTTTTTAAGGCATTGAAAGTACGAAGAGATTTGGGCTATGGGACCTTATCAGATTTCAAGAAACAGCTGGTCTTTTTTTAGGGCAGAAGGTGTATTTAGTGCCATCTGGTTCCTTTGTAGGATCCTGAAAGTGTATTTATTTTGCTGGTTTTTTTGTATGTATTTTTTTTATTGTCACTTGCTCCCTGGTTACCTGCATCTCCTTTGCTGTGCTCGCTGCTGGAAGCTATGAGAGTGCCTCTGAGAGTGTCTCTGGTGATGGGTAGAGGCAAGAGTCTGTAATATCCTTCTCTTCACACCGTCTCCCTCTTCTGCTGCCCTGGTCCACATGAAGGAAATGATGTGTTGGGGCTTTTTATTCAATGCTGTATAGCAGAACCCCAGTAGTCTTCTACTGTGTTCCCAGTGTGCTGGGCTACGACTGCTCTTATACTGGGCTAGGTGTAGTGGGGCAGAGATGTGGATACAAGAAGAGGGAGCTCTGCTGTACTGGACAAGAGGGTCAGGAGGAAGGGCTGCATCTGCAGCTGCCACTGCTGTTACCTGTAGTCCTGTGAGCTGAAACCTCACGTAGCCATTTGTGTTCATGTTGTCACTCTGGGGTTTCATGGTCAAGGTTGGCCCCGATCAGGCAAGAGCACGTTGTGTGTTTTGGCAGGCAGGCCAATGCACAATCCTTTCAGAACAGGGATCACAGAGTGATCATTTAGTGAAGGCTTCGGATGGCTCATCCCCTGACTGAATTGCCAAGAGAAGCACAGACCATTACTCTGTCCTTGTGGTGTGGGAGGGTGAAAACCTCCATTACTTCTAGCTCATTCAGCCTTGTGCTTTGTCTCCCTGACACAGAAATAGATTATTGTGTGCTATGGAATAGTTCTTGAGCCTTGGAATGTTGTAATTTGCACTTACCAGGTACTTTCAGCCCGCGCATTTGAAAAAGGTAAGTGGTGGTATTTCCATGCTGCTGCAGAGTGCTGAAATGATGTGGGCTGGTGTGCCTCCATGTACCTGTACTTTATGGTACAGAGTTAAGTTGTGGACAGAGAAGAGAAGCCAGTAGCAAGCCCTTGACCTGCTGGTATGGCTACAGCCCTTGCAACAAATGTTCCTGAGTGTCACAGGAGGGTGACTGATCCCAGCCTCACTGTGCTGAGATCACTGCACTATAGCTGATACTGCCTTAAAGTATCTGGAATGATCTGTGACTTCCACCTGTCTCATTTGTGAAGACTGATCCTCCCAGCTACCACAGTTAAGAAAAAATGTAGCATCAGTGTGTTTTGGTTTTTTTTTCTCAGTGCTTTGAATTCAAGTAGTTGTTTAAAACAGAAAACATGTAAATGACCAACTTACTGCCTGAAGTCACTGTCTGGGCTCTGACAAGTCATTTAATTGTAGTATGAAGTGCAAGTTTAGGCCTAGCATTAGCTATTGGACCACAGTCACAATGTCAAGATGGGTTTTCAGTGGGGAGAGCATTTTGCTGTAAGAGGTTTAGAGACAAACATTCTTAAGCTTTCCAGATGACCCTGGCATCTTCCCCATTTCTTGCTATCTAACTTCCCATGTTTGCTGCAGAACAAGAAAGTGACTCTGCTTTACTTTTTTCTATATGCTTCTGTTTTTAAACAGCATCACAAAGCAATTGATTTTTAACAATCTTTTCTCTGGGATTATATGCTGTCCTCTGCTAGTTGCACTCTCAGCCAAGGCCTTGTTTCTGTAAAAGCAGCAAAATAATTCTTGGTGTCTCCATCACTCTCCTGCACCACTGATCCTTCATATCTCCTGGGTAAAAGCTCCTGTGATAAATGCAGGATGCTCAAAGCCAAGTAATTCCACGGGAGTGGGTGCACCCCACACTGTCCAAATTGCATCCAGCATCTGGCAGAGTCAGGAGACAAGTAAAAAAAAACAAAGAAAAAAAAACCCCAAGAACTAAACCCGCAACAGGAATGTTATTTAACTATGTGAATACACAAAGAATCCAGAGAAAGTAATGATGGATTTTGGCCTTTCTTTTGGTCTGCATTTCAGTTTGCTTCCGCATGACTGGTCTGTTTGCCTTCTGAGCAAATAAGATAAATAGGAAATAACTCATGAATGCCAAGCAGCAAATATTTCATATGCATAATTTATTTTAAAGTTTATTGCATCACATTATACAAGCATTAAACATGGCTTTATGTTGATGATTTTTTCTTTTTAAAGTGTGAAAACTTGACATTCTTCTCCATAGGATTTTTCTATTTACAAATAGACAATCTCTCTATATACTTTATATATATTATATATATGGTAAATAACATAACTCCTCTCAGATTTAAAAAGAAAAAAAAGAACTGATTTGTAAACAGGGTTTCAGTTGCAGTATTTGGTGGCTTGAATGTTGGTGATATTCTATACCTAGGATTTTCCTTTTGTCCAAGTATCCAGGTTGTTAATTTACATTTTTCATTCTAAGATCTGTAAAACCAACATGGGACATAATGCAAAAAAGGTAGCAAACAGGCTGAAAAACAGTCCCAATATACAATTTTTTTCCTTGGTTTTAAAAACTGGTCTGCAAATGCTCATGAAGTACATGCTTGCTGTCAAGAGTAGTCAAGGAGATCAATCCTATGCTGATTGCAAGATGATTTCACAGTTAATCCTTGTGTGTGCTGTCCTGCTTGCTATGTAACATGTCTGTGGCATGCAATGAGGTTTCATTTTTTTCTCATTCCCTTGAAGGTAGTGCTCTTGTGGAGCTGGAATAAGTAAACAACATATAGGATGGTCACCTGGAGGTTTAAACAAAACCCATCATCAGATCAGAAAGAAGGGAATGGCATGAATTTGTTATCTAGAGAACACTGAGATTCCATTTATTATTAGGATATTGTTTGTATCACACTTTTTGCTAATTAATAAACAAAAAGGGGTCAGTCTTTCCTGAGTGTTCTGCTATACAGCTCTGAAGGACTCAGGGAAATCTTTTCTGCAGACCAGCAGCACGGAAATCTCAGTGGGTTTACTGGGCAACATTAAGCAACCCTGAAGGATCCAAGAGGAAGGTCAGAGCCCCTTCCAGCATCACACTTAGCCCAAGCTTAGTGAGCAGCCAATTTATGTTCTCACTTAGAGCAGAACAGGACACAACTTCTAGCAATGTATTGTCATGAAAACTCATCCTAATGCAGCTAAGTTGAAAACTAGTCTTGCAAGCAATTATTACCTGTAGTATTTCTGCTGTACTTCATTTGTTTTGGCACATTATATTGTGGTGGTTCGTCTGGAGTTGAAGACAGTTTATATTTTAGTAGGCTTGAGCTCAGTTTTGGGAAGTTACTGAGCTCTACATTCACAAAGTGGTATCTTGCTGCAGGAGTTTGCACAGGTTCACACTCATGGGTGACACTGGTTTTATGTGTGACTCACATCACACTTTACTACTTGGCCAAGAGTGTCTCAGCTCTTGTCATCTGTTCTTTTAAATATTAAACAGAGGGTATGGAAACAGATCCAATTGCTCATGTGGATTTGGTCTGAATGTGATTTTTGCCCAGCCATCCTGCCCATGAGAGCCCAGGCTGCAGGTGCAGTATGCACCCATAGGTGGGGGGTAGTAAATACAAACCCTTCTGTCATGTGGTTATTGCCTAATCCTCACCCCCTGTTTGCAGATGCAGAAATCATGGAATCATAGAATTTTCAGGGCTGGAATGGACCTTTAAGATCATCTGCTTCCAACACCCCTGTTTTTCCGCTGCCCACATGGGATGTGTCCACAGCTGCTGTAAGCTGAAGAGAAACAAGTTCACTTCCTCATTAGGCAGGAATTCATCCCATAGCCATTTGTCAAGTTCCCCACTCATTTTTGCACCAGATCAACAGAGAACAGATTAATTCTGAAATTCCTTTGGTGCTTATGTTGCCTCATGGGTCCCTCAGACCTGGGCCAGGAACGCCCGATAAATGGGAGCTGTTGTGCCATTTATATTTTCCATGTAGGATGATGGGTCTCTACTGGAGAAGTTCTTTGCGGCAAATAGGCTGGCACTGGCTACAGAGATGTGGGTGCATGCATTTTCTTCCACCCCTCTCCTTCTTCTAGCCATACTACCTTACATTAAAACCTTTCCCCCCAAGCCTCCATGGAAATAGCACAGTTCTCCCCTGCAGTGGAAAGAATATATTTAATTTGACAATATGTGGTCCTAGTGCAAGTGGTCCTGCTGCCTTGTGGAGCTTGAGGCATTGGTCCATAAGGTCTCGCACTGTGTTGCCTTTCCAGAAGAGCAAGAAGAATCTGAAGAAAGAAGCTGCTGAATTTTCCTTCCTCTTAAATATCTTCAAACTAACAAGGTCACAATTCCTTAACATGTCTGAGAAAACCAATTTTTATGGAGATCTAGGTCTTTGGAAAAAGGGCTGGGTGAACTGCTATGCTCTAGGATTTTGTATCTATCTTCACCAGGACACAGGCTTGCTTCCGTTTGGCTTGGTAGTCTTGGTGATTGAACTTCCTTCTTCATGTTGTGGCTTCATATTCTGCAAGAACTGCAGTGCTATCACTTTGAGGAAAGGGCTGGGAAAGCTTTAAAAACACCCAGCATTTTGATTCTTGTGTCTGCACCCAACCTTCTGCAGTCTTCAGGCCTACAGTACTGTTTCGGGTAAATAATCTGAGAAGTGTTTTTATTTCTTAAAGAATTTGCAAAAGGATAGATACAGTGGCCTGTTCCACACAAATTTAATTCTGCAGCCCCTGTAGAATTGATCTGCATGAAGAATTTCGAAGTATTTCACAAAACTTACTGTTGTTCTATTTTCCACCTCCACTCCCTCGTAGATAATGGATGAACAAAGAAAATGTTGTAAGTAAAGAGATTCTGGATGAGTCTGTTCTTTTTGTTCTTTGCTCTGTGCTGAATGGAGCTTTTTGTTGGGTTTTTTTTTGGGGGGGAGGTTGGGTGTTTGGTTTTGGTTTTTTTTTTGTTTTACTTGTGCAGATAGGTCTTTATGACACTGTCTGTCTTCTGTTACATGTATCACACACCCTAATTCCTGACAAGGCTTCAATATTACCTTGCAATACAAATACACAGGCAGCTCTGGGCAAGATGCCCTAGTCTGATTTGTTTCCTTCAGAGACCAGACAGTCCTATAGCTGAAAAGGCACTGTTCAAATCTTAAAAACATGTTACCAACTTTTCACAGTATCATTTCCAAATAAATGACCTCTGGCCACATTTAGCCGCTTGTCTGCCTTGACCTCGTCAGCACTTCTGCACGTCTAAATATTTCAGCAGTGTTAGATCAGTCCACGAGACCTGTGATCAAGTGTCTCCCCCTAAAAAATGCTTCGGTACTGTTGCAGTTATGGAATTGGTCCACACGTGTGACCTTAACTCGTGGTAAATGCAAGCTAGCAGCTTAGTGCACTGTTGAAGGCAACACTGCCATGCATGTGCTGGGGATGGTGGCCACACACATGGACAAACACCACCCCGGTGCTAATGCGCAGTCACTGGGTATGAAGTAGCAACTTGGTCTGGAGAATGAGCTGTAAGATTGCTGAGTTCTGTAAAGCACTGTATGACATACAACTGCTTTGAAGTTCAGGGCCCTGAATTTAAGTCAGGGCCTAGGAGCTTCCTGGAAAGAGTGCAGCCACTTAAGCATTGGCCTGATCTGCTCATGCTGACGTTAGCTCCGGAGAAGACTAAGCCTTGCGAGACCTCTAATTTCAAAAGGCTTATGGCAATGTGCACCATGTTAAACACGGGCACATATGTGCTAAGACTGTGTCAGACTGACTGACTGTTCCTTTCGCTGCACTCTCCACTGTAGAAAACTAGGGAGTTTTTATAAACAGAATTCCTATCTTCTTTAAAGCAGTTTCTTCCTCACCCCATCATGGCCACTCATTGTGATAAGATTTTCCGTTCTTCTTCCTTTCCTTCCGCTCTTTCTGCAGACGTTCCAGCTCAGCTTCATACATCATTTCCTGAATCAGGTACTTTTCTCTCCTCATCCGATCTCTCAGATCTTTTGGGAGATCTGGGATTAAGTAGGAAATCAAGTGCTTTATGCAAAAGACAAGGTGCTGTGAAAACAAAACAAAACAAAAAAAGGGATGAAAAATTCAAATCTTAGGAAGAAAACAAGGGCTAAATTCGAAGAAAACAAACCACAATGACTTCTCCCCCACAAAAGCTCCAGCCAAAGTGAGTGGGGTATGGGTTAAGAGTGGGGTATGGGTTAACCTCTACAAAGGTTAAGAGTGGCTGGGTTCAAAAAAGGCCTCAAAATTGTGTGACCTGTGTGTTTAAACATGGCCATGCTTTGTTTTAAAGTTGTTTGGGCAGGGCCTGGTAGTAGTGGACTTCCCTGAAGGAAGAGAAGGACCAGATGGTATAAACCCCTTGCATCAGCATCAGAAGTAGTGAATTACCTATGGAAAACATAAAATTTTTTTTCTAATACTGTCTCTCATCCAAAGCGATATTCCCATTTACTAAACATCACAATGAAATACAGAGTAGCTGATCCTTTGTCCCTCATATTTTAGACATGTCACAAGAAAGCTTGAGTGTTACGGGGAGGATTGCTTGAGTGTCCTTCTTTGTTTCATTGAAGATGCTCTTTGGACACTTACTCCACTTGAGCGGAGGAGCAGAGAAACAGAAAAATCCTCCATCTCAGAAAGGACACTCATTGTACATTGGAGAAGCAAAGGTATTCTTCTCCAGTCAGAACCTTATATTTGAAAAACACCAAAAAGAAAATCTAACATATTTTCCTGTGTATTCTTCCCTCATAAGGAATAAATGCACAGTACTTTAATTTGTTTTCTTTGCCAAACCTAAAAAGCCCCCAGATCTTCTTTGTCAGCTTAGCCTGGGTAAATAATTCCTTTTGCAGTTGCAGGAAATGCAGATGTTTGGTTTTAAGGCCAAGATAGCCAAAATAAACCCACCCACAGTGTCAAAAATCTGTCTGAGTGTAGGTAGTTACTAATTTATAAATCCTCCCCCTTGTTTCAAATCACTTCTCTCTTAGCACTATTTTTTACTGGAACTATTGTACACCCATTAGTGTTTTCCAACGAGGAAGATAGTCATGGTTTCTGCTGCAATTATGTGTTTGGTTTCATAGATAAGAGAGCAATTAGCAGTGCCAACAAACAGTGGCTCCTCTTGAGGGAGACAGCTATGAGCCAGCCTATGGCTTTGGTTAGGGCAGAATAAAGTAAAATCTCTTGTGCAAGTATTGGGCAGACAGCAAAAGCTATTCCACATCAGGTCACAAATTTGCCTGGGCACTGAGACCTGAGCAGGGCTAATTTTTCTTCCTCAGTTAACTTTGTCCTTATGCCATGCTGCCTTTATGCCAAGGCATATGTATGAAGAAGCCAGGCTCTCTTCCATCTTAGAACTCCTTAGGCTGTCCTGCCAAGGCTGTTCTTGTACTTCTATTTGGGGATAGGCACCCTGGCTCTCAGTGCCAACAGCTCAAGAAACAAAGAAGAGGTCAAGGCCATCAAGCCTCTGTCAAATCTTTCTTTCCCTTAACTTTTCCCCCAGTTCCATTAGAACCAACCAGCAGAGATCATGGAAGAGCAGAACCCACCAGAACCAACCTCTAATGAATTAGTCCAGTGTACAGAAAAGAGAAAACCAACCTGCAGTGCCATAAACTCCCTTCATCAGGGAAAGGCTGTAAATGACAATGAGGGGCAATTCACTGCAGATCTCAGGTATCTGCTGAGCTCCTGAGATATCCGTACACAAGAAAAAAAATCTAACAAATGTTTCCCCTTCACCTTTCAACTAATTCAAATGCTTCTGTTCTGTGGTCTAAAGAGGTGCTTCAAAAGCTCAGCTCAAAATAAATTTACACAGTGCTGTGAATTAGAAAGGTGAGAGTTATGCCAATAATTTATGGTGAGTACAACTTCCATATATGTGTTGGATGCCCTGTTGCTATGATTTCAGAGCAGTGGATTGAGTAAAGAATTTTTTGAAATAATTTTTTCTCTCCTCAGCTTCTTCACAGTATAAAAGGCATTTCAAACTGCTCATGCTGGAGAGATGCTGAGCCCTTGGTTTCTGGCAGTGATATTCAGGCACCTAAAGTTCAGGTGTTAAGAGCTCATTTTGTTTTGTAAATTATCTCATCCTATTTATCTACCCTCCTGTTTCTCATTTTCAAAATCAGCATGGGAATACCAGTCATGTGAAGCTGGTATTATCTTCTCTGGTTTGTCTTAAAGATTTCTGAGATAGTGATAGTAAGTGCTAATATTATGAACACTGACAAATGTACGGAATCCTTCTCATTGTCATCATCTTTGTGATGCTAATCATTCTGGGGGAATTAACAGTAATAAAAAATAGAGAAAAAAGCTAGATGTGGAAATACTGTCATTTAAACTAGCTTGATTTTTCACTTGTTTAGATTTCATGTTTTCATGTTCCTTCAGCCCTTCCTCACAAACTGGTCAGCCTACCAAGGGATACAAATGGCAAAATGTGGAAAATAAATAAAAGCTCCATCTATTTCCCATCTTCGCAAGTCACTGTCATAGTTTTCCAAGTGCTGCATTCCCCTTTTTGTTAGGACCTGTGACTGTTCAGAAAAGAGATGGGAGTATACAAAGCAAAATACCAACAGCAGAAATTAACCCGAAAACCTCAACAGCTGCCAGCATGGATCACCTCAATGAAAAAGCATCAAGGGGAAGTATGTTTCATTTTGCTGGTTTTGTTTTGCCAGCTGAATGGTCACTGACCTCAAACACAATAATGAATGCCAGGCGTGCAGCCAGGACGTGCCAGAACTGCAGGGTGTAACCATAGGGCTCCGGGGAGTCAGGGGGGTCTCGGTAGTCCCGGTACCTGAAAGAGAAGTGGAGTACAGTTGTCAGCAAGCTCCTGCCCTGCTGCCTGGGGGTAAGGCAAAACCAAAACCCGACTGCTCTTGATCATGGCATTTTTAGGGCTGAAATTATCTCAATTCAGACAGTGCAAGTTACGCCAGCACTCCTTGCTTCTTAGGCTGGGCCTATGCTAGTCTTATTTCAGACGAGGTGCATGTTTTCGAAGTAAGTATCCTGATCACCTCCACTTGCCACGCTTTGGTTCACCTAAATGTGTTTACTTTTGAGATGAAATGTAACAGTAAGATGAACTCCAGAAGTGCCCTTCACGCTCCAGGTGCTGATGGAAAATCAATGAAGGACCAGGCCTGTGATGAATTGAAACTGCTGAAGCAAATACACTCAGCACCTGCAGTTTTCAGCACCCTACAGCTTCCCCCTTGGCAGTGCAACATGTGCCTTGCGGGGTGGGATGCTCTGCTCTTTTGAGGGCCAATTTCTTTTTAATTTTAAAACCATAAGTGTCCCCAATTTTTTCAGCCTGGAAGCCCTCCCAGTATTCATGTTAAACTGCCTCATGGGCTCCATCTGGCCCTTGGTCAATTAGTTGGCCAATCCCTGGTGTAAAGCCTTTATTCTGACTTCAGTGGAGCCAGAGCTGCACCTCTTGCTGTACCAACAGGGCAAGGGATGTATAAGAAAGGGATTTAGCGTCTTGTTTCACAGAATGATTCTTTAAAGACTTCAGGTCTCAGTACCATAACTAGAGATATCTATTGGCATAGCTGGATCCAGGAGGACTCAAAAATTACATTAACGAATCATAAATATGTTTAAGCCACACACTGGGGAGTCCATTTCTAGTAGCAGTATGTTAATTCCAAAATATTGTTGCAGAAACTTAATAGAAAAGTAGTGTAAACATTTTTTCTCCTTAATCTGCTTCCTGGATGGGACAGAAAGCTTGTCATAAAAATGATTGATAATACTACAGTAAATAATACACTTCAGCTTGACCTCTAAGTTGGTATTAAACAACTAAAGAAAACTGAGATGAGCAAAACTAATAAACAGTTATTTCATCTCTATGATAATCTGTGTTTCACACTGAAGATTCATCTTCTCGAAATTGCAGAGGGTGCTATACACAATGAAATAAACTGTGTCTTGACATCCAGCAACAAACCTCTCTTAAAGTGCAGTATCCCTAGTGCAATCCAGTATCCTGAGATGATCTTCTGCAAGAAGCATGCTGACTTCATAGTTCAGAAGGCTTGGGGAAGAGTGGCTGGAAAGTTGCCCAGAGGAAAAAGACCTGAGGGTGTTGGTCGACAGCTGGTTGAATATAAGCCAGCAGTGTGCCCAGGTGTCCAAGAAGGCCAACAGCATCCTGGCTTGTATCTGGAATAGTGTGGCCAGCAGGACCAGGGAAGTAATTATGCCCCTGTACTCAGCATTGCCGAGGCCACATCCTGAGTACTATGTTCTGTTTGGGGCCCCTCACTAAAAGAAGGACATTGAGGTGCTGGACTGTGTCCGAAGAAGGACAAGCAAACTGGTGAAGGGTCTAGAGAATAAGTCTTATGCAGAGTGGCTGAAGAAACTGGGGCTGTTTATCCTGGAGAAAAGGAGGCTGAGGGGAGACCTTATTGCTCCCTACAACTACCTGAAAGGAGGTTGTAATGAGGTGGGTGTTGGTCTCTTCTCCCAAGTAACAAGTGAGTGTACAAGAGGAAATATACACCAGTTGCACCAGGGGAGGTTTAGACTGGATATTAAGAAAAATTCCTTCACTGAAAGGGTTATCAGGCACTGGAATAGACTGCCCAGGAATTACCACCATTTGATCAGGTACTTACCTGCAATATTTTAATGGTGAACCAGAGAATTCACTTCCATTTGATGTCGGCTCTGACCGGTTTTCAAAGTCAGACACCAGAAATACTGATAAACTGGCATTAACATAACCCACCATACACCTAGAGGGGAAAAAATCCTGTGGTGAGGACACAGCAAGGTTTTTCCATTAACTGTTGTACCCAGGAGTATGGTCTCTGGGTTTCATGAAACCCACAGTATGATTCTGATGTATATTAATAATTGAAAAGGATGTTGAGGCAATAGAAAATAAATGTTCAAGTGGGTTAGATGGACAATGAAAGTGAAACAATGGTAGATTACCATGGGAATGATGAAGACTGGGACTGGTTGCTTTTGAAAAGCAAAGTCTCCTAAAAGGTGACACAGTAGAGGTAGATAAATTAATTGGTAGCAGTAGGATGATGATCAGAATATTCCCAGTGTTATTCTAAGGGCACTAGCACAAAGGGATATTGAATCAGATGGAAAGGCAATATTCTTAAAACAGCTTTTTACAGAATGTCCAATTAATCAGAGAGATTAGAAAGACCCATTGTGGCTGAGCACTGGGAGGGTCAGGCAGAGTTTGGAGAAGACTGAGCAAAAGAATGTGTGTTGCCTGACAAAGTGCTGCTGGAGTCACCAGAAGGCTTAAAAGTTTGATGCTAACAAAGTTGAGGAGAGACACGGCAAGTTCATTGTGCTTTTCACTCTGCCCCGCTCAAGCACCAGTAAGTCCAGGCACACTGCTCAGCTTGGTGCAGAGTATAAGGCACAATAAGGGTTGGGTTGCTTTTTCCTGTTTGGTTGTTTGGTTTTTTTGTTTGTTTTGGTTTGGTTTTTTGTGTTTGTTTTTTGTGTCGGTTTTGTTGCTGTTTGGGGTTTTTTTTGTTTTGTTTTGTTTGTTTGTTTGTTTTCTTGTTTTGTTTTTAAACTATGGGGTTTACAGTCTTTGAGAAAGTACATTCAAAGCCCATCTGGCTTTGTCTCAAAGATCTCCATACTGATTGAGTTTGGAACTTGATTTATTTACAGTATTTTTCTATTATGACCAGGTGTCATATGGATCTAATACCTGCAGATGTTTTTTCAAAGTGAAAAGCACCTCTGTCATTTAAATTATCCCATAACAGGTGTTTGGATTCCTTAATTTAAGAAAAATCAATATTGCTGTGGGGTTTTGAATAACTTTCTGTTTTTGTAACAGTACTTAACAATATCCAGAATGCTGTCATAAATAGTTTTTATCCAAGCTGGCTCTTTCAAAGGATTACTATCTGTTTTCATCTAGAAATTCACTCAGAAAAGCTGCATAAGTGTGAAACCACTGTACAAGAGGTTTGTGAAAAGATGGTGTGAGCTTCCCCTGTGAGCCAAGCTGCTTCCCCTATGCAGAACTAGTTTCAAAGCCAGTGAGCCATATTTGAATCTTCATAAAATTGAAATCTTTCAGCATCTTGTTTTTTCACTCATAGTGTTCCTGAGAAACTCAGTAGCAAGGGGAGTTGCTGCTGATGCCTCAGTTTTCTAAGAATCTTCATAGTGGCACAAGCAGAGGCACATGCTAAGGAACAAGTGGCACCAGCCCAAACACCTTAACCATGAAGGGACTTTATCTCTGTGAAAATAAATGGAACAATTCACCTAGCACCAACTAAAATGCCAAACTCCTTGCAGGACAGCTCCTGCTGATCAGGAGCTGCTATGCCAGCTGCCTTTCTTCAGTCAGCATGACTGAACAGTACTGACAACAAAATGACAGCAAAAAAATCAGCAACAGAAGAACTCACTCTCTGAAGCAGGTAAGAAAAATCAGTCTGCCATATGTCTAATAGCAGAATGTAAGCTCTCTGTCACTGTGCACTGTTTATCTTGGGTTTCTTTGAACAGTAGAGTCCTTGCTAATCAAGGTGCTAGAAGATCATTTGCAAACTGTGTGCATTTGTTTTCAGCTGGATTCACTGACCTTCCCAAGTCCATCAGCCTGGATTTTACAAGTTGGCGTGCAGCAGCTATATTCACACTTGCTGGTCCCGTGGACATGCTAATATAATCTCAATGATTAACAACACTGAAAGAAAATCCACTTAACAGCTCGGATTCAGTTCACAAATGTCTTCTGAAAGCTTTAGTCTAAGGACTCCAGTTTTAGAAGAAAAACAAAGTATTTTGCTCTGTGAGTAATAGATTTATTAGTTGGGAATTGCTTCCACTTGTTAGACACTACTTTTTTTGAGCAATACCTGTTGAATACTATATAAGGAAAAAAGGCCTAGCGAATAATTTTTAAATGCTCATTAAATCTGTAACTTCTAAGTATCAGCACCACTTCAGAATGAAAAGGGGGCTTTTACCCATGTACACCAGCTGGGAAGGTCACCCAACTTCTGTAACAACCTCTGTACAACCTCTGTAAAAACCCTGTCATGTTTCCCTTGGATTAACATCACAAAATTATAGTGACTCAGCAACCTGTTCTGGGAACACACAAAGCATCGTTATCTGTGGCTGATATCTGTTACCTAAGCACAAGCAGTGCATTTGTTTTTGTGGAATCAGAACATACACAGCTGCAGTGCTGTGTCTGTTGAAGTGGTAAGTGATTTTCATCAGTGTCTGTTTTCCCAAAGAAAAGCTTACTTTTGTCCAGCTTCTCCTTGGCCAGCACATGGTCCATATTTGTAAGCATAAACAAGGCGAGGGATGAAGTCTGATGTCACAGCTATAACAAATGCATTTGTGATAACAGAAAGAATTCCAATGCCTTCCAGGATCCCATACCAGATTCCTGTTCAACAAGGAGAATATGTTAGTTCCAGGAAAAGCAAGAACCAAAGTGCCGGAGATACTGCATGCTATGAAGCATTCAGTTGTCCCCACCACCCAAGTTTTTTATTTTTAATGTAGTTTCTATCCAAGAGTCACTGAGTAAAAAAAAATATATCTTTTCTTACTGAACAGCAGGACCTCAGGGGACCAGAGTTCTGTTCCCACTGGTTAGAAAATTTTTTTATCCTGCAAATAATCTCTAGGAAGATACAAAAGTGCTCACAGATCCCTTGGCTCCACTAAGCCACGTAACCACGTGGGCAGTTTTGAGGAGCATGGAAAGCCTCCCTGTTTATGATGATATCTATCCAGCCTTTGGGGAGGGGCTGCTAGAGCAGTCGTGATTATATGCAATCCATGATCTGCCTGTCACAGGGGCCTTGTGTGTAACTCATGCACACACCTGGTCATCCTCTACCTAACAGCATCGTAATCTTCATGGCATGGTAATGCTATATAATGGCACACAGCCCCTAGGCATCACCCAGGCTTTCTGGCCCATCCTCAGCCACCTGACAGATCTTGTGACACAGACACACAGCAACTCTGGTCATGAGGACCATCACTGAGAACTGCAGCAAAACAAGGTCAGATTTACAGAGCAAAGTCTTGCACCTTGGGCAATCCCAAGCACAGTTACAGGCTGGGCAGAGAATGGATTGAGAACAGCCCTGAGGAAAAGGACTTGGGAGTGTTGGTTGATGAGAAGGTCCACGTGAGCCAGCAGTGTGTGTTTGCAACCCAGAAAGCCAACCATATCCTGGGCTGCATCAAAAGAAGTGTGAACCAACAGGTCAAGGGAGGTTATTCTATTCAAACTTAGCAGTGGAATGTGTTCACACTGTGTCTGCCACAAGATAAACCCACAGGTAACAGTGATCGCTTCATTAAAACATCTTGGCTGCTAAGCCACCCAGAAAATCATTAAAAGACATTTTGCAATATAGATTATTAATTGCATAAGTAGACTACTTATTGCATAAATAGACTACTTGAAATTTTTTTGAGCAATCAGTTCGTGCGTTGTTAATTGGGAAGATCTCTGAAAATACCTTAATGTTAATCTCTTACTTGGTTAAAGCTTTGCCTTGAAAATAACACACACATAAAAAGAGCTCACCTATATCTTTGGCTCTTGAAGCTAAAGGTCTTCTCCACTGGGTAACAAATTTGTACGCATCGAGCCGAATTTCAATAATATTGTTAAGTAAGGCTAGAAGTGGTGCCAGTGGAAAAGCTGCCACAAAAATGGTTGTGAAACCAAACTGAAGAACTAGGAAAATGAAAGATGACAATATAATTGTTATAATCTAATGCCAAGGCTGAAGATACCAAACAATAGATACGTATAAACATATATAAATACACAAACACTTCTCCATAAGCTTTACAGTTGTACACCAACTTCTTGCCAGAAGTTCAGAGCAAGGATGACAAGAACAAATGCATACCTGTCCCTGGCATGGACAGCAACATCTAGATTTTGTAATTTATAGTGAAATTTGGAGGTGGATAAACTGCTTTTAGAAAGAGATATTTTTACTCCATCATCAATTAGGATCTATCAATACCTGCAAAGATTAAGGCTGAATACATTCCTTTTTTATACTACAGATGGCCAGAAGATTGAAATTTTGTGTAAGTTTCTGAAGATAGGTTTTCAGACTGCCAAGTATCCCATTAATTTGAGAGTAACCGTTTTGAGGAGCAAATGAAAAAAAAATCATGACATATCAGTTCAGTCACATAGGGGAAAAGTTTTTGTTCTTTAACATTTCTTTGAGCAGTTATCTTCCTCTCCCTTCTGGATAGAGCAATGCCTTTTGGCAGCAAGCAGCTTGGTAAATGTGAAGTAGTAACTGATGGTGAATTTTACACATAAACAAGCATGGAGATCTGCACCACACATTTACAAAATTAAAGCTCAAGAGAATTTCCTTTAGTAAATAACAGCAAAGTTCTTCAGAAATGTATGCAGTTGGACAGGTGGGCTCTGTTTGGAAAAATCACTTTCCTTACACAAAGTCAGAATGAGAAGTATTTCTTAGATGTGAAGTTAGTAAACCAGTAACAGTATGATTCGCTACATTAATTTGTTTTGGTTCTTACAAACTCATTCCCATTCCTCATCTGACCTGTGAGAATGAAAAACACTTTGCAGCTTCTTCAGATTCCTTCAATATTATTTAAAAGAATACATCAGCCCACATCAATAAAAAAGGGAACATTAAAAAGAGAGAAGAAAGGCCAGTGCCATACTCATTTCTAGGTATTCATCGAAGAGTCCATAAGCATTCATAGGCTGCAAGTTGTAGTCTTTTTCCCACTGTGGGAAGCTTGCTTTTCTCTGTGTGCCATACTCTTGTCGTAGTTTTCTCCTGGTCCACCAGTTTTGAATTAGCCTGCATTTTTAAATAAGTTAAAGAAACAAAGTAAATAATAGTAGTAGTTATTTATTTAAAAAAAATGGAAGTGGCTAAGTGTGCATGACATGCCTTGCAAAATTAATTTCCCAATGTGCAGAAATCAAGTAAATACATGTGGCTTATGACATTGCATAATAGATACGAAAACAGATATGGCTGGTAGGCTGCAATCCAGGTCTAGATGTTAAAATGGTGAAGGGATTTGGACATCTTTTCGTTATTTATTTACCTTCTTTTTCTCTACACAGGATGGCAAATCACTTCAGGGTCTGTTTGTATCACACAGGGTGATATTGTGTACTGTGTGGAGGTAGTGGAGTTCTAATTGAGAAATCAGTAAGTGGAGTGCTAATGCCACTTGGTCCCTTCCTGTGTGTGAGCTGGCATCTCTTTGTGGCCCTATAGTGTGCCAGGTAGCAGTCCCTGGGCTGGGGAGGGGGGAAAAGCAACCTGGAAAGGCCCTGGGAGGGGAAAAGCAACCGTGAATGGTGTCTGCAACCAAACACTCAGAGGAACAAAGGCAGAAAGAAGTGTGTGGCCTCCTGACAACATGTGATGGCTGCCATAAAAGCTATCTCCATCTCAAGAATTGGGGGAGCTACAGGGAGAATATTGTTCCTAAAGAAATGTATTTATAGGGATAACATGGGGGGTGCTGAGCCAGAAGAGAAACAAGTGCTCACATCTGAAATAAACACCTTTGCCTCTCCAGGTTAGGGAGCTGCTCTTGTCTGCCTAACAAAAACATGAGTTAGGTTAGTACAGAGAAAAAAAAAAAAACAACAGAGATTTTCTCTCAAGTTATGGTTGGCCCCTTCATCTCAGCAAGACAGAAGGTGATGACACACCCAAATATTTCAATCCTTTCCCTGACTGCACTTCACTTCTTCACTTCACTTCACAGTGGCTTGGTCTTGTCTGTAAATGGGAGGTAAATGGCCTCTTCATTCAGATAAGGGTTTGGCCAATTGCTTATTTTCTTAAAGCTTAGAGATTATTTTTCATTTCAAGCCACTCATCAAAGAGGCTATAACTTTTCCTGTCTTCCTTAAAGCAGTGTAGGTGCAAGTAAGTGCAGGGCATTGAAATCTAGAGTTTAGAAGTGCAAGAAAAAAATTTGAGGTATGGAACACAAGACAAAAATTGTAAATACAAGACATTACTTAAATAGTTGGGTTTACCAGCCAGTCACTAGCTTGTAAAAAGCCTGAAAATGCTTTTCCTGTGAATGACCATGGTTGTGACTGACGTACTATGGGCCAGCTAAGCACACATCTTTGCAATCCATATCACCCTGTGGGACCTTGTCTCCCCTGTCCTGCCTGTGAGAAAGAGAGAGGGCTGACAACTGCATTTCTGCAAAGGCAGAAAATTGAGGGGTGAAGTGAGTTGGGGACCAGTACACTGAGGCAGAGGCTGTGTAACTTCCTCCTGTGCGAGAGGGGAAACCCATAACCAGTTTAACTAAATATCTAAGACTCCTTGTAAAAGTCAGAGATGTCATTTTCTGATTTATGTGAGAGTAAAATGTCAGCAGTGTGATGTATTGTGGGTTTGATATGGATGTATAGTCTTCTCCACTAAAAACATCAGCTTGAAATTGCTATTTCCTACCTCCAAATGAAGCAGTAATTTATATTTTGTTTCTTAGATATTGCAAATGTACCTATGCAGGAGAGGAGAATTTCAGAGGTGTGGAGGTGGTGTTTGTATCAAGCAGAAGCACCACACTGACATGCCAGTATTTGTATTAAAAATGTTGCCACAAAACAATCAATGCTCTAGCACACGCCCTAGGGCCTCTAGTTGATGTCTTTGAAACCTTTTAAACTCAGGCATAAATTTTGGAAGACTAGCCAATGACACATCTCTCAGTGAGAAATATGACAGCAGGCATTTCTGTCACCAAGGAACACCCAGTGCCATTTCTGACTTGTCCTGCCTGTCTCTGCAGCCCCTGAGCTGCCTGCACCAGAGCTGGCCAGCCATTCTGAAATGTTATGAAAAAACACCAAAAGAGATTGCTGATGCTTCTCTCTTAGGTCTGCCTTATGGGGAAATATTTTTTGCTATTAGCTGTGGCATGCAGCAGTGCTGCCTTGCATGTCTCTCGGCAGGCAGTAGCCAGAACACCAGTGCAGGTGCAGTAATGTTCTACTGGAGACTATAGAATTGCCTCCAAATCCTCTGGCTATCCATATGGTTTTGGCTGCAATGGATGCTCTTAGCAGAAATGATTGTGGATGTTTCTCACAGAAAGGAAATGCACTTGCCTGTGGCATTTCAGGGTAGAAGGTGAACTGAAAGGTCTGGAGAGCAAATAAGATGCTGAAGCATCTTACATTGTTGTGACTGTGTGTTAGATGTTGTGATTTTTGTTGTGACTCTAAGTGAAGAGCCTGACTTCACCTGAATCAGTTTATTCCTATATAAATCACTTTCTCTTAAATATTGTCCTCCCGTCTCCTTCAGTCACCTTCTTTAATCCCCTCCTGTGCTCTTTATTAGGTTTCAAAATCCCTATTAATAGGTAGCAGAAAGATCTAATGAAAATTGACAAAAAGAGGCAGTGAGTGGAAAGAGAAGGAATCAATACTGCTGCTGCTGTTCCCTCCTCCTCACCCTAGCTAATTCCTCCAGCTCTAACAGCTGCAAAATCCTGGCAAGCAGCGCTGGGCACAAACCTGGGGAGACGAAGCTGTGAGTACCTTGATTGCCAATTACTCTGTGCATTTCAATCATTTACTCTGTGCTCATTAGAGCTAGATGTGATCAGCACTGAGGCTGCCTGAGATCACTTCTGCAGGCAGCATCTTTCTTTCTGCAGCTCAGGGACCCAGCTCTGCACTGAGCTCTGCTGGGGATCCTGCAGCCAAGCGAATCCCTCTGAACTTTGCAAGGGCAAACTTTCTGACAGTGTCAGCTTTCTTACATTTTCACACTTGCTAATTTCCCCTGATGACCTGCCACACTCTCTCTAGCATCAACCATCTGTATTAATCATATTAGACATGCTTATTAAATATTAATCAATAAGAAATTAATCAATAAGAAATGAATAATTGTCAACCTTTTTAGATAGGTCACAGCTTCATAATGTGCTGAAGATCACTAGGGAACTTGCCTATATACCAGTCAGTACATTTTTCTATCTCTGAGAGTGTATATGCCAGCAGTGCATTTTTTCCAGCTCATACCTGCCCTATTGGGTATCTTTTATCACCCAACAAGGTGATATCTAAATTAGAACTTACTAGCATAGCTAAAAAATGATACCTATAATATTTCCTGTGTAAGGAATACAGCAGTCCTGCAGATATTTTTAAGGCGTTTTAAAACAGGGAATACAATTTAATGAAATCAAGTACATCCCATATATTATTTATTTGTCAATCTTTATAGTAGACTTTCATTTTTAAAAACTATGTTCAATGCAAAAAAGCCCCCAAACACTATCTATTTCTATACATCTGAAGAACTATATTAAGAGTTTTGTATCCTAGGGAGGATTTTCTATCATAATGACCCTAACTGTTTCCTGCTTTTAACTAGTTTTAAGGAAAGCATAACCTTAGTATTTTTATGTGACCTAGGAAAGCACAGGCATTATGTTTACTTACGGGTAGCCCAGTTCCATAAAGTTATTCCAAGTCTGCTTTAGCACCATTATAATACCCATTTGCATACAGAGATCAATAAGGCATCCACTAGGGTGGCACTACAGAAAAAAAGAAACGGAAGGTTTGATGTCAAACAGAGATTTGATGTCAAGTTTTTAGGCATTTCTTAAAGACTACAACTGGATGTTAGATAATTGACTCAGGGTAAATTAAAAGCCATTCTCTCAAATCTTTGTAAAAAATGTAAGCTCTTGAGAGCATATGACACTGTATAATACAGTGAGACTTTTAAACCCATAATCTAATTCTCTGCAGAGGTCGGAATCAGTTGAAAACAATGCAGTTTTCCCATTAGTGATGCTAATATGTTGTGCAGCTCTGGGTGGGGCAGAGGCAAAGGCTAACACATTTCTTCAAATGATTTCAGTATTTTTTTGGAGATGGTGACTGTGCCCCAAGTCAAAGCATGAAGATAAAATTCCCCCTGTCTGCACAGGCAGTTTATGCCTAAATGAAAGACTTAATATTGTTTATTGATTACTATTTAATCTATATGCTGAGTGAACTCTGCAAAGCCTATAGTCTTACTGAAAAACTAAACTGTTTAACTGTTGAACAACAGTTCTCAGTGTCCCTTGCTGGGTGCTTGCTTGCCTTAGCAATGGCTCCAGACCCTGATAAATTGGTGCTGCTTTTAGGAGAGATGGTCAGCCAGCACAAATGTAAGTAATCCCACACTTTTTCAACTAGTATTCAAAGAAACAGAAAAGGGCCAAAAATTTTCTGCCTTCAAACAACAGTTTGTAGAAATGATTTTGAAGATCCAAACAGTGGCAGTCCAAGGTGCATCATTAGATCCTCGTACTACGGCTAAACCAAACAGATCACTGTCATTGAACTGATGGCATTTAACTTTAGAGAGAAAAAGAAATAACATTAGTTATGACCTGCAACAAAATGTGATATGAATTTCTTGTATGTATTTTGCTATACAGTGCTCAGAACCATGGTCATTGCTGATGTTTCTATTGACCTCATTCAATTTCTCCTTAGATTAACAGTGTGGCTGATAATAGTAATATTTTTTTTTAATTAACTTTTCTAGCATATTCATAAATCATAATTTTTCTGGTTTTAGGAATCAGTTGCATGAGCCAATATAACATCAGAGAGACAGCTATAGTGTTAATGAAGTACTAATGCACTTTGTACATTGTAGTCTGAATATGCCCACGGACACTGGACCTGACTATATCGTATTATTAAATGTCTTATACTTGGCTTCATCCAACAGGTGAAGAGAGGGCTATTGGAGAAGGAATATCTGAGTACTATATTATTCAACATTATGTTTCTAATAAGATCTACCATGGCTATTGTCAATAAAGTTGAGACTTTCTTTTATTAGACAATTATTTTCTTATTAGACTTCTTTTTTCTTTCTTATTTATTTATTTATTTATTTATTCTCTCTAAGAAATTCAAAATAGTAGGGACTACTAATAGCAGCTTCCACCAGCAATTGTCCCAGACCTTGCTGCTACATTTCCCTGGTTCTTTCTTTCTCCCATCTCTGCTCCTAAAAGTGAGGTTCTTCCACTGCTCTCTGAAGCCTCTGAGAGATGAGTCAGCCCAGTAACTCATCAGAAAATTAATTTGTCCAGAAAAAGGAAGAGTTTCCTGCTGATACAGGGAATTGAATAGGCTCCTGTCAGGGTTGGACAAGCCAGAGCCAGTTCAGCGGAAGAGGAATGAGAAAATTTCTGGTGGAAGACAAATAAAGAGCAGAACTGTACTCTTCTGACAGCAGCAAATTGTTAGGTCAGTTTGGCCCTCCTTAGATTTTGAGGAGATGTTCAGTGACTTTGTCTGCCCATGTGTCAAAGCTCATTTCCTTGAGTGTACAGAATTCACTATTTCAGAATTAGAATGGCTTCTTCAAATTATTCCTTTTTTTTGCTAGTCTTCAGATGACCTCTATTAACCAAAATACTTATATATCTAGAAGTGTTTGTAAATTCATATTGGCAGTGTAAGACCTGCATTTTCCACTTGTCATGTGCTTGTGGAGTTTTTTCTGCTACTCTGCTCTGAAACAGGGAAGAAACCATGGGATGTGAATGTGCAAATAGCAACACTGGAAGCTCCATGGTTCATCCAGAAACCACTGCTGTTCACCTCTAATAATTCTCAAGTGGTTTTTGAGTTCTGAATGTATTGACCAAAAAAATGGGATTGGTTATTTACTGACTTTCAAAGCTAAACTCTTGTTGCTTCCCAAATACATTTGGTTTTATAGACATGAAACATTATGCCAGTAGCTCTCCTAGGAAATTTGTTCAGTTCTTTTGGTCAATTTTCAAGTGCATTTTATGTGTTTGGATTTTTAAGTTGTTATTTTATTATTTTAGCTCCCTGGTAAACGAGGCTAGAAAAGATGAGAAGAAAGGTTTTTTTAGAAGCAAAAAAATTTCAAATGCATGTCCAACTTTAATTAATTTCAAGGATGAAATATTTTCAGCGTAAATATGTGAGAAATGTTTAAACCATGTGATTCTGCCCAGGGAGGTTGTGGAGTCTCCTTCTCTGGAGACATTCAGCACCCATTTGGACACATTCCTATGTGACCCCCTGTAGGTGACCCTGCTCTGGCAGGGGGGTTGGACTCAATCTTTCAAGGTCCTTTCCAACCTCTAACTTTCTGTGATTCTGTGATACCTCTAACCAAATGTGACGCAAGCATGAAAACTGCTAGCATTGGAAAGGACATTTATATCAATATGTAGATACTTTTGTAGCAGATGGTAGCATCAGTAGTGTGGAGTTAGACAGCAACTGAAAACCCAGTAAGACACACAAATACCCAAATAGAGTTATGTGTCTGGCTCTGCTTTCATTTACTGCATCTGTGGGCAGCAGAGAACTCACTTCGAACTCACTCACCTCTTCCAGTCTCCACCGATTTATCAGTCGTAAGTAGGCACCAGGGTGTCCTGTAAATCTTTAGCACAGGAATATACATCAACTATGTTGTGTAAGCAGCCTGTTCACAGTAGAAGAAAGCTCACACTGTTGTTTTAACATAAAGTCATCTTAGCGTGATTGATGTAACTATAAAAGATGTAACACTGTGAAATGTTTTGGGGGATTCCTGGAATAATTTCTGAGAAGTGCCAAGAATATTTTTACTTCCACTTTTACTTCAATACAAAATACTCTGCTGTTGGATAGTCAGCATATGCAGAGAAGAGAGAAAATTTAAATAGAACAGTTCAGGTCAGTTTGGAAAATGGCTTTCAACTTCCATCTCCTTACACCAGAACATGGTCTGTGATGCTTGCCTTTCTATGGAATAATTGTAAATATTAAGTTTGCATTAGGAAAACATAATTTTCTTACTCTTCTCCCATGTTTTCTCACCATGTGATTCCCACAACTTCCCACATGCAAATAATCCATCCTGATGGATTCTTCTACTCAACCCTTCTCTACTTAAAGGGTTCTTCCTTTGCTTTTTAGAGCCTTGCAGAAAGAGACATGCAAATACATATTTATATACGTTTCCTTTTCTGTGGAAAATAAATGATTGCTCATAATTCATTAACAGTTCAAATTATGTAATAGAAGAAGCAAAGTATTAAGGCAGTTGGCTAGATGATTCTTGTAGGTCCCTTTCAATTGAACTATTCCACTCCGTTCTGTTCCATTCTGTTCTATTCTACTCTACCCTACCTGACCCTATCCTGAAAGAAAAAGAGAGTTATTTACTTACTTGTACAAATTACACACATAAAGACACAGTGAAGGGACCTGCATGTACGGTATTGCGGGACACATCAGTTCCCAGCTGTTAAAAATTATTTGAAAGGAAAATGAAACTGCAATCTGTCCATCTTTGCTACTATGGAATATGCATTTTGGAACATATGATGATATGGTTCCATTTTGTTTCATTACAGCCAGTGTTATTCCTTTTCTCTATTTTGTTTCGTACATATAAGGATGCAGATACCAATCCTACCTTCCAAGGAAGAATGCTATATAAAAGGTAGAGCTGTTCAGATTGACAAACTGAAAAAGAAACATTTTCAGAGTGAAGCTGTTCTCCCACTCGGACTCAGTACGAGGCTGCTCTGTGAAGAAAGAGAGCAAAGTTTCAGAGTTTTAATTAGATTAACAATTTCCCTTGGCATAAAGGTTGCACACACCTATCAGAGCTGGCAATATATTTGTAAATTAGCCTGGTGATTTCAAAATATAAGCTGACGGTAGGAATTGTATCCAAAAGCAGCACACAGCAAGTGAGCTTGTAAAGATTTATATCTTCTGATATCTGAATGTATGTATTCCTAGGAGACTGAAAGAAAGTGGTTGAGACAATGTGTATATTGAACATCCCTCCTGAATTCCTGTGCACTTCATAAGTTCAGTCTAATCTTGTTTCCTTTTCTGAAAGCTACCATAATGACATTGCTGGAAAGCACCCACTACAACCTATGTAATTGCCTTTTTGCCAGAGATGTCACATTAAACTGAAGCAAATCCTCCCTGTAATTCTGTTTCATGGATTTTGCCCACCATGCTGGCACCTAAGGACTCTACACAGGTATCCTTATCCCAGGGAGCTCATTAGAGCTCAGAGAAAAAATATTTTGCAACAGTTGAGGTAAGGCAAACAGGAAAGGGGAAGACTTATTCTTTCCTTCAGGTAGGCCTTTAAACTCTGTCTAAAGAGATATCCAGACAAAAGTTAACAAAACAACTTCTATGCCAATAGACCAGTACTGTGTCCTGTAATGCCCTTCCAGTTGGCAGGAGGCTATTATTAAGCCTATAACCATAACTCTTGCTATGAACAAGAGTAATCAGAAGAGAAGTGAAAGTACTAATAGTGATTCTGAATATCACAGTGGTAGTACTCATATCCTACTTCCAAAAATGCCTCCAGTAAAGTACTGGAAGTACAGAAACAACAATGACAAACTAGATTCTCTTTAATTACAGTTGCCCTAAATAAATAATAGATTTATCCACAAAAATAGATCAATCAACAAAAATAGATTTATCAGCAAAACCACAAAGCAGACCATAAATTAACTACTGTATTAGTGATTTGAAAAGGCCTGTTAAAAACCCAAGTTTGTGTTTGTGCTAGTACATACATATTCAGCTAAGCAGAAAGAAATAAAACATTTTGGGTGGGTTTTTTTAGGTGCCAGTCTGAGGGAAGGAGTAGTTTGACTTTAACAAGGTTGCTGCAGCTGAAGCTTTGCTCAGATGCCCAGAAGAGACAGTGGCAATGCCCTGGAGGAGCACCTCTGGAAAAGGTCGTGTAAAGGCTGAAGAAGGACATCCTGAGCATAGCTTTGCTGCCAATACCACTGTGAGCTTATTACACTGATAAAGATCAGTCAAACCAAATCAGCAGTTTAGACCTTCAGAGTAAAAAAAACACAAAAATAGTCAGAACACTGTCAGAACAGCTTGACTTGCTGAGTTTTCATATGAGTGCTCTCCACACAGGCTACAAGAAGCAGACCTACCTTGATGATAACCTGGCAGAAATTAATCAAGCTCCAAGGTCTCTAGACCATAAATCATTGTCCCCAGGGTGTCACAGGGAATAAAAGGGCAAATCACATCCTTGAAAGTTGTATTTCTCAACCGTAACTAGCAGGTATCTTTTACATGGATACAAAATGGCAAATGTATTTTTAAATTACAGCATACAAATGAGGGCTTTCAGTCTAACAAGAAGCAACAGAATAAAATGTTCTTTGAATAAAATGTGCTTTGAACTGATCACCTATGTCTTCCCAGATGTACAAAAGCCCTGACACTAGTTAAAATCAGCTGTGTTTCCTCTGTACAGCAACAAAATCTGTCCATTTGGTCCAGAATACCTCACTGAACATCATCACTGTACACAGGTATGCATAATGCTCAAAAGAACGGCCTGAAACCCCTTCTACACATGCCACAATATGATTCTCTTGGTAGGCTTTCAGCAAGAGTTTCATTTCATGCTCTTGATGTCAAGAAGCCCTTGCCATCTGCCACAAACTGCTGCAATCTTCTAGGATGAACAGGACCTCCAGACACTCTGCCTCAGCCATGGATATCTGAGTGACAGCCTGCTGCTACCCCAGTGATGGTACATCCTGTCCTTAGAATGCATGTCCTCACTCTAACATAAATATCACCTTCAGGGATGAGCTGAAAAGATGGCAGAAACTGAAAGCACCATTGGAGTTTGAGTGTTGGTAGAGGTGATAAATCACCTTGTTATTTTCCCTGCAGTTTACTGTCCCTCTTAAAGGCTTAAGTTTAATAGTCAATAAACACCTTAGTTTCAAGCTATAAATTTGGCTTCCAGAAGTGAAAACTCCATTTTCCGGTCTTCTCCTGTCCTGGGGGCTGTGGGTGCTCAGTCATTCTGAAAACTCATGCTTTCCCCCCCAGTTTGTTTTAAGTTCTTACAGGGTAAGGTTTTGGAATAGAAACCATCACCCACCTGCCATGGCATCACTACTAATTCAATGGCACTACAGCTTAGTTTATATGCTCCTTTATTGTAAGCTTAACAAAAACATTAATTACTACCTATTACAAATCAGTTAAGATTTTTCATGTTTGTACAGAAAATTTGAATGCTATCACAAGATAGGGACCAAAAATCACTACAATATAATGCAACTTTTTATTTAACATTGCTTACCTAAATTTGTCAAGAATAGAGCAACCTTTTCATACAGCTGTAAGAGAAAAGAAACAGCCTCTTAGATACGTGACCAGCTCAAAGAACTAAGAAGATTAACTGCTCTTATGTGTTAACTCTGACATCCAGATGGTCTCTGTGATGTTCTGATAATAATATTAATAAAACCATATAGTAATAATTCACTAATGATATAATCAAACAAAGAACAGTAATATTTTTATAGCTTATAATTGTCTCTTTACATCCACAACATATGTGGAGGGAAAAAATGCTGTCACTATCCCTGTTTAACATCCATAGTGAAAAATTTCCAGATAGCTTTTCCAAAACCACAAAGCAGAACAGTAGCACAATTGGGTTTTTTCGGAAAAAAAAAAAAAAAAAAAGTCATCCTTATAAGACCATGCTCTGGTATGTTGGGTGTTTTGGGCTTTTTTTTGTTTTGTTTGATATGTTTTTGGTGCTGAAAGGAAAGACACTAGAGAGACAGGGTTGCCTCAGAGAAAGTCTTTAGTAATCCCCCCCCCACCAGACACATTCCTTACTCTGAGTTATTGATATTGTTCTAAGTGGTAATTTCTGCATTTAGCAGATTCCATGCTCTCAAACTCTCTGGGGGACTGCTAACTAATTTAGAGGGTTTTTACAACTGTTATTTGCAAAAGGGTTTGGAACCTACAAAGTACATGGCCACCCACATCATTATTAGTGTAAATTAATACAATGGTTTCCAGTTGCTTTAAAGGAGTCTGGAGCCTGTTTCCACAAAACACTAAATGTCTCATTGATGCCTACAGGGATACAAAGCTCCTCATATTTCAGGCTGAAGTACCAACTTGCTCCTAAAGGGCATACCAGCAATGCTTCTTTTCATTTGCAGTTATCCTTATAAACTCTTGCTTAAACTTAGTTATGTGCAATTTACAGACCAAGTTGCCTTCCTAAGAGCTGAAGTCATCCTAAATTATCTCATCCACATTAACCTTTTCTTGCTTCCAATAGCTTTTTGCCAACTTTGTAGTAAACAGTTTTGTTTCAAGTAATGAAAAAGGTGGTTTCCTCTAGGTTTAAAAGCATTTCTTAAGGGCAACTGTAAAAGTGCTAAATGTCTGTGTGGTTTATATCCTGATTCCAGCAAGGAGAGTGCAATTTTATGCATCTACATTGCTCCGCACAAGAGGGAGTCAAAACTGTAATTTGTTCCTGTTCCAGTAAGGTTGTGTTAGAGATCCTGTCAAAAATGTTTGGATCTAATTATCTGCTACTGATGTTTATCACTGCTAGTCCCAAGAGGCCTTGTTAAGGATCATATTCTGCTCTGTGTACATATTTTCTATGGGTAATATCACTGGAATTAATAGGTTTTATTAACCTAGGTAGAGTTAGGGATTGTTCCCGGGTCAGGCTGCAGGATTATCTGGGAGACACTGTACTTGAAGGTCATTTTGTTTTGTCATAATGGATGCCTCAGTGTATCCTCTCTCAACTCTCAAGAGCACCCTGTCTAGAAATAACCTGTGGTCTAGACCTTCCTCCTGGTGCTTAGAGAGGCTGTCAACTTGTGTCAGGACCAGTGGCTGTTTTCCAGGCTTCCTAACAGTGATTTCCCTGATGTTATATACATCTTGGTTCATTCTGGTTTATTATGAAAAGTGTATCTTTTCACTTGCTTTCCTCCTATTTTTCTCACTTCAAAGTCTGCAGAGGATTCAACTACCTGAATTGCTCCTGGGGAAAAAATATTTCTTTTTTTTCTAAGGAAATCACACTACTGTCCTTCAGTAAACTACATTAATCCATCATGGGAAGTGAAGGATTATGTTCTTAAGTCTGTCTTTTGAAAGGCTCATGCAGTTTCATATTTTGGGGATTTTTTGTTTCCATGAGCTATATCCAGATCTAAAGCTCTGGTGTTCATCGAATGGTACTGAGTACAAGGCTTAAGAAATCCATCTTTGCAGTGCAGAACTCTATTTACTTGATGTATTTTAGGAAGTAAAATGAAGTTTCTCAAAAGGCACCTTCAAGCCATCTTCTGTTATTTTTAAAATTTCTCTAAGCTGAAAAATTCTTGGAGAACCAAACAATTTTTTTTGTGCAGTATTTCTTTGTTGCTGCTTCACTGCATATACAATGACTTACAATGAGAGCTTGGAAATGGATGTTTTACTGATATAGATATATATAGTTTTCTTTTTATTTCTTCTACAATATTGTGTGCTCTAGCTGGATTAAAGAAAACCCCCAAAAGCTGCAGAAAAAAAACCACCATTAAATAAGAGATCACTCAGTACAAATTCAGAGAGATTAACAGCTTCCACTTCTTTCTGCCCTTTCTTAGCCTACAGTTCTACTTTAGGGAAAAGATAGGAATGTCAACAGCTCCTCATAGACTGTTCTAGTCAGCAATGGAGTCTTGCCTACTCCAGAAGGAGAAGTGAATTCCTATAAGAAAGCGTCTTGGGATTTCCAGCTATATAAAAGAAGGTGTGTTAAAATTAATTTTTACAAGATGGAAACACTTGGGTATTGTACAGGAAGGAAAGAAGTCTCCAAGACTTGGAATACTCGAAATATGCAGGCCTGAAATAACATCTTACTTCCCATAGGAACTAAGTCAGCATATCTTCTGGAGCAAAACCTAACATGATTTTGCAGAAGACATTTGCTACTGAGTGGGTAGAGATATTTTGTCCTGCCTCCAGTACCTGGATGGTTTGTAGGTTAATCCCTCTTCCCCCTTAAAATACATTCCTATAATGCCACTTGACAAAAACCTGATAGTAAAAGCCATACATCTCTTGCCAAAAGCAACTAATAGAAGGCACATTGCTATCACAGCAATATAGGTGAGCACCTGCATCTTGATGGAAGGATTAAACTCTTACCTCGTCTAATGTATTCCATACTCTATTACTGTTAACACATAGAAATTCCATTTTTGTCTTTATCCCAAGTCTGGTTCCAAACCAGTTCACAATAACCTGACCTCAGGCAGTCTGTCTGCAATGCACCAGAGCATGTTCCTGGGGTACCCTGGCAAAGGCCATGGGCAGTTCATGGAACAAGTCATGCCTGCTCGAGTCTTGGGATGTTTTCAGGCCAAGGGAATTCTTTTGTGTCTGTATATGCATATCCTCATTTGTAAATTACTGTGAAAACAGAAGCTGGAATAACTGAAACTATTATAAATAAGAATTAAGCCGCTGTATTTAAAAAAGAACATCAAAACACTGATTTAAAAGAGTGTTAGTCAAGTGGACTGAAACCTGCAAACCTATGAAAGAAAAAGGAGGAAAAGGATAAAACAGCAGTACAGACATGTGTCACTATAGTATTTTTTAGAACATTCAGACATACTTTATGCAGTGTTTTAGGTCTGGAATTGTACTTTACATAGATAGCGACTGGTGTATATAAACAATAATACTATAGCTGGTTCAAGAAGACACTCCTTCTGAAAAAAGAACTAAAAGCATTCAGTGGTCTGCAGACTGAGATATCCATTGATCTGATGGCTTGAATATAACTTAGAGTATGATAGTTTAACTCACCACATTCAGTAGCATGATGATGCAAAAGTTGATGCACACCGCAGTCCCTGTAGTTGCAACCTGAGAGTTATTCCTGATTAAAGCCCACTTAAAGGCAGCAAAAGTGCTGACAGTCACAACACGGTAAATAACAATGCCAAAAACAGCAGCAATCACCACACAGATCTATAGGAACAAAAAAAGAAGAGAGAAGAACCTGAAAACTTTCAATTGAGTAGGAGTTACCTCCTGCCTCAAACTCTAAAAACTAAGACAATGTAACAAGAGACTTGAAAAATACATCAATTTTGATTCCAGAAAAAAAGTTTTGATATGGCTATTATTCTTATTGTGAAGTTCTTTCTATTTTCCATAATGCTAAGTAGCTTTGAAATAATATTAAAATTATTTTTAGTATTAAACATTTTCTTGAAAATGTATCTCTTTCTCAGTGTTAATGTGAGAAACAGTGTTGCCAGTTCTGGGAATTAGAAATTTTCCTTATCTGCCTGTTCGGCTCTGTGCAAAGATTACTCTGAAGCAGATGTCTCAGCTTGACAGAGTCATATTTGGGATGGATTTTGTGCTTTGATGGACTTCACACTTACAGGAAAAATGTCTCCATTTGTAGGCACTGCCTCAACAACAACCCTGGCAAACTACCCTAGCAAGCTGTTTCTTGCTGCAGTTCTGGAAAGACTCTATCTAGGGAAAGTAACAAGTTCAATTGCTCTTGTAATTTCTTCTCTGATGAGACTTTTAGCAACTGTGACAGTTGTAATGTGAAAGCCATGCAGCTGAGCCAGGCTGCTAAATCACTTGATGTTCCATATGCAACAGCTGAGCACTAAATGACAACTGTTTTCCTTCCTAACCAATTTATGTCACAGTCTAGCAAGCCACTTAGAGGACAAATAGTTGGGAATTAGCATGGGTGACTCACTTTATAGAAACTCTGATGCAGTACCCATTAGCTACCTTATTAGATAAGGAGAGAAGAGTTTCTTCAGTAGAAAATATATGATTGTTTGCATAAGATAGGTGTATTCCAAGGTTATGCAAAGACAACTTACATCTATCCACTTGAAGTATATCTAAGCTAATTGAAGGGGCAAAATGATTTTGAAAATGACACTGAATGCTAATCAAGCTGTTTTCATGTTTTGTTGATTACTGAATTAGGAGACATAATCCCAGTGCAAATGAAAAAGAAAAGGTAAGTGTGTGTGAATGTAAATGGCTGGTTTGTTATGTTCTCTGCTACCACACTGGCAGCACATAGAAAAATCACAAAGTTACTGAACCAGAGGATTGCTTCTAGGTTCCCTGCATAGCATAGAGGGGAAGAAGGACCACATTTCTTTGTTAGAAGGGAGTTGACAACCTGGTTCAAGCTCTGTTAAAAGCTGCACTGTGAGAATCAATGCTATGAAATTTTGTGAACTGTTCTAACTCAAAATTCTGATAAGCGTGTATCTCCTGTGCTTAAAGTTACAATTTTTAAGGAATAATTTTACCTAAGTAAGGAAAAAAATCAGAGTTTGTCTAACTCATGGTATGAGTTAGAAAAAAATATGTTCAGTGAAAATAATCCTTGTCCTGTTTCAAGGACTGTTATGGGGACAATTTGTGGTGGATGCAATCCAGAGTAAGGCTACTGTCTTCAGTACTTTGAGCAAGATCTGTCACTAGGCTAAGAAGATTAATGATTGGCTTTGCAAAAGGTGGGAAGTGAAAACTGTTCCCTCTTCAAGAAGAAAACGTAGGGTAAATGCAAAATGTTGCGGGTATACCATCAATTCTGAGCAGAGACTGCAGTCCTGAGTAGATCTAAGTGTCTTCAAGGGCCAAGTCACACAGTATGCTGGCTTATCATATTCAGTTTTTCCCTGTGTGTCTCTGTTCATCCATCTGACATACCAGAGCATGGTTCATCTCAATAATGCTCTTGATTTTCTTGTCCAAGATTGCTTTGGACAATTTTGAAGCCATCAGGTTCTTGCAAGCCCTTTGGCCTATTCCCTTCCATCTCATTCAAACACAAAGTTGGTGGGCTAGCTCACCTGCCTGGCTCTCCACAGCTCCTGAAGTTATACACATAAATAATTTTCCAACCTCCAGGGAAAGCCCTAGTACGTTCCATGAGGGTCTGAGTTAATGCCAGCTGTGTTTTCAAGATCAATCCTACCTCCTGTTGACATGTGAATAGCAGTGAATAAAAAAATCCAGTGAAGTTAGAGGTATTTCAGTAGAAATGCATGCAGGTGTCTGTTAGGAGAGATTTTGCTGCTGCATTTAATTTTGCACGTTGGAAGCAGAAGAGGTGTCTAATTTTAAACATCACCTTTTCCATTTCAATTGCACTAGGAACATGAACCCTATTTTCATACCTCCTCAATACACTGAAAAACTAATGAGATACTAACATCATTAAGCATCCTAGGTCCCTTCATTGGATTATCTATAGAGTTCACAAAGAACAGTTGCCTCTTCCATGACATCTTTCCCAGTCTGTGTTGTCTGCATGGGAAAGGCAATGAAATCAGAGAGCTAATTCAGTCAGCTGAAGTTAATGTCTAAATGTGATAGCATCATTATTCCAGTGTCTGTGTCACTACATCTAGCTTTGTATGGATAGCCTTGAAGGAGGGACTTAACTACCTGTGAGACTCAGCAAAGAGTAAACTAGTATAGGACTTCACATAAATTCAGGCTACTTGCTGTGTACAGATTTTCAGCCTGCAGTAAAAATGTTAGAGCTCATTTTACTTTCAAGCTGTCATATCCAGAAGCTCCATACTCCTTCAGCAGAGATAACGTTAGTTTGAATTTTTTCAACTGGTAAATAAATAAAAGCTCTCAAACCATAAAAAATATCCCAGATGCAGAAACAATGAGTCTGCTGCATTTATCTGCAAATGCTTGATAAGGCTCTGGCTTCCCAGATATGGGGTTCATTCGTTCTTTCTTGGAGTACTTGGCTTCAAACTGCGGACGTATTTCCTCCTGAAGGACAGACAGACAGACAGACAGTGTTCACACGCAGCACAGATAGGAAAGATTCTGTAGAAAACTTCAGATCACTGTTACTGGGAATTACATCTTCAAATTCAGCAGCTGACACAGCTACTATAAAAATTAAGGAGGGAAATCAGGTCTCCTTTGTGAGAATTACAATAATTCACTGTAGTCAGGAAACCATATTGGAAATATTTAATAAATTCCCTAATTACCTTCTAATCTAAACAATGATGTAAGCCAAATCATTTTAAGGTTGAAAAGAAAAAAGGGAAAAGGTGGCAGAAAGGAAGAAAAAAAGGAAAAAAGAAAAAAGGAGAAAAAGGGAAAAAAAAAAGGAAAAAAGGAAAAAAATTCTTTTTTAAAAAACCCCTATTGCTGTTTGATAGCTAATTGGTTACCTTCCCATTATCAGCAAAAGTTACTCAGCATTTGAAGAAGTAGCTCTGTCATCTAATATTGCTCAGTTTCTTCCTAACTTGGACAATATAGATAGCAGGAATGACTTTCAGCAGCATGAAAACTCTTCTGAAATTAAACCTAGGGATTTCTTGAGGAGAGGCTTGGTTACATCTGTCTACAGCCCTTCCAAAAGACAGGGTTTACTCTGAGTTCAGGTAAGACCTCATGTTTTTTAGCTGCAGGAGGGCTACCCTACCACCCTGCCATACAGGAGGTTCACCAACCTCCTGTGCCACCTCACTCCAGCCTGACATCAGGGATGCTCTCAAAGAAAAAAGAAAGCATCAGGCTGCAAAAATGGCCTCTCACAGCTGCTGGCAGTCCATATACATTAAATCAAGATTCACAGTGCTCCAGTGCATGCTGGAGAACTGGCCCATGGTACAGCTGGATACAGGGGAGGAGAAAGGCAGCGTTGGACTGTCTTCACAGCTTTTCCACCAGGCTTCTTCTGTGCATTTCTTTTTAACAGAACCCATCTTACCAATTTCAGTCACTTTCAGCCCTTCAATGGCATATGATGGAAGGTTGACTGAAATTTGTAAATGACCAGACCTTAAAAGGCTGTGTTGAAATAGGTGAATGTTAACTGCTCATCCAAGTCTTTAGAATGTGAATAAAAATATCTAAAATCTTACATTCTTTATTAAAATTCCCCTGAGGGGGAAAAAAAGTCATGTTGCATGCTTTCAGTTTTTGAAGCTACTGTCTCAATATAGTTAATTTCCAAATTCAAGCAGCAACCTGATAACCTAGTATTAAAAAAAAAAAAAAAGTGGCCTGTATGCTCAGCTGCAATGCCTGTGTAACTAAGTACATGCTTGAGGGAACCACCTCTGCATCCAAAGGTTAAATGTATTTCTGTGGAGAGAGTGTAACACCTTGCTCTTGTTCTACCTTGCTCAAGCTGTTCCTGCTGTATTTGGGCTAAAGGCTTCTGAGGAGACCACAGCCTAGCAAGAGAAACAATGGAAGCAGTATTCCTGTGTCCCTAGGACATGCAAAAGGACAGAGTGTAATAGCAGTGAAGCAGGGTGCTTGAGAATTGCATCTTGTAGATTGTGTAAGGGCTCTGCCAGCTGATTTACTGAGTCATACAGAAGAAACCCTTCCCTCCCTGCAGCTCTCTCCCAACCACGGTTTGATTAACTTCCACAAATTGCACTATAGGGGAGTTTTTACCATAACCACCATGAATCTCAGTATCTACCATGATCTCCAGTCAATTCAGGCAATGTGGATGCTTTTTTTCCAGATACATCTCCAGCCAAAATTGAAACTCTGGCACAAACCTTCATAGCTGTTGAATGACACTCAGCAATGCTGAGCACAGCTCAGGGCAGGAAGTGAACAGCGTTCTATCTGGTTGAAGTAAATGATATAAAGAAAGTGACACTAAAATAAAAAAGTAATCTGTTAATAGCAACAGAAGACACGTTTTAGCTGTGAGTGCCAGGAACACTGCACAATTGGTTTCTTATTGCACACCCATCCAGGACCAAGTTACTCTCCGTGTCTCCCACCTTGCACCTCATTTACAAGAAAAGGAAATTCAGACATTCAGGGATGAAAGAGTCAGAACACATCCTGCCTACATCCCCAGACTAGAAGATCACTGAGGCATGTCTGCCTTGGGTGAAAATCTGAAGTGGTGAGGAATTCACAGTTGTATACCTGAACAAATTTAATTCTCATTACTCATTTCTTCATTGTTTCAGTTCTTTTTTTCTTCATTTAGAACAGAAAAGTGATAATGAAGTGATAGGAAGTCTTATAAATTGGGCTGCTTTCCTCTAGGCTCTGCAAGAGGACATGGTTGTAGGCAGAGTACAGGTTGAGCATGTATATAAAGAGGAGAGGAAAACACGATGGAGAGTGGTCTGGGATGGGTTTGGAGCTGTTGTGTGAGCAAAAGACTCCAAGCATTACCACAGCAGCCAGAAAACACTTATTTCCTTCCTTACCTGGAATCAAAAAAGGCAAAAAATCCAAACAAACCAAAGCATTACTTAAGGACAGGACAACCTTACCAGAAATTCAGTATGTATAAATGAACCAATCATAGAAGTTCCAGGTGGGTGGCTTTCTAAATCAACATAATCCCAAATCCAGGTAGGTTAAATGGGGAAAAATGCATATATATAGTACCCTAAACTATAAACCTCTGCAAGACATGGCTTCCTTGAGAAAACACAAAAAGGGCCTCATACTGTACCTGCTTGTCTATTTTGTTAATTTAAAGGCTCCTTCTCATTTGGGAACACTGGGACGTAATCCTAATTTGGAAAGTGAAGTCTGGTACATCTGCCTTAGTTGTCAGTAGCAGTGGGTTTTTTTCTACTAGCCATTGATGGGACATACATGATCATTGCTATTTAATCCTGATCAATACCTGAACCTCAGGCAGGACTATCTGAGTGTGGTCTCTCTGTGACTTGTTAGCATTGGCAGGCTGCTGATCTCAGGAGAATTATATCAGAATTAGAGTATTTTCTAAATATATGACAGTACTCCTGAAGTATCACCAGCAATTGACAGCATACACACACAAATAATTATGTTCCTGTTGCTATAAAGAAACCAATTTCCAGTTGTTATTTCATTTTACATTCTCAGATTATTTTCTTGGTCATTAAACATTTAAAAAAACCAGTCTAGCAGCGAATGAGCAATTATACCATTTCATGGCCTCATTAAACTACATTGCCTCCTAGAGACAAAACTCCCTTAACTCAGAAGTCTGTTTCTCTGCTGGAAAGATTAATGATATTCTTCCACAGAAACAACAATATAAGTTTCAACTGTACCGAGACCACTACAGCAACCTCTTACAGTCCCACCAAGATCTTCAGGAGAGTCTTTGGAGACGAAGGAGAGTGACACCTGTATGTCCAATTCCCACTCAAAGAGCACTTTTTCTGCCAAAAGCACTGAATCTTCTGCATAATGAAACCTGCTAGTTCCACTTATACCTCAGTTCTCAGTTCCAAGAGAATGCTGTTTCTTTCTGGAAACCACCACAGAAAAAGATTAAGGCTATTTTTTATTGTTTCATTTCCTTCCTAAGGGGATTTTCTCCACCAAAAAAAGGATAAATCAAGTCCTTTGAGTTAGTTAATGTCCCTTAGTCTATCCAAAGCACTGTATATTTAGATAACAGCATCTGAACATGCCTCACAAGAGCTTCTCCATCAGTGTTCTCAGTGGTTGCCTAAAACAATAGATAAAAGACCATCTGCAAAAACTCATGGTACCCAGGGCTTTCAAGAATTTCTCTGGATTCAAAAGCAAAATTTGTTAGCTCCCCACAAAGTACATTTTTGTTCTTGACATCTCCTACAGTAACAGCCGCTGATATTTTGAAATTAATTTAGATTTACAAAGTTGTGATAAGTGAGGAAAGTCTGGCCTGAGAAAAGACTTTTCACATTCCAGAGGAAACATCTGAGAAGAAAAATCACTTCTATCCCAGTTTATGAAGATTTGAAGGATGAATTGAAAGTGAATCCAAATGAAAAAGATGCTTAAATTTTTAATCAAATCTTTTTTTGTACTAAAGATTAAGAAATTGTTATTTTTTTTATACAAACCTCTTCTTCTTCCCAGTCTATCAAGTCCCAGTCATAAGCAATTACTGCTCGCCTTCTTTTCCAGAACTCCAGAAAAACAGTTGCTGGAGAAAATAGAAAAAAACCCAAGATTGTTTTTAAGTAAAGAAAAATGTTAACTGCTATCATAGAGCTGTTGAATAAAGCTATTACATTATTTTGATTTCTTTGCATAAATGTATTCCCTTGAAGAGCAAATCATTCTGATGATCAAAAAAAAGCGTTGCCTTCTAAGGATTACTTTGCTTGCTTCAAGTATGATTGAAGCTTTAGAGATTTCATTTAGTGCTAAATGAGAATGCTTAATTTCTAACCAACCAAGGAAGGACTTGCAAAGAATAAAATTGTTCCTGTGAGTCATCACTACTAGATATAGCAGATTTCTGATGAAGCTAAAGGTTTCTTGGGGCTATAGTAGATACAGCAGTAACTTTCCTTCTTGCAGACCATTTACAATTCACAGAAAACAGAAATTTGAGGAAGCATATTCCAGTGTATGTGCAAATTTGTGTAGTGCTACTGAGAAATGGGAACTTCTGTTTTACACCTATCTAATCCAGACCATTTCTTTCACACTACCTGGCTGTGTGTGTGTTGTGGCATTAACATCTGACAATTAATTATTTTGTACCGTGCAGCCCTTATTGACAGAGTTCAAGGTAGTGTAATATGCCTTGTATATGCCTATGTGTCCATTTTGTGATGAAAAGAACAATCAAGAAAGCACTCAGTCATAAAACAATATGTTCATATGCTGGAGATTAATAGTGAGCCTGTTTGTGTTTATAGTTTTTTTAGGGTTTTTTATTATTTTTGATTATTTTTATTCACTGTGTTAAAAGAATGTAGATGCTGTCAAAGCTTATACAAATCAATGGAATGTCTTCCTCTCCTGCTGTGAGATTTGGCTCTTCCCTTTATTGCTCACTGGAAAGCATCAGGCTGATAACCACAGAGAACACAAATCTCTTTGCTCATGAGCTAGCAGAGTATCGGCTTTAACAGTGTCAAAATAACCTGACAATCTGCCCCACAGCCACTCCTAAAAGGATCTCCTTAATGGACTATCCCCCCACTGTATTGATAACAATGTGACGTGATACTAAGCTCTGGCATAAGTTTGGTGAAAGTGAATTTTTATCCAGTAAGAATTATTATATTTTAATGTTTTAGCCAAGGCAGCTAATACATACTTAGAAAATGAACACTGTGAGCAGACAAGGTAAGACATCAAAAGCATGTTTAAAGAGGCAGCTATTTGGTTTGAAGGCATTTTAATGGTGCATGTCATCCTTTTTCTGAAAGCTGGAGTTATGTGACACCAGGTAACTAGCTGCTTTGAGTAAAACTAATTAAGAAAGGCAATTCAATCTCCTGATCTTAATGTCTCTATGACTTTTAAAAATAATGTCAGTATGATTGGTTTGGATCAGTAAAACTGGAAAGTGCTAATTAGGCTCTATTGCTGCTGAACCACCATGTTTTTCAATCCTTGACTTCTTGTCTGGTGGAGCTGCTTCTCTCCTACCAGCTTATATTGAATTTTTTTCCACAGGCTAAACAAATAGCCCCACACTTTTCAGAGACCTGGAAGAAACAAGCTTGACTGATTACTATATTCTAAAAAGCAGCTGGAAGCAGCACTCGGGTGGGAGTATGAGTCCACAGGCATGAACCTCTCACTGACGTGTTTTTTCTTTCTGTTTTTTTCACAGACCTAAAGTGAAGAATCTATATATCTTATTTTTAGTATATTTAACACCTGACAGAGTGTTTGCAGTTCCTGAACCTTCTTTAGAAAACCATTTTCAAATCATTAGGTAGCATATTGGATGATATTCACAGCACCATTTCAGGTTTTACTGTGCTACATATTTTCTCCCTCTATCCAGGTCAGTATGCACTTTTCCCTTGCTAGAGATTTTAAAATGTGCTATAAATATCCACCTTTGATTGATTTGTTGTATTGCTGAGTTCTTCTAAATAGTACTGCAGTTTGAAATGTCTCTGCTGCTTTTCTAGTCAAGTAATTACTATTAGCCCAATGCCCTGCCCTTTTCTTTCTTGGACAGCCCAACAGGACACAGTTACACTTACCGCTCTCCCATTTTCCAATCAGTATGTTTAAACCAGACATTGAGAATCCTCTAAAAATCTTGTCTGGAATTTTGAATTTCTCATTGGTCTTCAATCCCAGGTCTTTTGCTAGCTTTCTCCATATTATGCTTGCCCTGCTTCAGAGCTCAACCTTGCAGCTCAGTCCTCAACATCCTCTTGTACAAACAGCTATCATGTTAACATCATTTCCTCAGATGCTTTTGAAACATACTGTGTTCTTATCTAGTAATGCAAATGGCCTCTCAAAGCAAATAGCTCAATCCTGACCTTCTCTCAGAGATTCTCTTCCTATTGTATTTCAGAACACTATATATCCATCCTGACTTCTGGAATACATTCTATGCTAGAAATAAGGTTTGTAGGAAAGTAAAATCTTTTATTATACTAGATGGTATATTTAGAAAAAATGCTTTATGTTGGCATTTCTTATTGCTTTAAGAAAAGTGTTAAATTCTTCATGCCAGCCCTTTTCCTAACTTTTCCTTTCAGCAAGTGTTCTAGAGCTATTTTCTTTATCAAAGGAAATATGCTTCTAGGTAGACAAGAAGAAATTTCAAAAAGGACTTTTCTTGTGTATCTTAGTCTCACATAGATATGCAGACAGATAAACTACCATGAGATCTAGCAGATAAGGAGAAATTATAAATAACTGGACACTCCTGTTGGGCAGTCACAGAACTTGGCTACTGAACCTCAGGAAAGATCTAGGCAGTGACATCTTTGCACTATCTTTCCCCAGTACTTCAACTGGAAAAGCAAAAGCTACAGTTCCATTTGGCTTTATAGCAACATGCTGGAAGTTAACTGATTATCAAATTTTACCCAGATTTTTGTTTGAGAATAACTTTTTTCCTGCACTTTAAATGTCAAAATTTCTTCAGAATGAGTATCTTCTGTTAATTGTCTTTGGAAAGAATCCAGTTCAGACAGTAAAAAAGAGGACTTTTGCCTAGAAATGGGACCTACTTTTTCATCAAGCTTGACATATCTCAAGGCATACATGAAGGGCAAAGTGTAGGTGCTTTCCTCTAACATAGAAACACAAAAATTGCTATTTCTCTCCTCTTTTTGAAATCTCCGAACATCTGGAAAGTATTATCAAGATTAGACATTCTCAAGAGGAAAAATTATTTTCCAGCTCCTGAGATGATGACATCTCAGTGAGCATCAATGACAATCTGTTCACCAATTGAAAGGAAGCATTAGTGGACTTTTTTAGGGACTTGCTCTTTCCTATAAACCACAGAGATTTAAAGCTTCAATTCTTTTGAAAGGGCTTTTCCTTTCAACAGAAGCTCCAGTACAGAAAAGCTTATACAAACTACCACTGAATTCTATTTGTGTACTGAAGGAAGACAATCTTCTGTCCTTTGCTACAGCAGTTTAAAATGAAAGTTGTCTTAACATTTACATCTTTTGGGTATTCTTTAACAACTATTATAACAACTAACTTTCCTATTATGTCAGTTACTTTTACTTCTTATACAGAATTTTGCTTAAACAGAGCAGAAACACAATAATTGAGGTGATGGGGTAACATATTTTTTGAAGAACAGTATGTTTATATACCAACATATGTTGGTGCACTTGACAATTACAACCTTACTTTGATGGGACCCACTTTTCCCACAATGAAGCACTGTGGGAAAGATGGGTTCCTATGCTTCAGAGTCCTACCCCCAGGCTCATTTCTGCTCCACAAATCAAGCAGCCCATACTGATATTTTTCATGTTAATTCCCCTCCTTAACCTGTCCACAAAAACCTGCTCTTCATTTGGAGAAGCACTTTGCATCATTTAAAAAGTGAGAAACCTACTTTGTCCATCAATTAAAGATGTCTTTAGAACAAAAGCAGGAAACAACCACACAGACCACTTCTTCATGAAAGAAGCACCGTGTTTTTTTGGTTTGTTTGTTTTTGTTTTGTTTGTTTTTCAAAGCACTGCAATCATTATTTTATATGCTAGTGTCGGAGAAACTGGATCATCTGAAGCCAATTTGCCATGCACTGTCCAGTTATTTCATGCAGACTGAAAAAAACGTTTCCACAGTCAAACTACCACTGCTGTTTCCTCTCTTTCTCTCTGATTTACTGAAATGATTTCTCTATGATTTACTGAAATGATGGTGGTACCTGCAGGCACCAATAGGCCTACTATGGACTGAAAATTCACTTAAGACAGGTGGCAACCCAACTCATAAATACAGTATCAGAAAATGTCTAGGGGGTGTGGTTTTCTGTGTTCTTTGTTTCCACTCTATAAAAGATGTCTCCATAATCTCACTGCTGTGTAAGAAGTCTTATTTAAGAAACTACAGTTTGGGTGGAGCCATAGGATTGTTCCATTCCACAAACCATTACCTGACACTCCCAGTCTCCTTTCTGGTGCTGCCCCTACATCCCTCTGAGCAGCAAGCTCATAAAAACAGTGTAAGCAAAAAAAAAAAAAAAAAAAAAAGGAGGGAAAGCTCCTCTCACCCCATCTGCTTTCCTACAGTCTCTACTCCACTCCATCCAGGTTTATCATTAATTACATTTTCTTCTTATCTCTCAGTGGGTTCAGGTGCTGGAGATGCATGGATAGGCAGTGCATTTCCTAGTGCAGGCAGGCTGGTGGGGAGATATTCCCAGAAGCTGGAGGGAACATAGGCTGGGATCTACAAGATCTCATAGGCAAGCATCCTCAGCTTGCTCAGCCTTCTCCAAGGCAGTGACCACAAGACAGGATCAGGCATAGTTACCTGAATGAGGGACTCCCCTTACCTAGAGCTGCTTTTCCTGCAGCCCTGGTTCTGGGAAGTGTTATTCACAGGTCCAATGCTGTGAGCAGAGCTGGTTCTTGAAATCAGTGTCACTGGAGGAACAAAAGCACTGGTGCAAAAACCTGCACTCCAAAGACATGCTCACCAGCACGTAAGAATAGTGAGTTAAATGTTCAACAATGTTATCCCATCAGTTTTCCTTGCTGAGATAGAAGTACATGCCCCTAAACTGTCTTGGAAATTTTCAGCTTTAGTGAGCACACTGAGAAAAAGGTAGGAAAGTCTGTGTAAATATATTAAAAAAAAATATTTAAGGCTCATAAATTTTTGTTGATTCTCAGCTCTGGTGTTGCTCTAAAAGCAAGCTGAAATACCAAGGAGAAACATAAAATCTTTATGGTCTGTGGGTTTTCTCCTTAGTTTAATCTGTGACATTTTACTACTGTCACTATTACCTGAAATGACACAAATAGGTTTGATTGGTATATGACCTAATTTAGTAAGTTAACTAAGAGAAAAACATAGTTTTGGAGGAAGGAACTGAGACAGACTGGCAGGACAACCTATATTGCCCTGGTAGCTCTGATGTTGCCTCCTGGGTATCTCTTGTGGCTCAGTAAAGAGCTTGCTGTTTAAAAGGGAGATTATAAAAATTACTCTGGCACCTTTCTAAATCCGTTGGAGATGTGTGAGTAAAAACCAGGAGAACAATGGCTAAATAAGGACACCCCAAGCACCCAGACCTGTGAGATGGATGCTGCTTTTGCAGCACCTCATTGGGACATTTTTATAAAGAAGTTATCCTTCCCTCAGAATTGCATGGTACCATCTAAGAGCCTGGGCACACTTAGGGCATTTTCGAAGGACTTCATGTGCTGCCAAAAATTATTGTTTCCTCTTGCCTTCAATTCTACCTGCAAGACCACAGTAGCAAAAGCAGCTGAGCCAGAAATAGAACTGTCCGATGGGCAAAATTCAGCCTCCATGGCAACAGTTAGACCACTCCTGGATCCGTGTTTCATTCAGGTAAATCTTCCATTTATTTCATCAGAGTTTTGTTTTAATTTCAACCCGCTCGCATGCATTTAAGCTTTACTGCCTTTCTGCAAGGTGGTAAAAACAGTTCATTCATTTATTTTAGCACAGACACTAAACTGAGCTGCCCTAAGCCAAGAGGAGCCCTGAACAGTAACACAGAAAAGGTCTCAGTTCCAAAAAATTATGAAACCACCCAGGACATAATTATCTATATAGACACTACTTACTGCATTTGTGTTTTTACTTTAATTAAAAATATTATCGAATAAAAAACTGATTTCAACCACTTTTAACTTAATTTTTCAGAAACAAAAAGGCATCAGATCTAAATGGTTTTCCTCAGTGTCTGAAAAAAATGTGTTGGAAATTCCAAAGGCTTATGTTGCATCACAATCTTTAAGAAAAAGATTTGTCTGTTACTTAATATCAAAACAAAAACTTACCCCACACAGCCATGAAAACGGCAAAAAAGACAGTAGCTCCATTGTCAAAAAGGTGGGTTACCTAAAGGATATATTAATAGTCTGATCAATTTGTGATGATAAAACGTTTTTGTTTTGTTTTTTTTTTCACCTAATGAAATCAATGTAATCATGAGTGCAGCTGGCCTGACAGTCCTGAGGATCCTTTCCATGACATGTGACAGCAGTCAGTTGACAGGACTATTTTCCAGCCTGGCCTGGGACTGCCCCCTGGCCAAGATCAGGTGTGAGAATCATTTCAAACTCAAAGAATCCATTTTATGGAGCCATGTTCAAGGAATGGATCATAAGATAAAGGTTGATGTCAAGGGCACCATAACACCTCTAGAATGCAATCTTAGGGATTGACGACTCTCTTAAGTGCAAATTGCATTCATGTGTTTTACAACCCAAACTAAGTCCTGGTAAAAGACAATGAATGTCAATATCAGCTGAACTTGATCTGTCCTTCCAAGATTTTATCTACCCCGGCTCACCAGAGACAAATGCAAAAGGCAAAATTAATGCTTTTCTGGAGAGCTTTTCTATTTGCATAGTTTAAAATGTACCTTGGCATAAACGCAGCTGTCTGATAACCTCATGAAGGGACAGTATTTATCACATATAGGACACATTATGATATCTGTAGCTTGGCAGACTTCTTTACTGGAAAAATGGAAAAGATAAAAATTAGTAGTTTAATGTACAACAATCAGCCTTAAAATTTATGCAGAAGTTTTACTAATATCCAATTACTTATTCAACAATACTGTTTTTTTCATGGAAGCCAAGATGTTCATAACCAGATATGTCTAATATTTGTTGACTGTCCAAGACTTCAGAGTTTACAACCATGATTGCAGAGGACAGTTCTTTAGGGTCAGCCTGGCAGTATCTCTTTACCATATCCAGCTTCTCCTTGAGTCAGAAATGACCTTTGGTAAGAAGAGGGTGAGGATGATCACAGATAACGTTAAATTTGACATATTCTTGTGACTTAAAGTGTGCAAGAATGTAGAGATGTGTCACTCAGCAGAAGGTCTGGGGGAGTTCTTCATCTGAAGAATGCCTCCCTGGGGTAGATCTTTGGGAAAGAGAGTGAAAATTCCCCACTCTTCTGCTAGTCTGTTGAAACAGTAATGAGGGAGTCCTACTATTTCCCTACCTCATGTTCACTTGCCTGTGCCATCAGCAACTGGAGCTGGGTAAGAAACATTGCCTCTCATCCCAATTCAGAAGCACATAACAAGGGAAGTTTGAGTCTGTGTACTTTATGAGCACTGAGCCCAGTCTTTTCCTGAATATTCATTCAACAGTTAAAAATGAAAGAATTAACAATTCATATGAAGATCATATGACTCATGACAATCCACAGCTGTAATCTCCCGTAAAAAAGTGCCCACATTACCTGACTTGGCAGTGGTTCAACGTGGTGACTCCATACAAAAAGACAAACAATCCAATGAAGGCAGCTGGGAAGAGCATCCCTGTGTACCAGCCTAACCAGGCAAAGTACAGCCCAATTTTCTCACCAAAGTACCGTCTGTTTTAAAACAGAACACAGGGGAGTTACTGCTGATTAGAATAAATCTGCTTTGTCTTCCTTGGTAACAGAGAAAAAATATTTCTGTTATATCTGAAGAGCAGATTATAGAGCAGAGTCAGAATTTCCTGAACAAAAAGCCTTCTAAATCCACACTGAGGGACCTGTCTCATGAATGAAATTCTAACATGAATTTGAAATTTCTCTATGCACAGTTTACAGTGAAATTATTGAGGATCTCGGAAAGTAAACAATGAGGTTTTAAAAAAAAGTTAGATCTCTGTGTTAGGTAAACTGATGGCTTTCTTTGCCTATGTCACTGTACTTTTCAAATAATTGCACTGAAATAAGTTTTATTCCTGAAACTGGTATAAGAGTAAAAATTATTTCTAATAATTTCTAATAAGTTATTTCTAAGAAATTACTTTATCAGAGGTTATTCTCCAATCCAGTTTACTTTCATTTGATAATTTCTTCTCTTAGCTCAGTTCCTGGAAAAATAATCTTATGATTCTACCAGAGGTAGAGACTAAAGTGCAAATGAGGTCCAACAAATATCTTTATGTAACTTCTTGCATTGATTTGAAAGAAAGAAGTCTGAATCAATCCTAATTTATTAGCTATATAAAATTAGAAGTAACAGCAACGTGACCAAGAAACCCCCATTTGCTACATATTCATGAGCATTTTTCCTCCTTCCAAAACCAACGAAACCTTTATTTATGTGCTAAATACTGCACCAAATCCAGCACACAAAAAACCTGCTGAACATATCAGCATAGGAACAGGCTGCATGCATTGTCCTGTGCTTGACAGCTTTGTGCACAGTAGGCTGATGATCACATTAGGATGCTTTACAAATCAATATTCAATTATCAAAGATTTTAGGAGATTCTTTGCAATATTACTTTTAAAGAATGAAGGATAATGATATTCTTGCACTTCAGTGACTTTGCAGACAACTTGCATTTGCAGATCAACTGAAATTGAGAATAGCTGCTGATAAAAACCCACTTCTACATTAATGATGAAACTTCTGATCTGTCCAGAGACCAAGAATGCAGTGAGCCAGAACTACTGGCTCCTTTATTCTATGAGAAAACGTCTTTGGTCAAACTTACACAGAGAGGAGAAAAACACCCATGACAGACTCTAAGGCTGGAGACAGTGGAGAAAAGAAAGAAACAATTGGTCTGGAATAGACAAAACACTCACTTTTCAAATGGATATTTAAAATTTTCAGCATGAGCAATATCTGTCTGGGTGGAGCTCATGCTCTGTTGAATGATACTGACCTACACTAATTATTATAATTTGAGTTTACCAACACAGTGTGAAAAGCCAAATATTGTCATGTTGTTTTTATTCGTCTGTCATTCAGCAGAGTGAAGTTTACATGCTAAGGAGGTGGTAAGGCAACATTCAGTTCTGACAAGGGCAGCAGGTCTTGTTGTAACAGGACACACTGTAAACTGCTTTTTGAGCCCTGACTGGATAGTTTTAGTGAACCCGTTTGCCTAGTTATTTTCCTGACACCTAGGATGTCAAGCTGTGCCAGCTCCACTGAAAGTGCAAGTTCACAGTTTGAGCTTACTTTCATTGAATATTTATGACTTACTTTTCTCCATGTACATAGTTCAAAGAAGTGAAGTAAACTTAACACTGATCAAGATTTATTTTTTTATTTTATTCTCTCTATTCAAGGATGAATGCTTCCTCATTCCACACCCCTAATCAACAAACTTCATCTTCTGTCGGGCCTTTCCATCTAATGGTATAAATCATAGTACTCTTTTTTGATCTAGAAATCAAAACAGCCTCATCCGAGATGACGACCTAAGCAAGGTTCAGTGTGTGCACGAAAAAGAATGGACACAATTGGGAGCAACCTAAACTTCTGCAATGTAAGAAAAAGGCAACCAAGAGGCCATTTGTGAACTTGGTTTTAAAAATAAGTGCAGGATGTTAACCTTACTTTGATACATATTGGTTTAAATATGGACAAACGGCCTTTATCGTCTACTATTGCCCTTTACTTCACAGCTAGCACTCCACAGGCTGTACAGTTCTTGTATCTGCATGCTGGCATTTCAGCCAGAACTCAGTAATGTACATGAGGAATTCCAAGGACATTTTTTCTAGGGTGCCTCACTGTATATTACTTAAATTTTACTTGTTGTCTCTGAAGGCCTCTGAAATTTTCCATCCTTCATAATATTTGCATTTTTGTTAACTTTGCTAACTTATTCCTATCCAGTTTTTCAGACTGTTAATAAGAATACGAAAAAAATAGTTGTGTATTTGATGGCTCTTTCACAGAAAATTTCCTCCACAACTAACCTTAAAAGCAGAGATGCAAAAAACCTAATGGAGGAATCTCTCTCTCCTATCCTGGTATATGCTATACCATTAGAATTATAATTAAAAAAAACAGTTTCAGCTTCTCAGTTTTATGATAGCATGTATGTTAGCCCTCCAATATTACCAAATTGATGTTGAACTGTGTCCCCTTACCACATCCTAGTGCTAGAACTACTACTGATTTAACTGTGACAATATTTCCTGATTTCTCAGTACTTATCTATAAGGCACATTTTTGAAAAGTATTAAGCTACAAAGTCTGATTTCAAACTCATAAAATGTGATACTGAATTTCTCTGTGTTTTATGACCTTCATTATATCATATTTTGCTTTCAGAGTGCAGTCATGAAGCTAGAACATAAACAGGTTTGGACTGAAGCCAAGAACCTATCTATCTTCATTACTCCTTTTGCAGGCCAGAATAAAATCCTATTACGGAATTCTTTTGATCATGGAAAAGAAATTTTGAGGAATCTATAGCTTTCCAGCAGGTGTTTTGGACATTTGAAGCTCTCGTGTTAGGTCAAGAGCAATGGGGTGGGGACAAGAAGCCTGACAGGATATTGAAAGGGAGTTGCCAGCTTGCATTCAAGTAATTTAATATAAACATGGAGTAAAATACAAGTTACTCAGGCAGTACTTTTGTTTTCAGGTTCATTTAGGTATTTTTACAACCACTTTGTTAATACAGTTTTCTCCCTCTGTTTTTTGACTAGTAAATAATGTCTGCAAGCAGCAGCAGGAGCAATTTGTGTGCAACCTTGAAGAAAGCATCTATGTACAGAAGAGTGAAGGTGGTGATCCAACAACCCCAGAGATCACTGCAGCTGTTTCCATTGATTTGCATGGTTCCAAACCATGTAAATATAGTAAGTCCTGGTCTCTTTTCAAATGCTATAAATTCTAAGGATCTTAAATTATTTTTGTAAAGTAACTATGAATCCTAAATTCCAACAGAAGTATAATTACAATCCTGGTACCACATCCACTGATTAATAAGAGTGCCTTTGTAATTGTTCCAAACCTGCATCTTCAAACTGCCACGCATTTCAAAAGCAGAATCATACAATTCCCCTCAATTAACTTTTTCTCATATTTTTCTGGAGAGTAGTATCTCCATAACAGTCAGCTGATGAAATTAACTGAAAGCTGGGAGGCACCAAGTTGACTGGAGATGTAAGGCCTTGATTTAACAGCTAAGTATAAAAAAACCAGCACCAAAGTATGAACAATTTTGTTTACTACTGCAGCAACGTGACTTTAAGGTGGAAATACATCTATTAATAAGGTAAGTATATAATCCACATCTCATTTACTCCTTACCCTTTCTATAGAATATAGTGAAGAGAAATGTCAGATAGTGGCACTAAGTTCTGGCCAGACATTTGTGAAAGTATTAACATCAGTCCACTCCTTTTGTATGGACGGCAAAGTACTCCCTTCAAACACACCCTACGTAGCTCTGGGTATGAGAAACAAACAAAAAAAAGTTGCTACTACTGCAGAACTGGTACTACAAAAGCTTTTGTTTAAATTATGCATGCTGAGGTACTTCCAAGTGAAATGAACAACAGAAATTGCTGGTGTTGTCAACTCTTCAAGGAAAAATCTCCAGCTCACTACACATGTGAGCTGCTGGGAGTGGCAATAGACAGAAAATATTTGGCAGGAGCTAAGGAAACGTGAGGGATCTAATGTCTGTGAAGTGAGAAGAAAAAGGCATTCTCTCTCCTTTCCTGTCACTGATCCTTCAGTGAATCCATTGCAGCCATGGGTACTCTGGGCTGAGGCTGCATCTCTGAACCCTGTCAAGCTTGACAGCTACGGAGACTCCCTCTGCTGTAGTCTCCCTCACAGCCCCCCTGCTCTCCTCTTCTTTGGGTAAACACCTACTCAGAACCACCGTGGGACATCCAAAAAAAAAAAAAAAAAAAAAAAAAAAAAAAAAAAAAAAAAAAAGCCGTGGATGTCACTGTCTGAAAAAAAGCTAAAGCATCTAAAAAATCTTAACCATGAAACACAGGCAGCTCGAGAAGGCTGCTACCAAGGACCAGAACAATCATGTCTCTAACCTTTATCATTCTGTTACCATTTAGTCTCAGACTTAAAAAATCTTAAAGATGGTCCATATTAATAAACCAAATGAAATCAAACCCCAGATATTGGCTCAAGAGCATTTTCACAAACAAGAAATGTTGATGAAGAGCAGTCGCCTTGATTACTGAAAAAAACATTATAGATATAACCTGTTTATACTGTGACATTAATATCTTACTGGATACTGGGAAATGAAAAAAACCCCAACTTTAGTGTAACTGTTGACTCCTCAGTGTATCAGTAATTTCCACAGTGTAATTTAACAAAAATTCCATATTGCTGTCCAGACCAATATATTAAAAAAGAAATAAAAGCTTTCAGAATTAAGTTATAAGGTACCAATACATTAATGCATTTTCTAAAGCATTTTAAAAATTACATGACACAGTAAATTTTTTTATTGCATTTATCTGTGAATTTTTCTACATGGAAATTGAACACCTCCTGTTTTAAGAAATAGATGGGTTTCATATGGTCTTAATCAATAGCACTGTCTGCCTCCAGGGCCAGCCTCTATAAATCTTCCTATCTGGAAGCAATTTTGAGAATCGATAAAAGCAAAGGCTTCTATCAGTTACAGGGTTTACAAATGAGGAAGTTAATATGCTGGACCAATTGCATGCTCTGTGTGACCATTCCCAATGGCCAGTGCATCAGTATCGTCAGTGATCCAAATACATCTAAAGCCTTTATTAACAGGCCCTTGTAGCTCCATATTCCTTTAAGTAGAAAAAGCTCACTAATGCCCAGTATAGATCTGCCAAACATGATTAGGAAAGGCTCTGGCTCTCTATATACACATAAAAAACCCATAATCCTCTATCAGCACAAGCAAGCCTATTTGAAAACATTTTTTTAAAGGGCTATGAGAATCTGGAGTAGTTTCTCAGCATTTCTGCTTTGTAGGCTACTATCAAGACCAATAGGAATCCAGGTTGTGGTGATGTGGCTGGACTGAGTTTAGGGGAAGTGGTACAGGAGAGATTTCAACACATTTACCACTTGTGCTGCTGAACACAGTAGCGCACCCAGTGCCTGTGAGTTCTTAGTTGATGAGAGCCTGCTTTTCACCAAAGCCATGCCCTGAGGAGGAATAACTGCTCCAGAGAAGAGACATGCAACCTAGTCCACAGAGTTTCCACAGATATTTTTTTTTTTTCCCCCCTCTTTTAAATATTCTACAAACCCTTCATTAGAAGTTACGGTGTCAGGAAACTCTAGAAGGCAACCTCCTTCACTTTCATCTCTTACATTCTGCTCTATAGCTCTTCAAATGCAGTGGAACAGTAAATGAAATGCATCCCCATGACCTCAGGATCAGTTTTTAAAACCACATTCATTCATTGAGCTTTTCATGGTTCTGTCAGAAGAAAGACAACCAATGCTTAAAGAACCTGTGATGTGACATACTAAGAGCAAGAAAGTCTTACCTCACAAGGTCCAGTGGTTGGTATTTATACCACACTCCCCAGGAAGCCCAGCACTCATAGAGCAGGTGTCTGTGGTTTTCTGCCCCGTGGGTTTTTATTGAATTCTTACTTCTGTAACTTCCCTAAAATACAAATCCGGACATCAATAAACAACAGCAGCTATAAAAGAATATCTAAACCTCTCTTGCTAGCAGTATGGATCACATTATTTATGTAAACTCCATATTTGGGCACCAAAAAAGAAATACGACATTAAAAGGAAAATTTCCTCTCATTTTGGTGAAATTTACGATTAATTTTCCTAAGAAATTTAGGATAGCTGGTGTTCAAGACAAAGGACATAAGCTGGAGAATCTCAAAGAGAAAACCACAGTGGTTTTCCCCTCTGAAAACATACTGATGTATCAAGCCCCAATATTTTTTACAGCACAGGTCCAGAACAATTCTCCTTACCTCTTTTTTGCAAGAAAAAACATTCTTTTTTTTGTAAGAAAAAAGCATTACCAAATGTCAGGAATTTCAGAGGCGGACAGAGAATGCAAAAGAGTATAACAACTTCAGTAAGATTGAGATAAACAGTTACACGATTAAGAATTAATTTTGTGGGAAATGTCTGTTCAGAAAGAAAAAAAAATGGGAAAAATACCTCATGAAGAGGAAATGCAGCTTCATAGGAGCCATTACTGAGCAATCGATTCAGACCTAAGAATCAAAAGTATTAAATTATTTACCAATAAGACCAGGCAAACTGCTAAGTAAAAATCAAACTGCATTTTCATAATAAGCCAGGAAAATGAAATTTGAAAACTATTGACAGTAAAAGATGCATATAGAATCTTTAATAGATTTTGATGAACAAGTATATAACACAAGCAAAGATTTATTTAAATATTAATCATCATCTATCATTTATTATGTCAGAGGTTTAAGTATTCGGTTGCCAAATTCACCTTCAGTCTAATAGGGACCTCACACTAAGAGTGAAATTTGACTCCATAAATTATGGCCTAAAGGAGCTGATTAGATGACATGCTGTATGTCATGGGAGCTGAAAACTTATTGGAAAATCTTTAAATTTTCAAAATGCAGGACAGTAAAGCAAATGAAATTCTTAACTTCCATATGATAACAACATTTTAAAATAAGTTCCATTTTCCATATGATAACAATATTTTAAAATATGTTCCATTTATGCCTTAAGAAAGCTGCTGGACTAACAGAACAGGAACAAGGCAGGCTGCAGTAGTACTAGACCAGAAAATAGCCTTCAACCTGAACCAAAAGGATTTCTATATGGCACAGAAAAAAAATCATACACCTCACTCAGTCAGGCCTTGTCCCTTTTAATAAGAACCTTGAGAGAAATAATGAATGATTGCTAAGAGGTGAGCACATTTCAGTTGGAAAATCATCAAAATAGGCCTGAACAACCATCAGGCATGGAAAACTAAATACTGACACTAACAACCTGAAATGAAGGCATTTGAACCCTTTGATCAGTAGGCAAAAATCCTGATTCTTTTTTGTAATTCACAGCAGAATAATAGCAGCAAGAACACTACAATGAGATTTAATTCAACATAAATAGCACTTTCAGTGAATGCATCTACTTGGCAGTGAATGCATCTAGTATCTACTTGGCAGAATATGCTTTCTTCCAAAGTCTCTGGCTGAAAAGCAAAACCTACACTTTGCTCTGCCCAGTGATCAATACAAGGTTGTGTTCCTAGTAGGTACAGCACAAATAGACATGGGATCTTGAGGCAGGCAGGGACTGCAATTGTGTGTGCTTTGTACAGTGGCTGCATGAATTCTTGCCTTTATTCTCTCCTCTCTGCTCTGTCTCGTTGCTCGGAGTTACAGCTGTCCTCCCCCCAGGAGCTGAGCAAGAAATAAGTGAAGTTCTGGGATTTAAATCTACCTCTTGAAGAAGAACAGGGTTTAAAGAGCAAGAAAATGAAATAGACTGGGGAGTTATCCGGGGATTGCCCCTCTGTTTGCATTGCCCCAGTCTCAGTGTGGCACACAAGCACTGGCTGCTTTGTATCACAGGAGAGAAGAGAGGCCACAGCTTTGTGCTCCAGCACTCCTCTGTCACTGCCTGTGCTCCTTGATCTACATATGTATTGCTCCAAGGATCCAGTCCACTTACTATTTCAAAGTGATGCCATAATTATGTATGGCATCCTCTGCCATAAGGGCATAATTGGGAAGCTCCCTTTTCACTTACAGTGGCTATGGAGCCTTTCATCTTGCTTAGAGATGGACAGGTACCCAGGATGAGGCCCTCCAGGCTTAGATGTACAGCACCACAAATCTTCCCATGCTTCCAAATACATTTTTATGAAAGAGTAAGAGCTTTTCTGCATGAGTCTATGTGCTTCTCTAAGGTCCTTAATCTGTACATATTTCTTACTTCAAGCAGTTTCTTTCCTTGCAGAGGTGCTACATCTCACGAGGTGACACATGTGATTGTGAAAGAAGCCTGGTACTACAAGGAAATGATCAGGTCTTCCAGGCAAAGACCCTAAAAAAAGATGGGTAAGATGCAAACAGCTCAAAACTTAGGTAAGTAAAAAGGATTAATGAAAAGTTTTGGAGGTTTGGTGCAGTTTTTTTGTTTGTTTGTTTGTTTGTGTTTTTTTGGTTTTGGTTTTTTTTTTTTTTTTTTTTTTTTGTGGGACTTAGCAACAATGTTTAAAAGCAGGTTGCTCAGCACTTACCAATTTTGTTTTTTCCTTCTTCGTATTTTACTCTTTGTAAGATATGGTGTACAATTCTACTCCTTGTAGCATTATTGAAGAAAGTTTCTTTGTTGTGTATGATGAAGCTATAGAAAAATACAAGCAAAAGGCATCTCAGGAACATATAGTAGCATGTTTAAAGCAATATTTAGTTCCACTACTTTTCTGCAGAAGCACAATGAAAATATACATTGTGTGAGCAAGTGTGAGGAAAATTAAAGGACACAAGATTAAGTGGGATGGTTCAGTGGACGAGATGATGTCAGTAACAGCATTCAGATCCTTACAAAGAATTACATGGAGAAGTCAGAAGAAAGATGAAAGATAATGAGCATTTGTTCTGATAAGCATCACTTGTAGATAATTCAACAAAAACTACAGTGTTTGCACATAAATCTGTGAAAACATAAGATTTGTAAGTGCAGCTGCAGAAAATAACATTTTATTTCTACTTCAGGCTTCTTTATTATGCTTTACCATTACAAGTCAGATGGAAACTACTCAGTAAATTACTTGTGCAGAAAATCTAATACTACGTTAGAAACTGAAAATATATACTCCTATGTTGGGTACTGGAAGATAAAACAGAGTAGAAAATTAGCTTTTAGAAACTACTTGTGGAATTACACGTGAATGCAGATACAATAGTTTAGACAGAATTATGATTAATCCAGGAAATTAAAAAAAAAACAAAACACACAACCAAGCAAAAAACCATGTATTTATTAGAACACCTGGTATGATATATTTTCTGTTGATTTCTTTATTTCAATATGCCTGTTCAAGGAGAACAGATATTTTAGCATAGCATCATAATCACTGGAAATATTAAAACAAGTGTTTAGAAATACTTTCTGAACTTGTGAGTTAAATGCTGCTAAAGAATTCTTATATTTGCTTGAGGTGTGTATGGCTTCAGCATAGGCTATGAAAGTCATTTAGATATGTGAATAAGCAGATCAGTGGATGGAATTTCTGATTACTTAAGTCTGTGCATTTATTGAGGAAATATTTTTTAAATGTGGTCCTTCGTAACTGACTGAATACAAAGTTTCATATTTTAAAAAGCACTTTGACTAGGAAGTAAGATTGTTTGTCTCTTCCATGTTGATGAATAGCTAGGGAATAGAATATATTAATAAATAAAATGCTAAAGTCATGGAGATACCATAGAGAGACCAGCCTGTAGCACTGCACACTAGGCAAATCTGACTTTAACAGAGTTGACCTTAAGAGGAAGCTTGGCATGGATTTATGTCACCTTTTCTTCCCAAAACATGGGATCCAATGTTCAATTTTCCCCTCAGGTAATTTTACTCAAATGAGATCCCACTTTTATGGAATTAATCTTTACAGATGGAAAATCATACATGGCTTTGCACCTCTGCAGTCCTTTGCAAAACCAGGAAACTTTTTATGCTCCCTCTTTATAACCAAAATTCTCTGCTGAATTTTTCATTTAAAACAACCTGTAAGTTTGTTGTCTTCAGCTTCAAAGGTAGATAACAGAAAAACTCACACCTTAGAGGTCTAAAAGACAAGTTGCTCCAAGAGCACCATAATTAATGAAACATGGTTTTATACAGGTTTCTTTCTCATGTGTCCTTTCCACTCCACCCCAGACATTCACAGGTTATTTCTGTGTCCACAGTCTACTCAGTACTGTACTTCTGGCTTCTTCCCACATCTCTTCTATTCCCAAAGTCCTACGTGTGCCCTAAAGTACTTAAACTGATTTATGCATATAGGCTGACCACCACCATGTGTGTGCCTATTTACCAATGGGCTGCTAACAAACAGCATGTACAATTGGTGTGCACTGGTTAGTACCTTTTCTATGTAGTCACAATTTTGGGCCACTACTCCATTTCAGGTACTGATACAAAAAGTAAATAAGAATGTGCTTACTGTTGAGACAGGTGCCACTGCATCATATTTAGTTGGAGGTAACCAGTATGCAAAATAATAATTAACAGAAGAATCTCAACACAAAGAAAATGCTGTCATCACATATGTCTTAATGCTTAAGGAACTTAGATGAAAAAAAACCCCAATCTAAACTCTGAAGCAGATAGCATTATTTCCAGCTGAGGTTAGAGCTCTGTCTTAGGCCATTTTAGAAGCTGCCAAATCAAATTAAACAACGGTGGTAAACCAGAAATGAACAGTTAGTGTGTTTTCACACTTTGTTTCATTTTCTTTTATTATCTGACTTTCTCAACTCCCAGAGAGCACTGAGTGTCAAAGAACTTAGGAAGATAACTTAGGAAATCAAACTAGCACAGTAATTTTCATTCTGACTTAGCTATGAGTTCTTGTAGGATTAAATTGAGAAATGAAGCACATTATGTGAGAAACTAGCAACACTCACCCAAGTAATACCAACAGTGTTAATCTATTAATCTCATGATCTAAGGTTATTTTGCCCATCTGTTATCATGACTATGTCATGCTGCAAGTACAGGCAATTATTTCAACAACTTTTCTGGACAAGTATGTTAATAGTTTTTCTGCATTTAGTCACTTCTATTTTCATGATCATGAATAAGAAAAGGACAAAAATAAAACATTATGCAGTCTTAAAAAAAGATAAAAACTACTTGTTTAAACAAACACTTCAGTAATCTGCATTCATTTGTAAACTTATCTTGGCTGCTGGAGAGCAGCCAGGCAGAAAGGGACCTGGGAGTTTGGATTGACAGGAAGCTGAACATGAGCCAACAGGGTGCCCAGGTGGCCAAGAAGGCCAATGGCATCCTGGCCTGTATCAGGAACAGCGTGGCCAGCAGGTCCAGGGAAGTGATTCTGCCCCTTTACTCAGCACTGGTGAGGCCACACCTCGAGTACTGTGTCCAGTCCTGGGCCCCTCAGTTCAGGAAGGACATTGAGGTGCTGGAGCAGGTCCAGAGCAGAGCAAAGAGGCTGTGAAGGGACTCCAGCACAAGTCCTGTGAGGAAGGGTTGAGGGAGCTGGGGCTCTTCAGTCTGGAGAAGAGGAGGCTCAGGGGAGACCTCATCACTCTCTACAACTCCCTTAAAGGAGGTTGACGCCAGGGGGGGGTTGGTCTCTTCTCCCAAGCAGCTACCAGTAAGAGAAGAGGGCATGGACTTAAGCTCTGCCAGGGGAGATTTAGGCTGGATATTAGGAAGAAATTCTTTACAGAGAGGGTGATCAGACATTGGAACAGGCTGCCTAGGGAGGTGGTGGATTCTGCATCCCTGAAGGTTTTTAAGAAGAGATAGGATGTGTCACTCAGTGCCATGGTCTGGTAACCATGGCAGCAGCGGATCAGGGGTTGGACTTAGTGATCTTAGAGGTCCTTTCCAACCTGGCTGATTCTGTGATTCTGTGAAATATCTTCAGCTCTGGTTCCTGTGAACTAAAATTTGAAGGCTGAAATTCTCCACAGACTGAGAAAGATTTCCTCCTCTGACTTCCTCATGCAATGCTGTAGACCATGAAATAGCCTTGATAGCAGTTTTGTGGATGGGTTTATCACCCACATTCAGAAAGAAGGCAAGATGGAGTACAGAAATTTTGGAGGAAGAAATGCCTATGAAGTAGTTTTCCAAACTAGATGTAGGTAAACATCAATCAGACATTACTGAGCTGTTAACTGCACAAGGCAGAGGCTTTCTAGAGAGCTTTTTAACCTCTGTTGCTATCAAGTGGAAAACTTTCTTCAGCTGTTCTGTTTCTGCTGCCCTTCTAAGAATTTTAAAATGCAAATGGGCTTGGATATTTTTAAGACCAATACTTGTTTTCAGGGTGAATAAGGGAGTAAGGCTTTATCTAGAAGACAGTTCAGTTGAAGGTTTTGATTACTTTGTCACCTCATTTGTAAGATAAAACACAAGGAAGGGTTAATACACTATTATTTTTTTTCCTGTCAAGTTAATGGCAGATAATAAAGCCAGTGATTTGTTACACAGCAGTTATAACTATTAGCCTGGTCCTGTAAGTCCTATTTTTGTGAGCTGTCCTTACTCAAAACGAAAATTCCAATAAAGATAATGAGAACACTTCTGCCAGGAAAAGTTCCAGAGCTGGTCTGTAATTAAAGTCCCTTTTAAAAATGTCACTGTGGAAATATTGCTCTTACATTCATACTGTAAGTGACATGAAGAGTCAGTGAAGGTTAATTGCTTTGAAATTATATTTGTAACTCTCTTAATTAGACTCTGAACTGGAGATTTCAAACCATATTTCCATGGATAACAAAGCACAGCAGAATTAACTGTCAAGAAGGTCCTCAAATTAATGTAAATTCAACTAAGAGCAAACTGTCAATGAATTCCTGTTCATACATTCTCTTCAGTAATCCTGCAGGTTGTACAAACTGTTCAGGGGGAAATTTAGCTCTAAAAAACGTGGTTTCACGTTTCAATTTATTTTGTAGAGGCAAAAGTCAGGAAAAGTTATTTTCTGCTGTACTGGTAGCATATACACGTTGAAAGCTGAGCACTCATGGTTTGGTTACAAAGCTAAAAGTGACAATGCATGCATGCACGTAGCAATGTGCATCTTTGCTCTGTGAGATCTCCGGATGCTGAAACATTTTATGTCTGACACTCATCATATGAAAAGACACGTTCCAAGAAAATGTCTATTCCTGGAAGCACTACAAAAGCTCAGATGTTGTCTGAAGCAGTGATCATTATATGAGCAGAGCATTCTTTAGTACAGGATAAAAGCCCAACCCTCTGCACTCCCAGGTAAACCAGTGGTGGTAGCTACCTGTTTCTGGCTGAAACAAGCAGAAAGCAATAGCAAACTTTTATCTCTTTTAACATCTAAATAAGAAAATTATCAGCAGTAGTAGATGCAATGTGATGAGCCTGCAGATTTCCAGTGAGAATATTACCACATGTCCCTGTAGTTTATTTGTTTGAAAATGGGTATATTATTACCACTTTCTGTTAATTTTAAGTTTGCATGAGTTTAAAGTCTGCAGCCTTTTTTTTTTTAATTGGAAAGAAAATATTTTTTTAATGTTTAGCAGCGTTTTTTCACATCATGTGCATAAAACAGGATTGCTTTGAGACTTAGTATTAGTGGCTTTGTCTGTTTCAGATTTGGCACATCACAGCTTCAAAAATGTAATACAGTCTCTTTCCTCTGCCCTTCCCCCCAAATCACCCTGCCACACAAATCACTTCTTAATTTAAATTGGTTCACAAAAGAATATTCATCTGAGATAGAATGAGCTTTATGTATTTTTTCAGGGATGCTCTGTTTTATTCAGATTGCCAAGCAATTAAATCTTTCAGAATCAGAGAGAATTAATAAAAATCCATTTGAGGGCATTTCCAAATTTAGTCGCACAAAGATTTGTTTAAGAGTAGGAGTCTCATAGAACTCTGAGCCCCTCCTTATAAAAAGCCATTTGCAGATGTATAGCTATTATACTGTAGGTGTACATAAGTAAAAAAAATTAAAAACATATTTCAAAACAAGTAAGTGTACATGCAGTGCTGTGCCTGGTCGCCAGTGGTGTCAGCTCCCTGACCCATCCACGATCTTGGGTGAAGCAGCTCAGGGGGACACATGCACAAACTATCTTGGTGGGGATGGGATTTATCAGGGCAAATCTGAGCATTAGAAAAAAACTTAAAATGTAACTCCACCCCAAGAAACATAAATGTTGGAAACCTCACAAAAATACAGGACAAGATCCTCCTGCACCACAAGGGGATACAGTAAAAATGAGAATAACTTCATTAACTCCTGGTATTCAGGGCCATTTTTGTTTAATTAATACAGACACTGTCCTACTCCTCCTACTTGTGTAAATTTGTAATTAATTTTTCACTGAAGTAATACTTATTTTTTAATGGTTTATTCAATTATAAATTAATTTTTAACCTGAGAGTTTGTTGCCTTTGGAAGAAAAACAAAGGGAAAATGAGTCCTTCTATAAAGTTTGAAAACTCTAACCTGCAATTAAAAGCATTTTTCTATCTAGTATACAGTTATCTAAGAAATTGCAGCTAATTACTACCCTTACTATTCCCGTCAGATTAGCAGCTTACGCCTTAAAATAACTAACACATAGTACAAAAATAATTATCATCATCTCTTAAGGAAAACATTTTTCACATATAGTGACCTGCATTCTTGTAGCTGATAAATTTCAGAAGAAATACTTTGGCATAAATAAAGCCCTTCCCTTGCTGTGGCTGCAGAAGAGAGATACTATCTGGGAGTTGATATTGAAAGTTATCATTTTGTATCCCACACGATTCCCACAGCATGCTTGCCTTAGCCAGGCAAAGCTGCTTTCTTCCAAAAAAAGATTTCCTATTATTTAGGAACTAATACTTATTTTGATCTTCTCCTGTAGTGAGAGTTTTCTGATATACCCTGTAAGGTATGTCATAATCACTGTACAAGAATACCTGAAACCACACTGCATAGGTTACAGGCACATCTCACATATAGGATTCTTGCAATTTTCTCCTTTGCCTGCTTTGGAAGGAGGACAGATGGTTAACTGTGCCTCTTAACACGGATTTATTTTTTTGTTTTCTGAAAGCCACTCTTCTCCCCATCTGGCCTTTTCTGAATGGGAAAGAAAATGATCATCCATATGATCCTCCAAAATTGCACGTGTTCATTGTACATCAGTGTTTCAAAAATATTAATTCCTGTAGAAAAAACATCTCATTGAACATACAGGTCTTTCAACAAATTGTTTATGAATATCTTGGAAGGAGCAGCAGTTTGCACAAAGTAAGTGAACCCCAACATAATACACGTCTTGAATGTCAACTGATAGCAATAAAATAATTCTTTTTAGCTCAACATTTCCAATTATTTGATAATTGCACTCCACAATCAAAGATTACAAGCACATACTAAAGATGATCCTGAAATGCTCTGCTAACCAACATGGTCTGAAATTCTTGGAACAAATAAAGTGCCTGCACGAACCTATTAAACAATTATTGAACAAGTTATTATACCGCAAAATTCTACTGAAGGAAAATAAGACAGACAACAGATAACATACTGGAGCATGATGGGAGCAAAAGAATTTTGGCAGAGCCAGCACCTTTTGGGAGAAAGAGGGCAGCTCAGCCAGCATTTTATCAGTCACCACACAGAAGAAATGGGAGATCACACAGTAAGCAAAAGAGAGAATGTCAGGCCTGCTGAGGAGTTGAGCTTCAAAGTCTGCAGTGATGTAACAGAACTGCCAAACAACAGCAGAAATGTTAATGCAGCTGGCACAGTATTTAATACACACACTCACACCCTGCTGCCAGTTTACTAATAGAAACATGAGCAAGGCAGAAGAATTAAAAAAAAATATTCTGGCTCATATATACCAGTTTTCTTTCCACACACAAAAAGACCCTTTCTATGTGCTGTAATCTGAAGGGAAGTTAATAGCTAATATTACAATTAATTAAAAATAATAATAATAATAAAAAATAAACCCAGAAATCCCAGTTTCTAAATTTTTTATTACTGCTGGTCTATTCTCAAACCAATTTGCACTTACTCTTCTCTTGCAGGGAAAATAATTGACCCACCCTTTTGCTCAAGCACTGGAAGACTGTAGTCTGAACCTGATGGCTATTCAGAGCACAGGCATTAAGTGGAGATAACCCTGACTGGTAATAGGAGGAGACTTCTGCTGAAGTTTTCCTGGAGATTTGCACCTATTTTTGTTTTGGAGCTGTATTTGGGAAAACACTGCTTGTAAATCATTTGAGTTAGAAAAGAACTTTAAGGTCATTAACCTTAAAATTAAAGACCAACCATTAACCCAGCACTGCTGAGCCCACCACTAAATCATGTCCCTAAGCATCCTACACATCTTTAAATACTTCCAGGCATGGTGACTCCACCACTTCCCTTGGAAGCCTGTTCTGGTGCATCATAACCCTTTCAGTGAAAAAAAAATTCCCTCCCCTGGTGCAACGTCAGGCCTTTTCCTCTTGGAAATTCAACATGGGATCTGAAAGTCACAGGGGGCTTTTTCTGTTATGCATTTTGCAAGTGAATAAAGGCTTCTAGTAGTCAAATGATTTTTCTAGTGACATTGGTTCAACACTGGTGCCATAGCTATGCTTGAATAAGTGTCACTAGTAGGTCTTAGCACTGACACTTTGCAATCAGTTTGGTTCCATAAATGTAAAAGACAGAGGAATAGAAATAAAATTACATTCTCTGCTTTCTTTAGAGTTATGCTTGCTCTACAGTCTAATCTAAGAATGAAACACAGTATCAGTTTATTTTAAACCATCAATGTTTGAAGGAAAAATTATGATTATGCTAAAGACATAGAAATGCTGAAAAAGAAGTTTTAATCACATCTTTAAGTCCAGAACAAAGAAAAGCTGCAATTCTGACCTGAGAGAAAATCAGCCATTTGACCACTTTAGGAATGTAATTGAAATTCCAGTGAATTAAAAGGAACTTAACCATTGATTTAATTTTGAGCTGGACCTTTAATTATTAGAAATACAGACAGATTGTATGTTCTCTCGGGACTCTCTAGTTCTCACTTTTTGTGACAAAGAACTAATTTGAAGGCAGTAATCTTTAAGACATCATCTAAGAAATCAATTTTTTCCAGTGTGAATTCCAGAAGGAAATATTTTCATCTCTTAATTGTAATATAATAAAATACTCACTGATGGATCCTTTGTTGGCTAAATGGAGCAGTATAGCAGTCATTCTCCTCCAGATCTGGCAGTGTCTCCTTGTCCAGTTTCATTGGTTTTCTAGGTAACCATCCTCGAAACCTGCTTATTTGTTTCTCGATCCTGCAGCACATGAAAATTGTAAGCATTTTAGGTAGTGTTTTTCAATTCCGTTACGGAGCACTTACAAAGAACACATGGTGGCAAACTTGGCCAGTTAATACCTACAACTAGAAAAGATGAAAAATGACTTTTTTTGAGGCAGATCACATTATTTATATGGAACATATTTATAATAACCAGCTTTCTTATTTTGTCTCAACAGAAAAACAGTGCTGGTGGTACATGCTGCTATAAATCTTATTAAGCCCAGTAAGCTCTTGGCAACTCCCTAAACCTTTATTTCTGGGCTTTTCAGTAAGTTTAAATCTCAGGTTTAATTGACATGTAAGACTTTGGACATATAAACATTAGAGCAGCAGAGATTGGGACAGAGTGCTTTGGCAGCTAAACCCCATCAAGTTGCATCCAATTTTTGCTCTCCATATGGATTCTTACCTCAGAATAGATGCTATAAAATTAGGCTACTTTGTTCGTTTTGCTTAATTGTAGAGTCTTGCAATACTACAGCCTCCATGGAAGCAGAATACTCAGTATAGATTAATAAGTGACTGCAATACAGATTCTTTATATACATTTAGAAAGTGAAAGCAAACTAAGATCAAGCTGGAGAAAGGGCAGACTTAGCTGCAAGTGCATTCATGCAAGAGATGCACGCTGAAATGAAGGGGAAGGGAAGAATCAGAGCTGACTGGAGGAGACAATCTAAACCAAATTAAAATCTGAATTAAATTGTTATAATGAAAAACAAATGAGAAAGATGAGAGATATCTGGCATAATGAGCCCTACTCTCTCAGAAGTTCCTAGCGCCTTCAAGTTCTAATCAGTGATTTTTGTCTGCAAAAATCATAGACCACAAATTATGGACTGTGCACATACTTCAGTCAGGGCATGAATCTTTCCAGAACTGGAGCTAAAGTGCATGAAACAACATACTTTGAACTTTAAGTCCAGTTCTGGATGAAGCTCAGGGACTCAAAATGTAGTTGCTTCTTTTCTATTGAAGAAGTCAGCGCAGTAAGTGTGATCAGCAAATGTTCAGAGATGTGATCAGCTCTGCAAAGTCACTTTGAGGAAGGGCAATCCATAGCCAAATTGCTGAGTGTGTGGGAAGTGAGGTAAAAGCATTACATACTTTCATTTCAAGTATGTATGTTTCGTGGAATATTCAATTTTCTCTCATCAGGTATTTTTATCTCGGATAAGAAAGTTAACATTAACCTTAAAGAGCACATTTTTAAAAATTGTAAACAAATTAACTCCACTTGTTTTGGCACAATTTGTGTATTGTGTATTGCTGGGAATAGCATGGTGGAGGGGAAAAATTTACCATCAGGGCTGTTTGGAGTAACTGGAATGTGTGTTTATACTAAATTAATCATAAACATTTCATGAGCAATGTTTGCACTGGCCCAGCAGCTCAGAGTGTGAGAGGGCAGTTTGCAAATGTCTGTGCCTGAGTGCAGGTGAGATGTCAGATCCCAGTGTTCATGAGGGGTCTGGCCAACATTAATTCCCCAGTTGCAGCATCCAGCCTGATAGCTTTGAGCCAATCTGTGCAGACACTGATAGGAATGGCAAGGGAAAAGTAAGTTCTCTCCAGTAGAATTCCCTCTCTTGGCTTCCAGTTTGCTCTCTGTAAAGGCCACAAGCTCTGTGTTACTGTATATTTGGCAGTCTTAGTGACTTTGGATATGGAAAAGGGAAGAGGAATCAGGCAGGTTTTGAAAATGTCCCATTCCGTGCTTATTTGTTGACCAAAATTGTTTGCATTTGCTAAGCTATTAACAGCCTTGCTAATCTGCAATCCTTTCCCACTCATCCTGCAAGTCAATGTGCTCATTTGAGATACATGTGCTGCAGGTTTATCACACCACACATGCACATGCAGCACACACTGACTGCTTTCCTCACTAAAAAGCAATGCATTATTCAGGTTGGCTTCTCACTGAGTGTACCCAGAATTTGACTGCTTTGCCATTTCCAGGGCTCAGATTACTTGGCACGCTCGGTAAGCCTCCTCCAATTTGCTGGCTAGCAAACAGGCCTGAAAAGTTTGTAAAGCCTTTTTGCAAGGCCTACAACATAAAGCACAGTAAATCCATCCCTTGAGAAAAAAAAAAAAAAAAAAGAAAAAAAATAGTTCTCTAATTGAAAAAGAAAAATTACCAAAGTCTTAAATTGCTTCCTGGCCAGTCCAACACTGCCATCAGCCAGCAGTTCCAGCTTATACTCTACAGGAGCAACTCTTAAAAAAAAAAAAGCTTAGAGAATGGTGTTGGTGCTAACAAACACACAGTGTTAAAAGTCTACCACATTTTATTTCTTCTTCAAGTATAACCCATGTTTCACTTTCCCTTACAGAGAAGACTATTTACTCAGCTGGATACGGAACTGGTGTTTGGAAAGCTGAGCAACCTACACAAGAACAATAGTGTGCAGGGAATGATGAAGCACTGTAGAGTTAGTCACAATGACAGAGGAGAGTGAAAGATCTGATGGTAATATCCTTCTTAAATTCCTACTTTAAAAACCCTTGATAGCTTCACATGGCAAAAATTAATAATCTTAATTCATATAGTGTCTTGAAGAATGAGTGTCTTCCACTTGCACCCCTGCTCTCCAGGTCCAGTCTTCATACAGTGCCCTCTTCCTGAACATACGTAGTGTGCTTAATTCTCACATAGGGTTTCTCAACTAAGTTCAGAGAAACTGGTTTCTCATGAAGAACTGGGGCAGAGATAGAATAATTTTGCAAAGGAAAGAAGAAGAAAAAAGCAATTTTTGAACTAAATGATCTTATAAGACCCTTCCAACCCATTCTGATTCTATGAAGACTGAATTTTGTCTCTGGCTCAGCATTGGTAGAACCTAATGTATGTTACATTGCTAAATACTTAATCTAGTTTTAACCCCAATGCAAGTAGAGTTCTAGGTACTGCATAGATACCTGATAGCCCTCCTTTACTTTCAAATCTATGAGGGGAGGTTTGTTGTTTGAAATTTTGGGATCACTAGAATTTTTCAGAGAGAAAACTCAACCAGCTCAGCAAGCTCCAAGTGACTTGGTCTGGGCTTTACCTTGTAACAGAAGTCCTCTTTAAAATAAATTTTGCCCAAATGTTAATATGTTTGGCTTAGCTCAAAAAAATGCACCAGGGCTTCAGCTGCCTATAATCCTCTCTGAAGCAGCAGTAGAGGAAATGCATATCTTTATTCATGTTGTGTATCTGAGTTTCACATCAATGAAAATAAAGCTGAATGTTTTATTTTTTTCCCACTAAAACTATCCAGCTATAGTTTTTCTGCCACAAGTAGCTATTTATAGACCTGAACATAAAAAGTGAATTTAGCCTTGTGTTGTCATCACTTAGGAATTAAATACCAGAAAAAGTACCAAAATACCATAATAATTCCCATTGTGACCTCAAACTGCATACTGAATTATGAGAAGATTAAAGTAAAGCAAAATTTCATACACTACATATGTTAGAATCTTCATCTACTCCTCTCTCTTAATCTATTGCCTTAGTCAAAGTAGCCATGTCTTAGTTACAATCCAGACAAATTCTCAAGTTAACAGGTGCTGTAGTATTTATTGTAACAGGGTGATGGAAAGTGGGAAACATCAACAAGCTTTAGAAGAATTGTGTTATCAGCTATTATTATGAGCCTGTTCCCAACAGGTAAAATATATAACTCCACTAAGAGGCTTTTGGTCCTTACTTATACAAAGAAGCAAATACAATCACATGAAGGCAATGCTGGTGGTTTTGAGTTACCAGAAAAGTGTGATGGAATTTAATACACAAAATACTTTTCAATATGCTCATACAGCAGAGTCATAATATGTGATTTCCTTCCCCATGGATATTAATCTACTGACATTAGCTCCAGAATGATCCAGCTGTTTACTTCAAAATGCAGATTTTTCAAAGCTAATTGTTCTCTCTTGGAGGCTTGTGGGAGTTTCCCCACTGACCTCAGAGACAGTAAATCAAATGCTAGACCCTTTTGAAAACGCTATCAACAGCACTATGGCAGTAAATGCTAACACATGATCTATTTTTTGCCAAGCCTGTATATTTTTAAGGCCTTTTCAAAACATTTTCACTTTAAGGTATCAAAAAGGAAATGCAAACTGCAGTTTTTATCCTATTATTTATCCTATTTTATCCTATTTTTATCCTATTAATTCAAGCATAAAACAGGCACAAAACATAATCTTAAGGATATTTAATAACTGAGAGGAAGAAATACAAAATTCTCAAAAAAACCCCCTCTTTTCTCAAGCTCAATGATATTACACCAGAGGTGAACGTGGTTCATTGCCTTCTTACCTACCAAGAAAGGTAGGTAAGCCTATCGCCATAGCAGAACAATAATTAAATATTGCCATCACTATTACAAGTAAGTAAGGAAGGTACATGAAAATGAAATTTTAGAAAGTGTCAAAACTGGAGCATCTCAACCCCAAGAAACTCCCTAATAAGCTACATGAAAACACGTGATAGTGTTTGCCCTCACACACCCTTCTTTAAAAGATTCCATTAGTTTTAAAATATTTCCTTAGATCTAAAAACAGCAAAACTGATGCAATGCTTTAAAAAAGTAACTTCTGTATTTGTTTCTGCAAATGTGCCAATGTATAATCACTCCTTCCACCCTTCCTAGGGACACAGCCAATAAATTTTCCCTTCCAGCTTGACCTTAACCATTATTATTGTTTCTGGGTCCAAATGAACTTAAACTGGGCTGGCATAAGAACTGTACTCACCTATTCATGAACTTGTATCGGCGGTGCAGGTAATAGATTTTTCTCCTGGAAGAACAGCAAAAATGAAGCCAGTCGTGAAGAAAACCCATCGTCAGTTACAGTATGAACTAGCAAGGAAGGAAAGGAGATTGAAGACAGAAGCCTGTAAGAGGTGGAGGAAGAGACTAAAAGAGAGATTAACAGAACTGTCACAGGAAGCCACCCCAGACTCTGGTGGCGTTTGAATTGCAGGAAAGTCAGAATTTTCCCATTGTCTTCTCCTTTTCTTCTACTTGCCATATGTGAAAGATAGGGACCCAAAGATACTCCTATTTCAAAAAAGTCTATAAACTATTGCAGGGATGTTATAGGCCTGAAACAGATCTGGATGAGTCATCTCACACCCAATAGTGAACTATTAAAACTGTATTTGGTAAAACTCAATGAGAATCACTTAGAAAAGCCAGGAAAATAGTACCTGATGCTGCAATATGTCATAGCACATGCAGTATCAACCAGGATCAGTACTTGTTGTTGGAGTAACATCCCTTGAAACAGAATATAGGCTACACAAGCAAATAAGCATGTATTTGGCAACACCCAAGTACACAGTACCTCCCTCTGCCCAGCATACAGGCAGAGCTGGTTTCTGTTGTCAGTGCAAAACACTGTACGGGAGTACAGGTGGGGAACCAGTGAAGCCACAAGGGTGCACGAGCAGGCACATGCTGACCAAACACTTGGTCTGCTTCCTGACCAGCCCTTTGGGGCTCACTTTGCCTGGGGTGGAGAGGTGGATGGGTCTCCTAACCATCCTGTGAAGATCCAGAATGAGGAGTCTGCCTTCTGTCCTGCTCTGCTACTGGCAGCTCGTGTTCTCCTGATATGTGTCTGTAACACCACAGCTGTCAGCATCTGACAGCACTGGTGCCTTATAACTATACAAGAACCCCTACTTAGAATGCCAGGTTGTGGAATTTAGAATGTGTGGAATTTAGAATTCAAATAAAACATAATATTTTGACATTGTTTTTGTTATCAGTGTCCATATTATGCTGGTGAAGTGAAATTACCAAAACAATTTCATGTTGGCCATCCCCTCCACAAGACAGTGTTATTTATCCTGCCCCACTCAGTAGGAGCAGAGAAGGGTCAAAGCTAAGTGTTTCTGACGAGGCCATCCACTTCCTGACTTTTCTTCAAATATTCAGAGTTATTGACTGTTTTGGCACCTCTACTATGAATCACCAAGTATTTTATTCACTGATGGGAGGACTTCAGATAATTCCAACCTAAAATATCATGATCTGTAAGCAATCAGCAGCCCTTAAAACAACGGGTCAGACAAGGGCACCTGGAAGAAGTCAGACTAGAGTAGTGGACATTTTGTAAAATGCTGGCTCTTGCTTTTAAATGGTAGACATTACAGTTGATCTTAAAATAAAATCTAAGACCCTGCTGAGAAGGCATTATTAAATCATCATTATATCCTCTTAACAATACTGTAATAATGCTCTCTCTGTGGATGTGGAAAGAATGAATACGTGGTCCTCAAGCAGGTCAAGAAAACTTTAGTATTTTTAATGTTTTCTACAGAATATGAGAGGTTTCAGAAAAGGGACTTCAGCTCAGGAAAGAAGAAGCTGCTAACAGTGACTAAAATCTGAGTTCCTGGTGAATTTCTTAATCATGAGACCTTATCCTCCTGTTGAGTCAGGTTCTCAAGAATCCCACAGGAGTCAAAAGTGGTACGCTTTTGGCCCAGCCCCTTATTTCTATGTCTAGAACACCTTTTAAAAAAGAATACAAATATCTTGCAATGACTTGTAATACCTTTTCTATTTTTCTCTTTATCATTAAAAGCGCAAGAAAGATCAGTTGAAGGTTTGCTGTGAAAATGAAAACCAAAATACATACAGAATAAGCCTGTAATTTTCTCCTTAATTCATATCCATTTTTCCTAGCAAGTTCTGTACTGATACAGATTGGCTCATATCGGAGGCATTTTTCATCCTTAGGTAAGAAGAAAATAGGAATAGAAATTCTGCAAGGGACACCAACTCACTAGTTGCATATTCTGGTTCTGATCCTTTTCTTGCTCAGGAGTAATTCCATTAAAATCAATGGAGTTATGCATCTATAAGCCCTGCTAATTGAAAGAAGAATCAAAACCTCTCAGTTCATTGGTTTTGGTCAGTTCCAGTGTAAGTCTTTAGTCTAGTTTAACAGTTCTGATAGCCAGCACACTAAAATGAATACTTCACATATAAAATTTCATAGCCCAACATGCAAATAATATTAAATACGTGACAAAAATAATATCACTGACAATGTGGAATGAATTTGGTTATCAGCAGCACTTAATATCACTTTATTTTCTCCACAGAAAAAAATATTTATGATCTGAATTGTTCTCCTGTTAGATAGGATAATTACTTATAAGCTGTATTTCCATAATTACAGACTACATAAGCAATTTACTGTTGCTGAACATATCAGATACGTCCAACAGACATGCACCTCCAGTGCTGCCTTACGTACCTGGATCTTCTTGACCTCCCATTGATTTCAATGAAATGTCCATTTAAAAAACAGCAGCGCACAAGTATGCAGGGGGCTCCAGCATTGAAGGGGTTAAAGGGCCTAAGAATAGAACACCCCATGAAAACATCTGCACTGCTACAGCTTAATCACCTTAATTTCAAACCACTATTGTACTGAAATTGCAGGCATTAACAAGAAACAGCAATGAATATGGTGTCTAAGGTACTGCATTTATATTTTTCTAAAAATGTGCGGTATGTTATAGAAGAGCTTTTCTCAGTGCATTCTGGTGTTAATATATTAGCTTTACAGTACAGTGTGACTTTGGAGGCTGAGAAAAAATACAGCTACACCTACCTGAAAGGCATTCTTACATTCATTAGTTCAGCATATTTGCCCAGGACCTCCCAAGGAGCATGCAGCTTCACAAAGATGATGTCACTGTTTGTTAGAGATGACTGCAAAAGAAAAACAAAACAGCCACCAGGGCTTACTTTTTAAAGTAAAAAAAGAAAGAGATTGTGGTCAGTGGTCAAAATCTATTTTTCTAGTCATATATCCTTCCCTTTTTCTGATCCTTCCTCAAAAATATGTAGTTCTATCAGTATTTTGTCAACTTACACTCCTTTTGGTTTCCTGAAAGCCATCCTGTGACTCCCTTCTGGCCTGCATGTGCATTTAATTCACATGGAAAGGAGGACATGGGAGGGAGGCTGATGCATAGTTATGGGCGTGTGGGGAAAATAAGCTTGGAGGGTAAATCTGGGTCTGGAAGCTTGGTCCTGAACTTCAGCTAAAAGTAAAATGGCAAGTCAGGATCTGAGTCTGCCAATTGTCCTGGTTTTTGGCACTCACACAGAAATGAAGATGTATGGAGACACATCTGGCAATTAAGAAAACTTTGTATGACAGCATGATCTTAACAAAGTTCCAGCTACAGTGGTCTCCAGCTTCCCTTCCTCCAGATTCACTCTTGACCTCATGGATTCTGAATGTTAGAACTGAAGCTAGAAAGAAAGAGGAAACCTGATGCTGCCCACAGCGCGGTGTTGGGCAGATTTGTTGCCCAGAAAGGTTGAGGCTCCGCTTATGTCAGCAAGATCTCTTTGCAGTGCTCCCACTTTCTTTTCTGTGGTTTGTATGTAGCATGGAGAGAGCTTTACACAGGGCATTTGCACCAAAGTGTCTGTCACCTAACAGAAGGCTGTCTGGCCAAGAACAGAGAACATGCAGTAAAGAGAAGAAGGGCGAATTTTAGCTCTGTTTGAACTCAGGAGGGGAACTCGTCCTTTACAGAAAGCTACATCAAGCTCAGGTAAAGCTGGTGTGAGAACACAGAAAGCCACATGTAAATTCTGGAATATTAATTGGTCAAATTCTAATGGAAATCAATTAAATCATCATAAAATTGCATTAAATACAGCTTTAGGCCACTAACTGGATCACATTAACAGGGAGAGCTACTACAGGCTGAGTTCAAGGAATACCCAGGAAATGGGTAAAGGTGTACAGGGTATGAGAAAAAGAAAGAGAGAATGAAAAAACAGGCAAGAAAATTAGTTTTCTTTAGGGACAATTTCCTAGTTTTTTAGCTATTGTACTATACTCAATGTTTTTCATGTAATTTCTTGGTTAGTACAATTTACTGGGGGTTCTTAAACATATTATTTCTTATCTGGAAACTACAGTCACTATATGAGTGGGAGGCTGTCGTTTGTACTTTTGATGCCTATTTGATTCTCCACTATCTTGCTAGATGTTGAATGCACTGAAATTGCTATAACATGTTCATGTCCATAGAGTAACTATAACATTATTACTAGTTTGTGGAGTGATAAAAAATGCATATGTATTTATATAAATATCTTTAGCAAGGGAAAAGAAAAAAAAAAACAACCACCCAATCACTATTGAGTAAACATTTTTTAAAAACAAATAAAATATTTGAATATTCAAAAAAATACCAAAGTACTATTGGGCTGCATAAAAAATGATTTAGTGCATAATGAAACAAGTGACATTCTGTCATTAAAAACTTTAGAAAAAAAAATTGCTGTTCTTCAGCTAATGACTTTCTGAAAAATATTTCAATATGAAGTGATACAACAGCAACAAAATGCCCCACAGACACTTGCTTCAGAGACAATTAATTAAGTGGAATTCTTTCCATTGACTTTTATGGATTCTAAATCAGGCCTCTAGTGATGAATTTCTTTATAGATATATTTCACAAATTATCTCTCATTTTCCCATGAGACTTTAGCAAGTAGATAGCACAGAACCAAGAGTAAGTACTGCTACTGTAAAAATTTCCTGCAAACTAGTTTCTCAAAGATGAGTTTAAGTCAGCAACAGACTGATAATATTGACATATACAGCTCAGATTTAAGCAACAACACAACACTGAACCTCAAAAAACTGTCAAATAAGCCCAATATACAGAAGGAAATTTTGGCCTGAGAAATGTAGGAAACTTATTAAAACCAGCCTGAAAATTCAGTGATGGCTGTTCTGCAGGAAATATATAGGCATTTTCTGACACATTGTAATTTAAGCCATACTAGATATGGCAGCCACAGTCACCCGACTTGTGGAGGTGCTGTTTCTTAAGTGAATGCTGTCTTCATCTAAATTTGATTTCCTACATGATACATGTTTTCACAAAGAAATGCAAAAAACTTTCACATATTTATCACAAATATAGACACAGGTGATTAAAGAATATTTTTTACTCAACATCTTGTAATACTATTTTATTGTCTTTGTCAATAGAAGATCTAACCAAAATACACTTGGGAGGTTCAGTTACTTTCAGAAGAAAGAGATAATAATGCTAAATTATGAATATGGAAATCCATTTCTCTTGGGTTTAGTCATGTGAAATGTTCATATAGAAAATTACTAAGCCTGAGAAAAACAAGATTGGAAAGAGAAGAACAAATCCAGATGGAGGAGTAATAGAATGAAATGTCATGTTTTCTTAATCTAAGGAGAAAATAGCTAATCACAATACCTGGAAAAAAAAATTCAAGGCCACCACCTAGGTTACAAAAATACTTTAGTGAATGGAATCTGCTAAACTCTGTTAGTATTTAGACACAGTATCCTTCAGCTTCTAAATGTTTCACTGAGATGAGAGAATAATTCTTCTTTTGTAATTGGCTTTTGAGGCTTGGATCATTAAATGGTTTGGAGAAGTAAACTCAATTTCACATTATGGGAACATGCAAACAAAAATCAATGTAATGTTGCTCCCCTTGGAAATTTAAAAAAGATGATTATTGACATGAGCAATCTGCTAGAAAGTGATAAAGAAAGAAAAACAGAGAAATTAAGGGGACAAACAACAAGATCAAACACTTTGCAAAAAAATGGAATAATTATTTGGAAATGACCTGTAGAGTTATGGCCTCAAGCAAGCTGGTTGTTTCAAACTGATTCCTTAAGGAGGAATATCCATAAAAAACCAGAATTTCTTCTAGTCGGTAATAATATACAAAGCAACCACAAACCTGCTTAAAAACTAAGCATCATATTCCTCCCCAGAATCGCTATATAAAGAATGGAAGAGACTAAAGTAGGGAATCTTTACGTCACTCCAGAAACATACTCAATTTGGTGATTTACAGTCATCAGCCAGGCCAAGGAAAACTTGTAAAAGGCAGATTATTTGTCTTCTGAAAGCAGGTGTAGAGTGGTGTTAACTGATCTTAAATTTAAGTCCAAGCTACTAAACTCACATGTGCTCCTGCAGCTAACTCATTTGAATGGCAGGATTAAATATATATATATTCCCTGTTGACTTGACTCTGCTCATGCTGAAGTTGTCATTGTTAGTCTGAATGGAAGCAAAGTTATACTGACATGGAAGGCCACTCATAAAGTCCACATTTTGCTGTACTTGCAGGTTGTCTTTCAGGATCAAGACCAGAGATTGATCTCTTTTGTCACATATCCTCTTGAATAGTCTCTTCCAATAACAACTTTTTTTGGTTCATTATCGATAATATTATAAAGCGATTTTAAGACAAAAAGAACTGTAGGACTCACTTTAATATAAGCATTTCTTCAGTCTAAAAGCTGAGCAAAAAGTTTCACAGCATATAAACTTGAAGAAGGATAGCATTATGGTGTCTCAAATTGAATGCTGTAATTGTTTATTTGCCTTGAGGCTACTAGGCAGGCTATTGCAAAATTACAATGCTTTCATTTCTGTATGCATAAAAATAAGGGGGAAAAAGTACCAGGATTTACCATTAGGTTGTTTTCCCTACCAACTTTAAAAAGAACAATACCCAAGACTGGGGCTGTCCTCACCTTTTAAAGCCTTTCTCATTAAAAAAAAAAAAAAAAAGATTTCAATATTTTGAAAGAGATCCAGCAACCTGAAATAAACCTTGTCTACTTTAGCAAAACCCTGTAAGACAAGTTAAAAAGCCAGAATGGGAACAGCACTTTAATTTCTGACAAACGTAACCTATTTCTGTTAGGACCATAATGCAGGAAAAGCCAGAAAAGGAGAGAAAAATCAACGTTCTTCCTCCAGTAACAATTCTCTTTATAATAGAGCTCCACAGGACATCTGAGTACAGAGTAGTAAATAGTAACTGCTACAGGTTGCACTGTTTTTGAGAATTACTCTTTTGAGTTAACAGCACAGATTGATTTGCCATGTGGAGTGAACTAAGTGGAAAAACAAACGCCAGCAAAATTTAGTTGACTAAACCATTCTTCCTTTGCAAAACTGAAGCAAATGTAAATTCACAAGGGCAACTCCATAGAACTGGAAAAGCAGCAGTAGTATGCTGCCAATACTTTTCAAAACTGCATATATTACCACTGCATAATTACTTACATACTGTCAATATGTGTCCAGTTCCAGGGAAAATATTACATAGTCACAAGCATTAACTTCCATGCTAGTGGATTAGGAGGATCTAGTGAATAAAGGAATGAAGCTAATACCTTTCATATATATATTTTCAATCAAAGCACAGATTTAGTGAAAAAGAAGCATATACTGCTCACATTTGTACTACAATTTTAAGAGCCTTTTTGGGTAAAGCAGTAAGAATGAAAAGAAGACTAAATAAAAATCCAAAGCCCTAACTCATAAATAGGAAGATGTTGAAAACCAGTTTCAGCATTAGAGGACGCTGATTTTTAAAATATAGAGTAACGTAAAATAAGGAGACAGAGTCACGTGATTACCATTTTAAATGATTTCTATATGAAACCCCATGACAAAATGGGATGATGGGGAAAGCTTTGTGATTACTTTGCAGAATACTTCCAGAGGTTCAGCTCCAGTGGAGTTAATAACACAGGCAGGTGGCTGACTACTGCCAGCACTCAGGCAATGTGTGTCATCTCATCCAACCCAGAGCAGGTGTCACTGTCACAGTGCCTAATTTCTGCCAGCAGCTGACAGGGTCTCAGTGCTGGAACAGAACAGAGTTAGTGACAAGGGGAAATGTTTGCAGATGTCCCTTCATGTAAACAAAAAATGGGAATGGGAGGGCACCTTAAAGAAGAGGGTAAGCTCCTTGAGTAGAAGTAAAGTGCAGATACTGTCTCATTGATCAAGTTTACTGTGTAATGATGAGCTTGCAGAGATATTAGTTTCTCTGAGAGAAGAAACAACACAGGAAAGGATGCCCTTAGTTCTAACTAATGTAATTGGAACTCACTTGTGATCGACAGGATGGGTCTCACACTAAGGGAACTTAGATATACTAAATCTACCATGGAAAGAATATCCTCTGACTTGGACTCCACTTCCTAGAGAAAAAGATTAGAAACACCTGCAGCATGACCATCTTAATGGAAGAGGGTGATGGGAATGTGGTGCATCAGTAAAATTTTTCTTGATAATCCTCTTAGTAAACACTGAATGATTATGGGTCTGACCCATATAGGTAAGATTTCTGTGGCAATTAAAATAGCTGATCATACAGATTACACCTGACAAACAAATTGTATGCATCTTTTAATACCTCTGAACAAGAAGATAGTATAAACACGAAAATAATTACTTGCAAATTTAAAAATGTGGATGGTTAAAACCTCCGAGAAGATTAGTGCATTTTAACTTATGAACACCTTATTTGACATGAAGTGTTTTTACACGAAGCATCAGTTATATGCGGCAATTTTAGATCCAAAATGTTAATATTTTATGTAGTAATATATGAGACCATGAAATATTTTTATTGTACTGTGAGCTAACAAAGTCTCTTATGTACAATATTTTACCTTTGGCACCACGGGCCAATAAAAAAACATCGTACAATTGAACTAAAGTTTATGAGAAAGCTTCCTTTGTGGTTTAGTCTAAGGGTAAAATATAAAAAAAAAAAATTTCCAGTAATATTTATGTCTCATTAATAATTTTTTTGAAGTAGAAAATACTTACATTTAATGAATTGCCTATTAAATATTTATGTTTACTTTTAGAGAAACATTTGGAGAAACTTTGCTTTGGCAAAGCAAAAGGCAATTTATTTTTTGTCCAACAGTTAATTTCATAAACATAAAAATCAATCAAACATACAAAATATGCAAGCTTATTATACCTTTTGGGTACAAAAAACCTAGAGAAACTGAATAAGCTGCTTATCATAGCATCATAAATAGAGGTTGGAAGAGACATCCAGAGGTTGTCTAGTTCAAACCTCTGCGTAAAGCAGGGACAACTGGAGTGGTTTGCGGGGCCTTGAATATCTCTGTGGATGGAGACCTCACAACATCTTTGGGCACCACAACATCTCTGGACAGAAAGGCCACCACTGACCTCCCATGGGGACTGATTGCAGCAGTCCAGGTGTTGAGCACCTGCCTATGTACCAGCAAGATGAAGCTATTTTTTTGTTCAAGTCTCTTTTAGGAGTCTTGTTTCTCAGCTCATACAATCAAGGAAGACAAGAAATACTTATTTGACTGTCAGCCTAGACTTCAAAATTTTTCCAGTGTCCACACTTTCTAGGATGCTGTGAACTGTCAAATACTCTGCACACCTCTATATTTGATAGCTTAACATTCTTTCTGACGAGAGATGCCAGTGAACTCAACAAGACCACAGCTGAGGTAAGGACCTCATCTACATGACACTATCAGGCTTTAGTTCAGTTCACATAAGACAATGAAGCCCTGAATTCTCTCTCAAAGAAGACCACTCTTAAAACACTTTAAGGCTTAATCCAGGTCTCTATTTTCCAGGAAATAAAAGGTACTAGAGAAAACACAAGGCCCAGTTAAATGTAGGGGAGAGATGCATGTGAAGAACTCGAATTGCTCACAACACCACCAGTTATAGTTCCCCATATACTCTGAGAGTCTTGGCAGCTCAAATGCCTGTTTCCCCTGGTTCACATCTCAGTTTTCTGTGCTTTATTTATCTTACTGCTAGGATTATTAGAACTGGAAAGAGTTTGAGGAGCCATCTTCTGATAATTAATTTCATGTTGTTCATCTCCGTGCTGCAAAGCTCTTCTGTCTGGATCATTTGTAGGTGGAAACATAAATGAGCCATTTTCCCTTTTGTAATCTCTATTATGCAAATAGTTGTATTCCTTTAATAAGACTGCCATAGCCAATTTCTGAGTAATTGCATTGTGAAGTCTTACTAAAGGTATTCAAGTGACCTGATGCATTGAAAAGATGGAAACCAAAAATTTTACAAAAGTTGTCTTGGAAATCTGCCAAGGCATATGACAGAGCAGCAATCTCTCTAGATGAGACAACATTACTAAATGAAAGGGAAGTGCTTTCAAAAGCAAAATAGGATGGTGAGAGAAGCTTGATTACAACTACTTAGCTCACAAGTCAGATTGTCATAATTAGTTAGATGTACCTTTTTCCAAACCCCAAACCATGCTCACAGTGTGTAAAACTTCACAGACACACACACACAAAATATGCAAAACAGAGAAAGTGAATCCATCTTAATGTGCTGACTTAACCAAGTCACAGTTTCAGGTCAAAAATTAGAAGAAATGTTATGTTCTAGTGCAGAGAGGAAATTCCTAATAATTGATGGTCTACATGACTTTTCATCTGTCTCTACTCAGCTAAGCTCGAAGAAGTTTGACTTACGTATATAACTAGAACATCTGATGTTAAAAAAAAGTACCTGAGAAACTGAAGAAAAATATAAGGTTTTTAAACAAAGGTAGAGTAATTAGAAATTCACTGGAGACAAGATAAAATTGAACTATGTAATAACATCTCTATACTAAGCAGGGAGAATGTTGTATCCTTTGTGCTTCTCTGTACAAATCTCTCAATTTGCCATATGTGCTTTACATGAAACAGGGTCCATGTATGTCTAGGGCAGATAATGATTTTGCTTTGGACTCTTCTATTTTTTGTAATAAAGCAGCTCCCATTTATGGCATAATGTAATGACAAGACAGACACCCAAACAAAAGCTCCACAACTGATCAGTTCTTGTAATTCATGATGTGTCCAGTGACATAAAGTGCTGGATGAAAACACTTCCCGTATGACACAGAAGAGCAAAGCAGCACCAGATGGGAGCTCACTGTTGAATGGTTCAGACAAATGTAGCAGAGGACAAAGATGATTTGCTCTCCTAGTTCAGAGTTCTTACATGAAGTTTAAAAGAGAGGAACTATAAAAAACGAGAGTTTTTTCGCTTGAAGGCCAATATCACTATCAAATAAGGTAATGTTAGTTTTGATCTTATTGGGTGTGTTGCAAAGTGATGGAATTAGTCCTAAAATGGTTTGCTAGATAATTTTAACATTTGTGATCCCTGTGATGCTGTGAAACTAAGGCCTCAAGTAACACACGCAGTGACAAAGAACCTCTCTCTCCAAATTCACTTCCACTGTGGAACTAACTGCAATGAAGATATTACTTAATAGACAGCATTATTTTTCTCTAGAGAAAAAGAAATAGCCATTCTTTTTAAGAAGTTTCCAAGGTAGCAAAATGCAGATTTCTTCAGTTTAGATAAGTGCTAAGGTCTTTTTTTGTCTATAGCCATAAATGACACACCTCTGGAATTTTTTATTTTGCCCACTTCCCATAGAAGGGCTGTGACTTTAAGATCTGCAGCCAAGAATTCACAGTCCAAAGTTGGACTCAAAATCACCTAAGTGCTTTTTAGCTCTGCAGTGTTGTTCGGATATTTTTATTCAATGTAAAACTTCAGAGGAGAATTGAAATTCTCACCTATTATACCTCTGGAACTAGTATAATTGGCATACTTAATGGCAGTCCGTTTCATTCTCTTGGGGAGTGTAAAAACGTAACATGAAAAGAAAAATAAGATAAAATCTCATTTCACTTAATCATCCCAGTTTTTCTATACACTTTGTAGATGCATTATTATAGAATATTTCTCCTGCTATAAAGATTTCCTGGCAGGAAAATTACAATTCTATTAGATGATGATTAGATTATTCTATTTCTTTTCTGAAAAAAAAAATCAATATGGATTATGCATCAAGAACTCTATAACTTATAATTCAATCATTTTGTTAAAATGAATTTGCTTAAAAATAAAACATTTTGGGCCCAGTGAATATTGGAAAACGTGTTTTAAAAGATAAGGGAAAATTCCATTAGTGTTACATCACTAGACAATGGGAAAGTGTTATCCAAACTGCAGAAAACTTTCTCAGCAAACCAGGGAATTATAATTGGTCATTGCCTACAGGCTGTAGTTTCTGCCAAATATTTAAAATGTAACACCTAGCATGTCCAAACTAGTAGTAGTGCAACATTTGATTCAACTTTATGGATTCGCTTCAGTTCCTTCTGCCATGCACATGTGCACCCGGAGGCACAATCTCATTCTCCATGTTTCTCTGTTTTATGCAAACACACACACGACTGACAGATTTCTCCCACTGATACATCTTTTTCCTCCTCCTGAATCACATATCTCTGTCTTGGTAGCTTGTCTCCTCCATAGCAGCCAATGTCACATTTTTCTCACCAGGTTCCTGCACACAACTACAGAAAGTAACCACGCATCACTTTCTGCGTACAATGTATGTGGAGGTATTTCCAACATCAGACTGCTGGAGCACAACAAATAACTTTATTTGAGGAAGTAAAAGAAAATAATATTAACCTTTGAGTTGGAGGAACCTTCTATGAAATAAACATATGTAAAATTTCACAGACTACCAACAGAAGAAGAATATGGGAATTCTTGATTTTCCCAGATGGTACTTAAGCACAAAATGGGAGAAAAATTCAAAGTTTTTAAAACAATTCTGTTTCTGACAGTGTTTACATAAAGGACCCATCCAGAACTGATGTCATCTCTTCTTTAGAACATGAAAGGTTAACAGGAAAATATAAAAAACTTAATAATGAAAGAGCTCTGGTTAATAACTCAGAATCACTGCCACTGTACATGGTTGGTGGAAAGTGAAGTGACAGAAACACTGCCCAGAAAATAGAAATCATAGTGTTGGAAATGTCACCAAGTGCCTAAAGTGATGAACTTATTTCAGAGTATGAAATTTGTAATTGCATAATGAAGAGCAATGAAGAAAGAGCAGGGGGGGCAAGAGGGTGGAGATGATGCTCTTTACTTAAGGAAATGACTTCTCTCACATGACTCTCTGTATGTCCACTGAACGAGCTATTGTAGCTCTGAGGGCTGAGGTAGAGGGGAGGCTGAACTGTACAAAATGCAGAAAAGATGAATGCACAAAATGTCACTGTTAGGATCAAGAAATGAAGTTACCTACAGAAGCAAGAGTAAGGTAAGACATACATGGAGGAATAACTCTTCAAATTAAGAGCATACAGTCCTTAAATTTCCCTGGTCTTTTATTTTGTATAGCTATTCAGCTGGGGTTACAGGCCAGCCTGAATAAGAAAGATATGGGTCAATTAAAGGATCTGAAGAGAACAAGTAGGATGATTTGGGAAATTTGACCTAGAGGGAAAAAAAAAGAAGAAAATGCTAAGCAGTCAATAAAGTATAAAGTAAATATTTTTTTTTTTATTTTTATTTTTTTTTATTTTTATTTTTTTTTTTTTGTCTCAGTTTGGCTGAGACATTGCATCAAGCAGGGAGAGCTTTAAGCATTAAATATTAACTAAAAGTGGGGTTTTTTGCCATATTTTCTACTTTAGCTGTGGTACCTAATCATTTGCTAAATAAGACTTGTTTGCACATTAAATTTTTTTTTGTGTGCTTATGCAAACCTTAGTTGAGCCTGGAAAGACCAAGGCATAGAACCATCTAAAAGGTAACAGAACTAACTACAGTGGGTCCACAGATCCCCACCAACATCATCTTGGTATTTGCAGGAGATGGGACCTGGGGTTGTAAGGATGATATGGAGGGCTGACATTGTCTAGTCTGGGATAAAAGGAAAAGCCTTATATCATGCTCCCCGGGTAGATGCGACTGTGGTGATCTCTGTCAAGAAGACAGCAATTACGAGATGGTTCCTGGCTCTGGAAAAACTAAAACCATTGTACAGCCTCCTCATCCTCTTACAGTTTGTGTTGCTTTAACCGTACTAAAATCAATAAATGATAAAGAGCCATCTGATAAAAATTAAAGAAGATTCAGGCAAAAATAGTGTTGATATAGAAAGAGAAAGGTCATAACCAATGGAAGGGGATGCTTACTTACCTTATCTGTGTATGAAGAAGAGCTGAGTGGAAGATATAAACTTATATAAACTCTTTAGTCTTAAGGCCTAAGCAAAACAGATAGCAAGGAACAATTAAATTTACTTCTTTAAAATACTAAAATACCCTCCCTGAGGCTGGAAGGACCTCCTCCTCATAACAGCCCTTACTCTCTGAGCATGCCTAGTGAAAAGTACAAGTGCTGTCACTTTGAGTAGCAGCAAAGAACTAGTTAACCACTCATGTAGATGAATTAGAGATAAGGTAATTTTTCATTTGCCTATGAATGAAAGAAACCCTGTGTTGTGGGAAAGGTGTGCTAGCTTTGTGGATTTACCACCTAGCACCCCTTTCTGTGCAGAACTACAATAAAGAAATACCTTGACTTGGTGTGTGTGGATTGGACTCTTGCACACCGGGTAGAGGGAACCCATTCTGCAATGAGATTGTTTCAAGTGTACATTTCTCCAAACCTATCCAGGTTCCTTCAGAGACAACTTCAGGATATTTGAACACTATTCGTAGTGTGGAACATAATATTATTTTACTTAAGATGAATTTCTGAGATCTACAGGTTCTGTAGGCTTCAGGGTCAAAATTAAGCCATTAAGGGCCCTAGAAATATGTTTTTTTTCTGTCTTAAAGACATACACTAAAAAAAAGTCAATTTACAAAATGCTAGGTACTTACAAGGAGCACAATGAAACAGACTAGCACCTTTGGGTATTGGTAATTTCTTGTTGGCAGTGCTCCAGGCTTTATTGGTAGAGTTAAGGAGAATATTTGTGAGGCATTTAGAAAGGCTCATATGCACTTTTTAGAAAGCACAAATTCTAGCTGATCAAGAAAGCATGAAACATACCCATATATCCACTGAAAATTTTTAGGATCTGACTGTGCTAATCTCTGAACATGGGACAAGAAATACAGTACAAGTACAGTACAAGCAATGCACTCATTTCCATATGTATCTTGTTGAGACCTGAACCAAATTGTGGCCTCATTTCTGCACTGGGAATCTAGTAACAAGTATAGCGAATTAGGTTTTCTTTTATGTTACATTTATCTGATGGAAAATAGCCTTGGTGCTTTATGGGTAGTATATAAAATAAAGAACAGCTTCAGCAAATAAATTTTTTTGTTACCTACACGTAGTTAGTTCTATAAGAATATTTCATTGTTCAGTGGTGATGCCATTCAGGAGAGAATTCATTTTGTTTCAACACCAAACCGGATACATTTTACAAAAATGAAGTAATTTGAAAAATGATTGCTAAAAACATGTAGGTAAACACATGAAAAAAATCTGTTGGATTTAAGATGAAATATTGTTGACATAAACCAGCAGATTTTGATGTATTGCTGTATTACATAATCACTTCTAAAATTTTATATATTTTTTCTTTCTATTGTCTCTTTTTGAAGATAAGCACTTATCAACTAGCACAGGATTTTAATATCAGACATTGAATTTTGATGAATTCTAATTTTTAATTTAATTAATTTTTATTTAAATAAATTAAATTAAATACATCAAATTTAATAAAATGTTTTCACATTTTCTTTCCTCAGCTAAGACCATATGCTGAATGTGATCTATCTAAATAACTACTAATTCCTTGCTTTTCTCCTCCTCTGCCTTCTATTAAGTCATCCTCCATAAATCCAAAAGATTTATTTCAGGATGTTAAAGGCCTTGTGTTGTACTTCTAAAGAAATTTTACACTCAGTTTTCCATAGTCGGAGTTATACAGTGAGAAGGGATCTTTTCTTACTTGTCTGCTGTAATTTAATCTTGATATGCCTCCACATTTTGATACTAGGTTCCTCTTAATACTTTCTGACCATCAACCTTCTCCCTTTTTCCCAAAACTCCCATGTGCTCAGCTTCAGGCCAAGATGGAAATTCAAACTGACATGGTAAGCACTCATCAATTCACAGTCAAAACAACAAAAGAACAGAAAATCTGCAGAAGCATTAATCTATTCCATAGCATGGGGGAAATTCTGTTGGCTCTTTGATTTCCACTCCACAGTAAAGTGCAATTCTGGGGGTGCAATTCACAGATCTGGCATAAGTCCACAGATATCACTTGGGCACAGGAAAAAAACCCACCCCGCTTATCTTTAGTAGGTTATAGACATTGTGTGTGCCAAATCTCTGACCTGGTTTCCCCTGCTGGACATTGGCAGGCTGCTGTATTTCTATCAAAACACTGGCACTGACATGGCCTTGAGGCCACTGATCCTGAGAAGCTGCCTGAAGGTAACTCCCAAGGAGCAGACATCACAGGTGAGATCCAGGGCAACTAAGTTGAGATGTCTGTGATGGAGAGGAAAAGGCACCTTCAGGATACAGTTTATTTGTTCTATTTTCTTTCAAATGAGCCCTAGAAGGGTAAGTTTCTCCCCAGCCAGATGTCTATATTGCAAATAAATAAAGTTTTAAGATGGTTCTTTTCCCTCTTGGAGCTCAGCAATACAACCACCTTATTTTCCCTGGACTCCCGTTACCCTCCTCACAACCCACAACAACTTCTGCAGAAGCACAGACACATTGCTTCCTACAACTGCACCTTCACAGGTGGCTCTAGTTCACTGTTTCACTGTCTGGGACACATCACAGTGACAACAAGTGATTCAGACCATTTTCAAGGCCCTTGGTGACATTCATTTTCTCCATCCCACCTTATTCATTCTGCTCACACAGAGTACACATAGGTAAACAGAGATCTGTAAATAACAAAGCCTGCCACTTGTGTCCTTTGCATTTTAAAACCTCTCTTGAGTTTGATTTTCTGCATTTTATTACTTGAATTCTTTTCTCCTGTGATTTTCTGAAGATAATGATAAAATCCATTAATTTGCACAAGACTGTTGACCCTAGATGTTCTATATACCAGAGCTTCCATCCACTCAACTACTGTTTCGGGACGTTTGCTTAATCCAACCCTGTCTCATAAAGTCCCAGTGTCCGATAGCAATAGCACTCACAGAATGCTGGAGATGAAGGGACAGGCTGTAGTCTGCACTGAACTACAAGTACAGGAGAAAAAAGCCACCCTAACTAGCACTGGTGACACCTCTGCTTCAGGAGGATGACCTTCAGATGTGCCTTCCTGCCAGCACTCCTATGATGGGAGGAAGCCTGAGCTTCTTCAGATTCCCCACAAAGTGAGGTCACAGATCAGATAATTTATAAGGCACACAAATCTAGGTATGGAAAGACAAGATCCTGAGAGCAGAGCATATGAAGAACAGTGCAGTAAACCTCTGTGTTTTTGGAATTACTAGAGGTTAGGTTAACCTATATGAAAATGGAGTGTAATATCTGCCTTTCACTTAAGATAAACATAAAAAGTAACTAGGCTCCTTTATGGAATGGAAAGATTAAACAAAATTTTAAAGAAAAGCAAACAAAATATTAATAGGTGTATCCACCTGGGAAAAGGAACATGAAAATACTGAGCAACATAGTCTTGATCTCACAGCTGACCTTGCTTTAAGCAAGAGGTTGGAGTACAGACCACCTGAGATCTTTTCCAACCCAGATTATCCTATGAATCTATAAAAGGACAGGGAAAGAGCTAGTCTGATTTGCTAACAAGCTAACAAGAGGCAGTGATTTCACTACCTATATAGTCTATGTGAATACATCAGAAGGACAAAAATTCTAAAGAAGTGGACCTGGTGAAGAAAATTATCCTAAAAAAACACCTTTACAGAAAATGATCCTTTTAGTTTTGATCTAGTTGACAAGTGCTCAATATTACAAACAAATAAAATAGCTTGCATGTGAGTCTTCCAGTCTCCACAGAAACTTTATACATTGCTTTTGAACAAACTGGATTGAAACAAAGGGAAAAAAAACCCAACTTTACTTTGTTTTCCACTCCCAAGTAAAAATAATGAAGGATCTTGAGCTGGGCCATGCTTGGTGTCACTTAGTGAATGGGCTAATCTGTACACTCAAGAAGGTGCCTCAGTGCTAGAGGTGCTAGCCCTCAGACCATCGATTTAAAGTCTATATCCAAAATCAGCTTATATGCCTCCACTGCAAACAAGTCAAAGAAGTGATGCATGTAAACATGTCTAAACAGCTTTCTCTTAAAAGTCACTAACTTCTTCATAGCTTCTTTTTTGCAGAAAATTAAAATTACATCACAGAACTTGATTTTTATTGATGTTTGGTAATTGAGTAAGTCAGATTTGCATCATTAGTGGAATCATGAGTGTGTAATGTGTCTCATTTAAATGACAATTTTTAAAGGGAATTACTTTATAAAAAGTTTCAGTAGACTGATTAAAAAGACTTTAAGAAATCACACACACACACACAAAAAACAACCCAAAAACCCCCCCCAGAACCCCCGAAAAAGGAGAAAAGAGAGGAATGCTGGAAGTGAATAAAAATACATTAATTGGAATGTAGTAACCAGTAGTAAGCAAATTTGCTGATGCACTTCTTTGAAAAAACATTTCTGCTTCTTAAACTAAGCCAAATAAAACTAAAAATTTGAAAAGAATACAGTAAAATTATATGGATGGGTTATATCAGCTAATTATGGGAGATAATTTTCCAACCAATTTCATTTAAAAGACTGTCTAATACCTTAATTCAAATACTTAAATTTTTACATAAGGAAACTTTGTAAACTCAATGTTATATATGTCACTACAGACACAGAAAGATATAGGAAAAAGATATACTTCTACTCCTTATGTATAAAAGTGTGTGGATGAAAAATCCCAGATTTTTTTTACTGTCATTACTAGCCTCCAGTGTCAGATTTTCAAAATAATGACATTTATAAAGTAGTCTGAAAGGAGAAGGTCAAATAAACATATTGGAAATGAAGAAGAAATGTCTCCAAATCTACCAGTCATAAAAAATTACAGTAACTTTTTACATTGGAAGAGAAAGTACAGAGTCGTGTTTTGCAGATTTATACGTCTCTGTTTTGTACTTTTCCTTTCTCCTGTTTCCCTGTGGAGGTCTTCTCCTTTATGGAAAGTCTTGAATTTTAAAAAGGTGTAAGAGAAGGTTGTTAAAAAGAGTAAGTACAAAGTATTACAATACTGCTTGATAGTGGAGACTTTATAAAGAGGAGACAATCTTATTTGTCATAAATGGAAAGATCTCTTTGAGTCTATTAATAAAAACAATAAGCTGCATCCAAGAAAAGTAGTAAGTACTGGACAATGAGGACCTCCAAGGGGGAAAAAAGGGAACTTTACACTGTTTTTTCTAATAAATACTTTGATAGATTTTAAAACTTCTGTATAAGACTATTAAGATACTTGTGCACAGAAGAGAGTTTGGTAAATCAGCTAATACTTTAAACATGGGGACATGACTAATTGGTTGTCAGGTATCAGTCAATGTGGCTATCTCAGGAACATTTTTCCCTCAGGTCTGGCTTTATTAAACTTCATTTACCACATCAATTCATTATCACTCAATGAGGAAGAAACAAAGACATAAATATGCAGTGGATAATGTCACATTTAATTTGGGCCCAGAGAGCCATAACTGAAAAGTTTTATTTAGTGAAGTCTGAGCACCAAGGTAATTTGACAAGCTCTATTTGTGAAGCTCTTACTACAAAAAAATACAGTTAATCCAAGGCACACAGTGCCAATGCTGCACTCACTCCATGACCAAATTAACTCGGATTGACAAAGAATGCAATTGGATGCTGAGAGGGCCTGGAGACATTATGCCAAGAGCAGGTGAGAAAGGGAATTGTCCTTTCCAGATTTATGTTTCCCCCACTACTGGACTACTTCCAGGGAAGGCAGCACCACACCCCTTCATGCTGCAGAAGAAGATGCAAATATCTCCTAGAAAAAAAAACAACACTGCAGCCATTTGAAATCGTTACTATTTGTTCAGAAGCATAATGCTGTAAATACAGTGCTGTCTTTTCAAAACAAGCTCAACACCAAAATCATCAATGCAAGTGAGAATGTGAAACATGCTGCTGGCATTTCCATACACTCTGTCTTTCTGTTCCCTACAGATGCTCTGGATTTCTGCTTATAAAACCAGTGTTCCCAGGGAGTGTTGCAGCAAACCAGTCATGTCACCTCTGGGCAATGGAAATTCTCACTGTGCATTAAGTGATCATAGCCTTGTACATTACATTTGTTTCTGATGCCACTGGCAGGCACACAATAATAATTGCAGTTTAAGACCAATTACTGTAAAGGGAAAGGTGACTTTTGACATACAGGGGACATCTCATAGGTAACCTTCATAGCTTTTTAAAATCTCTTGCCTGCCTGTTTTTTTCCCATGAGCTTGGTGTCCTTCAAAAGATTTTTGACATTCTGATTTGTGAAGACTGATTATAGTCTTACTACAAAAAGTTATCTTTGACAAAAAAATCCTACTCAACATGCCTGAAAGAAAAGAAGTATCTCAGAGGCCTTTTCATCCCTTGTGATTTACCTACATATTTTCTATATTACCTCTGTACTTCATGAAAAAGCCATCATTTTTTTCATATGAAGATCAATTTTTCAGCAAGAGTATCTTAGCCTACTAGCTTTTAAAATTCCTATTAAAGGTCGGAATTTGTCAACTCAGAAACATCTTCATTTCTGGGTGCCTCAGACAATCAAGAAGGTACTTTTAAAGGCTACACACTGAAATTTGAGTTCAGACTTAGTCCATCTGGACTTCCACATTTACCTCCTCAATAGTCTTTTCTAAATTAGCTCTGTGTTTTACAGTAGACATAGTATCTGAAATATAAACCATGTTCCCTCAGAAGCCCAGGCAGTGGGAAACTCCTTTTTAGTGACAATGCTTTTTGGTACAAAGCACTCCCTGGAAAAGGACATTGTTCTGTTTCTACCTTTAATTTTTTCTGTAACGCACTGCTGGAAAGAGATTCCACTTCCTATTTGCATTGGATAATGATCTCATGAAAAATCTTATGAAGACCAGTCTGGTTTTGACATGCTCTGGCTGAATTTGTATGAAATGAACAGCTCAATGTTTTTAAGTTAAAAAGCTGGAAACACTTTCACCTATAATGCACACGGTGGGCTTGCATTTGAGTCTGGTTCCCTTTTTGTGAGCGTAGTTTCTGTCACTTCGATGTTTCCATCCATGATTTGTGGGGGTTATCAGACACAGTGCTTAAACATTAAATAACAAACTGTACCTGCTAACAATGGGGTATTCCGCTGTTTGGGAAACCACAGCTCCTGCAGGCTGCATAATTTGTCCTCCTGTATAGAGTAAGCTCTACATGACAGGGAAGGATATGAGCAACAGCAGAAAAGATTCAACAGCTCATCCACATCTTACTCCTGGCCACTGCAAAAACTCTCCTGACAAGCTGCAAAACGTGCCATCGGCTGTTCCTTCAATAACTGAATAAACTGAATTAATTACTCAAAAAAAAAACCCCAAACAACTTAAGAGTCAGCTGCAAAGGCCCTGAGATTTTACTGTGCACTCCTTTTCAGACCAAATTACATAAGCTGAATTTCTAAAACACCTTTCTTCACTCAGATCTGTAAACAGATCAAACTGGGGTCTGTAAGTCATCTTAGTTCTTTTCTGCCCATGAATCACAAATAACATTTATGTAACGGGAGCCTCGTGAACAATTGCAGTGGTGACGCACAAACCAGAAAAAAGCAGATTAGTCTCACAGAACTGTTTTGTCTCTGCAGTACTAACAACAAAAAAGTAGTAGATGTGATTTTTTGCCATAAAGAAAGATTATAATATTTGACCATACTCAGGAGCAATAGCTGTTGATTATAACATCTCTTTCACATCATCACTTTCTGAACACAACTATATTTGGAGTTTCATTCTTTGAAGTTCTTTTTTTTTTTCACACTCATTCTTTATTTCTAACTTTTATCTCACTCTGACATGGTCATAAGTATATCTTGGGATGACACTCAGGGATGAGCCAGAAGTCATAGAGAGAGTCACATTGTGTGCTCTTCCTGTCATCTGTAATTTCTCTCAACATGCATCATTTTAAATCAAGTTGCTGCTAAATATAAGCATTTTACTGAATAGAAGTTTGTAGCTTCTGAAGTCCTGTCCCATTAGCACAAAGTCACAGGCACATTAAGAACAACCACTTCATAAACCTCCTAGTACCTTGCCATGAAATTATCTACATCTGCTTGCAAACTTCAAAAGTTGTGGGACAATATTATTTTGCAATTATACTACACTAATTACTGAAAAAGAACTCTAAACATAACTTTCAGACTCAGCTTATACCTGTCAGTAGATATTTGTTTATACAACCAAAGTGAAGCTTATACTGTGCTTTTCTTCCCTGTCTTTTTGGGTTTTCTCCAGAGAACACCTATTGTATGTTTTCTACTATCTATAGTATACACATAAGCTGCCAGATGCTACCCCAGAAATGTCAGCTGCTGTTTGAGGCAGGGAGTGAAAGCAATTACAGATACTTCAGTGACAGCTTGACACTTAGAGTGGTATTGTTGGAATTTTTAGTTGGACATATAGCACAAAACCCACACAATTTGCATTGTTCCTGAAAACTAGACCTGAAAACAGTACACTAGACTTGTGTCTTTTGTATCCAGAAGATGCAAAGATCAGTGTGCAGGGAGAAGCCCAAATGGACTGACTTCTTTTAGTAAAATATCTGAAACTAGTTCCTGAAACATATTCCACATCCAATAGTTGTGAGGAGACCTGTTTTTTAAGGCAGTAAGGAATGCTATTGCTTTAAAGCAGTTAATTGTTTTTATACTGGAACAATATGAATAAATATGCAAAATATAAACAAAAAAGAGCTTGAATACTATTTTCACTACTTATAGGATTAGTTCCATTTTGCTACACAAAAACGTTGGACACAATCATAAGCAAAATGTATCAGGTACATCTAGTATTAGAACTACTCTGTAGATCAGTTTAGTGCAGCCATGAGAAGCAAAAAAACCCCTCAAAAGATGCCAAGTTCATAATAAATGTAGTCTCTTCCTAGGGCTACATCACCAGATCCTTCGCAACATCAGACTAATATGGGACACACAATGTTTACTTAAAGTCTAAGATGACCCTTGCAGCTTAAAAATACAAGGGTGGTCTTTGCTTGTTCATCCAGAAGAGGTTTTTTTGCACTATCTTACCTGTATCCTGCATTGCACTGCATTACAGCCCAGCTGAAACAGGTTGCAAGTGAATGAGTTCCATATGTTAGCTGCTCTGTGCATGCTCTATTGGTGTAGTGTAATATAAAGGAAAGTGTAATTTTATGGAAAGATGCTTGTAATAATGTATTCACGTAGCAGCAAAACATAGTTACTGTTTAAAGCAACATAACCCTATCTTGCCATTTAGGACAGGATTTAAAATATATTAATTGCTGTAGGAATTAAAAAGCTGCAGGAAAAATCTGGGGTAAGTGAATTTAGCTGGGTTTTAGACAAGAGGTTGAATTTACAAATCTTTATTCTTGTGAAAAATACCATGAGCCCAATGTAATTCTGAGTCTCAATTCTCCCTTAAAAAGACAGGTTTTCCAGAAAAATACTAGGTTTTTACAGTCCCAGAGGGGTGAACACTATATCTGGAGTGAGAGACTGTATTTTTTCTCTTTATAAAAAAATTGTAGTAAGTTATTTTTTTCCTGAGCATCGGTGGGCTGATCTTAGTCCTAGACCGATCTTGTATTTGGATAAATAAGACATGTACTTTCAGCATGTGGACAGTAGTACTTTGTCTCTGGTTGACCATCTGCCAGTCAACTCTGGAAGGTATGAGTCCCTTGTAATATTTACATAAGTGCCTCCAAACCAGCAGTGCTGTTGGTACCTCAGTTCTGATAAGAACATGCTCTTTTTTGAGACTGCCCTCTCTGTTTTACTCAATACATAATTTTTTTCCAAAGACTATTAAAAGAATTATAACAGGAAGGTCATCAAGAATTCCAGAGATAGAAAATTTTAGTTATTTATCTCACTGGTGAGATATTACAAAAAGGATAACTTAATACACTGAATTTTATGTCAGGCTGAAAGAAAGAGTCTCTTTTCCTGGAGTGACCTATGTTTTCAGCTAACTTATCTGGAGCTTCTGTGCATATGATCACATGAGCTGAATGTGATCCGTGTTGGACCAGGACAACACAGTCCTCCTGCCCAGACCCAACGTATACTAAAAAGCAGGTAGAAGAGTAGGAAAATTAGGTATGCCCTTCAACTCCATTAGCATTCACTCTTACAGCCCTGTTTTCCATACCTTCAATAATTTAATGATCTGTTACTTGGCTTGGGATCCCCTCGTTTTTTACTGCTGGTTATACAGAATACAAAATCTGGCAGACCTTTTGTGGGAGAGTGGTGTGGTATAACTGTAGAATGTGAATGTAAATTCATTGGTGAATATCTGCAAAATGTTATCAACTATTTCTAGAGTCAGAAACACACACCCGTTTAGTCCTCTCTCACCTACATGATCTTGACATTTTGCCTGAAGTTATTTTAACATTTATTAATTCGTTTCAGGTTCACTTTCTCATGTTGTGCTGTTAAGTGAACACTTCTCTTAATGCACTCACCACTTTCTGTGCTACACTTTTTTCTTTTGCTGTGCTACACTTGCCAGTGAGCCAATGCAGTGCATTTTTCTCTCTCTGCAGTGTTACTGAGAAATATGGTTTTGAAACTGCAGTGTGAACAGCTCTAAATTTTCCTCTTTGCCACCGATTTCACATTAAAAAGACAGGACTTACACAACCAAATGTCAATATATGAACAGACACTAGTCAAAGGAAAATGATCCAACAACAACCACACAAGATTCATGGAAGTTCTTACTTCAGTCCAGCCATTACAGCCTGTTGCCTCTTTGTAAGTTATGTGGCCAAAGCCACAGACAACTCTCTCATTTTATCCAGGAGAAAATTTTTCTCAGTGGAAAAGTAATACATGTAATACATTATACATGATTAACTGGAAGAAACCTACTCAGAATGATTCATAGTCTCACCAAAAGGAGAAATAAAAATAATGAGAAATAATCTAGGCATTAACCGATTACACCACTTAGTCTAAACCTGAATGTTACTCAGCACAATTGTTACTTTGTGGGGAGGGGGAAGGGAGAATACCAGGAATGTACTTATTTCCTACAGGATTTCTATTCAATTTAGAAACTAAAATGATCATAAAATATGCATGCTGGAGTTTAATTTTAGGTCAGAGTCAGATGTTAAAAAAAGATTGCTACCCTAGATTTAAAAAACATTAGCCTGAGTCATGTAACGCAATGTCATTTTGATCATTCTGAATTTAGAAAATGTACAATTACTGATGCTGACCTGAAGTCACACTATGGCCAAATGAGATTAGTAAGAAATAAAACTGCATATCAGTAGCATACTAGAAACTGAAATGGATAGATAGTCAATTGATTCATGCAGCCCAGGCAGCAAAATCCAAATAAATGGGCTTCAAAGCCACAAGAAAACTCTACAGTAAGCACTTAAATTACCAATTTGAAAAAGTTTTCTATGCAGAATATTGCAATAAGTTTGATAATACTTAAAATATAAAGTGATTTCATAGCTTTCACTGCTGACCTTAGTACATTAATGAATCTGCAAAAATCACAAAGCCAGAAAAGATTGGTTTGAAACCACTGGGCGGATGTATCAATGGGGAGAATTCATTCCATGCCCATTTTCTACAGTGCTCAAACTTCAGAGATCTCTTCAGCCTTTCTCCTGGTAGAAGCAGGGCAGAATTCTAGGATGTGAAGCAAAACAGCTGCAGTAACAGACCTGTGTTCTTGGATGTTGTTACAACTCCTACAGACAGTGGTACATTTACAGGAAACATGTAATAAGTGAACAGTGGCTGCTGCTGGAAATATCTATCAACTACTGCAGCACTAATGATGCTAGCTTCCAGGTCATCTGCAGGAACAGTTTGTGGTAACTGGTTGATGTAACCAATGATAAGCTGTTATAATTTTCTATTCACTAGTAATGGTGTTAATTCAAAACCAAAGGAAGTGAAGTATTTTTTATTATTCTGAAGAGAAACAATGTCCATCTTTTCTTCCTCAGTGTTCACCAAAGATTCTGCCTTTCAAGTATACAGGCAGAATATCTACACATGTACCAGGAATTCAGTGAAAGAAAAGAAGATCATATTCAGCACCTACACATTTGACCAAGGCCTATAACCTGAAAATTCCTCTACTATTTCCATCAATGGCTGCACGACAATGCATAGTAGCATGCATGCGAGTTGATCAAATACCAGTAGAGCTAAACATTCAGCAATATTTATTCTGCACAAAAGTGAGACTTAATCCCTGTTTATGAAAGTTTAAGAAAGAAAATAGCTTAGGCAAAAGTGAGATGATGGTCTCTTTAAGTTTTGTTCCTTTTACCTATCACATAATTTTTTAAGACAATTAATATTCATTTTTACACTCTTCTGTAGAAAATATTTACTGTTTTAGGACATAAAGTTGGAAATAGCATTGATACAAACTATTCATATGTACTATCCAATTATTTAAATGTTGAGGATTAAGACAGCAGGAGAGATTTCAGGTTGTTTTCAAACTACAAAAATTTGTCTCAAGTGCCTGTGCCTAAGCTGACCAGCAAAGGAAGTAAGGGGTCTGGTTAGGTCTCTGGAAGGAGTACCAAGAGCCTAAGCAAAGAGTGGAGCAGGTAATTAAATGGAAACACAGGTGGAGTAATGTGGATTGCACTCAGTAGAATTTAGGTTGTACAAACTCAGAACATATTTTCTCTGTTGCAAAGTCTGAAATTAGATTCAACCTGAAAAGAATGAAATTCTGTGGCCTATTTGTGCACAAGGTTGAAAAAGATGACTGTAATGGCCTGTTTTAGCCTCCAATTCATGTGTCTGATTTTCCTTTAGGCTATGATTTCCCACTGCTCTGGTAATAAATAGCCTATATTTAGACATGCTTAAAAGCATTTTTCCTCTGCTACAAGACAGTAAAGGGGTTTCAGTGTAAACAAAATTCATACCCTCACATTCTACACAGCTTTAAGTGTTGGAAATTTTTTTTCAAGAAAACTCTCTTACCTCTTTTTCCATTTGAAGACCTTCTGCTCTGATATTTCTCTCAAATACTTCCCTCTTTTCTGCCTGTAGATTAGATTTCCTATATACCAGGATGTAGTCAATCCGACATTTCCCATCTCTAAAATATAGTCCACTGGTTTTGTTCTTATCAGGTACTTCCTGTAAAGAGAAAGTCAAACATTTCAGTAATGTCCATTTGCCTTGGCAATTACTGTATAGCTGCTTGCATCAGCAGTTTTCAATAACACTCAACAGGAAAGATAAGGAACCAAAACAAGCTGCTCAAGTTTTTAGATCTTTGAAGACCAGGAGGTATTCTTAAGCAGATGTTTGGTCATATAGACATGGGATAGGAGAGACTAGAGAACACAAACCAACTTTCATCTCTTCTTCCCTCCCCTGAAAATTAGGAATAATTTCTTACATATAAAAGGAAGTAGAGAAGCAGAAATTTTAAATTAAGAACTATGTATGGTAGAATATATTTGTACATGTGAGAAGAATAAACAATAGCATGAACATTTACTGTGGTGAGGAACACTAAGACCTGGTACAGAGATTTTCATTGCTTTATGATGACTATAGTACCATTGTCTCACAGAACACAAGAAGGACATGAAGGTCCTACACCTACCTTATCATACCTCACTAGACTAACTACAGAATGGTCTTGGCTTAAGGAAGCCTGCTGGATTTATTTGAAAATAATTCTCAGTGTTTCATCTAACAGTATGCAAGCACAATGAATACCATTTCTTCATTGTTTCCTGCAAAGAATGTGCCTGTTCAAATGTTTGCTCTGCCAGAAAGAAACTACTTGATTTAACTGTTAAGAGGTCCCTCTCTTGAGATTTAAAAGTACTCTCTGAATGATATATGTGAACAACCAGCAATCTGTCAGGGCAGTATAATGAGATGGGGCCTTGGAGATCAGTCCATCTCCAAGCTAAAGGAAGAGTTAGGTTAATCCCTCTGTATTTCCAGATTTTCCCGCCAAAAATAGCTATACTTTGTGATATTTGATCAAATCTTTGAAAAAAAATATTTTGCCTTAAAAATCTGGGAGCAGCAGGAAAATTTCAAAATAGAATTAGAAGACCAGAAGACTAGAATTTGGAGGAGAAAAAGTCATGTACTTATTTTGTATTCAGGTTATACACACAAGAAAACTGAGTTGGAATTGCACAGGCTATTGTGTCATAATAGACATCACAATTGTTATTTTTCAATGTGAATATCTCTTTTTCAGCCATAAATATCAGTGCAAAGTTCCAATTTATAAAACAGATTACTTAAGCAAACTTTATTCAATTCAATGTTTATAATACTGCCCCAAAATACCAACAGTTTGATGCTTAAAGTGAAGACTGAGGGAGTGACTAACAAATTTTAATTTCAAAGTTACTTACATCAGCTGGAAGGTCAAGAATGGAACATATAAGCTCATTTACGTAGAATTATACTTTTTTTCCAAGCTCTATCATTCTCCTTTTTTTCTATAGATTAATTTATCACTCCATAGAAAGAAAGGCAGAATGGGTGCATACCTAAAGTACAGCCTCTAAACCATTTTCTTTTAATTTTTACCTTCTTTCTGTTGCTTGCCCAGTTCTCAGAAAATGAATCTTCAGTGGAAATAATACAATGGTTTAGTGATAATACATCACTGGATTTAAATTGTGAAGTGTGTATCTAATTGCTATATTGGCCTCTACAAAAGTATTTTGATCAATGCTTGTAAAGGAAAGTGTGATTTTAATTTACTGCAGTTGTATTTGAATAAAACAGAAGACAAAGAAAAAAACATCTCTAGCAAAAAGAGAAGTTGAACCCAAATCTGGCTCTTTATCTATGAAAGAACTGTTGATAAAGTTCCATCCATAAAGTCTTCATTGGATCTTTGTGGTAGTGTTAGGTCACTGGCTGGACTTGATGCTCCCAGAGGTCTTTTCCAGCCTCAATAATTCTGTGATTCTGTGATCTCCTGGTTGAGCATGAACAAGCAACAACTGAAGCAAACAATATTTCAATTTGTCAGCTACACAAAAGTGATTAAAAAACCTTGGCTATGTCCTTGTAATTTTTGTAAGACTGTAAACTCATTTTAATGTATTCAGACAAGAAACCCATTAAATAATTTAGCTGCAATGTTAGCTTTAAAACTAAACCAAACAAAACATCAATACATTCAAAGAATGTTTCACTGGGGCCAGATCCCTTGCCTGATGGCATTAAGTGAGATCAGTGTCCTTGGTTAGCTACTAAACTAAAAAGAAAAACACAAAGGAATCTAGAAGCTTCAGAGGTCACTGTATAGTTGAGCTCTCATATTTATCCATATAAACCACATAACATATAAACAGCATATCTTTTCCTCCAAAATTAAGCAAGGGTCAAGTACCTTGAATTTTTTTTTTTCTTTTTTCCTTTTTTTTTTTGGCTACTGCACCTCTCAGCTCCCATTAAGACTTAGTTTTCTTTTTGTTAGTTTGGGTTCTTTTGCTTGGTTGGTTTTTTTCTCTCCTATATCTATACATGACCCACATTAGTATTTGCCTCGCCTATGGGTAGAGGGGAAAAAAAAAGATAATCTGTTCAACTAGAAAAATATTCCTCAGACATATTTCTTTAAAAAACAACAAAAAATACATCAAATGAAAAAAAAAAAGCTTTTTCCATAACAGCAGCAAATATTACTCTCTCTTATACTCTGTCCTTCTGACCACTTTCTGTCCACTAACCCACTTCAGCAAGCAAAGATCATGTGCCTTTCACACATCTCCTTTTGTTACAGACCATATGGCACATGATCCCAGAATGTAGCACAGGAATGTCATGTCAGGTTAACCTCATAGCCTGGAGAAAAGCAGGTCCCAGGGAGACCTTATAGAAGCTTTTCAGTACCTGAAGGTGCCTAAAGAAAAGCTAAGAAGGGACTATTTACAAGGCGCAATGGCTTTAAACTGGAAGAGGGTAGATTTAGTTTAGACATTAGAAAGAAATACTTCACTGTGAGGGTGGTGAGACACTGGAACAGGTTGCCCAGGGAAGCTGTGGCTGTCCACACCCTGGGAGTGTTCAGGGCCAGACTGGATAGGGCTTGGAGCAACCTGGTCTAGTGGGAGGTGTCCCTGTCCATGCAGGGTTGTTGGAATTAAATGATCTTTAAGGGTCCCTTCCAACCTGAAATATTCTATGATTCTCCTACAGTGCAAGGAGGGCCCCTTATATGGGAAAGGGATGAATGATGAGTAAAGAGGAAGATGAAATTGTGAGCAAGGTCAACTTGGCTCTGGGTGCCCTGAATTATTTTGCTTAATTATCTACATATTCCAGGACCATAGCTGTCTATGGGCTTAATCTCTGGCACAAGGAAAACCTCTAACTCTCTCCTCAGCAGTATTTCATAAAAAACTTGAATCATAAAATCATCTGGCTCCTGGAAAAGACACGGTCTGTAATTGTATCTTCTAAATTTTGTCTAAACTAGTAAACAAAAACGGGTCAGGGCAGGGCCTTCAGCAATATCCTATGGTGTTCTGTGCTTTTAGTTGTCGGTACGGTCCCTGCTAGTTCTGCTCTGTGCCAGACAGCCCTCTGCCAAAAACTCCTCAAGCACAGCTTGCAGGTAACCTCAGACCACTTCAGTGAGTAGTTTGAATGCAGCTGCACTCCTGAGGTAGGGAAAAGAAGTCGTCTCTTGTTTTCTCACCCCCTGAGGAAATAGTTCTAATATCCATGGGTTGTAGGCAAAGTTAAAGGGTATTACATTCCTTTCAGCACAAAAGACACAAGAAAGTAATTTAAGCACAAATTGTCATGCTTGGATCCATTATGCTTTTTATGCCTTAAGACATGATTTTAAAGGGACTATGTACTGAATGATTCCTCCCTAGTGTGTTCTCTGAATTACCATTATGCACCAGCAGGTCACTTTTTTTTCATTGGAAGGGAATGTATCACATACCTGATACCAAATATTTCCTGTGAGATATTTATGATGAATTCTCCTCCTGCCTCCCTCCCCCAGAGGATTACTATAGGGAAAACTTTCCATTATTTTCAAGAGCAGTGAATGATTTGGCTGGTTCAGAAAACAAGCAGACAACAAAGGCTGTATGTACTTTTCAATGATGGTGCTTGAAATCAATAAGACACCCTTTGTACTTGAGTTATTTTACATTTCAGCATTATATGCCTAAATTGGAAAAACAGTCCCCATGACAAAGATCAGATACCAGTTGTCCTGCACAGAATAAGATTTTTAAATCAAATTACATATAATCCCTCTTTATCATGTGCATAAATAATTATTATCTCAATAACTTTGCCTGTTCTTACCTCTCCCACAACTTCCAGCCTGCTGGCATCATCAGAAGTACTGGTCAAATTACCATGGTGAAGCAGGGAGTCATCATCTTTGGAAGGGCTGTTCACACCTTCTAACTCATCAAAAAAAATGTTGACATCCTTAGCTACTAAAAAAAAAAATAATTAAAAAATATACATTTAAATCATCACTGAAGCAAATGAAGACACTAAGCATAACACATTGGCAACAATCCCAATTTTTAGTTCTGGTTTAAGTATATATTATGTTATATTTAAAAGCTGATGTGCATCAGAGGAGTGCCTTCTTCACCACATTGTGAGCCACACAAAGATTTAGAATTCAACAATACCTTTCTAATGACAAATAAGTAACCTTCTGTCACAATAAAACATACATTAGCGATCATCTTCTTGGCTTCTGGGGTTAGTGGCTTAAACAACTGCCTTCTGGATTACTATCGTCTCTGAAAATTTCTTAATTTATATTAAGAATACTTTATAGAAGCATTTTTTTAACCTACTACATCAAGTATCAAGTTGGAAGATGTACAGACCTGTGAGGAAGACAGAGGCAGAAGACTTCAAAGAAGTATTATTACTTGAAAGGCATTGAATAAATGAGCCTGGACAGAAGTTGTTTTTACACAGTTTGCCATGTTTTGATTCATATAAAGCTGGCATGCTCAGATCTACCCACTGCGCAGCCCTCAGTTGGGCGTGAAGCAATAGCTTAAATCTTTTGCTGGTGTAGAAAACCCAACCCTCATAAAAAGTGAAGATATCTAAGGGCCTGGAGCACATCACCACATCTGGGGGATCTGGCAGTGGGGCTTGGGGCCAAAATAGTGCCCGTGCAGCTGAAGGCATCCCATTCCCTCTGGTGTCTGTAGAGAGAGGCCCCAGACAGCGCCATGGGGAAGCCATGCCCGGCCACCCCAGGGCTTTGTCTCTCCCCTGTTCTCCTCACTGGGTCTGACCCTGATGTCAACCCATGGGCTGACATCCTGCCCTGGCAGGAGATACCTGGTGGCTGGTGTAAAAGGACTGGATTTCCTTCACCTTTTATACAATGCCATGTCATAAGCGATAACTTTAAAAGTGATAACTTTCATGTAACTAAAATAAAACAAAACACTAAAAGGAATGAGTTAAAGGCTGGTGCTGTCCTCAAGGGTAGAGCAGTGTTAACTTTAGGGTGCTCTGCTGAGCAAGGAGGTGATGAGAAGTTGTGGGCAGAGATGCTGTGTGAGTCTCCAGGGAGGGCCACTGCTCTGCTGACGGAGTGGCTGTGGGATAAAAGGAGAGAGGTGGGCTGCCTGTGGCCAGCGAGGTCCACTTTTGCATCCCATATGCAAATGTGGTGGGGTGAAGAAAAAAGCCTTTTCTGAGGATCAGACATCCACTGTGGACTGAGGTCACCTCTCCAGCCTCGCGTTTCCTGTGCACAATCCAGAATTGTGAGAGTAGAATCATAACAGTTAAGAGGGACCCCGGAGGGTCAGCTACTGAGCTTCTTCCCCTGACTAGAACAGAATCAAAGATCTATCATTCTTGACAAAAATTTGCCTAACTACTCACACTTTTTTTTCAAATTTGACTGACTTTTGGAATAATTTTTCTGTTGTTCAATAACCTCCCGAGTTGCTTCTCTGCCACTCTCCTAATTTAGCAACAGGCAGTTTTAATTCCCGTTGAAAAGAATCTGTATTACCAGGGAAGAGCCCAAAAATCTCTACTTGCTGGCAGCAACTTAGTTCCATTTCTAACTCCTGGCTGTGGATTTAAAAACCCATTCCCCCACTGTGGAGAGACTGTATAGCTGTCAGAAATTAAAGGCCTTTAACTGCTCCCAGTCGTCATGAGCACTTTGTGACCTCCTTTTCACTTTTCCCTTCTTCAGGGGCCATAGCCCAGTTTAAGAAACCTTTTTCAAAAAATCTACAATGCTACTGACTCGACAGTCTCTGCAGGTGGCCTGTTTTTCATTATCATAGACATGAGAAAGTTGTCTTTCTAATATAGTGTCCTATATATGTACCTATGTTGCAATTTAAATATTTTATCCTTTTCTTATCAATCAATCATGAACACGGGACAGAGGTCACTCCCTTTTTGTACGTCTTTTACAGTGTCTAAAGTCTAGTATTGCATCTGTAGGAAGGTAAAAAATAAAACCATAGCTAAATATTAAAGAACTCCTCTTTATTTTCATGCATAAAATAAGGATAGAGTTGATGAAATACACCGAATTTTCATTTCCAATATTTTTGCTTATATAGCCACCAAAAAATTCATAAAGAATAGAAAAGCATTCACATCTAATTAGTTCACTAGATGCTAGCTAATGAATTCAACCAAACAGTGTATTTTTTAATAGAAATTCAGGTTTTTAATACTTTTAACAGCATTTTTTTCCAAGTAGACAGCATGACAACAAGAAATCCTGTGCCAGATTTACTGTTTTTAGGAAACTAGTCAAATCCATCAGTTTTGGGGTTGCATACTGTATAATCTATCATTGCTTGTGTACTATTACTGTCACACAGTATTTAACCTTTCTTTAACACTTTATAAGTCATCAGTTTTAGACAGTATTCTCTGTTCTCCAGGATCTCAATTAGCCTTTAGAGAGATACTAGGCCTTGCAGCTTCACCTACTTCACTCTCTTTTGTAGTGTGTGTATCATTAGAGTCAGAACACAAAAGAGATATAAAGCCTCTTTTTACAGATGTTAAGCTTTGCTTGTCTTTTTAAGACTGACAGTCCATTTATTTTATTTTTCCTTCTTCTGCCAAATGTGACAGGGTATCATTAGAGACAAATATCCAGGACTGAGTTTTCTATTTTAAGGCATTTTAAGACACCTTGGCACCATTCTGTTCCCAGCTAGGGGTGAGCTTAGTGACAGAAGAGGAGAAGAGCATCCTGGTAATATTTTGGGTTACTTGATGATGAATGTTTACAGCTCCTCAGTTCACTATGTCTACATCCAGTTTGTCCTAGGACAAACTGCAGAAGTTTTAGGAGACTTAGAATGCAAAAAACAGACTCTAATTGGGATGCAGCAGTGATGTTAAGGCAGAGGAATTGCCACAAGACAGCGTAGTCTAACCACCTGTTCTTCACTGTCCCTACTGTTTCAAAGGGCAAGGCTGAAAACATCCCACTCCATCAAAAAACAATCTGGATGTAATTCATGACCAACTTTTTCACAGACATTCATATGAGACAAATTCACTCCAGGGAGAACTACTGAAAGAGAAAACGTTTTGAATAACTTGAAACTTCACCAAACTGCAACCCACCAGAGTGCCTTCATGAGGGCCACTCATGAAGATGCGTATGATCAATACCTCAACATAGTCTGAAAATTGTGGAAAAAAAAAATCAAATATCGAAGCTTTCTGAAGATTATGCAAGGTATAGCTCTGTTGCAGACAGAAGCAATGAATGATATAATGCCTGTGTGCTATGCTTGAGGGTATTTGAACTAGATTTTTCCTTCAATTAAGACTGCCTTTGCATAAAAGATGAGGCCTTCAAAATACTACAATTGCTGCTTCCTGAAGTGCTAGAAATGCCTTGGGTTGCAAAATAGATGTTTTTTAGGTTAGTGTTTTGAGATACACAACTTGGTGTGTAAGAGAGTGAACGTTTGGGGGGTTCAATGGGATAATTACTGGATTATCCTGAGGATTTGTGCAGAGCAAAAAAATCTTATTTCAAGGTCACATTAAAATCCATCCCATCTCAGCAGTGACTGGAAGTTATGGAAGCAGTGAGTCTCAGATGACAAGCGATATTAGCTACCATGACCTGTCCAGATTGCCTGTAGTAAAAATTTGCTCATATTGGAAGTAGGCCTATGACTTACATGCTGGTTGGTAACTTCAGCAAACAGGATAAGTGGTGAAGAGATGTGCTGAATTACCTTATCAGCACAAAAAGAGTATGTTACCTTCTTCTGCACTAAAGGTGTGCTGCTGGTGAAGAAAGTGTTTATGCTTTTGAAAATAAAATTTTTCAGTCACTGACACTAAACTTATTTCTTCTGAGAAAGTTGTTCTATCCTATCTTACTGGGTAGTTAAAAAAAAACAAACCTGTTCAAAAAAACTAACTAAATAATTTTTAATTTTTTTTTTAAACAACTTAAAAACTTTTGTTTGCTTTACTTTAATAATGATGACACTTCTCCTGTGGCCTGTGTACCAAGCTCAGCCACTCCACTCCAGGAGACAGGAACACCCATGCTGCCAAATGTTGCTAAAGACATAATCAGGACTCTACTATTTCTGATTCCCTTCAGATCATGGCATGTATATCCACAAATGACCTTAATAGAATGAAATATCGTAACTATCATATTTATGCTATTTGAGAGACAGACTGGTGCTAGTGTATTGTCATGTCTTTTTTGACAGTGAAATTTAACAGCATGTCCATTGCTACAGGAGATACTAACAATTCCCCCTCTTGTTTTTAGACCACCTTAAATATGTAAGTGCTTTTCTCCCCCTCATGTTCCCTTTTGTAGAACTAAAATCAAAATTACTTGATAATTCTGGACCCCTCCAGGACATATTTTTGTCCCAAATATAGAAGAACTGCATGGTCTAAGAACTCAGGGCTGGGAAATTCTGAGTGAGGGTCCATGCATAATCTCATTGAGCCCACAAGCCATCTTAGACCAAGAGGCTGATTAGGTAGTGCCCAAAGGTAACTCTTTAACCTTCTGAAGATGGATGCTCAGAAACTGAGGTGCCTAAAAATAAGAATTGCCATTTTGGGACCTGACTATGTTTTTTTGTGGCAAGATGGAAGCATGCTCAGAGATGTTCCTGTTAGTTGTCATTTTATTACCAGTTGTCATACTAAGCCATTGATTATACTTTAGCTTCGATAATGCAAGCTGAAAACAATTAATTCAGAAAAGGCTCTTTGTAAATATTTGAGGCCTGTCAGTAACATTGAAGAGTGAATTTCCTTTAAAATTCTTAATGGTAATGTTTATAGCAAGTATAGAGCATTTCCATGTGTTAATGGTGGTAGAAAAATTACTGGGTTTAAAAGCACCAATGTTGGAGAATCTCTCTTAATAAATATCCTGAGTAGAAAACAACTTTTTAATAAGAGTTTCAAAGCAGAAAAATTCAAGTATGAAAAACCAAGAATTTTTCTGCAACCAGTTCTACATACTACGTTTTTACAGCACTTACTTGGATTGAAAAATTTTTCTGCTCTCAGTAAGGCTGGTAGATCCAAGTTACAAATCTTTGCTGCAAGGAGGCCACCATACAGATACCACACAATTCAGAACTTTTTGTCGTGTTAAATGCTAAATTCAGTAGCTAGACAGCATATCAGTAGCCCTGTCTCTGGAAAGTCACTGATTTCTGGTTTCCAGAATTAAAATAAGAGAATGAAATTATTACCCAATGATCAGGGCTGGAGTGGGCCCTGGTGTTCCCTGTCTGGGGCTGCAAGTAGGCAACAATAGGGAATTCTGATTTATATCTGACAGATAAACAGTTCATGCAGATCCTTGACACTTCTGCTGTCTGGTTCACAAGTTTGAATGCATTACTCTGTTTTGCAATTTTACACCCAGTGCAATTCCTTATTTTACAGTCTGTGTCTACAGTAATTTTCACTTTAGTAATTATTGTTTTTGGACTGTCTCTAATAGGCTATGGATAATTTCTGAGTTTCATGGGGTCAAGAAGAAGATGTTTTAAAAATGACTAACCAGAAGTCACTAGAAAAATGTGTTTAAGACTATACCATGAACTGTGCTACTTAAATCAGGATTTAGCCCTGATGCAGCAGAAATTACTACTAAGTCTTTTACAGCAATACATAAAAGTAAATAATGAGAAGGTAAATCTTGACTTCAGCTGCAGTCTAAGAGATCCAATAGGCTAAAGGGGAAAAAAAAAAAAAAAAAGTAACTTTAGAGCAAGATGTTTCTTTTAAGCAACTAAATTAAAAAAAAAAAATGTCTGCTATTAAATGATCACTTTTGTCAATCTACCAAACCAAATACCAGCTATCTAACTGCACAAAGCCCTTCTCGAATACAGAGATGCTCAGGAAGCTCATGTAAGCAAGAAAACATATGTCATCTTTAAAAGCATCTTTAGCATTTAAAAATTTTTATTCAACACTGCAAAACAAGTAGGAATAAAAGTAACAATGACTATTCAGAGCAACCACACTAGGAAAAATATTTGGGCAGGTTTATCCTATTTACTGGATTTTCACAGCAGACTTCAGGTGATAAAACACTCCCCTGGACACACAACAAGCCTTTGCAAATTGGGTTATACAGTCAGAGCAATCCATCTGTCATTCCAGAAGAAAATGTAGCTGAAGGACAAGGAGAGTAACTTCTCAACAGCAACTGGGTCTGGTCTGGATAAAAAAAAAAAAATCTTTGAGGCTCTAAGAGCTACACCCTTCTCAAATGGCTCTGAAATAGTCTAGAAATCAACATGTTAATACTTCAAAAACTCTTGCTAAGGCTACCTAGTTTTAAAATTATATTAAAAGTAATTAAAAAAAATTTGGAAGCCTGCTCCTTTTCAGTTTAAATCCATTAATCACTGGCCAAAATTTGTTTCAATTAGGATAGGTTTCACCTACATTTACACACCTACAGTGCAGATGCTTCTGCCTAAGCTGTAGTAGTGGCTCAAGGTACCTTATTCTCCTAAATTCCATCTGGAGGCAACAGAGGCGAATAGCCACTTCCAAGTTATATGTCATCTCTTCTACACCCACTTTAAAACAAGACAAACTGGGCTGTAGACATGCTCATTACATTCTGTTGATTGCAATGGATTCAGATCTTGATACCTTCATTGCAGTCCCCTGTGTTCAAGTCAGATGAATGTCATTTTTATGACCACAGAAAAATGCATACTTATAAGGGAAATGAGGGGTTTTATCTAGATGTTCGAGATTATAAGAAAACCCGTGCCCCGTTAAATGAAAATTTGGGGTTATTAAGCACAGGCATATAATCAGAAAGTATGATATTGCAATTAGACATGGTACCAAGGGAATGTTGAGATATGATCATTTAAAAAAGAAGCTGCTTTGGACAAACACATTTGATAAATCTATTCTTGACATCTAACTGTTTTGAAGAAATCATTCATTTTTATATTGCTCAGTTATGTGCTTGAAATGGAGGAGTTTCTTGGACTCCAACTTGATTTTTCTCATCTTTGTCTGTCTACCCTCCCTCTTCAGCTTCTGAAAGATTTCTTACTGGCCTTCAATACTTGAATTTTCTTGGAGATTTTAGTAATACATACTCACTTGTCTTTCAGTTAATCCCTGTGTATGTTCTTTCATTTATAATCTCATTGCGTCTCAATTGATTCTTCTACCATAAACCAAATTTTGCATCCAAGGAATAACTTACTTTCTTGTATTGCATTAAGAATTTCTGAAAAGTCCACATCTGTCTTCTGTATGTCTGGTTTTATCCATATTTGCGTTTCCAGCCGGTTAACCTGAAAATCCTCTCTTCCTTCTGAAGAAATTGAAGAGATTGATGTGGTTTGTGACAGTGCAGTAGGAAATCCAGCCAAGGGGCTTTCAGGTGAAAGAGCATATACATTGAATAAAGCCACTTAATTTGGTTTTTTCCCCCTAGCAGAACCAATTTTTCTTCAAACCAAGAAACTCTAGGTAGGACATGGACTGATTTAAAACTAACCAGAAAGAAATAACATCCTCTGCTATCAGAAATGATAGTCACTACTGGCAAGTCCCTTGTTCAGATGAACAAGTGCTGCCATGCCATGAACATTCCCTCCCCATACCATCTACAAAACTAACTCCAAAATGTGAAAACAGACAGGACACATTGTTACAAATGGCACAGCAACCACAGGAACAACCAGGCTAAAATAAAACACACTAACAGACAAAGGACAAATTGAGTCTCAAGACCTCAAGACAGGAGACAACCATTAGGACAGAAGAGCATGGACAACATGTTTCAGCCACAGGACACCATATATTCTGACATACCAAGCTATTCAGTCCCTTTCAAAAGGGGTCACACTGGTGTGTAATTGATGCTGTTAAAAACTGCAGAATAGAAACATAGGCTAGGAGGTCACAGTTTCAAACATATTTCCACACATAAACAGGAACAAAGTTTGCTCATTTCAGTGTTTTTTCAACATGAGTGAAGAGGAAGTTTCTAAAACGTGCCCTTTCTCTGGTGTTCCAAGGCAGCTGCTTGTCAAGAGCAGAAAGGAAAAGGTAATGGTCAAATGTGCTTAAGCTGTTGGCTACCAGGTACCCTGATACAGCCAGAGAGTGAGCTCAGGGGCATATAGCCAGTTTCTAAAGACCAGCAGCAAAACCTGATCTTGCACACAGGCATCTGTTAGAAATTTTTATTCTCTTAAGCGACTGCTACACAGTTAGCAGAGATTCAGTGGTCATGGAAACACATGGGATTTTATGATAAAAAGGCCATGCTAAAAGAAGAAACCTGCAGGTCATCTAGTCCATCAGTGTTCTTCTCTACTGGTTATTTATTACTCGTATTTTGATGGAAGCATTTTCCTTCTCTTGCCTGACTATAACAAGCTGGACTTGTTCTGAATTCCCTCCTGGTCTATTATATCCTTTTCCCTTCCCTTGCCAAATGACTATCTCACCACTGCTTTGGTGTGAATTATGAATTATATTCCCAGGCACAGAATTACTCAACCCTATATTAAAGACCTTTCTTCACTCTTTGAAAAGACAGATCTCCAAATGCATATACATACACCAGCTCCAGACCTTTTAATTTCCCACTGTTAAAATCCTATAAATTGGAACCATTGCATGCTTGCCCCAGCATATCCTTTTCTTCCACAGCAAAGATCCACTGTTAACATCAGAGACAGCTCCCCGTGTAGACTCCTTTAAAGTGATCTGTCATAGCAGGAGTCAGCATTTAATGATGTAGAACAAAGAGAATTTCTTAAGTGAGGCAGATGATCATTCATTTAATAGAGGCCTTGAGAAACCTGCTGATGGCCTCAGAGGTGGGAGGCTAGGACTCACCCTAGAACAGAATTCTGTGTACAAATGAAAAATACTGCAGCTGCTTGAAAAGACATATAAAAAAGAGGATGGAGTTAAAGGAGGTAGGTAATGGACAGTAAATCAGTTAAGCAGCTTTGCAAGTGATACTCAGTTTCTTGTTCAGTTTCTCAGCTACTATCTGTAGCATATACAATTAGATCTTTACATCCACAAATCCCCTAGCCTTTCTTCTCTATTACAACTCCAGTTAGAGCAAAATAAAAACAATACTGACAAATCTAAAATACCCTCTCCTCCACAAAGCACTCCATCCTTGTTAATCACAAGCCACTGCTCCTCAGGTTGCTTGAAAGTAGAAGGTTCACTGCAGCATCTCCAAAAGGTCTGAACTAATTGGACCAGGGAGAGAGGAAGTGACAGCCAGCCAGCAATGGTGTTCCCAAAGTGCTGATATCAGATGGACTGTCTAACCACAGGCCTCTTAATAAAAAGATGATCAAGAACATACATATTCCATCTCAAATCTACTTTTTAAGTAATAAAAAATACTTTCTAGAAAGGGGACAGAGGATGTCCAGCCTAAGCCTGACTTGTTCATCATAACACAGCCTATGAAGCCAAGTTTTGCTGCATCCAGTTCTTCTCTCCTGTAGTTGATACATTTGCAGTTTGAGCAACTTCAAGCAATCCACACAAACAGCTGTCTCATAAGCTTCTGATTCAAAATAGCCTTAATATCTGGCCTTGATGCACAAGTATCAGAACAACAATATCATCCTCTGGTTTCACTCAAAACTGTGGACATTACTTCTACCAGTAATTTGTGAATTAATACATGTCTAATTACAAACTTGCTTTAAACAATACAAGGAGAAAAAAAAATATATCTGCCGACATCGTATCTTCTAAATAAGTGGTTGCAAGGATATTTTCTTCTCATGATCTTTGTGGTGTCAATAAATAGACTTAAATTGGGGTACATTTGCTTCTACCCTCTTCCCTCTCCCTCAGCACCCTCTTTGCAGGAGCAAGCACTACATTTTTTTAGCTGAGAGAAGCAGCCCCTATGTCATGGCTTGTGGACTGAGAAAAGTTATTGCTTGTTGCCAGACAGAGGTTTTAGCCCAGCAGTTCTTCAGAAAAAGCCACAGTGTTCTCCACCACATCCAAAAGAGACTGATTTCCTTTATCTTACCACAGATCTCCAACATAGAAAGCCAGAGCAGTATCTGGTGTCACTTTTGCTATTGAGGGATAACCAGCCTGGCTTTAGCACTTCCTTCTTGCTTTAGCAAGTGCTGATTTATGCTGTATCAGTGACACGTCCTACTGGGTAAAATCTAAGCAATATTGCCTGGGAGGTTGGTAGGGAAAGGCACTCTTTCCATCAAAACATGAAGAATAAAAAACACAAGTAAAAGTAAAGTAAATATTAGTTTTATCGAATCTTATATGATTTTATTAAAAGATTAGTCTTGGAATTTTTTCTCAAATTATGGAGATGCTTCAGTTCACCTGAAGTCATATTTTAAAAGAGTTCATGACAATCACTCTTATTTACTCAATGCATAAAGTAGTGCACAAAATAACATACTTCTTCCTTTATTTATTTTGAAGGATCGCTACTAATTAGGTTAGGAGAACAAATGAGGTCTTAAAAAGGCATTTCATTTTTAGAGTCTGAACAAGACAGCTTGTTCTAAATCCTTTTTCAACACACTTCTAAATATTGAAATTACATGTGTCAGAGAACCACATAATGTAGCAAGGTAGTTAATATGCTTCTGATGTAAAACAAGGTCATTTGCATGACAGGGAGAGAGATTTTGCACCTACTTAAAATTAAGAACACACGCAGGTTATTTGCTGGATAAAGCCTTGCTTCATGTATCTAGTACGCAGACAATTGTCACAATCAGATTTTTAGACATGAACTTTACAAGCAAAAGTCTGTTTTCTTGCACAGTAAGCACCTGGAGCCAAATTTCAAAAGCCTGAACATTTTTATACATGTATTGTGATGTGCAAATGATATTTGTGGATTGACACAGCCACACTGGGGTGTGAAACTGAATATGAGCACTTGGGAGCAGAGAAAAATTTGCATAGTTTCAGTATTTGGCACCAAAGTAAAGACTACAAAATGAAGATGATGGAATAAGTGCTGATATTCCTCAGTGCCCAATAAAGGGTTCATATTTACTCCACATTTTTTGATGTACTTGTGAGAACAGACCTGATCTCTGGAATACACTGAGGCTTCCTGAAGAATTAACCACTTAGGTTCTGTTCATTGGTCAGAATGAAATATTTGACTTAGTTTCTTTTTGAAATCGTGACTCTCTTCTTTGTCTTCCCTGACTTCCAATTAATTCTCTAAGTGAAAACAAGTGTTTTATCTACAGCTTCTGTCCAGAAAAATTTAAATCTTTCTGAAAAGGCAAGTAGCTAATGAGCAACTTCCATCAGGATAGTCAGGTGATTTCATCTTTTTCTTAAAAAAATCATTTTGGCAACAAACATGTACTTCCACAATGGTTGTACTTCAGCCTGAACATTAAACATGAGTAGCAAATAAGTAGTATGTCACGTGGGTAGATGCTTGTATGAGAGGGCCATCTATCTCCAACAGGGAAATACTTAGCAAGATCAAATACAATTCTAAGATTAGCAGTGTTGTTTTGCTACATTAAGTACTGCCTGTAGTTGCTCCTTCTCACCAGAGCTGCCTCTCTACAGTAAGCAGAAAGATGTGTATGGTGCCTTTTCACTGAAGGTAACACCAGAACAACTTGTGATGAAGAATTACTCCTGCAGATACATTATCTACTAGCTTCTGTGGCACTATGAGTGCTGGGCAGGTCACCTGCAGCAAAAATACAGTTTCAGATGGAAATTGTTTGAAGCATTACTTATACATATTAATCAGGGCTATATACACACGTGAAATCCATAGCCACACTGATCTCAGTTCTGGCATTTTTCATTTCTGTAACAATAATAAACCACAATGTACATCATAATGTGGCTTCCCAGCATCCATCCCATGACTGCACTCAAAGGCACACCTTAATAAATGAGAAGCATATTGGTTCAATTATCACATCAGAAAAAAAAGAAGCTGTTCTCTGAGTCATAGGATGTATGCAAATATATATTAATATACATGTGTCTTCCAAGCAAGATAAAGTTGGCCTGAAAAGAGTGACTCCAAGATAGTTAATCATGTACCATTCTGTGGAAAGCTGATGTGTCTCATAAAAAGTCTTTAAAGAAGAGCTGAATTTGGGAGCTCTACCATGGTCAGAGAAAGTCTCAGATTGCTTTTCATTCTTTCTAAGCATTTTTCTCTCCCACAGCACAAACTTGATGCCAGAGCGTTACTCTCCACATCAATCTTACTGTGGTATGTTTAAACTATACGTGGTCAGTAACCACACTTTGAAAACTAAGATAATTTTAACTTATGGATCTATAATTATGAGGGCTGAAAATTTAGTATCAGCAGGATCATTTGATTTCATCCTGGTCAGCTTCACCAACAGTGGTTCCTCTTGACTAACTCTAGCATGAATACTGCTTCCTCACTGGAAATAAAAAAGAGGAAACAAAGAAGAGGACATTTCAGAGTTTTCTTAAAACTCTTTTGTCCAGATGGAAGGATTTGTACCCTGCATGTACAGCTCAGAAAGTTCCTGAAAGTACAGATGGACTCCACATAGAAAACAGCTGTGTATCATGAAGGATAACTCTGTCTTTCAGTGTTTTCCTCTTGAACAGACACAAAAAGATGCAATATCAGTATTTTTCAACATTTGTTTTTCTCTTCTCCACTAATATTCAAGAACAAGAATCTTTGGATGTCTCAAAAGGTCTTTTGGGAGGTCAGGTTAACACTGATGGGCTGCAAGTCACCAGTGTAGTAGACACTAATCCTGGTGAGCCATGCTCACCTTTCTCCTGTGGTCCTTGCTCCCCACATGAAATGTCCTTCATTGTTGAACTCCCAGCTAAGCCACCAGGCACCCTCAAGATTGCTGCAGATACACCCACAGGAGAGGACAGTTCCCTCAGACCTGCCCTGTTTCCCAGCAAATCTCTCATTTAAGTCAGGGAAAAGGATGCATGTCTTCTTTCACAAGTATCTTTTTGGCACTCGATGCAGAAATATATCCTGTTTCCTGCCTCAAGATGCTGTTTCTCTGCACAGAAGAAAACATAACTGTATATTTAAGATAGTACAACATATGTCTGCCATGTTTGCAGCAGCTTCTGTATGGTGTAGCAGTGTTGGTACCTGTGGTGACAAACTCCTAGTGTCTTAAAGGCCTCAGTTTTCCTTAATTCTAGGTATCAACTTTTACCTGTGTGGGTCATAAGATTTGCCCCGTCTATCTATAAAGAACATCTGCAGCTTTTGAAGAATTATAAATAAAAGGCAATGATACACTCTGAAAGAGAGGCCTTTAGAAACTTGTGATTTAAGTCAAAACACTCTGTCATAATATCATTAATGCACAATGTACTTCCAAGACTGAAAGCAATGGGTACTCTGTGGAAATATTTGCAGACCTCTGAAAAACCTCTTACCTGATAGATTGCTGTATATGTCTATAAATACATAAGGACTTGGCTATAACTCTTGACTGGCTTAACAGGTTTAACCATTACCTCAAAAAATGTATACTCTGACACTATTCAGCATAGCTAATCAAATCTTCCACTATGCAGAAAATGCCATTTATTTTAATGGTTTTCTCACTTATTAAGGATCAAATAATGTCTCAGCATGTTAGTGTATGAGAATAAAAAAACAAGTGTAAAAGCACAAAAATGCCTTGTTAATTTTTAAAGTTATTGGTATGAATACATAGGGATACATTATTTTCTACAAGAAAGTCCAATGAATGTTAAGGAAAAAAAGGAAAATCAAACTGCAAATCATTCGGTTTGGGATGAACTTATGCTATAGCTGTTTCCAGGCATGATCACATCAAGGTCATAAAAATACTGGAATTATTTTTGAAAGGCAATTTAAAAATAATTTCCGTTTGGATTTCAATATACTGTAAGGCATAACATACATTTAATTATGTAATACATATTCTTCTCTTATTTTTCAGAAGCAACAGTGTCAAAGAGAGATTTCTAAACACCTAATATTACTAACCTTTCATTGAAAGGCTACAGCATTTTGAAGAATTATGATGTCCATTCTCCCTTCCATTAAATGCTGTCTGGCATCCGACACAGAAAATTGTGGAGTCCTACATTCAGCATTTGTTCTCTGTCTCATTTTGCATATATCTTTTCCACAGACAACCACAAACAAAATGGTTGGATAGCCCTTGGTGAAAAGCCATACCTTGAAAATCTCCTCTAGTGCCAAAACAGCCCCAACACCAGGCTGTGGGGTCAAGGTCCTACTAGCTCTCAATTCTTGCATTTCTAATTCTGACAGCCAAACCCATCAACAGTGTGCACTTACCATCAAGGGGGAAGCACATCTTTAGCAGCAAGTTCAAACAGGACAGCAGTTGAGGAGAGCTAATAATCCACGTCTCCCACATGGACAAAACCCCAAACCATTGGATTCCTGTGCAAAAGCACACAACCACTTTCTTTATTTCCCATCTAGGCCCAGGGAATGCCTCAATATTCTGAGAGTTGAAATCACATAATATCTATACAGAAGCCCCACGCATTGTATGTCACAGAGTCATCTGCTGAGTACTTCCAATTACCTGGCTCTACAGAGCCCCTCTGCAGACCCTTACACAGTCAGCAGAGGAACAGCGTTGCACAACGAGCCTCTGGAATAACCCCCTAGAAGGGTTTCTTTTCAGTAATAATACAAAGAGACAGGAGATGGAAGTGTGTGCTCTCCTACTGGGAACAAAGCTATCTCTTTCAAGTGCCACAATGCCTGGGACAGGAAACTACAGGAGACAGCTTGAAAGTGGCACAAAGACACAGTGTGTAACTAACCAGTGACATTTCTGCACAGTTCTATGTTGCAAATGAGAATCTCTAGAGAGAAGCCTGAGATCTAAATGAACTGAACAATTCAGCCAATTTCCTGTTACTCTTATTTATATAAAAATGACAGTAGGAAGGATTGTCTTTTAATTCTACTTCTTTCATCTTACACTGTGAGTGCATATAACAAAACCATAGCTATCAAAGACCACTGTTGCATATGTTCAAATATTTTTCCACGTTTGAAAAAAATCTAACTACTTGTGAATGATAAAACCCATAGTTACCATCTACCTTTAACAGTATCAGGAGCTGTTATCTGGCAATTCCTGAAGAGGAGAAGAAGAAAAAACTTTCTGAGTAAACTGTTTATTCTAAAAAGTTTTCCCTGTTCTCAAGTCAGCAGTTTACTGATGAGACCAAGCAGAAAAGCTGGCTGCACAGGGATAAGAGTAATGGCTTAGAAATAACTTCAGGGCAGCAAAACCTTACTTAATTGTAACATGGGACATCAAGATAGCTTTTACAGGATACCAGATGTCTCATCCAGGTGGATTTTCCTGTAACACCGTATTATACAGACTCACATTATGCCATAGCCTATTGCTGCTTTCATAGCCCAAACACATCCTGCTAATTCATTCCTGAAGAAAGTGGCAGCAGATAAACCATTATGGGAGCTTCAGCTGTCCTGAGACTGCTGAGGAATGAACAAAGCACAGGAATGTAAAATTATTATCCTAAAGACAGGATAGTAGAACAGAGGTCTATCCAGCACAGCATCCTATTTCTGACAGCAGACACTTAGTCTGCTCTTCCCCCTGTTCCTTCCAGCTTGCAGACTGAGAGATTTCTGAAGTGGAAGGTTTCATCTAAATTATAATGATTCCTAGCTACCAGTGCTCTTTTCCTGTACAAATCTCTTACACTCAGTGTCACTTGTGAGCAAACAGGTAGCCATCACATTCCTCTCTTGCCCTGCTACTCGCCTTGTATGCTGGTTTTGGCTGGGATAGAGCTAATATTCTTCATAGTAGCTAATGTGGGGCTATGTTTTAGACTTGTGCTGGAAACAGTGTTGATAATGCAAAGGTGTTTTAGGTATTGCTGAGCAATACTTACACAGAGTCAAGGTCTTTTATACTTCTTGCCCCACCAAGGCACAGCGTGGGGACAGACAAGAATTTCGAAGTGGACACAGCTGGGACAGCTGACATAACTCACCCAAGGGATATTCCGTGACATATGACATCATGGTTGGCATATAATGCTGGGGCAAGATGGAGAAAGTGTGGGATATTTGGAATGATGGAGTTTTGTCTTCCTGAGTAACCATTATGTGTGATGGAGCTCTGCTTTCCTGGGCATGGCTGACCACAAGCCTGGCTATGGGAAGCAGTGAATGAATTCCTTGGTTTGCTTTGCTTGTGTGCACGGCTTTTGCTTTACCTATTAAACTGCCTTTATCTCAACCCACAAGTTTTCTCAGTTCTGCTTGTCTAACTCTCTCCCCTATCCCATTAGGGGAGAGTGAGTGAGCTGCTTTGTGGTGCTTTAGTTGCCAGCTGGGGCTAAACCATGACACCTTGTTTCCAGCCTTCATCAGCTAATGGGTCTACACCTCAGTTACAGTGTATCAGAAATCCTGACATCCAGGCTAGGGCCTCAAAGTCCAGAAATTCACTGCAAAGCCTTTCTTTGCCTCAGACAAGAGCTACCATACTGACCCCATGAAATATGCCTTTAATTAAAGCAATTAAAGAGGGATCAGTGATTCCCACTCTAGTTTATCCCAGGGAGAGGATATGGTTCCAGCCTACAAATCTGGGTGTGTGGAGATCTAATTAAGGAGAGGTTAAAATCAATATCATCATTCAGTTTCAATATGGAGCTGGAAAATGGAGAGGAGATTTATATATTGTGTATAAATATTGTGTCTCAGATTTTTTCTTAGTCTTTGAGTGTACCTCACAAGCAGCAGGAATCCTGCCCATAACACTTGTGCAGTTGGTCTTGCTTATAAAGCTCTGTCACCTGCTGTAATTACCAAGACCTACTAAAGAGAATTAGAGAACTTTGCCATTAAAATGCCTGCAACAGTGTTTGGCTGGTCACATAGGAGTCCTACCTGAAAGATACTATTTTCAGTAACTGACATTAAGCAGAGTCTCCTTTGCAAGCTGTAAGAGAGCATCCAGATGAAAAGGGTCATAATTTTCAGGCATTCTGGCAGCACAAAAGGCACTGAAAGTACCTGCAGTCTTGGTGACCTTTAAAAGCCTTCCAGTTTCACCAAAGTACAGGTTACTTCTTTATGCTGTCAGGTGCTGAATTTCGTTGCTGTGCTAGGTGTGTTCCCAGAGCAAGGTCTAAATAATTACGCTATAGTGCTATCTCCCTTTTTTTAATTTAAGTACCCTCAAAATTGTCAGTAATGAAGACCTCAAAAATACATATGTTTTGTGCTGCATTGGACCTCTGAAGCACAGCGTGGTTCAGAACTTCCAACCCCAAATTTGTGCCCCTGTGGAGTTTCCTGGCATGCAGAGAAACCTCTGCTTTTCTGAGGCATCCAGTAACTCATTGCACAGGGAGGGGAAGTAGTCTGCACAACCCAGTGAGTTCTCTTCCAAGCAAGGAACGAATAACAAATGATGCCATCTTTGCTCTTCTGTTGCATGGGCCTAATGTAAGGTGTGATGCTGAGGTTTACCCAATTCTTTTGGGCTTTTTTAGCACCACAGTATATTGCACTGGTTAGAATTTCTAGTGGGTTCTGGTGCCTAGATACACTTATCTGTCACATCTATTCACCCTAAGGGCAAGACAACATCCCCTTTTAAAAAAATATTTTTTACTTTTATTATAAATATATAATATATTACATTTATTATAATAAAATATTGTATTAATAAAAAATATATTTTATTATAAGTATATTACAGTATAATGTGTTTATTATATTATAAAGTTCTACCCTAATTCTAAGATTTCAGAATGGACCAGCAGGCATGGTATTAGGGAACAGGTCCTACTATTTGTCGAAATAACTAATGTCATGAACAAACAAATCCCTTTTCTGATCTTAAAAGCATCTCTGCCAAAGTAGAAGCTATTTTGTTTCATTTTTTGACAGTCTGCCTTTCAGAATCTTCCCTTGAAATATACAAAGCATATTTTACATTAGAAATAGAGACTTACATAATATTAAGCCCCCTTTAAGCAAGAACTACAGAGCTAAGAAAAAAACCACCTTTTTGAGTCAAGTATTGCAGGAACATAATAACTTATTATTCAAAGGTTCTTGAATGATGAGCTATTTTTTAAAATAAAATAGGACAGTACTATCTCAGAAACATTGAAAAATTTTATATAAATTGCCTATTTTTGTCAGTAGGAGCTAAAGTGGTCAAGAATTTTCTTACTTAAGACAATTACAGTATACCAGTCTCAGGATGTTATAACCTTGCCTTAGGATCAGCAATATTCCTTGTTTGGTGCCATTCCCCATCTGGCCACCTGTATCTAGTTTGGACAAGTTTCCCCTCAAGAGGAAACCCTCTGAGGGTGGAATGGCTGAGAACATACCCAGAGACCAGAATGCTGCACTCTTCGTGAGGAGAAGAGATGTTTTAAACTAACAGCAGCCATGGCAGTCAAAATCTGAGGGTGAGCTGTACTGATTTAAAGTAACCATACATAATTGATTGCAAGAGTGAATGGAAGTCCATTTTACAACTGCAAACGGGACACTGATCAAAGCAGGAAGGGAAATAAAGAAATCTTTGAAAAGAGATGAGTTTTTAAAAAAACAACAATGTAGTCCCCAAAGAAGTAGAACACCATCAAAGCCAGAACTTAAAAATTATTAATCTTATTTTTGAAGCCCCTTATTGAGAGCATGTGCATGTTCCAGGTAGGATAAGTACTTGTGTGGGCACCTGCAGCACGAATTGATACAGAGGGATGCAATTTCTGCCTAAATATTTTTAAATTCAACAAAATAGTAAATACTGAAAAACAGTGCTTTATCCTCAAGTGCTTTTTCTGTTTTAGTTTGGGTTTTTTGTTTTTGTTTGTTTGGTTGGTTTGGGGTTTTTTGTTTGGGGGGGGGTTTGTTTGCTTGTTTTATTGAGTTTTTTGTTTGTTTTTCTTCTTTGTTTTGTTTTGGTTTTGGTTTGTTGGGGCTTTTTGTTTGGTTTTATTTTTAAAATGCTGTTTGCAATACTGTTCTCCAAACTGCTAGAATGAACATCTTAGGAGACTTAGGAAGAAGAATTTTTGTAGGAGCTGCTTTTGTCCTAGAGAAGTAAAGAGATTAATGGAATGCCCTGGATGACTAAGCAAAGTGATAGGACATTTCAGGCTCTGCATCATCTGCCACCTCGTTCAAGTCAAGTACTGCAACATCACCATGTGACAAGCTGTCACTCAGCACAGGGACATAATGTCCCCATTGTAATTGAGGTAAATCGTTCTTCTCCTTAGAACCCTTTGCAGAGGCTCCAGAGTTAGGAGAATGGACTTTCTCTGTGTTCAGCAGGGAGGCATTTCCAGTTCATACTTGAGGTACAGACATGGGAGAAATTTTGTTTGGTGCAGCAGACTTGGATTGTATTTAAGACAGGCCACAGATAATAAGAAATGGAGCTGGTTTCTTTAATATTAATGTTTCTTCAGCATGGGGACACCTCTTGCAAACGTATTGTCTTAGTAATATGAAATGTAGCTCAATAAAAGGAATATTAACCTTTTAAAAATCTTCTTGCTTTTTCCATGTTTTCTGCCACGTGGAAGTCACATATACACCCAGCAGAAGGCATTGTGAAAAAGACTGCTCGCCTAAGAATGTTAGGCAACCAAGATAACAGCCCTATTTTCAATGTGGATACCAGTTTTCAGGTGAGTTTACATCAGTGTGCATGACAGAGCTTTCTGGCAGAATTATTTGCAGGACTTTATCCTTTTAGTCTGACGGAGATATATGCCACATGCTCTGCCTGTCAGCAAGAAAATAGAATGGGATTTAGCCAACAAATAACATCTAACTAACACAGATCTATAAACCATTCACAACCAAATGTGAATGCTGACAAACATACACATTTTGTGCTGAGAAAAGGATATCTTTTGCACGGTAAGTTATTGGGTTTTAAGGACTCAGTTCTAGCTTCCCTGATGATTCAAAGTTCATAAATCTGTGACTAAGCTTATTAAACATACATTTCCTTTCTTGCATTAATTTTAATTGCTGCAGCTTCAGGAATCATGGATTTTTCTCTGCCTCCTAAGTCAGTTGTTCTGACTAGAACACCACTAGCTCTTCTTTCTTATTTTTATGTTCAGTAACTACAGGGATTGATAAAAATGCTACATTTTGGTGACCAATACAGAAAAGAGGATCCAAAAGTCAAGAAAAGCATGCTTAAGGCAAATATGTCTTCTTTTAACACTATGAACATAGCTATCAGGTACTATGCATCAGAAAAGTCAAGAGTTTGCCAAAAAAAGGTTTTTACAACTCTAAGAGGACACTACCAGTCCTCTTATTAGGTGTTTCCTTGATACTGAATGTAAAGTTCTTCCACATATCATGGATTTGCCTATATCATTTCAGGTCACACGGAATCCCCATTCCAAAATATACATTCTTTGGCTTTGAAGGAGATATTTTTGAACAGTGAAGTACTGAAAGCAGAATTTTACAAAATATTTTAGTGAGTCTTCTGGAATGATAAAGACTCTTTCATAACATATTTACTGAATTATGGAAATAGATGGCTTCAAAGACAACCTTTCCTGTGAGAAGTGCAGATTGCCTGCAGATTTCATATGTACAAGTGATATAAGTTAATACCTACATTATTCTATATAAACTGCTACACAAGCCTAAAAACATGCTGAGGTTTAACCAGAGCCCTTTATGAGAACCATTAAGAAAGAAAATCTTTCCAGAGAACCTTTGAATCCATGTTATTACAAAATGGGTGACAATTGCTAGCAAGGGTTGCAAGTAGAGAAGTGACATTTCCAGCATTTCACACAATGAAAGAATTTCCTTTTCTGCTTCTTAGACGTATTGAGTGAGGCAATTTTTCCACAGCCAGGAAATTTAATGGCTCCTAAAAAATCTGGGTGTGACAAGGTCTGCAGAGCCTGGGAATAAAGGAATTTGTCACAAACAGGGAGAGGTAAGATAGTATTGTCCTCATCTGAAAATAAAGAGAACGAAAAAGGCAGGCAGAAAACCAGAAACTGAAGTCCTGCTTACTCCATAGCAAAGGTATAGTGCCATCAAAAGTGAGGCAAACAATTTTTTTTTTTTGTCCCCAGATTTTCCTAACCCTGACGCTAAGGAAACTGACTGGGATGACAGTTTAACCTCTGTGGGCTTTTTCAGTGTATGGCTCTGCTGCTTTTACAGATGACCTAAATGTGAATTACCATCGCTTTCAAAACAAGCCTCATGTGTGCAAAACAGACACATCTGACATAAACTGTCTTCAGGAGAGTTGTAACAATTTATGCCAGCCAGTTGTTTGCCTCAAATGCTTTGAATCATGTACTTCAGTAGCCCAGCACCTCGTTATCCTCAATATCCCACAACTTCTCACATAACTGAGAGATGGTAGCTGGAGGTTTTTCAAAATTAAAAATACTGTCCCCTCATGCTTCTAGAAGGACTGTATGTTTACCTTAATATAATGGCATCAACATTTACCATCTGATTGCTCTACTTGCCTTTGCTTTTCTCCTTTCTAAGAGGAACTTGCCTCACAGGTGCACCTGCAGAGGAGTCTTCACCATTAATAGTTATTTTCTTCCACCCTTTTCTCTGTGTCTGTTTCAGTTACTTGCTTGATACCTTCTGATGTGCTTAAAATCAGAGCTCAGAAGTTGCAGTTCTGTTTGTGGCTGAGCAGTGCCTCTTTGCAAGCTTGCACAGGCCAATTTTTAGGTTTTTTTTAAAAAAGGCATATTACAAACAACTTGCTGCTCAAGAGACATTGACATCCAGAGTAACAGTAGAAGTCATAAGCCTCGGGCTTCTTACCAGCTACAGAAAAAAATTGCGGGGAAAGAAGCTGAAAAGGATTGCTATAACACTGGACACTATTTATAGTTCCTCCTCCTTAGCACGTAGCCACCCATGAACTTAAGTCAAAGGAAGCACCTGTCAATTAAAAAGAATTCAGGGTAAATAATAAAAGATGTCATTCTGGATGGAAGTGGCCAAGAGAAACAAAGTGATAAGCAGAAAACAGAAGCAGTATCCTGCCAGAGGGAAAAATACACTAATTCATAACTCTTGTCATTTTACTGAAGATCTTTGCATGGTTCTAGCCTGTCTGATTGGTAAGAAAAAGAAATGCTATTTTAAGTCCCCAGGATACCTTTCTGTACAATCTATTATGCCAGGCTGTTTTTATGTTCAGAGCATTTGATACCTGGGCAAAGGAAATTTCAGACTGAATCTAATGAATACTGCTCCAACTGTGAGATCTACTTGATTTTGGTAACAGTACACCACTAGGAGGAAGAACACAGACTGTGTGAGCTATTTAAAATTAGACTGAACAAAAACCTGAGGAATTTACTGTATGCAATAGCAGGAGGATAGCTTGGAAAATGGCAGTGTAAGATCTGTTGCCTGAGCAATTAACATACATCAGAACATTTTCTCGGTAAAATACCAAACTATTTGTCCTGGTTTGGGTCAGGATGGAGGAAATTTTCTGTCTTTTAAATTTGCTTTCAGTTAAGCCGCTCATAAGTAGCTGCACTTGCTGAAATTAACAGCAAGTTTCTCAGGCAGTCTCTGCTTTTAGGACTGATAACACTCGATGTTTATAGTTACAGCTAGAGACTAGTCTGCAGAACCAAGGACACTGCTTGGGTCTGAGGAACATCTTATGCTCTGAAAAGAGAAAGAGAGTAAAGAGATCACACCTGCAACCCTCCTTTAGGGAGCAGCAGACAGGACAGATGACCAAAATAGACCAAACAGAGTATTCCATCCCATACACGCCACAGTCGGTATAAATTTGAGGGACCATAAGGGTCAAACCCCTTTGCCTTCACCCTTCACAAGTTTCTCTTTGTTTCCTTGTCCTGGGAAGATCCCATTTATTTGCCTGTGGTCCTGATCCTTGCCATCCTGAATCCATGTATTCCTGCCTCCAGCTCCTGACTGCTGCTGACTCCAGGAGTCCAGCCTGGACTTTTCTGGGGCTGCCCTGCAGCCTCAGTGGTGATGTGAGCGTTGTTGGTGGGGGGAAGGGTGAGGAACATGGTATTGTTTCTCTGTATATTTGTATATATTTGTTATTTTTTTCCTTTTTTATCATTACTGTTTCATTAAAGCTGTGTAGTTCAGTTTCCAGCCTGTAAGCCTCTCTCCTTTCTTTATCAGAGAGGGCAGAGGGATTAATAGAGAGCATCTATCACTCGGTTAATTGCCAGCCTAGCAATAATGTACAGCTTTATATAATGTACTGCCATTGGTCAACTAGTGTATTAGGCTAATTATTTATGAAGCTATAGCTGTTAATTTGTGGCTGACTAAGGATGAATAACATAAGATTTTAGGTTTAAATTCGAATTTTCTCTTAGGAGTGCTATTTATTACTATTGATATTAAGACGACATAACCTTTCTTAGGCTCTGTGTTTGCATACAGCTGAAATGGTTGCAATTTAACTCAGACACAGAGACAAATTCAGTGTTATCATATAGAATTGAAGAGTCAACCTCAAATAATAAAGACATTATTTCATTCCAGATGAAACCATGACACTCTACGCTGGTTAAGAGTCCTGTCATGCAACATATTTATATAAACCTGGGGCCTTTAAGGCTCTGGGTACTATTAATTCTTCTTAAATTCAGTGAGGTGAATAATACTTATTGCCTGCTTGAAGCAAGCTGCCAGCCAAGTTCTCTGTAGGTCATAGATGCTGTTATTTTCTAAAGAGCAGAATATAAGATACAAAAGTAATCCCATATGACTGTACTGAAAGGCATATTCCTCAGAGAAACATCATCCAAATGATGCTCACTGATGAGCTCCGTACTAGGAAAACTCCAGGGTCTACTGAAACAGAGATCTTTTTCTCAATCAGAAGCCACCATATGTTTCTTGTACATTATTCAGAATTAAAGCACAAGCCATACTTATCAACACATAGACGTAGAATGTGGAGAAGCTCAAAATGAACACAGTTACTGTGCATGTTCAAGACCCTTTTTTCACAAACTGTGATGCAGTCTTTTTTTTTTTTTTTTTCCAATCTTTTAGCATCCTGCACTTGCAATTATATATCCTTAGTAACATAATCAATCCTGTACTATTAACTTCTATACTTTAAAGAAAAAAACCCCATAAACTGAAATAATTAGAATGACAAACAAGTGAACAGAGAAACTGAAATAAAAAAAGCATGAGTTATGAGGTTATGAGTCACTATAAATTCTTCAGTAATATATGATGACAAAATGGTGACCAAATAGTATGGATCAAGAATCTCATAGCAATTAACCTGCATGGCAATCCACAATAAATGATCTAAATTTTCAACTTCTACAAAATTTAAGCCACTTACAAGATCTGCAAGGTAATGGGAGCAAGCTAAGGTTTTGTAGGCAGAACTGTGTGTCTCATGCAAATAGACTCTGCCCTGCAGCACCCAAGCAGCTGCATACAGGGTGCACCATGCCCTTTCCCTGGGCCTGGAAGATTACTGAGAACCTGCAATACAGAAGCTACAAAACTGACTTCATGGGCAGCCTTAATTTACTCAAAAAAGTAATTGAGAGTATAATTTTCACTGTGAAGAATGACTGAACATGGGCAGCACAAATGTACTCCCCGGTATAAGAAAAGATACTTCTAAAATAGCTCTGGCAATTAACATAGCAAGAAATGAACTCACAATGTCAATTTAAATTTGATGGTTCCCAGGAGATTCTGCCTTTCTTTGAAAAAGTTTAATTTTGCTAACCAGTTAACACATGTTGTAAAGTCTCCTCCAGATCTAGAGTTTTTGCTTGCATCCTAGCAGCAAGACTTTCATCTATATCCTGGATAATGCCTTTGTTAAAAACCAATGTTAGTGTCAATTACCCAGTTCCACCAGAGGAGCCTGTAGCCTCTAGAGCACTGCCATTAGCTCATGGCCTATAAAAATTAAAGATATATAAGGGGAGTAGCTCTCACCCAAAGCTCTCTCCATATTAATGCTTTGGATACCACTACGTGTTATATGTTTTTTTTATTATTTAACTTCAATTTTCATTTCCCACTTCCAGTTGTCCCACAGGTTTATACTCCCTATAACAGACAAAAATATACTGATGCAGACAAAACACCAATAAATAGCTCTGACAGTCAACAGGTTGACCTCCATGCAAGCATGATCTGATGCTATTAACACCAACTTCACAACATTGCCACACATCACACATGAAATGTAACTTAAAAAGGTGTCAAGCCAAACCTGTTACCTGGCTGATGGGGCTTTGCTTTTCCACCAGTGACTGCTGAAATACTAGATCCAGAAGATGATGCTTCCATGTTTATTGACCTTCTTCTGCCGTGTGGGAGTGAAGGATGCCTGACCACAGGCGGATGCTGTGACACTCGGTAACTTGCTGCAGTTCTCCTCTGACAGAGTTGCACACGCTTTTCAGCCCCATGAATAGATAAACTTATACCTGACAGGAATAATAATTAGCACTGTTAGATACAAGAGACCAGCACAGAATAACTAAAATACAAAAATTGACATGATTTAAATGTAACAGCCTTGTTGAAGGAAAAAAAAAAAAAAATGAAAATGAAAAATACAAACATCTTTGCTGCTGTACTGCAGACATCAGAGTCAGCCACATTAATAGATATTTAAATTAATACACAGTCATGGTTTACTGCATTACTGGCCTGCAGGAAGACTTATCTTCCATTTCTTAAAAAACCCCACACAGCGCACACAGGATATTAATGAGGGAGCTACCACAGAGTTCATTAAATGACAGTTTTCTGATTGATGAACTAGAACTTTGCAATAGATTCTTTTCTTCTGAGCATTCACAAGGGTAGGAAGTCTCATCATATGGAAAAGATGCTACACTTCAGGTAGCAACTAGCTTCAAGGAGAAAGATAAAGGTCTGTTGGGAGGACGAGAGTAAGGTTACAAGCAACAATGACATTATCTTAAGCCCAAAAAACAATTCCACTTTTACCCGCCCTGTGAAACATTGCCTACATCACTGGAAATGGTCTTTCACAACAAATTTATCACATAGCAAATTTTAAATAGAAGTTGTGACGAAAAACAGGCTTTACTTTTCCAAAGAGAAAAGCCAAATTGTAATTTCTTATGTATCTATTGTAGCCTTAAAAAGAAATAATATGTAAATTGTAAAAAACATTGATTTTGATTTCTTTCATTTGATTCACTCTTAGCATACGCTGGTGAAAACCTTTAGACAATCTTTTTCAGGCAACAAAGCTGAACGATAATGTTACACTACTGTTTTACACTCAATTTGTGAGTCTTGCTGCTTTTATCAGCAGACACTTTATTTAAAATAAAAATAAAGTAAAAACCCTAACAAGGCGCAAAGGGGCAAATTGAGAAGCAAATGGAAAAGCAGACCCTAAAAAATGGAAATGTGGATACTGTAAGCATGTTGTAAATTGCAGTAACTCAAAATCATTAGACAATATTGATTAGACTGTTCCTTTTCTATGAAAGGAGTCCAAGATTGCCTTAATGACTTTAGTCTTCCAGTTCCACTGAAAGTAAATGTATGTGAACCTCCAGGTCATGGAAGAGGTTTTGGCTATTTGAAGTCTTAATACACTTTGATCCATAATATACTACCAAAGGGAAGGAGAGTACCAATTCTGTTGGCAAATGGTGAGGACAGTGGGGTTGCACATGTGAGGAAAGGCTGAGCAACTCATTCTCCTTTGAGATGGCTCCATGCATTCAGAACTGAAGCTACACACTTGCTCCCTGACTTTGCTGCACTTCAGCAGAGCTGATCTCCTGTAGGAATAGTGAACAGATGAGGACCATCCTGCAGCCACTTCTCGTATACTTGCTGGTTACAGGGCTAATGCAGCTGCTGGTTGTTTCTAAAGACTGTTGAAGTCACATCTTCTTCAACAGAGACAGAAAACCCCGATCACCCTATTCAGTTGTTTCCTCTTGAGAAAGGCAGTGTAGTAATCCAGGTAAGGAGAATAAGAATGAGCACTCCTGGACAACATATTTCTTTGACTATGTGAGACATATAAAGCAGCCATGAGGGCTTCAGCAAGTGAGAACCTAAGCCCCAGATCTGAATGACCTCTTTTTTTCTTGTACTCTCACTAGAAATTTGAGGTGCTCAAAATATTGTGCAATTATCCCTATTACCCCTAAGATATTAAAAAAGATAACCACAACTGTTTCCTTTTATCATCACCACTGTTTGTGGTATCATTAAAACAACGATCTCTCTGAAGCTTACAATGGAGTCAGTAAGTTATTCTACCAATGCTAAACATGAACCTGTGATGGCACATACTTACTAGTAGGATCTCTGTAAGACCGTGCTTTAATTTCATCATAAAGAGTGATCTATTTTAGGAACTGGTTCCAAACACACACTGACTGCTACATTTCTCTGAGGTTTCAGTAAATTGCTTCTTCGCATTGTGAAAAGAGTCCATAAACTGTTCTGCTGCTGTGACTCAGCTTCCTAAAGTATTTGTGCAGCAATAATTTTCATACATCAAAACAAAGGGTACTGCAGCAGATCATTATTCTTAAGGACTATACAATTTGGAGATTGATCACATGCAAAATTATGTTCAATCAACAATTTGACTATTGCTATGTGTAACATTTTGTTTCTTCCACTAAAGCACAGTGATATCAAATGATAACACTAAACTGCAGGAGGAAGAATGTGCCAGCATTATTGGAATTTTTACAGATTATTCTTTCAACACATTTAAACTTAAAAGTGCCCAAGGACTACCACACTGTACACCAAAGATGTGTCACCAAAAAATGCATTACATTTGGGAGTTCTTTACCACACTCTCCATGCAAGCTATTTTCTCCACACAAGACGTTTCTCTCAACTAGAAGAGTGAATTTACGTTATTTTCATGATAACGAGGTAAAGAATAAGGATGGAAGTGTCCTTGTTTAATTATCATTGGAGTTTTTAGGTTTTTTTTCCAGAGAGACACCAGATGTTGCTTTTCAGTGTATGCTTCTTTTGTTAAACTAGAAGTAAACATCTGCAAAAATGTAAGAGAGTGATATTACAGCAAGATGTGTCATTACCTTCTTTTCACGTGGGCGAAAGTCCTTTTAAGATATATTGGCAGTTGAAATTACATCCCCAGGTAATGTTCAGAAAAGCAGAGACAAAGGAAGGAAAAATCAGAAGTATAGAATCTATTTGGAATAGTGCATGTTGTTTATGGAAGATGAAAACCTGATGAACTATTGCTACTAAGCATACTCTAGAGTAAATGCCACCTATTCTTCCTGCAAATATCCCACACTGCTAAAGAGTCCTGGGATTTGTCAGTCAGAGATGTGAGAAAACAGCACAGAGAGCTCTGAAGAATAGATGTTAAAGTTGACACGAATTACTTTTTGCAGCATGATGATACCCAGAAAAGGCATCTAGAAAGATGAGTTCTCCAGAGGTACACTGCAGACTGGGTCTTCAATAATTAAGTTTGGTCAAGGTTTTCTCCTGTCTGCAGCCTTGGCCTGACATAGTTACTGACATCAAAATCCCAGTGTAGGCCTAAATAAGTGGCCTCTGACTGTACCTGTCCTTGCAGCATGGTCCTAAGCGAGCTTGGCAGCCTCAGTAGGTGGATACCAGCACACTGGCATCCTCTGACAGGCAGTATAGACTTGACAAAACTCAGGAGTGTCTCCTGCCTCTCTCCTGGCTTAATATGAGCACAATTTCAAGCCAGCACAACAGTGAAGAGGCAAACGAAAGCCCTACTTACTGGACAGTAGCCACAGCCAAATCTTTAGTTTGGAGCACTAACTGCTAGACAGGGCTTGATCACCTGTACCTGGGTGGCTGCTAACTATTTAAGAATGGCAAGTGGAAGTTTAGCATTTTGAAGATGGATGAGTAACACCTTCACCCCCTCCCTGCTAATCCCTCTCAGCTGTGTAGCTTGCCAGCAGGAAAGAGCAGCCTCTATCCTGCTTCTGGCTAACTTATTGCTCCCAGCAATAAGTATTTTTATTGTAATTTTTTCCAAAGCACCATTTATTTTACATTGAACATATTTTGTCTCTTATAAGGTGATAGTTTGCTTATGACACCGAAGAATTTTTAATGCTCCAGGTATAAAACCTGCACATGAGAACATTAGAAGTGGAATACTTAAGTACTTCCAAGTGTGGTAGCAACACAAACAAACAATAAGAAGAAAATAGGGAGATATTACTAAAAGTAGCTAATACTGCACTGTGCCTGCATGCAGAGTTTTTTGTGACAATATTTGGTTTATTGGTTCATCAGACGCTACAGAGATGAATGACCACATCCTGTGCTGCTCAGAAGTCACTCTACCCAAGAATTTCATGGGGCATCTGCTGTGGTTAAGTCTTATCCCTCACTGGCAGATGTTGAACACCACACACCTCTGTATGGAGCAACACCTGCACCCAGCTGACCTCATCCAGCATGCCTGCCCTATTTGACTGAGCGTAGTGCAATGGCCCTGGTACCCATGGAGATAGCTCTAGCTCCAGAAGGCAAAATATCCAAATTATACTGTGGCAGGACTGAGACACCTCTCACCTGGGGAGGCTGTAAAGACTGTCAGGTTTGAGTCAGCACCAGTTCTGTTCCAACCTGTACCACTTATGTGTACAGGCAAATATAAATATAGGTTCTTTCCTGATGTGTCTTCCTCTAGCCAGAGATAAAATTAAGGGAGGGAGGTTCTTTTCAGAGTAGAGCAAGTGCAGGGGAGCACAGATCAAGAAGTGAGGAAGAAAATCTCAGCTGCAGTGTCATGTAGGGCCGCAAGATCTGAAACTGCCCTAGAAATCCCGCTGTCATCAAGACACAGGTAAGCAAGGTCATAAGGAAACACTTCAGAAGCATGGGCAGAGACTGGGAAATGAGGCTCTAAGGTGAAGTATTTAAAATAGACAAATTACATATTTAATTAATTTCAACATTTATACCCAGGAAAGGAGAAAGTGAGCTAATTTTTTCACCTTAAAAAGCTAAACACCTTTTCCTCACCTTGTGTGAATTGCCATATTTCCCATTAAAGTCAATTATGCCCTACAGACAGCTTCAGCTTTTTCACATTTTGAAGCTGGCCTTGATAAGGAGGAGTCCAAGTAACATAAAAGGTTTATTATTCAACAGCAGTTTCACCTGATACTCAGCAACAAGACAGCTATGCCTGATGCCACAATGGACTCTCCTCCTTACTCTGAATCCTAGGTAGAAATGAATGAGCATGGATGAAAAATTTTCCTGCTGTTCTCTATACACATGCCTGAAGGCAGTCTTAGATGCAGTTCCTTTTTCCCCAGCCTATGCCCTATGTAGATAACTAATAAACCCAGAAAAGCGTGGATATCTTTTTTTACACCTTAGGAAAAAAATGTTACAACAGTATTAAGATTCCCACAACAGATTAAATCATTTTTCAGATGTTTAAATATCACCTCTCTAAACACAGCATCAAGGCCCTTGCCTTGACGGGTGACACAAATGATTCATGAAAGTGTATATAAGCTCAGTATATGCTTCAAGTACAGCTTTGAAAATACTGAAACTCCACTGACTGCATCAGGTGTAAAAAAACAAACCTACAACTGCAAACCTTTAAATGAGCAAACAGAAAAGCTGATAGTTAGAGAACTTCCTTGGAACTTGACTGGCTAGAGAGAACACTGCTTAATAACACTGCATCTTGACAAGTTACATGTCTTTAGTTTTCTGAGACTTTGAATGGTCTTCTTCCCTTTCCCTCAATATTGAAGAGATAAGACGATTTTCAAGACCCATAGTAGTTTTAGAAACTGTTCCCTGAATGTTACTTTTTCCCCATTTCCTATAAAAAATTTCTCCAGCTAGCTTCTAACTTTACATAAATATTTTGCATATATCGTTTTCCATGGAAAGAAACAATAGAGCTTAAATGTACAGCCTGTGAAGCAGTAACACTTTTTCTTTGTGTGAAACATGTCAGCCCTGATACACTGGAAGAGATCATGAATGACCACTTCCCTTTATCTCTCTATTCTACTCATGATACTACAGAGCTCTATCACCTCTTTGTTGTTTCCCAAGCTTAGCTGATAGTTTACACTGTTTCTCCTCTGAGGTTTGCAACCTACAGTGACCAGGGATTCCTGATCACTCCTTCTCTGTTCCTTTCTTTTCAAGAAATACAAATCTGTAGTTCACATTAAGAAAGATTCAAGATGAAGCACCAGAAATGCCCATGCTCTTCAGCCTGTGCCTTTAAAAAGGATTTATGCAGTGCCACAATGATGCTTCTGGTTTTGTTCTTTCCTTTAAAATTTCATTTGCCTCAGGATACTTGTAGCAGGGCTCTGCTTCTTGGTTGCATTTGCCAGCTCTTCTTGGCAATTTTCTAGAGAATCGGGGATCTGTCTCCTAACTCACCTACTCAATGTCCCGCAAGGGCTACAAGAAACAATACTCTTATTTTTCTCTGATTTATATGTTGCACCTGTCTCCCTTTCAGTTGCTTTCTAGGTCTCATGTTCATCAGTTCTGCAAAAGCGTAACTGTACAGACCTCTTCTATCAGCAAAACAAATCTTTGCAAAGGTGCATCACTTGTTAGTGAATTCTTTTTTGTTTTTCAATTACCCCCTTCAACAGGAGGATGCTAGCATCATCCTGTGCCTACCAGTCACTGGTGTTAGGATCTGCTTTTTTTAAAAACAGTGATCAAAGATGTGTCTGAACTAGAACCAGGACTCCAAGATGAAAGGGTTTGCATACACACTGTGTTTATGCAGCTTTCTCTGCATCAATATAGAAATGAACAGTTAAATGGCTGCAGACTCCAGAGGGACATAGTTTTACACCTGCAAATGTTCTTTAGGCCAGAATAACTTACTATCCCCTACAAAATTGATTACATTACCTATGGTATAACTGCACCCAGAGCAAGTGTTAATTTAAGTCTGTCAAAGACATAATGAATAAAAAGTTCATACCTTAGGCCCACCATAACAGGGTTGTTTTCATAGCCCCAGAGGCAGTTTATTAAATTACAAACTAGCATTCAACAATGATTATCTGCCACGACTGAAAATCTCCTGTGGTGTTCAGAGATGCAGGATAACAACCTGAAGTCACGGAAATGTCTTGTAGAGAGTCATAATAGCTCTACTTCAGTGGCCTACATAACAATCTAAAAAAACACCTTGTCTTCCTTAGGCATGAGTTAAGAGAAAAGCTGACTCAAGGGAATAGAAAGCTCCTTTGGATTGCTGTTGACTTGTTGGTTGTCATGGGTCACTGTGCCAAGCACAAGGTGCTGCCTATGAAAGTTTCATGAGCCTGGGTGAATAAATGGAACTTTTTTTTCCTGAGATGCCTAATCTGATTAATTTATAAGTTTTGTATTTCTATTTCTATCTAACTATTCATTATTTAGTTCCTCTTAACCTAAAGAAAACACACAAAAACATATGCTGCTGTTTGTCCCAGGCTTTGGGGGTAAAAGCTCAACAATTGCATGTAAAATATGCCCCCCTTCTCTTTGTCCAGCAAGCTGCCATCAGTATCATCAGAATCATCCCAGCAGACTGAATTATTTCTGAGGTCACCTTGTTTTTGTTGTGTTTATTACTTTAAACTTTTTGGTTTATTATCTATTTTGATTTACTTCATTGTTACAACTGGACTTTTAATAGTATTGGAACCACATGGATTCTGAAGAGTAATTTGGACAAAAGAAATAAATTAAAAATGTTCATGAGAAACAATGCCTTCTTTTCCTGAACTCTAATAGATACAACACACATCAAAAACTGAGGATACTAAAATCTACTCAGTAGAAAACATCCCTATTAAAAAATTTCAATTTGAAAAACTTAATCTAACATATCAAATAGAATAAAATTAGCAATGAGAATAGCAGTTCCCTCTGAGCAAGCAATAAAATTACTGTAATTTCAATTACTGAAACACCATCAGTAATACCAATCATCAATTAATGCTACTTTAATATAGAATCGTAGAATGGCTTAGGTTGGAAAGGACCTTAAAGATCCCCTACTCCAATCTCCCTGCCATGGACACTTCTCATCTAGACAAAGTTGCTAAAGCCTCATCCAACCTGGCTTGGAACTCCTCCAGGGAGAGAGCATCCACAACCTCTCTGGGCAATCTTTTCCAGAGTCTCACCACTCTCATAATGAAGAACTTCTTCCTAAGATCCTGTCTAAACCTATTCTCATTCATCTTAAAACCATTTCCCCTGGTCCTGTAGCTGAACACAATTAGGAAAAATCCTTCTCCAGCCTTTCTGTAAGTTCCCTACAGGCAGCTATAAGGTCTCCCCAATCTTCTCTTCTTCAGGCTGAACAACCCCAGCTGCCCCAACCTTTCCTCGTATCAGAGGTGCTCCAGCCCCTGGGTCACCTTTGTGGCCTTCCTCTGGGCTCATTCCAACAGATCTATGTCCTTCTGATGGTGGGGACACCAGAATTTGACACAGTATTTGAGGTGGGGTCTCACAAGTGCAGAGTAGGGGGGAGAATCTGCTGGCCATGCTCCTCTTGATGCATCTTAGGATAAAGTTGGCCCTCTGAGCTGCATGAGAGCACTGACAGCTCATGTTGAGCTTCTCATCAATCAACACCCCCAAGTCTTTCTCTTCAGAGTTACTTTCAAGCCACTCTGTACCCATCTTGTAATTGTCTCAGGGACTGGTCTGACCAAGATCCAGGATCTTGCACTTGGACTTGTTGCACCTCATGCAGTTTGCATTAGCCCAGTTCTCAAGCCTGTTAAGGTCCCTCTGGATGGCATCCGTTCCCTTAAGTGAACCCTCCGCACCACACAGCTTGGTGTCACTGGCAAACTTACTGAACTAACTTATACAAATACTATACAAAGTAATTTATACAAGAAGCAAGAAATAAAACATAAAAATTAAATCCAGATAGCAAAACACATCAAAATAATAAAACAAAATACAGTGAAAACAAGAAGCCTAACCAAGATTAAATATTTCAGCTGCCCAGAAGAAATACTGATAGAAGTATTTTAAGCACTGTGTTGAAAATTGACTTCAGAAAGTGATCAAAAGAGACCCAAAGGGTAAACATTTGCAAGAATATTAGAATTTCTGTAGACTGGATGTTCTGGCTTTTGACTCGCCATCTCTACAAACATGAATTCCACTAGAATTAAAGTATGTTCATACAAAACCCAATAGATTCATATCAGGTATTGTCACAATAAATAGCATCTTGTCAACACTTCTTTTTTTTGAGACAGTATCTATTATTTTTTAAAAAATTAGAAGACTGGATCTGTCTTCTTAAGTGGCACTTACTGATTTAGAAACTATGCAGTAACCCTTTTCTTATTCATTTTATTACATATGCACAGCATTTACTTGCCAGAAATAGACTTGAAACACTGAGATGATTTAAAACTCATTTGCACTTGCGTTAAGCACAGCGTTTGAAATTGTTTTCTTTTTTAACAGCCAGCTATTACTCTGATTTTTGAAATCAAGAACATTCTGATTGAACCTTTCTGCACTAATTTTAATCCTTTTACCCATATGCATACAGTAAAAGGTAACCGCACTCAAAACAGTGATGCACGGTACAAACATCAGGGCAAATTGCCATGCCTTGTGACACAGAGCAGCAAGTCAAGTCCCAGATGCTTTTTACTGGCCAAAGAATGAAGTGAAGCACTGGCCATACAAATATATTTTTGGTGTAGGTAGATTTAAAAGCAGATAATTTTATTTTTTTTCTTTTTTTTTCTTTTTTTTTTTCTTTTTTTTTCTTTTTTTTTTTTTTTACATCTTAATGTGCTGCCTGAATGTCAACTGCTATATTTCAAACATCACAAGTCTCATTTAATGTCATTTAATCAGATACTCTCTATAATGCAGAATAGTGCAATCAATATGAGACATCATCTATGAAAGAACTAAAAAACCAGGAGACTTCACAGATGGAAAAAAGAGACAGCTCAGGATACATCTGAATGTGTTGGCCTCCACAGTGCAGGCAGTAATTTTCAGCACAGCAACTAGGCTTAATTTAACTTTGTCTTTTTTGCATCCTGTTTCAGGGGACAGGTTTGACATTGATACTCTCTTGGTGTTCCAGCCCCAGGCCAGCTCCAGGCCCCACTCCCTGGGGAACCCACACATTCCTGCCTTTCCCCAGCTCTCAGACCTTTTACAGGCTTGGGGTGAAAATCCTCTCTGCCACATGTACTTTTAATAACTATCAGTTGATTAAATGATAACTTTAGTTAAACCATATACAGCAAATATCTTCAGGAGAAGGGTCTAAGACAACAAAAGTTCTTTCCTTTCCTTTCCTTTCCTTTCCTTTCCTTTCCTTTCCTTTCCTTTCCTTTCCTTTCCTTTCCTTTCCTTTCCTTCCCTTCCCTTCCCTTGCCTTGCCTTGCCTTGCTTTCCCTTGCCTTGCCTTCCCTTTCCTTGCCTTCCCTTACCTTCTTTTCTCTTCCCTTGCCTTCCCTTCCCTTCCCTTCCCTTGCCTTCCCTTGCCTTGCCTTGCCTTGCCTCATCACCTCTCCCTG